>CM076572.1:1368275256-1368995523 GCA_034641835.2 Pinus albicaulis | reverse complement strand
CCTCCATCGCTTTTCCTTAATATCAGACTTGACATATCACACTCCTCACATGATTAGTGTTTTTCTCTGTTCAAGGATTTTAGGTACTTTAATTTGTATTTGGAACAATGGACGTCGGTACTCTATCTGTTGCTTTACTATTCTACATACTGCTATTTCACTTTCTTATAGATGCCTCGGGCATATTTGGATGCTTTCTTAGATTGTCAATAATCTCCATGTGGACCGTTACTGGGTTTTATATCAAGTCGCTGTATGTGACATGGGGTATTTTTCTATCATTGTCTGGGGTGGGACTTCCACTTTTCTGGATGGATATTTGGGTTCCAATCTTAAGATGTGAAAATGTAAATGTAATGACTTCATGGACTGTTTTACTTCATACAATATATTGAAAACATCGTTTTTTCTCTTGTGAAAAAAAAAATGATTAATGTTTATCACTCTGCCTTCAAAACTAGCGATGTTGGTCTATGTTGCTGGTTTATTGATATGGTCTGATGGTCTTTTATATTTTGGACATATCACACTCACATGATTAGCGTTTTTCTCTGTTCAAGGATTTTGGGTACTTTAATTTGTATTTGGAACAATGGACGTCGGTACTCTATCTATTGCTTTACTATTCTACATACCGCTATTTCACTTTCTTATAGATGCCTCGAGCATATTTGGATGCTTTCTCAGATTGTCGATAATCTCCATGTGGACCGTTACTGGGTTTTATATCAAGTCCCTGTATGTGACATGGGGTATTTTTCTATCACTATCTGGGGTGGGACTTCCACTTTTCTGGATGTATATTTGGGTTCCAATCTTCAGATGTGAAAATGTAATGATTTCATGGACTGTTTTACTTCATATAATATATTCAAAACATCATTTTTTCTCTTGTGAAAAAAAAATATGATTAATGTTTATCACTCTGCCTTCAAAACTAGCGATGCTGGTCTATGTTGCTGGTTTATTGATATGGTCTGATGGTCTTTTTATATTTTTGACATATCACACTCCTCACATGATTATGATTAGCGTTTTTCTCTGTTGCAGGGTTTTGGGTACTTTAATTTGTATTTGGAACAATGGACGTCGGTACTCTATCTGTTGCTTTACTATTCTACATACTGCTATTTCACTTTCATGGACTGCTTTACTTCACTGTTGTAGGGTTTTGGGTACTTTAATTTGTATTTGGAACAATGGACGTCGGTACTCTATCTGTTGCTTTACTATTCTACATACTGCTATTTCACTTTCATGGACTGTTTTACTTCACTGTTGTAGGGTTTTGGGTACTTTAATTTGTTTTTGGAACAATGGACGTTGGTACTCTATCTGTTGCTTTAATATTCTACATACTGCTATTTCACTTTCATGGACTGTTTTACTTCACTGTTGTAGGGTTTTGGGTACTTTAATTTGTATTTGGAAAAATGGACGTCGGTACTCTATCTGTTGCTTTACTATTCTACATACTGCTATTTCACTTTCATGGACTGTTTTACTTCACCGTTGTAGGGTTCTTGGGTACTTTAATTTGTATTTGGAACAATGGACGCTCGCAGAATTCTATCTCAAGTGTTTACTATTCTGCACCTTCCTTTCTACTTTCATGGACTGTTTACTTCACCGTTGTAGGGTTTTGGGCACTTTTAATTTGTATTTGGAACAATGGACGTTCACATTTCATCTGCTTTACTATTCTACATAATGCTATTTCACTTTCATGACCGTTTACCATCTTCCTCCCCCTAAAACAGCGTTCTGCCTTCTATAATTTCATTTTTTTTAAATTGAACCCTCTCCGTTTGCCTACCGACGCCAGACGTTTGAATCCGGTGACAAACCGTAAACGTCGAAAGAGAGAAAGTATGAAAACGTCGAAGAGTAACGTTCAAAACGTTCGACCACATATTTTCAAGATCGCACATTCTTCCACGTCTGAAGAGTGACATCCAAAACGTCTCGACCACGTTAGCCTTGACCATACGCCATGTCGTTTATTTATGTCCAAAACGTTGGACCACGTTTAGTCGGAATTGCGACGGTTTACAAGCGTCGGAAGAGCGACGTCCAAAACGTCGGACCACGTTGGGTCGGAATTGCGAAGGTTTACAAGCGTCGGAAGAGCGACGTTCCAAATGTCGAACCACATTTCATCGGAAGTGCGACAGTTTACAAACGTCGGAGGTGCGACGGTTTGTGAGACGTCGGAAGAGTGACGCTTGTTCGGAACGACGGAAGAAGTGTCGATAGTGCGACACTTTTTAATTGCGTCGGAACTGCGATGGTATGTCAAACCACGCTTTTCCCACCCTCAAACTGTCACTCCTACGACGACTATGTGTCGGAATAGTGACGAATTGGCCATCGAAATTTCCGCCAAATTTTGTAGTGATACAGAGGACTGGTGCAGTAGTAGAGGAACAACCATCACCATGACTAGAACTTGGATAAACTATTGCACCGGTTGGAGGAACTCCTTTAGCCTTACAAGATGTCCCCAAGTATTAGCGTATCCAAAGTTTGCAAAAATTTCCATCCCGTATTATTTCAGCACCTCAGTTTTAGATTTGTGGGGTCATGCCATTAGGGAAATTACATAACCAAGGGTTAGAGCACTTTGCTAAATTGGAGCAGCAAACTATCACTGTGCACAAGACCCTTGACTTGCACAAGGAAGAGATCTATAGCCATACTATTTGTTCAATGTTCAGCTAAACACAACAATTTGTGTTAAAGTGTGGAGTTTTAGAAGATAGGATAAGCATAGTCCTAATCGTTACAATGTTAGGCTATGATTCTAGCATTATGTATGCTCATGATATAGTAGATGCACCATCATGCGATCATCAACGCTGTCACTAAGGAGCAGTGATGAGTTGGGTGCCCAAATATTCTTGGAGCATTCTAATGACCGCTTCACTCATAAAGCATTGGAGGGACAAATGATAGATGGTAGACATATTATCATAGATACTATTTTCCATTATTAGGATGAATCCTTGTTACGAGAATCTCACAGATCAAAGAGAAGTTTCTACCTACATCATATTTAGTATCTTATGGATTCTACCAAGTCATCAATGAGAGGTTCTTATGGAGCAACCTGAAGGAGGATGCACTTCAACATATCATGGAGTGAAAATATTATCAGCATGAGGAGGATGGTATTCTCCATTGGGTGGATACCAAGCAGGAGCATGATAGGAGTCATCACCCACAGTTGGATGGATGGGTGAAGATGATGAGAAAGTGGTTGAAATGCTACTTGCATATCTATGATACGAGGAAACAAGATGTGTGGTTACGTTGGTTACTTTTGTATGAGTATGGTTACTACCCAACATTTCATATTTGTATGATATGTGCCTTGCATAATACTAGTGTGATGCAGCAGCAGGAGCCATGACTGTGTTGGTTACTCTTGAGACAATTTGGCCATCACATGACATATCACATGTCCATGTATTTTCTTTTGTTTGGGACATTGCATGACTCTCACATGATGTAGCAGTAGGGAGCTTGATTATGTTGTGTTGATGTGACATTCTACATGTCAATTAGTATGTTATTGCTCCATGGCTTGCATGATAATAATGGGAGGTGGCAGCAAGTGTCATTGTTTCTTTGGTTACTTTTGGGAGAGTATGGGATGAATTTCTCCCATACCTTGCATGATGAGGAGGGAGGATGGAAATAGGAGGCCTTAATGCATGGGCTTCTATGAGGAGAGTTTGGCCACCATACTTGGTATGATGATGGGATGGTATGGAAGCAAGAGGCATTGTTGCGGTGAACTTTATTGGGAGAGTATGGTTTGATATTTCACATTTCAACCCATATGTCTCTGTTTCCTCTTTTGCATAGTGTTGTGATGATTCTTGGATCAATCAGGACAAATAGGGCCAATGATGGGAGCATGGAGAGGTACATCCTACTCCATGTAGCATGTGTTGTAGAGATATCTCATGAGTTGGGACTTTCCTTTGGGGGGAGTAACCACTTCACTTCATATTTCTCATGTAGAGAACATGCTATGGAACAACAGATGGTTGCCACTTGGAGGTTCATTGATGAGGAGAGGAATCTACCTGTACAGTTCGAATCCATTCTAGAAATTCTAGAGAGGCGACTATAGAGTTGGGCATTCATTACATGTTGGAGCAGATGGGGATACCTTCCATATGAGGATGCCATTTGGAGGGAGGAGGATTGCTATAGCATTCAATTTTTCAGTTGCTTGAGGACAAGCAACATTTTGGTGGGGAGGACTCTAATATTCCTAATTTTCCATCAGTTAGTTGGAATATTATATTTCTTAAATTTTCTTGCTTAGTAAGTAAATAAAAGAGTGGAGGGACACATAAACCCCATAGATGAATAAAATCCACTTTTTTGTGTGAATGTGGGTTTGTAGATAGTAGATCAACATCATGGAGTAGTGGAGCGGCTCATTAAAGAAGGAAGAGTGGAGATTATGGAGAGATAATGAGGAATATGATGGAGATAGTGGAGGAATGAAAATATTATCGTAGATAATTAATGATGCAGTGATGGAAGAAGTGATGAACTAAATGCACACATAATGGAGGGAGTGGAGATTAATTCCAGAGATCATGGATATAATAGAGATACATTCCATTATTCATGGAGACTAGTGTCCACATGTTCAATGCAAGTATGAAGTGGGCCAAGGCTGGGGAAGGCTCAAAACCATATAAGGAAGGTGAGGGGAAAAAATAAACTGGTCTGGAATTTGATATTCTATTTCTGTTTCACATTCTTTGCACACTTCAGCTGTTTAGCTAATTTTTATATGATGGTTAGCACATGGGTGCTCCTGAGCTGGAATCCCACCCTTACCCACGGGGGACTTCGAGTGCCTTATTAGGGAAGGTTATTTTGAGCATATATTCATCATCTAACATTAGTGCCACATTCAACCCCCATCTTCTGCATATACTTCTTCAGGAATTATAGATTCCTATCTTCAGGTTTGAGAGGAGGAAGGTAGTTTCTAACATTTCAGCTAGAAAACTAGTGGAGGATTCATACTTTCACCTTGTGCTTATATTTCAGTCATATAGGAGCATAATTATGATATCCAACATCAGGCCATCATATTAGACCTCCGTGCAGTAGAAATTCCTTTAGGAATTGCACAGTCCAGTCGGGCAAATCTATTGGACAAAGCAAGTTCCGAGTATTTCAGCTTGGAATCCTATGACGGGTGTTTCCCTCACTTTAGAGAGATAATTTCCATCATATCTAAGCTATATTCCATCACCTAGCATAAGTCTACAACTTTAGCCCTCTTGACATCGCAGTTCATTCCAGCAGTTGTGCAGTGTGCAAATACAACTTAAGTAGAGAAAGGAGGAGATATGTCTGAAGCTTCTAGCTTGGAGATCAAGGGAAGGGATCAACCCTTCATGCATTGATATGAATGGGTGTTATTGAATCTTATCGATCATTCTTTCCACCCCATATCTGCAGTGATCTCTAGGAGTGTGTATCTCGAGCAACAAGGATGCAGTCGGAAACCCAAAAAGGGTCGAAAATCTAAAGTTATAATCTGGCCAAGTCATTTTTGGATTTTTCTATTTTTTTAGTAGAATATTTGGTTAAAATAATATATCTTTCTGAGCACTCCAATAGCCTCCCACACATGGTTCTTTTTCATAGCACCAACAGTGTCCAGCAACAGCAGTAGTAGCAGCACAACATTTCTAGTGCTAGTTTTCATTAGTGTATTTCATCGAGTTATTGTTGGATTGAGTGTATATTATTTGAAGTAATGTGTAACTTATATTTGATGTTTTTTATAATGATATGACTCAGTTTTTTCTGCTGATAGTTATAATTTCTTGATGTAATTTTCTGTTGGAGAATATTTCTACAATTTTCCAAATTTTAGTGCTATATTCCTGTATTGTTTTATTTGGAATGCTGTAGATGTTCTATATTCCTATATTTTTGCACCTGGAATAACAAAAAAAGGGTAAAAAAATAACAATAAGGGAGCTACACTAGCAAAAATAATGGAATACACTAGTATTATAGGGACATAACATGCCCCTCTTCTTCAAACAAGTGTTGTCCTCAACACTTGATTATTTATTGATGCTCTAGTATAAAATTTTCATCCTCCCATGTGGAATATTCAATGAGTAAGTTATTCTGATTGCTGAGATACTCTGAAATTGATGGATTTCATAGTTGTCGAGTTCTTGTTTATGTGACTACTTCAAAACTTCTTTCCCTGCGATGTTGATCTTCCTATTGTTTCATTCGATTCTACTCCAAAGTTAGGTTACCCTTTGAGAGTTTCAGAACTTGTTTTTGATGCTCGATGTGATCTTCCACTACTTTATCATCCATATTAGCTTTCATTTGATCCTTAAAACCATCCAATTTAGCCTCCATTTTTTCTTTTAAACCATCTAGGTCATCTTTGATTGCTCTCTGTAAGATCGAAATTTGTTGCACTTGGTACCATAACTTTCATATCTCATACTACAATTCTTCCTCTTCATGCATCATAGTAGAGCTTTATGATGGGCATGGAATTATTTTTCGGAGGAATTATAGACCCCAATACTGATAAAAATGCCTCAATTAGCTATTGGAGTCACTTCAAAATTCTTTTTCAAACAAACTTTATGCAATTTAAAAACAAAATTACACACATTTTTCTTGCTTTTGAGGAGCTAGATATTAAAAATGAATTATATATGTGATTTTTGATATTCAATATCTAAAATTCTGTCTTATAGTAACACTCTAAATATTCATTTCAGTTCCACAGGTCTGAAATGATTTGGATGGTTCAAAGTAAAAGTTATGCCCAATGTCCCACAATGACCTAATTCTAGACTAGTTCAGTAGAGAAAACTTGCACAGAGTGCCACATGCCATTGTTTCCTCTTTCGGATCTGAAATTGATATAAAGTAAACTATAGTCCGTTTCATTTTCGCCACTTTTTATATAATTCCAATCAGATGCTCAGAGATTGAGTTATGACGATTTTCCCAAGGTCATCTCTTTTAGCTGAAATTCAAGAGCCTGCAAAAACCTTAACTTCCACACATCATATCTCTGAAAATATTGCGAACCAAGATCTAATATTTTAACAAAACGTTCCAAAAGATTTCGGCTTCATGTGGTACAAATTTCAGCTTCTAAACCTTCATATAAAAAAATTTATAGTGAAAATTCCATGATGACCTATTTGGAGAAGTGAAACCCTAGAATCCAAAGCTCTCATACCAAATGTTATGAAACCAACTCGAAAAATATAAGAAAATAAAGATCAATGCCTTATAATTCAACGAATTTGATGTGGAAACTTTCTTTACATTACATAAATGAACAATTCTTGGATGATACAAATGAAAAAACCTGCTTTCTATATATAGGAGTCCATCGGGTCACAATGTAATCCTAGTCGAACTAACAATTATAATGCAAGGGCACAATAATAACAATATGGGGGCTTCAGGGGTATAAAAATAACAATAAGGGGGCTACACTAACAACAATAATGGACTACACTAGTATTATAGGGATTTAAAAAAGTGTATGCAATGCAATTTTCATGAATGAAATTAAGTCCATAAAATCAAATGAAGGAAATATATGCAAGGTAAAGGAAGGACGCATAAAAAGCACATCTTAAAATTTATAAAAACTATTATGCATTAATTATGGGTGAAAATGAATATATATCGAAGGCATAGTTATTGATTATTTCAATCGATTAAGAAATAAAATGACAAAAAGAAGAAGGGATAGGTGTTTAAGCCATGGTGGAGAAATTCAAAACGTGACTAGTCAAAAATTCAACATTACCACACAGAGAAGCAAGAAGAAGAAACAAAAACAGAGAAACAAACACAAAAATCACATTCAACAACCACAGTTTGTAACGCTGAGAAAATATTCAACACCTTCATGCACAGAGATGAAAGAAATTCAACACAACGCAGAGAGGCAAAATTTAGTGCCTTAATGCAGATGAAAAATCAAGAAGCATATCGCTACTTATCTCGTAAGAAATGTTTAACCAAGAATTTAAATAAATGTTATAATCATATACATGGATGAAAGTGATTTAATGAAGAGTTGATTCTAGGGGAAATGAGGATTTTAGTGTTGAGAAATTATGGAACTAGTCGTGAGAATCATGCAGATGCATTAAACTAAACATTGAAGTCCTCAAATAAAATCCCAAAAATTGCATGGAGAATTTGAGTTTGGTTAGGAGTTGAACAAACGTAATTTTTTTGGCATTTAAATACTGGTAGTGTAGGTAACCACAAAATCCAGTCGGTAGCGTGATTTAAAGTCTAAACTAGCAACATTTTGGTAACAACGTGAGTTTATAAACTTTGTGGTGGCACCATGGGTTCATGTGCAAGCTGCAGGTGTGTGAGTATCAACAACAAAGACTCAAGTCATATTAATTAACCCCATAAACAAGTTTGAAGTGAGTGGTGGCTGTTGGAGAACACCATAAAATCAATTTATTTCAGGGATTCGATTTCTGAAGAGGCAGTGTATGGTTATGTTAATTAGGAATTGAAGGTAGAGATAAGGTGATTAGCACACACATTTAAGAGCTACAATTAAAAAAATTTATTTACATAATTTGATTTTTGAAGAAGGCAATGACTAGAAGGTCATTTTCTCCAAGTAGCGATAAGGTATTTTCTAGTGGAGTGACATAACATTTTCAAGGTATCAAAACAAAGCAGTGATATCAACAGAGATAGAGGTGAAATATCTCCATATTAGCAGAGTGAGAGGTGATATAAGTGGATACATAAAATCAAAGGTTTTCTACTCATCATCAAACAACCAAGATATTTCTCCATATATTCCTAAAAAAATGTAGATCAGGTCCTAGTAAGTAGCACGTGTGTGACATTTAAAAGAAATTTTTGTTTTTCAATATACCCACAAGAAACACCTTTCTCCTCTGGTCATAAACATAATTTATCTATTCTATTTAAGTGAAAATACATCTCTTTTATTAAATCACAGAGTTATTATGATATTATTTACGCTTGAGGGTTATTTAACTTGGTACAAAAGAAAAAATAGCAAAAACATCCAGAATTCAGTATGTGGAGTGGGATTGAACCCACTAGATTTCATTTGGAAAATTGGAATAAGGAAACTGTATAAAAACTCTCTAAGGAATTCTTATTATATTTTTTAATATATTTTAGTGGGCATAATGGAAAAGTCACACAGGAATTTGTAGCTAACTTTGAAAATGAAAATACTAGAGTATGAGACATTCTTTTTCCCATTAATCCAGAATCTATTGCTCAAGAAAAAAATTTGTCAATGACTAGAGAATAATACCATAAGGGGAAAAATTTTAAAGATAAGGGGTGGAACTACTTCTTATAAAAATAGAGGAAGGAAACATTTGATAAAACTAAAGGAATTCCTAGGGACTAGATAAGATAACCTTGGGAATAATTGGCTCTTGTTACTCAGAAATAATTTACATGTGATGGGATATGTAGTATTGTACACTTATATCAAATAAAATTTCTCTTGCAAATTAAAGGTGACTTTAAATTAAACATCCCCTACTTCGTTTCCAGGATTTTGATGATTGAAGGACTAAAAGGAAATAAAAAAATCAAAGAAGCTAACAACTATCACCAACGGTTGATCAAAATGCTGATTAAGTTTCAATTGAAAAATAGTGTAGAAAAATGAAAGAATTTATTAGACAAAATTCACTTTGTAGAAGTTCAAAAGGAAGAACAATTGACTAGAAATCAAGAAACAATTGGATGATTGACTCTTTCAAGAAATCGTATACAATCCCCATTGTATCCAAGAACTCGAAACAAGAAGAAATAAAAAAACATAGCCATTGAGAAGGAAAGATATTTTTTATGTATTCCAAGGAGGTGAGGAAAGAAAGAAATAGAAGAACCATGTGAAAAATTCAAACATATTGAACTAGAGATCCTAGAAGAAATGACCATTAGCACACACTAACAATCAACTATAGAAGTCATTGCAAAATTAGAAAGGGGGACACAAGAAAACCTAAGAGAGCTAGAGAGGGATTCTAGATATGAAGACAAATAGATTGGATGATCATACTCCCATTCATACGAAAAAGAGATCAAAGAAATTTCCAAAAAAGGTCATAAGGAAGAATATGCCAAGAAGGTATAAACTTAACCACTAAGCTTGGAGCTAATGAAATTATGGAAAGACACCTTAAAAAGGAAAATGGTATGTGTAAAGAACAAAAAAAAAATGTGGTGAAATAAAAAAATAATTTGAAGAAGAGAATGAAAAATATATAAACAAAAATATGATAATTTCTAGATAAGCTTATAGGTGGTTGAAGGACAAGAAAGCGTAGCATTAAAAATATGAGAAACAAAAAGTGAGGGATGCAATATACAATGAGGAGGAAAAATGACATGAGGGAATTGATATCCATTTATAGGTAGTTCAATAGGAAGCTTAAATATGAGGAGACAGATCCAGAGGTGCAACATAAGGAAAGTTACCATACACAGGCAGAAGATCAAAAAGACAGAGGCAAGCATGAGGACATGCTTGAGACTTGGCAAGGGGGATATTTTGGCCCTTAGTTTTGACCCTTTTTTCCATGCATAATCCATGTATCCATCATCCTTTACCATCATACTATGGTCATATTTGCCATTTTTTTCCTCTTATAATAAATTAAGGTAAAATAATTATGTCTTTTAAATTTTTAGAATTTTTAGTAAAAATTGAGTATTAAAAATATTTTTTGACTAGAACAAAATTCCATGTAATGGCTCCATTGAAGTAGTGTGTGGAGGACACCTCAGTGGAAACCAGAAGATATATTAGAGAAGCATGGGAACCAAGGATGGACAAACTCTTATTGTCACATCCGAGTTGAGTCCGAACAAGCCTGGTCAACGCTGGTCAAGCTTGACTAGTCAACTAAAAATCCCTAAATAAAGGGGCAGTTTTATGATTTAGTTGGATTCAATAATATTTTGTGCAACCAAAAGGATGGATTAGAACTCATTAGATGCATCAGGAATCTTATAGGCTATTACAACTATTTTAGCTAAGTTTTTTATATTTTTGGCTTATTTAAGCACAACCATTCAATATTTATGAACGTGCATTATGATTATTGAGAATTTTGTATTTCTGAATATAATTTGAAGAAATTTCCTTCCACTCCTTGTTTTTATTTTGTTGGATGTGATTGATGATCTATAATATATTATAATATTCACATGTGCTAAGCAAAGGGTGCAGGGCCACTATTCAAAGCTAAGTGCACTACAATGTATTTTTGTGCATAATTGTGAATACCTTAGATTTTTAAACATTTCTTTTTCTTGTGAATACTTTTATGAGAAGATTCACTGTATTTCATGGTCATTTATTTTTTCGAAATAATTTCCTTTCAGTAATTAGTTTAATTAGGGAAGGCCAACTAGGGCAACTATGTTAGATCCTCTTCCTAATGAATTAAGAATTGAACTGGAAATTGTGTTTATGAATTTGGTCTATTGCTTTCTTAATTTAATTATGTTATGATTTATGGTGGAATCGATCTTGTTGGAATAGGGATAATGAGGAAGGAAAACCAAGGCATATTAGTTAGATCCTCTTTCTTGTTGGCTATGCACCACAAAGATTCATTGCACTATTTCTTCTAGATCATAATTTTAGTGTTTTCTTTTCAAAAATTTATAT
This sequence comes from Pinus albicaulis, assembly GCA_034641835.2. NCBI lineage: Eukaryota > Viridiplantae > Streptophyta > Pinopsida > Pinales > Pinaceae > Pinus > Pinus albicaulis. Next base: position 1,368,983,768 of record CM076572.1, on the reverse strand, counting down.
TTGTAATAAGCAATTCCATTATCCTCACATAAAAAACTACTTTATACATTAGATCAATCTAATATCCTTATACCTTGGCATGCTTCTACTTTTACCAACCCGAATTGATAAGTAAAAAAAATTGCTCTAATTTAGCTCAATAAAATAGACTCGCAAGCACATAAACAATCCAGGTTGGAAAGAGAAAATAAATAATAAGGACAAAGTGAAATCATTTCTCCTTCAATTATACTGCAATAGATAAAATACTAAGTATGGTTGGAAAAAATTATCATTGTAGCATCTTCCTAGGATTGAGAAGGAAGGACTATAAGAAGGTTCTTGTACAATAATTTGTTACAAATTGCGAATACCATTGCTGAAACTGTATCTAAATTTCATGTGTGTCACAGGAAAAGTTTTGAAATTTTCCTCCTTATGCAGTTATAGAGGAGAATTCTAAATCTTTCTAAAATTAGCGATATGCATGCTCCTCAGTGGGAAACTAGATAGAGACAATTACTATTTAACTTTCAGAAACTTATTATTCACTAGATGAAAATTATTGGATTTTTTTCTCATGATCTCAAGTACAAAGTCTCATAATAACCTCAATGAAAAATCATATCTATATTTGAAATGTTTGAACCAGGACTATATAACTAATATTACAACAATAGAAGAAATAATTTCAGTTTATAGAAAGGTAGCAAAGTTAGCAATATACCCGAAATTGAAAACTTGGGGTGCTTCAAGCAATCTCGTTCTGAATATAGGGTTCCACTTTCTTTGCAGTTTTTAATTGGCGAAGTTCTCTCTAATTTTGGAACTTTGTTGACTTTGCTACATGTATCATTTTGCACCAATTCTTGGCTAGGTATTTTTCTTGGACTCACCAAATATTTTACACATGCTTTTTATGACTAAACTTTTAATAGAACACTTGTTTTCCATAAAAACATTCTTAGAGACAAAATAGAAGTTCAAAGCAGGTTACAAGACACTAAACTTCTATAGTCGGTGCTTCCTGATCCATAAATTTTTACTTCGATACACTAAAGAGAAATAAATATTGTATTATATTGCACAAAGATTATTTGAAATGTGAAAACTATTACAACATAGTATTTCGGTTGAGGTATCCAATTCTTGGTTCCATACAAACAGAAAATGATTGTTCCATATAAATAAAAACTACTTGAAGATATATATGAACCACCTGAACACTAAAATATTCAATCTCAAAAATTTGAATTCAATCTATAAATAATGTGAAATTAGCTTTCTTTTCTTAGTGAAATCCATAATTTTCTATCCTATTTGAGAGTCTTAAAAATCTCACAAAAACCTGTGAAGATTTTGGAATTTTGTATGCCTAGCCTCTAAAAGATATAAATTTCTATCTTCCTTTGTGTAATTTTAATAGAATATCCTCAAATACCAGAATAATCAATTTCCATTCTCCAAAATCTTTGAAATCTGAAGAACTAAAGGAGAAATAATTCAATCCAACTACTCAAAATGTATAAGAATGCCCATCCTTTAACTCAATGAATTTCATTCCAAACTCTGTGTTTTAAAAAAAATAAAATTTGAGCACAACCTTCTGTAGTCCATTTATAGAGAGCCTTAGGTTATGAAATATTGTTTATCACCCAAAATAGAGTTAAAATTTTCTATTGCAAGCTCAGAATAATTGTAACAGAAAGAACCATTGTAGATACTTTAATGAAATTTTTTTTTGTGTGTGTCTAATTCTACTAATTAAAACAAGGTTTTGAGCAAGACTTCTTTTGAAAAATTTATTTCATAGAATACAATGCCTTATTTAATGAGTTTTCTCCAATGCAAAACATAGAGGATTCGTGACAGGCACATTAAAAATTATAGGGTTTTGCAATTTCAAGACACTGTTTTAGAAAAATACATTTTCGAAACTTGTTTTGAGGATGAAGAAACACAAATGATCTGTTGGAAGTCATCCATGAAGAGATCATGGGGCTTGGGGATTTATTCTAGGGTGATTTAAAAACATGATTGTTGAAAAGTGATCTTGTAAACTCGTTTCAGTGCAGGGAGAGGGATAACCCCATAGCTGGAAAATAGAAAGAGGAATTCAATATAAAGGCACCATATATTTGTATTTTTGTATTTGAGTCCAATTATTTTCAAAGAATTTGGAATATTTTACACTTCAATAAGTTTTTTCCATTTGGAAGAATAAATGGGCACAAGAGGGCAAAGGAATGAACATAAATGAGTGGGTGGGATAATAATTGCTTATCTAATTTCTTTAGTCACATTGAGATGACATACATTAAGATTCTACACAAATAAATTATAAAGTAAGTAACTATTCACTACTAAAGTGGGATTTTATATAAATTATTTATTTATTAATCTTAATTTGTAATTTTTAATAATATATTTTTGTTAAAGAGAATTATTTTAATTATTTTCATATCAAGATTTTTTCTAAATTTCTTATATTATATTCTAACTTACTTTAAACATGCTCAAAGGATGATTTCACCTTCATGTGTGGCGGTTATTTATTTGTATATTTAAAGAGTTCTAATGTAGATTTTTCCTTAGAAAAATGACTATTGTGATTGTGATGGTGCAAAGGTACTCTTTAAATAGAGTTAAGGGATGTTTAGAATAAATATAACATCCTTTCCCATTATCTAAATCTTTGAAAGAATGGATATACATTCTCTAATTATCACATAAACAAGAGGTTAATCCTACAGTTATTACTTTATCTCCATGTAGATTCACTACAGAAAGGGAATACCTCCTCTTATGTGACTTTGATTTTCTTTCCCTCTTAATGGATTATCAAACATTAAGAATTAAATCTTCATTAATTTAAATATGTAGTCTTGTTGAATATACCAAAATCATAGTAGAATTCTTTCATTGTGGATAAAATCAAGTACATGTCCGTGGGAAGTTTTCCTCTATGGATGGTTAATGTTCAACAATAACTACAAGAAAATGGTTTAATATATTTATTTAATGATCTTTAATCATCATCTAAAGACTTGAAGAATGAAATAAATTTCAACCTAAGTTCTAAGTATATGGTAAGCTTCTACTTTAAAGGTTTTATTATTGTAAAATTTGAGAACTATGGAGGTTGCGGCAAGGTCTTGGAGGAGGAGCTGTCATTATGGGGAAACGTTGGACTCTTTTTAAATGACAGTTTCTAAAATTGAATCCTTCTTCAATGTCTGTATGGTTTCTATATTTGAGTTTGGTTCTGTTGAGGCGGTAAATCCCCTCTACGGACAGAGGTGATCCCACTAGCTCTAGAGTGGGTCTAGCAACAATAAAATCATGCAATGATGTTGGTTCCTAGTTACAAGAAAGACAAATATTGCGATAAGAAACCTACCTCAAATACCACGTTGCTGTTTTCAAAGAAGAAGCAGTGCTCTTCATCTCTCCATCTCTATCCTCGACAGCATCCACAACTCACGTCCTTCTATTGCTCCATCTGCACACATGTACACATGTAGAGAAACAACGACATACAACATAATACTTAAAGCATGTAACTATATATTAGTTAGAGAGGATATAATTCATTGCATTTCATAAAAGAGTAAACACAAGAATGGAACCAAAATCAGAGTCTCTTATATTAAAGATGACAAAAAGGGAGATTACAACCAAATGCTTTGATGCTATGATCTTCCTTCGGTGGGGCTTGCAGTAGAGTGCGTCTCAATGAATCTTGTCGAGGATTTGGAAAAAGCTCTCTCTCTTACGGGGTTCTTCTCGGCTCTGCTCTCAATAGTTGCCCGGCTATAGTTTTACTCCCAAAAGTTCAACTAGCTTGCTAATGGAGAGGGCAAGCTTTTATAGATGGAGGAAGGGAAGTTGGGATCCCTATAATCATGGGATAGGTCCTATCTCTTAGGAAGGTTCCATGAGAGGTGGAAAACCACTTCCTATACATGGAGATCCAAAGCCAAACCACTCAACTTCTTTTGATGATTCGTTATGGAGTTTGTTAGAATCAAACCTCTACCATTTATTTTTAAAAAAAATTCCTTAATAGGCTTGGCACGAGTGAAACAAAGGGACAAAGTGCCAACTGGCGCACTCTCTAGTGTGGATTTCCCCAATTGGCATGAGGGATGAACTCGGTAGTCGCGCCAAGGCTAAAACATTTGTTTTTAGGGGTTTTCAGAGGAAATTTTCTTCAGGAGAATGTTTATCCTTATGTAGGAGAATTATATGAAGGTATTTTTAGGACATTTTACTATTCATAGGTCATGGGAACAGTCCTCCAATGTGCAGGACAAGGGATTGTAGGAACAGTGAAAAAATGCTATGTAACAGATGCCCCCTAAAGCATGAGGTCTAAGAGAGAGGGAGGGGTGAAATGATTTATGAGAATGCACCCAATTGAAAACACTGCCGTTAGAAAACTTGGGAAGAAAAATATAACTGATATCTCTTATACATGATATGTGGTATGGGTGCAACCATCCATAATAAAGTGTACAAAAACCAGTATCCCAGGTATGGATGGAACTATCCAATAAAGAAGGATCAATTAGTAGACTCAGGTATGGCCATAGCTGTCCAATCAAATGAGTCATGTAATCAATCATGATAATCCACAAAGAATCCACAATCTGTATTTTATTAGACAAGATCTAGGGTCTTGCGCTCCATCTCGACCCGAACAGAGTACAAGTCTGAGCATGCGAATAAGTGAGCTGAAGTCGAACATGCAAGAACATCATCTGATTACCATCAAATGATGAAAGTTGTTAACAGATGCGAGAGAAACCACCAATAACGAGGATGGCCCTCAAGGTACTACATGTACAATCCACGAAATGCGAACAGTGAGTTGGCGTCGAACACCGGTGAAATCATGCGATCAAAGGCCAATAATGAAAACCTTACGTTGAATGTGAATTACTTTCCATTGAGGCATGCAGGCTCCAAGGTACCTGACAGGAGTCTCTAGATCAGCTTCCTGGATAATGAGCTGAAGTCGACAAGAAGTGACCGTGATCGAAGGTGGGCCATAGTTTTTCCCACATCATCGACACGAGACAGAGGAACATGATGTTTGCGAATCAAGATCAATAGAGAATCAGAGGGAGGTTAAGAACTGCAGAGGCCAACTTCTCTTGAACATATCGGTGGCACGACACTGGATTTGGTAGTATTTGACATCAAAGGATCTAAGGTCATGATGACGTGGCAAAGAGTAGATGAGCGGTCAAAAGATATTACCCAAACCCACGGAGGCAAGAAGATAACGAGATAAGATGTCCCCAACCTGACACGAATGCAAACAAGTGCCATGTTCAAGAACGACATACTGCCGACACAACGATGATACTGGTTCCATTTTCCCTCACCATTTTTGGTGACTACCCCAATTATTTTTGGAAACAAGCTTGAAGGGGATAGCATATGCTTGCGATATAAGTTTTTCCTTTAGGAAAATCCATCCTAGTACATTTAACGAGCCCTAGGAAGGAGGAACTCGAGTAACGTCATTACGACAGAGTCTGATGTCATTAGTTTTTAATGAGTCTGAAAAAGGAAGAACTCAGCATCTTTTCATGTTTAGAGAGTTTGAAAAGACATCGGAAAAGCAAACTCTAGTGGTCCTTTTTCATAGATAGTCCCTCAGATCCAAAAAGGTAGAAAACTATGTCTGAAAAAACCTCCTAGTCGCGATAGGCTAGGGTATTCATTTTTTGTAAGTAATCTATCCCAGCCCGAAAAAGGGGTAAATGTATACTAGGTAGATGTCGTTTCGTATCCAATTTTAACGAGCTCAAAACAATAATTGACTCGGCGATATTTTTAGTTTTAGAGAGTCAGAAAAGAGTTGAAAGGTGACTCCAGTAGTGACATTTTCTTTTTTTTACCGAGTCTGAAAAAGTATAAAATACAACTCGTGTCATCACCCTAATCGTGTGAAGACCTGTCGCTGCACAAAAAGCAAGTGCAAAACCCATTTTTTGACAAAACATAGTGAAATATTGGAAAAACAAGTCTCAAAACCTAACTTTTATTTCGAAAAAGTTATAAATATGACCAATAGGAAAAACATATTTACTTTTACCTTTTTACCTCTTTGTAGAGTGATAGTGAGCCATTTCCCTTGCAATTTTGTGGTGACGATCGTGGACAATCCAGTGCACCATTCCAGATCCCATCTTTTCCAGGTAAGAGCCACTTCCAGTAGCCATTTTTTAAGCCATATTTCAAATCTTTCCATTGTCATTTGGCATCCTTAAGGGGAGGATTTTCAAATCTAGGGCTTCTGTTGTTGGTGCGGGTATCAGGCATGGACCAGCGCCAATTGACCTCTTTTTGCAAAGGGGTCATGCCAGGTGGCGCGAATGTCATCAAAACAGCCACGCCAACCGTGCAACCTAATATTTTGTTTGACTTTTGACAAAATACAACCAATAAATTGTTGGTTTAAGTTCCCAAGAGAATTTATAATGTGATTATGACCAATTTGATGCAGGTATAAAGCAAAAATGGTGATTGAATGGAAAGAAAGGGAGCATAGTGAAGAAGAAGTAATGGATATGGAGAATGAGAAATGCATGAATGCTCTCTGTAATTGTGGTTTAAATAAATTCTTCTTAACACCATGTCTCAGGGCTCAGCCCAAATTACTACAATATTTGATAAGTATCTACGATGAAGATGAAGAGAAATTTAAACTTCGAGATCAAGTTCTGGAACTCGAAGTGTCTGATGTCTACTTCATCACTGGACTTTCACGTAGAGGTCTAGTGCCGATTATGACAGGCACCAGGACTTCTGGTGAAACAATGTCAATGGTTATGGAGAGGGTGTGCCCAGGGGCACAAATAGGATCAGGTAGTGGAAAATTTGACATTCATATTGTTCATGATCTAGCACTTAGAATGGTGCTTCACACCATTACGCGGGATGCGGGGTCGTAGGCACCACACGAGGCTACCAAAACACAGATCCTCCTAGCATCAAAGTGTATGAACCCAACAATATTTGATTGGGCCACAGCCATAACTATGAATATCAAATGGTTGTTGAATAAATGTAAAAATTCCAAACTGAAGGAGTTTGGGTATGGATCAATCTTGGTATCGTTCTTCCTAGAATGACTGCCTATCTTCAAAGGCCAAGGGGCCATAGTCCCAGATCAACCATTGAAAGAGCCATGGATGGCTCAATGGGCAGCATTGATGCCCAGTGCAGGGGGCATCCAACAGATGTCATGGCAGCCCGAGTTCTTTGGATGGTTGCAACGATAGCTAATCATTGTAGAGGACTAGCCCTATGCTAGTACTGATTTCACAGGAGACCCAGACCTTCCGCTCCCAGAAGGAGAGGACTGGGATGAGGAGCTGGGTAAGAATATTTTTGGCTTTTATGAATTTTATGATTTTTTGGTATACATGTATGTTCTAACAGCTGGTCCTATATGTACGCAGATGTTGGCCCAAATAGGCCTGATGGGATGTCACCGATAGGGAGGAGGACTCTGCTCGCTTATGACCCTCAAGGTGAGGGGGAGTAGGGGGACGCACTAGCACAGAACCTTGAGGGGATTGTTCGTGGGGTTCCAAACTATGCTCGCCTAGCTGATGTCCCTATGGCTTACCAGAGGCACACCATAGGGGTGCCGAGTCGCCTCCATCACTTACTTGTTGGGAAAAATACTGAGAGGGGTGGTGAATCAGTATTTAGATTTGACTGAAAACTTTTTACTTTTTCTTTGAGTAGATTTCCATATGCGGTTTTTATGAATTAAACTAGCGTATGCACGTGGAAATATAGAAGGAAACTAGCGTATACTAATTTATCTTTCAGATTTAGACAATCAGTCTTTTAAACAGATTTATTAGTTATGAATAGGTCTAGATAATCAGAAGTTATGGGCAGTAAACAACAGTATAAAGCATCACACACATGAACACCAATATTTAAGGTGGAAACCCAAATCGGGAGAAAACCACCACTATTGTCGTCTCTATCTTCAATCTTTATTATATAGAAAACCTTTTACAACATTGTACTGATGCAGACTTATACCAGTACGCAGGCTTCTACCTACCAAAGGCTGCAACCTTCTCTCGTTTTCTAGCTACAACTAGAAGGGAGCTCCAATCCCCTGATCTTGTTTACCAGCCTCTCCTGGAAGGGAGCTTCGACCCCTTGATTTCAACACTAGCTTCTACTGGCTAAAAGATTCTACTTTCATACTGAAGGCTTCAACCCTCAGATCCACTGAAGACCACGTTTCATCAATTTTCATACTGGATCAAAACATCTTCAATACAACCCCTTAACATCAACAACCATACTTTGCCCAAAACTTCCATCAGAACAGTAATACCACTGTAACCAGAATATCAGAGATAACCTAGACTTCAAAAAAAATATGCAGATACAAACTCAACTCTGAACATTCATCAATTCAAACACCATACGCTACTTCTCTTTACTAAAGACACGTGTATACGCACTTTCCTGCTCACCAACCTGTGTATGCCTCTGTGCATACTATTTTTCATAACATGAAATGCATATGCCACTTCTCTTCACCTAAGTTGCATGTATATGCACTTTTCTTCTTATCAACCTACGTATACTCTTGAGAATACTAATTTTCAGAATGTGATTAATCTCAGATTCAGATCTGAGGCTTTCAGTTAGACACCTTCTTAGCAATGCAGAACCTTTAGACAGTCAGTCAGGTTTAACTATGTTTTCTCACTCATTGATTATATTTGTTCATTATTAAATAAACAACATACTCCATATTCAATCAACCCAGAACTTAAAGTAGCCTTCATTGAACGATAGCCGAGAGAAAACAGAAATCACAGAAGTAATATCTGTAGATAAGCTTCAGAAACCCTAACTTCCATACATGATTTTTATTAAGAGAACCCACATATATACGTGCTTTTACCGAGAAAAACTAGCGTATAGATCTGTAAAATATAAATTTTGCAGAACAGATCATATCTATAAACTTACCCATATTTCTTCAATTTCTTCATCAGACTTGCGCCAGGTCTTCATCATTTCTTTTGCAGATCATCCTAGAGATTCATCATTTCTAGATCTAGAGATCTAGAACCTTCATCATATCCATAGGTGCATCATAGATTCAGATCTATCAATTAATAATAGAGTTCAACCATGCATATGTTCCTTAGAGGAATGTATTCATCAACAACCCTTACACCTGCACACTTTGCACTATGATCTTCTTCTTCTTAAATAGATTTAGCTTTTATCAATACCATGAGCCAAAACCACACAACTTCCGATGGTATTCTTGGATGGAATCAAATAAACCATACAGTGCTCAATACTATGTGCCAAAACCATGGTAATTCCCCTTGGTATTATAAATTTGGAGTGCAAAAGGGCATACGCGACTTGGCTTTTACAAACTCGCGTATACATTGTGAAATATCTTATTCATCATTACTCGGGCACTTACTGGAATTTATTTCTTTGTTGGTCTGTAGATACATCAGATTTACATCATTAACAAATTGGTTGCTATCCAAAGACAACTCATCAAGTAGGTTTCCATCAAGGACAACTTCATCAAGTAGGTTGCCATCAAGGACAACACTTTGCATCATATTGCCAACAATCTCCCCCTTTGGACTTGATGGAAACCATGATGGTGTTTGATCACCACAGCAGATATATACATTGATTATAACCATTATTCAAACACCATGATACTCTCCCCTTATTCAAACACCATGATACTCTCCCCCTTTGACATCAAGGGCAAAGGGCGGATCAAAACCAAAACAAGGTTTTTCTTCTCTTGTAGAAAGAAGAGCTCTGTAGATCTGATGTGCACTGAAGTTACCATGCTCCCCCTGAGTTCATGCTAAATCTTCAAACATATTTTTCAATGAAGTACATGACTCTATGACCTTTCCTATCACCAAGGACTCATACTTACATCAATGATCCAACCAAGTGGATTTACATATGTGACTCAAGTACCCAACCAAGTGGGTTTACACATTTTGACTCAACTACCCAACCAAGTGGGTTTAAAAATTTGAAGAAGTCCTTACATGACTGAATATAACACTTTACATCATATGTATCAACATGACCTTTTCATCAAATTATAGAAATAACTTTGTTCACGTAAGAAGTGATACTTGATGGGAATGTGCTTGGTCTTGGAATGCATAACAAGATTCTTTGAGATACTGATGGCACTTGTATTATCACACATAATGGAGATAGGAGGTGAACATTTGATTTGAATGTCTTGTAAAGTTTGCATCATCCAAAGAAGTTGAGTGCAACATGATGCGGCAGCCACATATTCTGCTTCTGCTGTAGATAAGACAATAGAGATTTGCTTCTTGCTGAACCAAGATACTAGCCGGGGCCCCATATAGAATGCACCACCACTAGTGCTTTTTCGATCATCAACATTTCCAGCCCAATCTGCATCAGTGTAAGCATGAAGAGTAAGATCAGCATTCTTTGGATACCATAGTCCAAAATCTTGAGTTCCTTGTAGATATTTGAATATTCTTTTGACAGCCTGAAGGTGAGACTCTTTTGGATTAGCTTGGAATCGTCCAACAATCCCAACTGCATGCATAATGTCTGGTCTAGTCCCAGTGAGATAAAGTATACTTCCTATCATAGATCTGTATTCTGGTTGATTCACCGTGGGAGAATCATCATGAGAACTGAGATTACATCCGGTTATCATTGGTGTACTTACAGGTTTGCACTCTTCCATACCATACTTCTTCAGAATTTGCTTAAGGTATTTTGCTTGTGATAAGAATATACCATCTGTAGTTTGATGCACTTGCAAGCCAAGAAAGAATGTTAGTTCCCCAAGTAAAGACATTTCAAATTATTGCTGCATGACAGAAGCAAATTTCTGACTCATAGATTCTTCATTACTTCCAAAAATTATATCATCAACATATACAACCACAATCAATAGTTTATCATTTTCAATTTTTGTGTATAAGTTGCTATCAGCAGACCCCTTTGAAAATCCTTGTTGATGAAGATATTTGTCAAGACGATAATACCATGCCCTTGGAGCTTTTTTGAGACCATATAGAGCCTTTTTAAGTCTACAAACAAGTTTTTCATCATTTCCCAAAATGAATCCTTCTGGTTGTTCTATATAAACTTCTTCTTCTAGGTCACCATTGAGAAAAGCAGATTTAACATCCATTTAATAAATTTTGATTTTTTAGAAGCTTGAAAAAGCAAGAAACATTCTTATGGCTTCAAGTCTAGCTACGGGAGCAAAAGAGTTTTACTTGGGGTAAGCCAGTGCTTATGGTGTACTTGGGTCCATCTAATGATAAAAGGTTAGATGACCAAAAAATGGTGTAACACATTTAGTTCCAATGACATTTTTGTCATGAGGTCTTGGTACTAATTCCCAAGTGTGATTCTTTTTAATTTGATCAAGCTCTTCATTCATGGCTTGAATCCAACATTCATCTTTGCTGGCTTGATTGACATTTTGTGGTTCAATAGTGGATAGAAATTCCAGATAGCTAGAAGATCCCACAAGAGTCCTTCTTGTTTGTACACCTGATCCCTTTTCTCCCAAAATTTGAGATTCTGGATGATTCTTTTGAACATATCTAGATGGAGCTTTTTCAGATAAATCATCTTCGGGTTCTTCATTGGGTTCACAGTCCATATCATTTCTATTTGAAGTAGAAGGATATATGTCATCATCATCTTCATATGTTGTTTGTTTTTCTTCTTTTGGAGCTGCAAGAGACTCATCAATAACAACATCAATACATTCAACAATATTTTGAAGTCTTTTATTGTAACATTTATATGCTCTACTCCTAGAGGAGTAACCAAGAAGTATTCCTTCATCTGCTCTGGGTTCAAAATTGCCAAGTTTTTCATCATTATTTTTGATAAAACATTTGCTTCCAAAAACTCTAAAATGCTTCACAGTGGGAGGATTACCATACCAAAGTTCATATGGAGTTTTATCACTATTTACACGAACATGTGCCTTGTTAATAATATTTACCGTTGTATGTGCTGCTTCTCCCCAAAATGTGTCGGGTGTTTCGGAATCATCAAGCATAGCTCTAGCCATTTGTTGAGCTGTTCTATTCATTCTTTCTGCTACACCATTTTGTTGTGGAGTGCCCGCTACAGTAAACTGTCTTTTTATGCCATGTTGTTCACAAAATTCAAGGAATTCATCTGATGTATATTCTCCTCCCCGATCAAATCTAAGACACTTGATTTTTAGATCTAATTCATTTTCAACCAGTGCTTTGAAGATCTAAAATTTATCAAATGCTTCATCTTTGTGTTTAATCAACCCAATCCAACAAATTCTAGAGAAATCATTAATAAATAAGATATAGTATTGTTCACCACGTGGTGACTTTTTCCTCACAGGTCCACATATGTCAGTATGAATGAGTTCAAGAGGCTTTCTTGATGATCCTTCCTTGGCATTAAACTGTACTCTGGTTTGCTTACCAAATTGGCAAGATTTGCATATGATATTTTCGGGTAGAGTAATATTGGGAAGATCACGAACAACTTTAAGTCTGCTTGATTTGTTGATCTGAGAGAAGCTCAGATGCCCCAACCTTCTATGCCATAGCCAGTTTTCTGAAGATTTACTCAAGTAACATTGTTCTTTGCAGTTCTTCAATACATACAGGTTGCTTGGAGTTCTTTTTCCTTTTATAATTGTTTTACTTGTATCAAGATCACGTACCACACATTCTTTTGAACTAAAGACAACTTCAGTTCCTTGATCACACATTTCACTTACACTTAACAGGTTATGCTTTAATCCATCCACATACATGACATTATTAGCTTTCACCTTTTCTTTTAGAAAAATAGACCCTTTTCCCTTAATGACCGCAGGACTATCATTTCCAAATGTAACATTCTTTTCCTTTTCTAGAGCACTATATGCAAGAATTTTTTTTTTGTCACCTGTCATGTGTTTCAAGCATCCAATATCAATGTACCATTGATTTTCTTCACCTTCTGCAAATAAAGCTACGCCACAATTTTCAACCTGTAATTCCTTCTTTTTCCACACTTTGGAGCTTGAAGGAAAATGCTCTTTTGGCTGAACTTTGCTCCTGCATTTGGATTATTCATGGCCAAAGTTATTTCAATAAGCACATTCAACTTCATTTTGAAGAGGAGAAGAGTTGTTATAGGTATTCTTATTTGTTTCAATATCAATCATGTTCTTTCTTGCTTCTCTTGTCATGATGGTTTTATATGCAACACATTGAACAACTTTATGACCAAAATTGTGACATGAGAAACATTGTCCATTGAAGAAGAAATTTCTGCGATCATGAAATCTTCTACTTGAATTTACCTGTTGATTGGTGTTTCTTTGAAAGATATTCCTGTTAGTGTTCTTTGAATTGAGATGATCATGCTTTACCTATAGAGATTATTTATTCCCTTGCTGAGTGGCAGAATGTTGTATACCAGTTGTCGCTTCTTTTAGATAATTTGGTGCTGAAGCCTGAGAATATTCTCCGATATATCCAAGACCTGTCTTTATAAGAGGAGAACGTTGTACCTTGATAATCTCATCTAAGGTTTCAGATCCTTTAGTAAATCTAAGATTCAGAGTCTTTACTTTCTCAAGTTCTTTTCTTAGACTTACTACTTCACATTCTAATTTTTCATTGTGTTTCTCCTTTTCTTCAAGTTGATTTTTCAGAGTTTCTATGCTTATTTTACTTTCTTCTAAGCATATTTTGAGTTGATTGTTTTCATCAAGAAAATCATTGTCCTCTAGAGCATCCATAAAAGTATCCTTTTCTTCTCTAGATTCCTTTTCAAATACCATGAGAAGTTTAAGATCTTGTTCACATTCTTCCTCACTATCAGATAACCCATCACTATCTTCATGAGTATAGTAACTTTTTCTAGTGCTAAACCGATTCGTATTCCTTCTTGCTACTACCTTCCCTTTTTCATGTGTTTCTTTATGAGGACACTTAGCAGCATAATGACCAACTCTTCCACAATCAAAACATTTGAAAGGAAGCTTACCTCTGAACCGTCCTGTGCCAAGTTGAAGTTTCTTTACAAAATTTACCTCATCTTCTTCTGAGATATATCCTGATCCTTCTATTCCTTGTACTTCTTTCCCTTTTGTAGAAGCTCTAAATACTGCTTCTTTGACTTCAGATGGTCCTCCTCTTCTCATTTCATATGCAGTTAGTATGCCATGAAGTTGCACCACAGTAAGATTTTGAAGATCCTGCTTTTCTTCAAGAGCAGGAACTTTTGACTCAAATTTTGCCATTAGTGATCTTAAAATTTTCTCTACCAAAGTAGATTCAGTTATTGCTTCTCCCAGATTTCTCATATGATTTACAATATCATCAAGGCGTAAAAATAAATTGGCAATGCTCTCCTCATTATCCATTTTTAGATTCTCATATTGAATTCTGAGAGTTTGGAGTTTAGCACTTTTTACCTTTGCATCACCTTCATAACTTAGAATGATTTTGTCCCATATTTCCTTTGTTGTATTCAGTTGCATGACTTTGACAAATTCTGATTCAGTTAGACTTCCCAATAGAGCATTGACCGCCTTTCCATTTGTTTCATAATTCTTTCTTTCCGTCGGATCTGTTGGTGCTACGGCTGGATATTGATATCCTCCTTCAACAATAGCCCATACATCTGCTCCCAGAGATAGAAGATAGGATCTCATCCTTGTTTTCCAGAAGATTAAATTGTTTCTGTTAAAGAGCGGAGGCCTGATAGATGTTGTTCCATCTTGATTTCTCATCTTGCTTGATCTTCCTTCTAGCGGCTAAGCTTTTTCATAAGGACCTGCTCTGAAACCAATTGCTGGGAAAAATAATGAGAGGGAGGGGTGAATCAGTATTTTGAGCTTATAACATAAATTCAGCTTTTTCTTTAAGCATATTTCCATACGTGGTTTTTATGAACGGAACTAGCATATGCACGCGGAAATGCAGAAGGAAACTAGCGTATTCTAATCAGATTTAGAGAAATTCTCAGAAGCAGTCTTATAAACAGATTTATCAGTTATGTATCAGGTTAGAAGTTATGAACAATAATCGATAGAATAAAGCATCACACACATAAACACCAATATTTAAGGTGGAAACCCAATTCGGGAGAAAACCATCGTTGCTGTCGTCGTTGTCTTCAATATTTATTATATAGAAAACCTTTTACAACATAGTACTGATGCAGACTCATACCAGTACGTAGGCTTCTACCTGTAGAAGGCTGCAACCTTTTCTCGTTTTCTAGCTGCAACTGGAAGGGAGCTTCAACCCCCTGATCTTGTTAACCAGTCTCTCCTGGAAGGGAGCTTCTACCCCCTGATTTCAATACCAATTTTTACTGGTAGAAAGATTCTACTTTCATACTTAAGGCTTCAACCCTCAGATCCACTGCAGACCACGTTTCATCAATTTTCATACTGGATCAAACAGCTTCAACACAACCCTTTACATAACATTAACAAACATACTTTGCCCAATACTTCAAACAGAAAAGTGAGGCCACTGTTACCAGTATATCAGAACTAACCCAGACTTCAGAATAGATATGTAGATACAAACTCAACCCTGATCTTTCATTAATTCAAATAGCATATGCTACTTTACTTTATTGAAGCCGCGTACATACGTGCTTTCCTGCACACCAACCCACATATACTTCTGTGTATTTTATTCTTCAGAAAACCCTATACGCGCTTTTAATTAAGAGAACCTGTGTATACACACGCTTTTCATTAAGAGAACCTGCGTATACACGCGCTTTTTCTGAGACAAACTAGTGTATAGATCTGTAAATGAAAACTTTGCAAAACAGATCAGATCTATAAACTCACCCAGATTTCTTCATTATCTTCAGCAGACTTTGCGCCAGATCTTCACCATTTCTTCTTTTGCAGATCATCTTAGAGATTCATCATCATCAGATCTAAAGATCTTGAACCATCCTCAGATCCATGGGTGCATCATAGATTCAGATATATCAGTTAAGAACAGAGTTCATCCATGCAGATATTCCTTAGAGATATTTATTCATCACCAACCCTTACTCCTGCACACCTTTCACTATGATCTTCTTCTCCTTCAATAGATTTAGCTTTTACCAATAGCATGAGCCAAAACCACACCACTTCCGATGGTATTCTTGGACGGAATCAAATAAACCATACAACGCTCAATACTGTGTGCCAAAACCATGGTAATTCCCCTTGGTATTGTAATTTTGGAGCGCAAAAGGGCATACGCGACTTGGGACGTACTAATCCACATACATACGTGACTTGGCTGTTACAAACCCACATATTCTTTGTGATATATCCTTTTTATTATTTCTCTAGCACTTACTGGAATTTATTTCTTTTTCTACTTCTGAACTGATCTGTAGATACATCATTAGAAAATAGGTTGTTATAAAAGACAATAGCTTCCATCAAGAACAAATTCATCAAGTAGGTTGCCATCAAGGACAACACATTGCATTATATTGCCAAAAAAGGCTTGCTGCATCACACCAATGTGCTCTAGTGCAGGTTCATTTCTCCTGCTTGGACCAGGCAAGGAAAACCAATCAAACAGAATTGTAGAAAAAGAGATATCACACCAACGTGCACTGGTGCAGGGTTATTTCTCCTGCTTGGACCAGGCGGAGGAAAACCTATCTGAAATCAAGTGCAGGAAAAGGAAATTTATCTACTTCACACAATGGATCTGCTTTCACTCAGATAGGAATGCATGTGCTTAAAATTAAATCAAACTTGACAATGTAAACACAAATTACAAGGAAATGGGAAATGGGGTAAACGTGTTGGGTTGGCTAGGCCCTAGCCAACTAGCACATTTCCCTTTAAATAAAAACACTACTCAATACCTTAATCAATTGATCAACTCAAATACAGAAACACAATTTGTGAAACATGAGACAGAGCTCCCTTTTATTAATTCACTGAGGCAAGTAGATACATTAATACATTGTCCAGCCCAGATTCGGGAGATAAAAAAATACAATAACCTGTTACCGCCTCTCTGGATGTGTCTCTGTTCTCCTCTGCTATCAAAAACTTACCCCTTAGTCCTATTTACATTCTACATTATATAGATCTTTTTCCAAAGGCCAAAATAGATCATTCAACCGATTACATAACCAAACACAGAATTTAGCTTTTCAACCTTAAAAATTAGATAGTTAGCAAAACTAGCTGTAGCCAATCTCCAGCTTTCGTCCTTCGCAGATTTGGTCTCGGATGCCTTTTGGTTGATCTTGCTATCGTGGCTAAAGCTGCTCAGAATGAGGCGGTGATCAAGGAGGTTTGGATCTGCTGCAAAGATTTGATGTGTTGGCAACGATGCAAGATACGATCCTGCACTAGGATCAGCAGTCACGGTAAGTACTCTAACTACCAAATAAAAATTGGAGATATTGATAAGTTACAAAGAGTGATTAAAAGTAAGAAATCATGTAATAAATAAATAAATAATGCTAAGTTGAATTAAAAATATGAAAAGTAAAGTTTATAAGAAATATGTCACCTTGTTTGGACTGGTGCAAGATGAGGGTGCATAAAAGAGGTAAAACAATGGTAAATGGCTATGATTTAGGAAGGGGAAAATGGAAAAAAAAAGAGAAAATTAGGGGGCTAACAATTATCAGCTACTGAGCCTGAAATTTCTGAAGAAAAAACTGAACCTGCTACATCTGAGTATGCTTTAGAGTTCATTACTCCAACCCCTGGTCATCCTCATTCACCACGAGTGAAGTTTCGCATCACTAATAACCTTCCTCTTGGCCTCATTAGCATTGAAGAAATTAATGACACAAAAGAAGAAGTTATTCTTCCTTCACATCAGGAATATTTAGATCGTAGGCCAAGTGAATCGATTTACTATTATAGCCCTTTCAAACAAGACCCTTGGTATTCTCAGTTAACCGAATTTCTACATAATTCTGGTCTAAACTATTCGCCACCCCTAATTTCTTTTTACGCCATACCAAGAGGTAATTATAGACCTTCATTCAACATGTATGGTGAATCATCCATGTTTTATGCATCACCAGAATCATTTTTGTATGGTGGTCTGTTTGTTCCTTCGGGATATTAGTCGCTTTCTATTACTTTCTTAGGAGATGCTCCCTCTCCCGAAAAACTTATACAATCACCTGGTCCAAATGAATCACATATCGAAAATTTGAACATGGAACAAATTTATATGATGTTTGGAAACATTCCTAACCCTAAACCTCAAAGTAGTAACTTACCGCCTAGGGTCATCCCCAAGGTAGTAATTTACCGCCTGGGGAGAAACCTCAAGGAAAGTACACACCTCAAGGATAGTACATACCTCAAGGACAATATCAACGTCAAGGGTAGTACTCTATTCAGGGTCTGCAACCTCTTCAAGGACAATACCCTATGCCAGGGAAATAGTCTTTCCAAGGATAACAACCTCCTTTATGGTCGCAGTTTTATCAGGAACAACAATTTTTCCAAGGAGGTCAATGTTTTAGTGGGAATTATCCAACCAACTATCAAACATACATTCCAAATTATCAACCTGGATATGGTCTGTCTTACGTAGCACAACCTTCAATGGAGCTTCATACCCTAGAGTAAAAACGGTGTGGAATCCATCACTAAATCAATAAAATTTTCAAACTAGCATTTAAGTACCTTATAATTAGCATAGTTGGCTAATTTGTTATAGTGAAATCAAAAAACCTATCCAACCTACGCTTCAAGTTAGACCTCAAGTATATACACCTAGTAGTGTTAAACAACCTGGTTCGAGTACACCTAGAACTCCACCTCAAACTGCTGCACCAACTTCTGTTCAACATCCTACCACACATATCCCTAGAATTTTTGCAGCCCCTATTTCTATAGCCTCTCAAGTATCACAACCGATCCCTCAATTCACTGCACAACAACCTGGACCCACAATTCAAACTATTGTTCAGATGCCTGCGGGACAACCTGGTACAAGTACAATTATAACAAGCCAACCTCAGTTTGTTTATCAACCATATCAAGGGCAGTATCAATATTGATCCAGATTTATGCAGGAATGAAAAAGAATACAAAATAACCATAAACATAGAGATGTAGCAAAAATAAGGCTTCATTTCATTAATATCAAATAACAGAAATATGCTTACAAACATAATGGAAATAAAATAGCTAGGGTGCTGGTAGAAAATCTTTAAGAAGAGACGTGGCAGCTACAACCCTCTGAAATATGTTACAATGAGGCTAGAGGGCCTATTTATTATGGAGAAACAATGGAGAACTATAAATGTCCAAAAACCTAACCCTAGGAGATGAAGCGCCAAAACTGTGGGCCCCGTTTGGGTAAATTGGTGTTTCAACTTCCCGAGGACGTAACTTCGGCATACGATCTCCGTTTGATGCGTATGATACATAATTAGAAAGATATATACAATGAATAAAATTATTGCCACAAATATAAATTTTGGAATGGAATCATATTTACTGGATAAACGATGCCCCAAAAACGTCGTTTAGGGCCTCAAAACGGCTCCAGAAGTTCAGGACCCGAAAAACTGCTAAAAATAGTAAGTTGTGATACAACTTAAATACTGAAAGGACTGATAGTGTGGGTTCAAATGGAATAGGTGGGTGACCACCAATATCCACTTCGATCATTAAGGCCCCAAAATGGCTCCGGGAATGCATGACTCGAAAACCTGCCAAAAATAGCAAGTTGTGCTAAATGTGAAAAGCTGCAAGAATTAATGGTGCAGGTCCAAATGGAATAGGAGGTTAGCCACCTATATCCACTTGGATCATTCCTCGCTCCTTAAGAAGCGATGGTCCCCATTGCGTTGAGATCCCCCATGAGATGAGGCATGTTCTGTTGTCGAAGATGTCATGGACCTACGGGCAGACATGCTGGATGAAATTAGTAAATTTGGTTTCTTTATCAGCCTCAAAAAATACATGTGTGGATTTTGTCTGTGTAGTCGCATGAGGTATGGAAACATCAGGCAGTGGTGCATTGGGGGTCATATCAATGGAGTGCTTGTCCTGACAGTGGAGAGGAAACTCTGTGAGTGAGGAGAAAATTTCCTCGTATCCCTCCATGACTTTTTCCATCTGCTGCAGCCATGCAGGGGAGCCTTGTTTCGAGGTTGTGGCCACAATATTCTTCTTTCCCTGTGAGAAATTTGTAAGGAAAATAAATATCCTGGGTTGGGAAACAATCTTACTACGTTGTTTTGCAATAGTCAAAGAGATTACAAGAGGTGGTACTACCTCTGGTATCTTGTACAAGTTATTTCCCAAAGTAATAAGAACAGGAAAAGGCCTAGACTCATACAGAACATGTCACCTCCACAAGTATGGTTGGCCTAATAATACATCAGCTACATCAAGAGGAGAAACATCACACAATACCTCATTCATGAATGGCTTGATACTGTACGAAAGGTGGCACTGCTGGTGGATGCAGAGATCTCTCCCTATGTGGAGCCACCCGATGGTATACAACTGCGGGTGTGCTATGGTCAGTAGGCCGAGCTGCTTCACGAACTCTGTTGAAATGAGGCTCTTTTGGCTTCCGCTATTGACAAGAAATTGTAATGGGGAACCCTTCAACCACATTTGCGAATTGAAGAGGCACTCCCCCTTCTTTGGATCCTCTGGATCCTCCCTCTAGATCTTGGTGGTGGCAACAATGGAACTAGGATCCACATCAATGATCTACTTCCCTTTGTCATTGCCTTTGTCTAGTTCTGACTCAGGATCAGAAAAAGCATCTGATTCGGGTGCCTTTAGTTCGGCCACCAATGACTGTTTGGCCCGACACTCATTTTTGCTGTGAGTGGGGCTGTTATGAAATTCACACCACTTCTATGTGTCCTTGTTGGATTTGTGGTATTTTTTTTAGTTGCATTTCTTTGGCCTCGCCCCTTGTTCTTCGGTTCGGGGGAACTTTTCGGATTCGAAAATCCAAAGTCTCACTTCTTCTGCTCAAATTTTCGCTCGACATTGGCGTCATAACGATATGCCGTGCCAAGCAATGTAATGTTGAGGAATTTCATTTCCTCCTAAATGTGTTTGTGAAGACAGCCATGGTAGTTAAGCACCAAATGTCTCTCTAAATATTTAATACCCAACTTTGTACGCAGGGTATGGAATAGATTCGTCAGTTCGTGCACATCTTAATCCCTTTGTTTCTGTAGCGTGTTCCATTGGATGTATTTGTCCTCATAGCTCCCCACAGGGTAATATTGTTCCTTGAAGTCATCTCGAAATGAATTCGAAGTGGGTGTGGCGAAGAATAGAGACAGTTCCCCTTCGTCCTACAGCTCACAATAGGTTTCCCACCAGTCTTTGACATGTGGGTCGGCTTTGAGGAGTGCAAAAATAATTTTTTCTTAGTCAGAGAAATCATGGACCGAGAAATACCCTTCTAGAAAATTCAACCATCTTTCTATAGCATCTGCATCTATTTGGACTTCAAATACATGAATGTGAAATTTTACCTGTACCTTGAAGGAAGTGGCACCTCCAGAGTGGCTGTTGGATGCAGAAGCGTTGTAGGTGGGCGGTTGTTGAAGAATACGAGCAAAGTTATCCATCATCGCGTTCCTTTGTTTCTCGAGGACCTCCTCGAGTAATATTTTGATAGGATCTCCTGCTCCTTCGTCTTTCTTTTCTTTTGCCATGGGAGGTCATCGGGGTTTGCGAGGTTGATCTTGCAAGGAATCAACCAGATCGAGCCCTAACTCCTTATACCCTGACCGCGTTGGGAACATGAAAAAAAAACAAAGAAAGAGAAGACCGCTCTGATACCACTAATACAAATTCATGCAGAAGCACAACAGAATACAGAAATAATCATAAACATATAGATGCAGTGGAAATAAGGCTTCATTTCATTAATATCAAATAACAGAAACATGCTTACAAACATAATGGAAATAAAATAGCCAGGGTGCTGGTAACGAATCTTTGAGAAGAGATGTGGTGGCTACAGACCTCTGAAATGTGTTACAATGAGGTTAGAGGGCCTATTTATTATGGAGAAACAATGGAGAAATCTAAACGTAAAAAAACCTAACCGTAGGAGATGAAGTGCCAAAACTGTGGGCCCCGTTTGGTTAAATTGGTGTTTAAACTTCTCAGGGACGTAACTTCGGCATACGATCTCCATTTGATGTGTATGATACATTGTTAGAAATATCTATCTGAGGACTACAAATATTGCTACGAATATCAATTCTAAAATGTAATCATATTTGCTAGACAAACGATGCCCAAAAATTGTCGTTTAGGGCCTCAAAACGGCTCCAGAAGTTTAGAACTCGAAAAACTGCTAAAAATAGTAAGTTGTGCTGCAACTTAAAAATTTAAAGAAATGATGGTGGGGGTTCAAATGGAATAGGTGGCTAGCCACCAATGTCCACTTGGATCATTAAGGCCCCAAAACAGCTCCGGGGATGCAAGACCTGAAAACCTGTTAAAAATAGTAAGTTGTGTTGAATGTGAAAAGCTGCAAGAATTGATGGTGCGGGTCCAAATGGAATAGGTGGTTTGCCACCGATATCCACCTATATCAAATGTGGAACTGTAGCACAAAATCCAGTATACCAACATCAACCGTACCGTGGTTACATGTATCAAATACCAACTCAACCTTAGTATGGTCCGACCAACCCTGGTTATCCGGGAGGCATTCCAATAAAAAATGCACAGGCTATTCCAGGTTATCCTGGATATCCTCCTCTTGGTACTGGTATAGTTCCAAAATGTTAACAATTTTCTCAACAAGACACTAATCGATGGTTACCATTCATAGGAAATTTGTATTTACCCAATTTGATGTGCCTAACAAACGATCCGATTTATTATCTTCTGTATTGGCCGCCAATTTAGAATAATTTCCCAGTGATATTCCTAAGTTTGAAGGTAAATTAGGAGAAGACCCCTCAAACCATGTCACACCTCCAGTGCGCATCCAACTCTTTAATCGATGATTCCATTCGATTAAGATTATTTCAGATAACACTGATAGGTTTAGCTACAGGTTGGGTTCGTTCCTAAATATAGATATGATGTGTACAAGTTTCAGGAGGAATACCCTTCATATATTCATAGCCCCAAGAAAAGGCACTAAGATGGTTTTGCAAGAAATTCACAAGCTGCTCCTGCTGAGATGAGTCCAAATCTGAACTAATATGCAAGGATTTACCAGGGCTAATCTCAAGAAGAGTAGTGTCAAGCTCGGGAGTACTCAAGGGAGTGGTCAAATGCAACAGTACAGAAGAATGAGAATCGTGATTATCTTGAAAATCTAGGCTGAAAATCTGGCTCAATGGCTCAAAATTAGGCATAGTGTCTAGATTATTCAGGAAATCTTGAATCTCATCTTCTTGTGACGACCCAGTATAATGATGGATAAGGGAAATGGGTCGAGTCTCCTCATCACTTCTTTGATCCAACCATAAAGTATCTCAAAGGTCCTGAATGGATCTAGCAGGGGGGTATAAGGTAACTTTCTTCCTAGAATCTCCATGTGAAATATACATATCACCAGAATGACATCCAATATATGCATCGGCCGTAGCAAGCCATGGTCGACCCAAGATCAAGGGATGTCCTCCTACTGGGTTCTTTGGCTGAAGCACAATGAAATCAGCATGATATTCCCAAGAATCTAATGAGATGATCACATCATCCAATACTCCTTCTGGCTTAATTTTATATCTATCTGCTAATTCAAGCATAGTGGGAGTAGGGCAAAGATGAGATAACCGAAGTTGATTCATGGTTTGATTAGTCATGACATTAATGGCTGCCCCCAGGTCTATAAGAACATTAGAGACAAGGACATTACCAATTTGAACTGAGACAACAGGGTTTCTGGGATCAGTATATTTTTACATAGAAACACATCCCATCATCAACTCTGCTGCCCTACCAACAAATTGAATGGTTTGGGGTTCCAATCTCTTCCTCCCGGGTTTCTTGAGACAGAGTTCCTTAATAATCTTGGTACAAATGGGGATATCTTTAATGGTTTGAAGCAAAGGTATCTTAATGAAAAGATTCCAAAGCTTAGATGCCAAACTAGTCTCAGAAATAGGCTCACTTCTTTCCATTACTAGCCTATCTGGGAAGGGAGGCTGGTTGGAAGAAGATGTCAAGGATTCAGAAGGTAAGGGCTGCTTAGCGAAAACTTTTTAAGAATGGTTAAGAGTTTCCTCTTCTCCTTTCTCTTCAACAATCACTATAGGTTGCTTCTGATTTTCTGATGTTACAGTCATTCCTTATCTTAATTGAATATAATTAACCCCAACTGGAATAGGCTAGTACTCGAATGGTAAAGGTGGGTTTGTTACATAGATCATTTGCACTGCTTTAATATTGTTAGGATTGGACATAGGTTTAGTAGGAAACTGAGGTAGAAAGGGTGGAGGTAAAGGAAACAGTGGAGTAGACTGACTCGAAAGTTGAGGCATTGAATAAGGTGTATGCGTAGATGGATATGACTACATAGGTGGCTGGTGGGAGTATGGAGAATGAGTTGGCCCTCTCTAACCTTGTTTCCATGGTTGAGAATGTTGCCCATGCTGATATTGATTCCCATACTGCCACTGCTGATTAGTGTTAGGATAAGAATATGCATGTGAATTATAACCAAAATAGTATGGAGAAAATTCATGAGCCATACCTACACCTACCTGAGGCCAATTCCTTCTTTCTCCCATAGCATACAAGTATTCAGCTTCAGAATTTCCCCTTGTAAATACAGCTTTAAGTCCTATTATAGAGGGAAATTTTTCTGTGACATGGTCTTCTGCACAAATAGCACACTTATTAGTTTCTTTCAAATTAAGAGGACACTTTTTAGGATGATGTTTTCTCTACATTTAGGACAGAAAATACATAATGACTCTTATTTCTTCATGAGTTTTTGCTGAAATTTTAAAGAGTCTAAATTTTTGGTAACAATATTCATTATATCAATTTTCATGTTTTCCATTTTATTTTCTAGCCCAATAATCATGGCATCAGTAGATTCAGTTTTTCTATTTCTATTTCGAGTTCCTCTACCAGATCTATATTGACTTCTTGAAAATTTCCTACATAATTCACAATTTTTTTCAAAAGTTTGTTGAGAAATGTCACCTTGTCCTAACAGATTTAAATTATTTCTAGCATTATCAGTAATTCCTCTTAAGAACAAGGTTCTAATAGTACTAGGATCAAACTTAAGTTTCGACCTTTGTAAAATATACATAAATCTTTCTAGGTAATCTTCAAGAGTTTCATCATCATCCTATATGATTGTAAAAAGCTCATCCTGCATGTCCCTATTTTTGCAATATTCTTGATATTTAGACAAAAACACTCTCTTCATTTGATTCCAAGAGATTATAGTGTTTCCTCCTAACCCCATAAACCAGCGTAGAGCTGAGTCCTTGAGAGTAACAAGAAATAATCTTAGCTTTTGAGCGTCAGTTGAATAATCATAACTTCTACATAGAATATCAAACTCGAATAGAAAAGAGTCACGATATTCATGAACTTTACCATGGAAATGAGGGAGAGCTGATGGTGGAATATTATTCATTTGCGCCACAATATCAGGATCCACAATTGGAAACACAAAAGTGGATTGTTCTTTACTTACCTGGTTTTCACCAGTCCCTTCCAAATGATCTTCATGGTCCACCATTGTTTCCCTTTTACTTGTAATGCTCTCAACAGGCTGAACCACACCTGAGCTTTTGTCACCAGAATCCAGGTGGGTTGTTCCTGCGTGATGGGTTTGAATTGGATTGGTCTTCTCGCTTACAGAAGGAGACCCAATATGAGAATTGTTTTCAGAATTATTTTGGCCCTTAGTGGGCTTCGAACCCTTACCTTTTCTAGGCATTCATTTCAAAAAAGAAAAATAACAAAAAACTTCTAGTAAAAACTGCTGTTAGAAATCAATTAACACCAGTAAAATTCCTTCAAAGAAGCTTTTCCAAAAAATACTGCAAAAATAAAGGAAAAATTACCTCTATTATATAATTAGAAAATTCTTACCAAATCAAATCGCCTCCCCAGCAACGGCGCCAAAAGTCTGGGTGCAGTAATTACACTTAAGCCCTCAACACTTAATTTGTCAACCTGGGGGATCCATAAACTTAGAGACGAAGCACAGGAAATGCCAGAGATGGTATGAATTTTCCTAATATAAATCCCTACTTTCTTTAAAGGAAATATTACAGAATCAAATTAAGACAAAAAGGCAACTTGAACCATCAAAATAATCTAAGACTGGAACAAGGAAGAATGCATTTGCAAGAGGGAATTAAAGATAAAATGAAATCAATCTAGCTAATTATTGTTTAACTACTAAGTGTGTGTTTTTCTTTAGCAAAGACATTAGCAGTCTCATCATATGTGCCTTTAAACCTGCTCCTTTAGAGATTTCCTTCTTGCGCTAATCTATCCTGCACTATCGTAGTCTGCTTGCACTAGTGCAGGAATAGAGTTTTATGCAGAAGGTATAAATGGCGTCTTTACTAAAGGCCTTTTACTTCATGCAAGGGCTTGAACTTTTCTTGGTTCAAAGCACTAAGATCCCGTGGCAAGAAACTAGTTCTTGCACCAGATCAGAGCTTCCTGCACTTAGCATTTAATTCTTAAAATGAGTGCTTAATTATTGCAAGTTCTATTATACCGTTAAATCAAATTGCACACATAAAAAGTGAATGTTTTTTATCTTAACAGAGTGTAGGAATAAAGAAACAATCGATATACATTTATCCTGTCATAAGCATTTAATGAAACAAAGAAGATCGCGGGAAGTAGACTTAGAAGGCTTGCTGCATCACACCAACGTGCTCTGGTTTAGGTTCATTTCTCCTGCTTGGACCAGGCAGGGAAAACCAATCAAACAAAATTGCAGAAAAGGAGATATCACACCAACATGCACTAGTGCAGGGTTATTTCTCCAGCTTGGACCAGGCGGAGGAAAACCAATCTGAAATCAAGTGCAGGAAAAGGAAATTTATCTACTTCACACAATGGATCTGATTTCACTCAGATATGAATGCATGTGCTTAAAATTAAATCACACTTGAAAATGTAAACACAAATTACAAGGAAATGGGAAATGGAGTAAACGTGTTGGGTTGGCTAGGCCCTAGCCAACCAGCACATTTCCCTTTAAATAAAAACACTACTCAGTACATTAATCAATTCATCAGCTCAAATACAGAAACGCAATTTGTGAAACATGAGGCAGAGCTCCCTTTTATTAATTCACTGAGGCAAGTACATACATTAATACATTGTCCAGCCCAGATTCGGGAGATAAAAAAATACAACAACCTGTTACCGCCTCTCTGGCTGTGTGTCTGTTCTCCTCTACTATCAAAAACTTCCCCCTTAGTCCTATTTACATTCTACATTATATAGATATTTTTCCAAAGGAAAAAATATATCATTCAACCGATTACATAACCAAACGCAGAATTTAGCTTTTCAACCTTCAAAACTAGATAGTTAGCAAAAATGGGCGTAGCTAATCTCCAGTTTTCATCCTTCGCAGATTCGGTCTTGGATGCCTTTTGTTTGATCTTGCTATCATGGCTGAAGCTACTCAGAATGAGGCAGTGATCAAGGAGGTTCGGATCTGCTGCAAAGATTTGATGTGCTGGCAACGGTGCAAGATCCGATCCTGCACTAGGATCAACAGTCACGGTAAGTACTCTAACTACCAAATAAACATTGGAGATATTGATAAGTTACAAAGAGTGATTAAAAGTAAGAAATCATGTAATAAATAAATAATTAATGCTAATTTGAATTAAAAATAGAAAAATAAAGTTTATACGAAATATGTCACCTTGCTTGGACTGGTGCAAGATGAGGGTGCATAAAAGAGGTAAAACAATGGTAAATGGTTATGATTTAGGAAGGGGAAAATGGAAAAAAAAAGAGAAAATTAGGGGGCTAACAATTATCAGCTACTGAGCCTGAAATTTCTGAACCAAAAACTGAACCTGCTACATCTGAGTATGCTTTAGAGTTCATTACTCCAACCCCTGGTCATCCTCATTCACCACGAGTGAAGTTTCACATCACTAATAACCTTCCTCCTGGCCTCATTAGCATTGAAGAAATTAATGAAACAGAAGAAGAAGTTATTCTTCCTTCACATCAGGAACATTTAGATCTTAGGCCAAGTGAATCGATTTACTATTATAGCCCTTTCAAACAAGACCCTTGGTATTCTCAGTTAACCGAATTTCTACATAATTCTGGTCTAAACTATTCGCCACCCCTAATTCCTTTTTACACCATACTAAGAGGTAATTATAGACCTTCATTCAACATGCCTCGTGAAACATCCATGTTTTATGCATCGCCAGAATCATTTTCGTATGGTGGTCTGTCTGTTCCTTCGGGATACCAGTCACTTTCTATTACTTTCTTAGGAGATGCTCCCTCTCCCGAAAAACTTATACAATCACCTGGTCCAAATGAATCACATACCGAAAATTTGAACATGGAACAAATTTATATGATGTTTGGAAACATTCCTAACCCTAACCCTCAAAGTAGTAACTTACCGCGTAAGGGCATCCCTAAGGTAGTAATTTACCGCCTGGGGAGAAACCTCAAGGAAAGTACACACCTCAAGGATAGTACATACCACAAGGACAATATCAACGTCAAGGGTAGTACTCTATTCAGGGTCTGCAACCTCTTCAAGGGAAGCAATCTATTCAGGGTCTGAAACCTCTTCAAGAACAATACCCTATGCCAGGGAAACAGTCTTTCCAAGGATAAAAACCTCGTTTAGGGTCGCATTTTTATCAGGAACAACAATTTTTCCAAGGAGGTCAATGTTTTAGTGGGAATTATCCAACCAACTATCAAACATACATTCCAAATTATCAACCTGGATATGGTCTGTCTTACGTAGCACAACCTTCAATGGAGCTTCATACCCTGAAGTAAACACAGTGTGGAATCCATCACTAAATCAATAAAATTTGCAAACTAGAATTTAAGTACCTTATAATCAGCCTAGTAAGCCAATTTGTTATAGTGAAATCCAACAACCTATCCAGCCTACGCTTCAAGTTAGACCTCAAGTATATACACCTAGTAGTGTTCAACAACCTGGTTCGAGTACACCTAGAACTCCACCTCAAACTGCTACACCAACTTTTGTTTAACATCCTACCACACCTATCCCTAGAATTTTTGCAGCCCCTATTTCTACAGCCCCTCAAGTATCACAACCGATCCCTCAAGTCACTGCACAACAACCTGGACCCACAGTTCAAACTATTGTTCAGATGCTTGCGGGACAACCCGGTACAAGTACAATTATAACAAGCCAACCTCAGTTTGTTTATCAACCATATCAAGGGTAGTATCAATAATGATCCAGATTTATGTAGTAATGCAAAATAATACAAAATAACCATAAACATAGAGATGCAGCAAAAATAAGGCTTCATTTCATTAATATCAAATAACAGAAATATACTTACAAACATAATGGAAATAAAATAGCTAGGGTGCTGGTAGCAAATCTTTAAGAAGAGATGTGGCAACTACAACCCTATGAACTATGTTACAATGAGGCTAGAGGGCCTATTTATTATGGAGAAACAATGGAGAACTATAAATGTCCAAAAACATAATCCTAGGAGATGAAGTGCCAAAACTGTGGGCCCCGTTTGGGTAAATTGGTGTTTCAACTTACCGGGGATGTAACTTCGACATACGATCTCCGTTTGATGCATATGATACATCGTCAGAAATATTTATACGAGGACTAAAATTATTGCCACAAATATAAATTTTGGAATGGAATCATATTTTTTGGATAAACGATGCCCAAAAAACATCGTTTAGGGCCTCAAAATGGCTCCAGAAGTTCAGGACCCGAAAAACTGCTAAAAATAGTAAGTTGTGCTACAACTTAAATACTGAAAGAACTAATGGTGTGGGTTCAAATGGAATACGTGGGTGACCACCAATGTCCACTTGGATCATTAAGGCCCCAAAACGGCTCCGGGAATGCATGACCTGAAAACCTGCTAAAAATAGTAAGTTGTGCTGAATGTGAAAAGCTGCAAGAATTGATGGTGCGGGTCCAAATGGAATAGGTGGGTGGCCACCTATATCCACTTGGATCATTCCTCGCTCCTTAATAAGAGATGGTCCCCATTGTATTGAGATCCTCCATGAGATGAGGCATGTTCTGTTGTCGAAGATGTCATGGACCTATGGGCGGACATGCTGGATGCAATTAGTAAATTTGGTTTCTTTATCAGCCTCAAACAATACATGTGTGGATTTTTTCTGTGTAGTCGCATGAGGTATGGCAAGATCAGGCAACGATGCATTGGGGGTCATATCAATGGAGTGCTTGTCCTGACAGTGGAGAGGAACCTCTGTGAGTGAGGATAAAATTTCCTCATATTCCTCCATGACTTTGTCCATCTACTGCAGCCATGCAGGGGAGCCTTGTTTCGAGGTTGTGGCCACAATATTCTTCTTTCCCTGTGAGCGAGTTGTAAGGAAAATAAATTTCCTGGGTTGGGAAACAATCTTACTACGTTGTTTTGCAATAGTCAAAGAGATGACAAGAGGCAGTACTACCTCCGGTATCCTGTACGAGTTATTTCCCAAAGTAATAAGAATAGCACAAGGCCTAGACTCATACACAGCATGTCGCCTCCACAAGTATGGTTGGCTTAATAATACATCAGTTACATCAAGAGGAGCAACATCATACAATACCTCATTCATGAATGGCTTGATATTGTACGAAAGGTGGCACTACTGGTGGATGCGGAGATCTCTCCCTATGTGGAGCCACCCGATGGTATATAGCTGCGGGTGTGCTATGGTCGGTAGGCTGAGCCACTTCACGACCTCTGTTGAAATGAGGCTCTTTTGGCTTCTGCTATTGACAAGAAATTGCAGCGGAGAACCCTTCAACCACATTTGCGAATCGAAGACGCACTCCCCCTCCTCTGGATCCTCTGGATCCTCCCTCTGGATCTTGGTGGTGGCAACAATGGCACTGGGATTCACATCAATGATCTGCTTCCCTTTTTCATTGCCTTTGTCTGGTTCTGACTCAGGATCAGAAAAAGCATCTGATTCGGGTGCCTTTAGTTCGGCCACCAATGACTGTTTGGCCCGACACTCATTTTTGCTATGAGTGGGGCTGTTATGAAATTCACACCACTTCTGTGTGTCCTTCTTGGATTTGTGGTATTTTTTTTAGCTGCATTTCTTTGGCCTTGCCCCTTGTTCTTTGGTTTGGGGGGAATTTTCAGATTCGCAAATCCAAAGTCTCGCTTCTTCTGCTCAAATTTCCGCTCGATATTGGCGTCATAGCGATATGTCGTGCCAAGCAATGTAATGTTGAGGAATTTCATTTCCTCCTAAATGTGTTTTTGCAGACAACCATGGTAGCTGAGCACCAAATGTCTCTCTAAATATTTAATACCCAACTTTGTGTGCAGGGTATGGAATAGATTCGTCAGTTCATGCACATCTTGATCCCTTTGTTGCCGCAGCATGGTCCATTGGATGTATTTGTCCTCATAGCTCCCCACAGGGTAATATTGTTCCTTGATGCCGTCTTGAAACAAATTCCAAGTGGGTGTGGCCGAGAATAGAGACAGTTCCCCTTCATTCTCTTGCTCACAATAGGTTTCCCACCAGTCTTTGACATGTGGGGCGGCTTTGAGGAGTGCAAAAATAATCTTTTCTTAGTCAGAGAAATCATAGACCGAGAAATACCCTTCTAGCAAATTCAACCATCTATCTATGGTGTCTGCATCTATTTGGCCTTCAAATACATGAATGTAAAAGTTTACCTATACCTTGAAGGAAGTGGCGCCTCCAGAGTGGCTGTTGGATGCAGAAGCATCGTAGGTGGGCGGTCGTTGAAGAATATGAACAAATTTATCCATCATCGCGTTCCTTTGTTTCTCGAGGGCCTCCTCGAGCAATATTTTGATAGGATCTCCTACTCCCTCGTCTTTCTTTTCTTCTGCCATGGGGGGTCATCGGGGTTTGCGAGGCTGATCTTGCAAGGAATCAACCAGATCGAGCCCTAACTCCTTATACCCTGACCGCGTTGGGGACATGAAAAAAAAATGAAGAAAGAGAAGACTGCTTTGATACCATTGATCCAAATTTATGCAGGAGTGCAACAGAATATAGAAATAACCATAAACATAGATATGCAGTGGAAATAAGGCTTCATTTCATTAATATCAAATAACAGAAATATGCTTACAAACATAATGGAAATAAAATAGCTAGGGTGCTAGTAGCGAATCTCTGAGAATAGATGTGGTGGCTACAGACCTCTGAAATGTGTTACAATGAGGTTATAGGGCCTATTTATTATGGAGAAACAATGGATAACTCTAAATGTCAAAAAACCTAACCCTAGGAGGTGAAGCACCAAAACTGTGGGCCCCGTTTGGGTAAATTGGTGTTTCAACTTCTCGGGGACGTAACTTCGGCATACGATCTCCGTTTGACGCGTATGATACATTGTTAGAAATATCTATCCGAGGAATACAACTATTGCCACGAATATCAATTCTGAACTGTAATCATATTTGCTGGACAAACGATGCCCAAAAAGCGTCGTTTAGGGCCTCAAAATGCTCCGGAAGTTTAGGACTCGAAAAACTGCTAAAAATAGTAAGTTGTGCTACAACTTAAAAATTTAAAGAAATGATGGTGGGGGTTCAAATGGAATAGGTGGCTAGCCACCAATGTCCACTTGGATCATTAAGGCCCCAAAACGGCTCTGGGATTGCAGGACTCGAAGACCTGCTAAAAATAGTAAGTTGTGTTGAATGTGAAAACATGTAAGAATTGATGGTGCGAGTCCAAATGGAATAGGTGGTTGGCCACCGATATCCACCTATATCAAATGTGGACCTGTAGCACAAAATATAGTATACAAAAATCAACCATACCATGGTTACATGTATCAAATACCAACTCAACCTTATTATGGTCCGACCAACCCTGGTTATTCGGAAGGCATTCCAATAAAAATTGCACATGCTATTCCAGGTTATCCTGGATATCCTCCTCCTCGTACTGGTATAGTTCCAAAATGTTATCAATTTTCTCATAAAGACCCTAATCAGTGGTTACCATTCATAGAAACTTTATATTTACCCAATTTGATGCACCTAACGAACGATCCGATTTATTATCTTCTGTATTGGCCGCCAATTTAGAATAATTTCCTAGTGATATTCCTAAGTTTGAAGGTAAATTAGGAGAAGACCCCTCAAACCATGTCACACCTCCGGTGCGCATCCAACTCTTTAATTTATGATTCCATTCGATTAAGATTTTTTTAGATAACACTGATAGGTTTAGCTACAAAATGGTATATTGAACTACCACATGACTCATTCAACATTTTCAATGCATTAGTAATAGCTTTCTTAACACGCTTTCAGTTGCTACTCTGATACGACAATGGCACAAAACTCTTAACTTCATTAAAACAATTTACGTCTACATACATTTCAGATCACATATATGAATGGAGACATACAAGACGTTTAGTGAAAGTTTTTATTCCCGATCAGATCTTGGTAGAATGGTTTATAAAATCATTACTTCCAAAGGTCACTGAAGATGTGGCTAAGGGAGGGGTTGTTATGGAAGAATAGGTCATTGCTCAAGCTTAGTTCTTAGACCTTGTATATACACATTCTAGTACTTTATACGAAAAAATTCCGGACTTACCACGTCCTGGTCAAATAACTGCAACTCCTTCAGATTCTCACACTGTAGATGGTGTAATTGGTTTAGTTAGTGCTAATAAGAGTAGCAATAAGTCCTCCAAAACTACTTCTCCTATCATAACTTTACCAAATTCACTGAAAGGAAATTATTCCCTTGAAATTTATGTCAACATCCATGTTGTAGACTCATCTACAGCTAAATCTAAAACTGGTAATAAGAAGAAAGCAAAGAATAAAAACAAGAAAACTACGTCTCCCAAAGAGAAAAATGAAAAGAATGAACCATCTCATGATAAGTGGAAACCTTGTTATCCTTGTCTTATCTGTGATGAGGCCACTTTACCAAAGAATGCCCACATCGGTCTGAGGTCCCTAAATTCGTCAAGGGTTCATCCACACCCGTTGTCTTGAAGGATCCTTTTCCCACTCGAGATAAAAATATGATAGGATATTCTTCAAGTTCATCGGCAATGCCTGAGGTTATGGTTGTGTTGAAGCCCCGAAACTCGGGTCTACAAGAAGGGGGATACCCACCCGGTCCAGACCTTGGTTAGCAGCTCCTTTTCCGTTTGGTGTAGTGGGTCTGACTGGGGATAATGGGACCAGTTTCCCCATTTGTGTGTGTGTGTTGAGAATAGATATTTCCTTTCTAAAAAAGGTTCCTAAGTGAAATGCTTTTATTCTATTTCTAATCTAATTATATGCAAATTGTATTCTAATTTAAACAGAAATATCTAATTCTAAACTAAACCCGGGATAAAATCTTGTTTATGCGATCCAAAATGATTTCAGATAACAAATGATAATAAATATCATTCAAATGCTATAAGAAAAGAATTCAATAAATTTGAACCATTTCATATAAAACGTTAGCTGAAACAGTTGTGGAAAACATATCGCATAATAAGCTAATCATACATTAAGCATAAACAAATAGTCATCACCGTACAAAAGTGCCAAATGATAACTGAAGCATTCAAGCATCAATATATAAATAACTAAGCATAAATATTACTTTTAACACAGAAGCAGAAATAGTTAAGAGATAAAAGTACCATTTATAACAGGTTCTACTCATGAGCTAGAAGCAATAATGATTTATATCTTCTAATTCCAACATCTACTAAGAGTATAGAAATGCAACATTAGTAGCAGATATTAGAGACAGATATCAATAAATCTCGTTCCATTCATTCATCAAAACCTCTTCTGAGGGTGCAGAAGTGCATGTTCTGAAGATAAGTTTTTGAAAAATTTCTGGACCCTTCTCTAAATGAATGAGAAGGGTTTAAATAATACTTAACTAAATCTAACTATGGTTTATTACAAAAATTTAGGATTCGGTTTAAATGACTGTCCTTTTTCTAGGAAAAAATAAAGTAAAATTAAAAACTAAATCTAAAATTAAAACTATCGACTAACTACTTATGAACTTGGTCTTTGAATTCGCAAGAATTCAGCATTGAGTTGAGCAGAGGTGGCTGGCCAACTTTAGATTTCAACTACCCCGAAAAGACAGAATCGACAAGTGTAGGCGCGGTCTTCTCAGCAGAATTAATAATGCAATTAAGAGTGCTGCATTGACTGTGTGGTTTTACTATATATGTCCAGTAAGAATCCCAATTTAATCTTGTCAATCCTTGAATTGATTTTGCTTTTTCTTCCGCCTTTTGTTTCCATTATGTTTGTAATTGTTGTGCTTGTGGTAAATATCTTGGAACACTTTTTGAAATCAAATTAGCCTTGTGCAAATTTTCATTTACACAATCAGTAATATGGCCTGCTGTTGTAGCTGTCTCCTTTGCCGCTTTTTCTGCTTCTCTGATCTGTGCATCCCAATTATTGAAAAGTATTCCTTTATGACTGTCATTGATAATTGGTGCTCTAGCTCTTTTTCCTTCCTCTGTCTTTTGCCATGCCAAATAATTAGTAACTCTTTCATTAATTAAATCATAATCATGTCGCAATTCTACAACATGATTAGTGATTTTGTCACTTTCTTGAAAAAAAGAGTTCCATTGTGAAATCTTCTGGCATAATGTATCTTGTTGTTGCAGTAGTTTATTGTTCAAAGAAATAGATTCTGAGACAAATTCTGGAAGCTTGGGGTCACCTTTGTGCTCCTCTTGGATAATCTGTATTTGTTTCTCTTTTTCAGCCAAGCTTTTCTGATACCCAATCTTCATTTGATGAAACTCTTGCTGTAACTTTTCAAATTTCATCTGTGCTTCACTGTTGGCATGTGCTTGCTGCAATTGTTGTTGCAGAACCTATACCTGATCTTCTTTTTCATTTAATAGTCACAGAGGCATAAGCTCCTGTAATTTGAGATAGCTTAGTAAGATTATCAGTTGGGTCTGTAGTAGGGTCTTTCCATAAGACATATAATTGTTATGCATCAGTAGAGATTGCGCTCTCTAATTTTCTCTTTTTCCTTTGCTTTCTTACTACTGCTTTATACTGTGGGCTGTAAAATACATCCAAAGGAGGAATGTCCTCTATATTAAGTACAATTTCAGAAGAGGGAGTGATGGGTATATGTTCAGTTTTTGTGACATTGCCACTTATTCCCATGCTTAAAACCTTTGTCTGTACAGGGGTTTGTGTATTATGTCCTTCAGCATTAAGAAATTCATTAAACGTTTCCCATTCTTTATATAACTGAGTGCTAGTGGATGGTTGCTATATAATGAGAGGTGGAAGATTCAACTATGGAGTAGTCGAAGTCTGTAATTGTGAGAGCTCTTTTGACTGAGCTGTATCCTTGACTGAGCCTTCACTTTTATCCTGATCAGATTTTTTAGAATTTTCAGAAATTTCTTTGTCAGAATTCGGCTTAGACCTTTCTGAATCTGAGCTGCCACTAAGACTGACGCTAGGAGTTGGTTCCCTTGCGGGTTCCAAGTGTAAATTATCCAAAGGAATAGTGGTCAATCTTCTTTCTCTGTATACTTTAAACTCTTGAAATTCTTCTGGGGAGAACCGTGCTTGAGCTAAATTCAAAATATCTTTGAATGGACATTTTTCCTGAAACATATCATCAAAAAGATCTTCTTCTCCAGAGAATACTCTTACTTTGACTGCGGTGGTGAAATCCTTGACAACATCATATGGGTCAAATAGCCTTCTAGAAAACTTGAACAATTGTAAGCGTGTAATATTGCTTACTTCCTTAAACGCGTGACCAATATCAGATAATGAGAATGTTTCACAAGAAACAGGAAATTGTGGCCAGATGGCCTTCTTCTTATCCTTTAATTCTTTTGTTAAACCTCCTTCGCCATATGTCTGATATGCAATTTCCCGAGCTATAAGTTTATCCAGAACATACAGGGGTAAAACATGAGGGGAAGCAGAACTCCCAAAAACCCTAACATAGGTAAACAACTCTTCTCCAAACCATCTTGCGACAGGGAGAATGTCGACTTCTGCTTCCAGGGAAAACCTTGGAGCATCCTTATTATACAACTTTCTATGCAGAGGCAACATTATGCCATGGCAAATCTTGTAAAAATGAGGAACGAATCTTGATTCCCACACTTCTTTGTGATATACATGAATGGGCAAAGGATCCTGAATTGTCCATTGCCAACCCATTAAAGGGAACTTAGAAACAAAGCAAATTGAATCCATAATATAGGCAGACAGGTGAAAAGGAGGATAAATCCTCTGAGAGACAGTCCGTTTAGACTGGTAATTAAAAATAGAAGTGGCTAAATTATCAGACAATATTTTAGCCCAGTCCAAAATGGTGGCGTTAATAGCAGCATTCAATAACGGAAGCCATTCAGGCAAGACCTTATTATTATCAGGCTTTCCAAAAAGCCTACATAACATAGCAACAGCAAAACAATATGGAGAGGTGAGTGAACCAGTACTGTACATACCGTGTTTGTATTTCTTCAATGGTTCATCTCTTTTAGTCCATTCCTTGGTGCATTCCACCAAATTCACATTTTCCTTGGCAAATTTCTCCATAAAATGTTTGTTGTAAGTTGCCTGGGGCTCTGGAAAATGATACATAAACCTCAAATTTTCTGGAGTAAACAACCCAATGACCTCTTGTCCTTGATTTCTGAATTATCTGTCTGAAATTTCAGTGGTATCCAGCACCCATTTGATCATGTCTGTATATGGGAGAATTCTGGGCCTTGCTGCATTCCGGTGCAAAAAAGAACAAGCTAGCTCTGTAAGAGATGCTTCGGAAGAATTACTTGAACCCACGGTAGCCGCAACCTCCATTACTCTTGAGTTTTCTTCTTCAAGCAAATTGAACATACCCTCCCAGGTGGTGATACCAGTGTCCTTGTTGTAAGTAGTGTCTGCGTATAAGGAAGCCATCTCTTTATTTTGAGAATTCGAAGCTTTCTCTTTCTTTCCAAAACTCGAAACTTTCTCTTTATATCCCATAATGCTCCGAGTCTTGCTTTGTATAGTCTCCTATTCTTCACGCTTGCGGTTTTACGAATTAAGTGAGAGTAATGATATGAGAAAGGTGACGGGATAGTTTTAAATGCTGAAGGCGTATGAAATCTATTATTAATCGTGAAATAACCCTTCGATCAAAAAAAAATCCTTTTCCATTAATAATTGACAATCCATTCATAACTTGACATTAAGGCGCATAACGGGTCTCGATTTACGAAAAGATTTTCTTCGTACAAAGAGCTTCAAGAATCTGCGATAGTGCGATCTGCGATTTTCTCTGCAATATCGCAAAATCGCAGTATCGCAAATCACAGTTTTCATAAATTCAAATCATCGTAAAATCGCAACTTTCATATCATCGCAATATCGCAAATCGCAACTTTCGCAACATCACAAAATCACGATATCGCAATATCGCAATATCGCAAAATATAATATATGAATAATATCCTTTAATATATTTTCTGCGATATGCGACTTGCGATAAACATTTTAGTGTGATGTCATTGGATCACGGTATCGCAATTTTGAATATTTTGTTTTGCTCAACATATATTCTACTTCTTTTTTTTGCGATGAATGCGATGTTTCCTTCAAAGAGAGATTTTATTCTAATGTATCTTAAGTTTGCTTAAAGATTTTCCAAAGAAATTTCTTTAAGTCCATGATAGTAATTTTTATTGAAACTGAAAATGAACATCAAATTTTTTTGGATTTTTAAACTAAGGTTCCACACTTATTTAGTATTATTACTAATATTAAATAAGAAGGGGGGTTTTTGTTGGCCACAACAGGTTGCGACGCGATCATAAGACTATGGAACTAAAAATCCTGTAACTGGTAAAGAGACAGAAAATTCTAGTCAAATACTAGTTGTTTCTCCTTCGATTTCCAGTCTGCTTCATATTGAGAAACCTAATCCTGATCTAGTGATTAAACCACCTGCTAAAGGTGTACTTTGAAATTCAGCTTTCAATCCACAAGCGAGAGTTGCTTAGAATTACAACATTGTTGAATACTTGGCGATATCCCCTTCAACAACGTCAGCCTTTGAAGTGTTACAATCATGTCCAACAAAAAAGAAATTACTCTTATAAACTATCAGAGCTATTGATACTCAGGATTCAAACCTCATGGTATTTTATCTAGAAATTGTTACACCAAGACTCCATCATCAAGTGGCTTTTCAAATTCCAGTTTTAGTAAAAAATGGATGACTCTTTCGTACTGTAATTGATGAGGGAGCATATATGTGCATAATGTAGTTAAATCGTTGGAAAAATCTTGGTTCTCCAACACTCAACCAATCACCGACAATCCTTAAAGCCTTTGATGGAAGAGGATTTCATCCATATGGAATACTCCAGGATCTACCTATAGAAGTAGAAGGTAAAATTGTTAATCTAGATGTGGAAGTTTTTGATGCCCCTATGGATTACAGCCCTCTTCCGGGTCGTAGTTAATCTTATGCAATACCTATTGTCGTTTCATCTATATTTCAGTTAATCATGTTTCCTCATTAAGTAAATATTGTGAAAATTGATCAGTTTTCATATTATTCGTCCGACCCTGCTTCTATAGATAGTATCCAACATGTTGGAAAATCAACTATCCCATATGAAGATGTTGGTGTAGGTTTAATTATGGACTCTTCTTTGATGGGAAATTTCTCTATGACTCCACCCAAGGTAACGTGTACCATTTCCAACATCAATATGATTTCATCAAGTAATATACCATTCGATGACACTTGGGTAGTGCCTTCAAAGTCAGCACTTGATTCTTTCAATGGTGAGATGCCTTTGAGTCATTTTTAAATGACATATGTAGCAGTACAGTCATTTTCTGACACACTTTCAACTAATCCTGATCAAATGAATGTGATTATCGAAGAATATTCTTCACAATCAAGCTCATTCTTGACATCACTTTCTGATCCCTTTCACCAAGTATTTCACATTAATTAAAGTATTCAAGAATTTTTGTCTTTGGATGAATTACCCTAGGATGATCTACATCATAGATCTTCATTTTTATTTGAACTTGATAGATTTGAAAATGATTTTTCGTCTATTTTTATGATTGATTATGTCGAGGAACCATAGAATCTGATATCGATTAGAAATTCGGATTCGAATATTAATTTGGGAAACATTTCGACAATTGTTCCTATCGACATATCAGTTAAACCTAGAATTATTGAAAACATTCATAGAGGCGCTTCTTGTACGATTGAAGAGATGTAATATCCCAAAATGGGGATGCAGCAATACATGAACACAAAACTGGAAACAGCAGTGAATAATATCATACCAAAATGTATGGAAACCATGGAGGAATTTTATTATGTAAATTAGCAGCAAATATGTACAATAGAAGCATGCAAAACTCAAATAATCAAGGCAAACAAGCCTTCCATGAATACATATGCCAAAAGTGAAATGTTGCTATTTTGCAGAATGTTCATGAACATGTACATCATAGTCATAGATGGTACACTACTACATGGGAATTTGAAATAACATAAATCTATAGATATATGGCTCATACAATTTTGGTAGTGAAGATCTAAGCTCCCAAACACAATTTCAAGACAATTTGGAAGGATTTCCTGAAATGTACAAAATGGAAAAATGTTGGAGTTGCAGTCGTAGGACAGAGTAATAGTTGCAACTCAAGAACTGGATGGAAATGGCTGAATATGTTGTTCAAGATGAATGGATCCAATCCAATGGATCCTTCAGGTGAAAGGTTGATCCAATCACTAAAGATCTCACCCTCCAACAATCACTACAAACCCTTAATACAAATGCTCACTGAAAATAACGTAGTCAAGGAGAGGGACTGTGTTGTAGGAGATAGAAAATTTATTGGAAAAGTGCCAAGATATGAAATCTGCTCCAAAGTCTTCCTCACTAATCTCCCAAAGGAATAAAGCTTCCTCCTCATAAATATAAGCTCTGGAAGTGGTGTCGTGAACCCTCCACTGCAACACCCTACAACACAAGGTTATACTTATGCAGAAATAACGTTGTAGCTGAAGGAGGTAGCTTGGCCTCAAGCTTGAATGTGGAGAAATGAAGTACAAACTCCTTCAAGAGGCCTCTCAAGAAAGGAGAATGAATTCCTAAATAGGAATGCCTTGTGCTAAGCAGCACAACAATCTCAACTAAACAGTTGAAGAAAGCACCAAAGTCATATAGACCACAAATTCAATAATAAATTTCATATCTTACTATGGCTGGCTTGCCCTCATTTTATACAAATGGAAACCCTCTCACCTTGGGTCCCACTCATTATGGTTTCCTCCACCAAGGAATCTTCCTCCCACTATCTCTGTGTTGTCTCTAAAGATGATCTCCACCTCCTATCCCAACACTATTGACTTGGTCAAACATGACCTTTTCCACATGAAAATGTCCCTTTTCACACATGAGGGTGTGAAATAAAGCTCCTATGATGATCCCTTTTCACACTATGAGGGATTTTATTCATATTTCTTAAATTTATGGGCCTCCTCACCCATTTATTCATCTCCTATGTGCAAACAACAGAAATCAATATTCCAATTAGCTGCATGCTAATTTTGGAATATTACAGTCCTCCCCTCCCAAATGTTGCTTGTCATCAAGCAACTTCAAGGATAGAACTGAGAATTTTCCCCTCCTCCTACTGTATCATCGACATATGATAAACTCCTCCATGGAATTAGATGATGTCTCATCAATGAATCTCCATATTGCCCCTCCCAAGCATGCAAGCGAGCCAAATAGCTATAATCATGAATAAGTAAAGTACTCAAGGAGGAAATAAGGTGTTTTCTAGAGGTCTCCTTGAGGCATGAGATCTAAAATTTATTTGGAATCATCATTCCCATGTGGATCCTCCATCCCAAGCTATCATTCATACAAAATGAGTTACCTCCCAACATGGCAAATCCTAGAAATTCTCCTCCACCTTTGGCTCCTGCAAAGTAGGTGGGCTGAAAATATGAACATGGTAGGAAAATTCTAGCCTGCTACAAATAAAAGAAAAATTTTATAAAGGCTGCTTCATCTACATTTTCCTTCTCTCGATCATGATAATTGTAGAGACCAAGGATCTTGGTCTCGCAATAATATTTCAAGTGGCAAGATGAAGACTATATCTCCAAAGATCTTCTCTCTAACGTTTCCACGTGGTGTTTGGCCAAACCATCTTATATTTAAGTCCCTATATTAATAGTGTAGCCCATTATTATGTAAGTGTAGCCCCCCTTATTGTTATTATTGTACCCCTGTAACCCCCATATTGTTATTATTGTGCCCTTACATTATTATTGTTAGGTCGGCTAGGATTACATTGTGGCCCCACTAGGATTATATTATGGCCCCATGGACTCCTATATATAGAAGGAGGTTTGTTCATTTGTATCATCCAAGAATTGTTCATTCATGTAATGTATTGGAGGTTTCCCCCTCGAAGTGGCTCATTTCTAAGGCGTGAATATCTCTTTTCTTCTCTCTTTGGAGCTGGTTACACAACATTTGGTATCAGAGCTTTGGGATTCTAGGGTTTCGCTGCTCCAAACAGGTCATCGTAGCATTTTCGCTATAACTTTTTCTTGGAAGTTTCGACTGAAATTTTTAGGTGCGAAACCGAAATCGTGAAGCTTTTCTAAAATTTAGGACCTTGATTTCGCAATATTTGCGGAATATCATACAGCCAGATCGGAGTCTTTTTTGGCGCTAAACAGGTCATCGTGGCATTTGCGCTATAAAGTTTTTTGTACGAAGGGTCAGAGTCTGAAATTCATATGGTGCGAAGCTGAAATCTTGAGGAAATTCGTCAAAAAATTTCAGAACTTGGTTCGCAATATTTTTGGAGATATGATCTGTGGAAGGTAGTGCTTTTTCAGGCTCCTGAATTTCATCTCAAAGAAGTGATCGTGGGAAAAGTTCAATAACTCTCTCTCTGAAGATTGGATTGGAGTGCCGTCAAAAGTGGTCACAAGTACACAGCCTGTAGTTTCTTCGCTATCAATTTCGGAGACAAAGGACAAAACAGTGACACGTGGCAAGTCGTACAAGTTCGCTCTACTGAACCAGTCCAGAATTAGGTCATTGTGGGAGATTGGACACAACTTTGTCTTGGAGAATCAAAATCAGGTCAGACCTATGGCATTTGAAAGAAGCTTCAGAGGGCTACTATAGGGCTGAATTTCAGATATCGAAGATTTTCAATTACAGAGATAATTCAATTTCAATATCGAGCTCCTCAAAGCAAGAAAAAGGTGTGTATTGTTTTTTCCGAATTGCATAAGTCTTGTTTGAAGAATCAAGTTGAATTGATTCCAAGGGCATATTGAAGAATTTTTTTCAGTAATGGGTTCTATTATGCCTCCAAAAAATAATTCCATACCCAT
Organism: Pinus albicaulis; assembly: GCA_034641835.2. Taxonomy (NCBI): domain Eukaryota; kingdom Viridiplantae; phylum Streptophyta; class Pinopsida; order Pinales; family Pinaceae; genus Pinus; species Pinus albicaulis. The sequence goes on along the minus strand of CM076572.1, from coordinate 1,368,940,081 downwards.
TAATCCCTCAAAAAGCTATACTATGACGCATGAAGAGGAAGAGTTGCAGTATGAGATATCAAAATTACGGTACCAAGTGCAACAAGTTTCAATCTTATGAAGAGCAATTGAAGATGAAATAGATGGTTTAAAATCAGAAATGGAGGCTAAGTTGGATGGTTTGAAGGATCAAATAATAGAAAATATGGATGATAAATTAGTGGAAGATCACATCGAGCATCAACAACAAGTTCTCCAACTCTCAAAGGATAACCCAACTTTGGTGCAGAATCTAATGAAACAACATGAAGATCAACATCACATCGAAAGAAGTTATGAAGCAGTCATAGAAACAAGAACTCGACAAGTACGATCAATTTCAGAGTATCTCAGAAAGTGGAAGAACTTTCCTGTAGAATATTTCACATGGGAGGATGAGAATTTTATACAGAAGCATCAAGAAATAATCAAGCGTTGAGGACAACACTTGTTTGAAGGAGAGGGGCATGTTAAGTCCCTATATTAATAGTGTAACCCCTTATTATGTTAGTGTAGCCCCCCTTATTGTTATTATTGTACCCCTGTAACCCCCATATTGTTATTATTGTGCCCTTACATTATTATTGTTAGGTCGGCTAGGATTACATTGTGGCCCCACTAGGATTATGTTATGGCCCCATGGACTCCTATATATAGAAGGAGGTTTTGTTCATTTGTATCATCCAAGAATTGTTCATTCATGTAATGTATTGGAGGTTGCCCCCTCGAAGTGGCTTATTTTCTAAGGCGTTGATATCTCTTTTCTTCTGTTTTTGGGAGTAGTTTACACAACACCATATATGATGAATAGGACATGATCATCATATGGCATCCAAATGAGAAAAATACTGAAGGTTTCATATAGTGTTGGAAGGTACCAACAATTTCCCAAGAGGTAACAACGCAGTTTTCCAAACTGTTGCTTCATAAAATAGCATGGCAAGTTGTTTCTTGACAAATTTCTAGTTATGTATGTCATGAAATCTACTAGTGAATAGTAAATGACTTGGTGCATCAACTGAGAATACATGAAATAATATAACACTTGCCCAAGGCCACACAAAATATGGTTGTCTCCATCATATGATTTGGCCCAAAATTGACCATGGAGCCCAAAGAAAAGCTTGCCCTCTTGTGGAGCAATGCACTAAATAAAAATGGTAAGAGTATGCAAATACTGTGTTAGGAAATAAATAAATGTAAAAGCAATATTATTACCATGTAATGAAAGTAAGATGATGATAGGATCCATGAACGAGCTCTCCATAGTGGTATGACATACTCTCATAAAGAGAAATGAATCATATGTTGCATGGGGATCCTCCTTCTTATGCTTGGAAATCCAAGTTAAGAAGAAAATATCACAGTAATAGATGTCTCCATCCACTACTCCATCATTCTCACCTCCTCCTTGTCCACTAAGTACATAAAATGTGAAGTGATCCTGGGGACACTCTATCAATAAGCCCAAGCTCCAAAGTGACAACATTGTTGGCCTATGTAAATAGGCTCCTGCAAACTCATAGCTCCATTATTTGACATGCCCATTGTCAAGGATATCTCCCACAATGCTGCTACATATAGGAAATTCCTTCCAAGGTGGAAGTACCTCCTGGTCATCCAAGGCTAAGGATTAGCCCCTTTGTACCATGATAGTGCCATCTCCTACTCCTGTAACATCATGCCAAACATGGGAGAAAATATGCCCCTGCTCTCCCAAGAGAAACCAAAGCGACAATAGATTTTGTTGCCTCCTCACACCTCCATCATACAAATCATGTGGTGAAAACATAATGATTGACATGAAGGATTTCATATCACACAATGCATCCATACTCCTTGTTGCCCTATGATGCAAGTATCCTGTCAAACTTCCTCCACCCACATACCCTCTGAAAGAGGATATGTCACATGATGGCCAAACTCCTTCAAGAGTAGCCAACGTAGCCAAGCCTCCTGCTACCCAGTGTCATAGATTTGCAAGTAGCTTTCCAGCCTCTTGCTCACCATCCACACCCATTCATCAAAATGTGGGTGCCTCCCATCATTCTCTTCCTTGGTACTCTTCCAATGAAGACTACCATCCTCCTAAATCAGATTCTTCTTGCATTTCATGGGATGTTGAAATGAAACTCCTTGGATATCTCCTAGAAAAGTTCTCACACCATTGACCATCTTGAATCCATAAATATCCAAGTGAAGGAAAAACCTCCTTACTGCTACTCAATGACAACGTTGTTAGTCTCCTCAATGGTGTATTTGATATCTTACATTCCAACTCAAGGATGAACATATGGTTTTGTATGAGTTTGTTTTGGACAAGATTCATCCTATCCTCCAAGTTTTCAAACCCCAACCTCAGGTGTGGTATGAAACTCAATAATGGCACATGAGGATGATGGTTCATCCCTTCCTTGAACCATTCAAGTTTGCACAGTGCAATGCAATTCTCTTGTTCTATAATAACAGTGTGCAATGGTATATATCCCTCCATAATTTTTTTTGAAATGATAAGAGATGGAAACTTAGGCATACATTGGTGAAATTTGGAAGTATCTTGTATGGCTGTAAGAGTTCCTTCCTCCAATTTTTTGGCTCCCCCAACTGCTGATGTTGATGGCTGCTCCTCCATAATTGTATTATCACTGGTACATTCCTCTTCGAATGGTGGTGAGGGCTTCTCCTCCTCTGAATTCCTTTTGCCAAATTTTCTGATTAATTTGTGAGTAAACTCAGCAAGTGTTGAGTCCCAAATTTGCATCTTTTCCATGCATTTTTCCATACCTTTTTCACTCACCTAAACCTCCCAAATTGTCAATATCATGTGCAAAAGGGCATCTAACATGGTTTTTAATTATGTTTTTGTGTTTGCTATTTGATCTAGATTTTGTTCATACAGCTGCGGAATCTTGCCACTTTCCGCAGCTATTTTGTAAATCTCTATGCTACAGGTGTCTACAAGGGAAACGATCCACATGGGAAGGCTAGGAATGACGTGGACATGGTTCGTGTCCCATTGGTTTAAGCAAACTCGTCCAAAGAAGCCACGGTCAAAGGCGTCCACATGGAAGTCAACCATGGAGTTTCATGTCGGCCGGACTCTGTTTCGTGGCACATAAAGATCCATACGGCCGTTTCTAAGCCTGCGGAGGTTAAATCGACATCTGTATAGGGTTCTGGAGTTGAATTCAAGCATCCACCTCCTGTAGATTCACTTTCCAACACGGCCATGCTCCTATATCCGTGGACGTAGTGGTCTACGTGCTCTCCACTAGCATGAACATTAGGAAACAGTTATAGTTTGTTGTTATATATATTGCGTTTGCATACGCATATAAAGTTAGTCGTTGTCAGTGAATATAGTCTCTGTTATTTTTAATTAGTCTGCTCTGTAGTGATTACGCTGCACTTGTGCCGTAACATTACCATTCTGTAATGAACTTCTTTTTAATATGAGAAGACTCTGTTTTTCAACTTAATTCGTGTTTGAGGACCGTTACCAAGGCTGTGTAGAGGGCCCCTGCTCAGCTAAGGTTTTGTGTATTAGTGTATATTTCTCATTTCATTTCTTTAAAAATCATTGTATCATAATCCATCCATATGTTCATACTTTGCAGTTGTTTCATTTTTGTTTATACATTTCCATAATTTCCATTTCATTTCTGTCTTTCATGTTTTATGATTGTTAATCACTGATCAGTTTTCTTGATTGCAGGTTTTAGATAGACAGCCCGGGCATTTTTATAGCTTTTTGACTAATGACATGGATCTAACATTGTTCTGCTGCTAGTTTGTTTTTCATAGCTTTTGTTTAATTTCAGTCTTGTTTTGTTCATTTCAGTTTTGCTTATCTGCTTTAGTAGTTAAATTTAGATATACTAAGCTGCTCATAGCATCCTCAGTTGCCTCCGAAAGCCACAGCTGGACTGATGGTGAGGGACTGCATTATGAAATGTGTAGTTTAGTATTAGTTTCTTTTATGCAAATTTAGATATATTAAGCTGCTCATAGCGTCTTCAGTTGCCTCCGAAAGCCACAGCTGGACTGATGGTGAGGGACTGCATTATGAAATGTGTAGTTTAGTATTAGTTTCTTTTCCGCAAATTTAGATATATTAAGCTGCTCATAGCATCTTCAGTTGCCTCCGAAAGCCACAGCTGGACTGATGGTGAGGGACTGCATTATGAAATGTGTAGTTTAGTATTAGTTTCTTTTTTGCAAATTTAGATATATTAAGCTGCTCATAGCATCTTCAGTTGCCTCCGAAAGCCACAGCTGGACTGATGGTGAGGGACTGCATTATGAAATGTGTAGTTTAGTATTAGTTTCTTTTCTGCAAATTTAGATATATTAAATCATGTGTGACATCTTCAGTTGCCTCCGAAAGCCACAGCTGGACTGATGGCGAGGGATTGAATCATGTGTGTATGGTTTAGTATTAGTTTACTTTCTGCAAATTAAATAATCAGTTACACAAGTTGTTTATGATTACTTCCGCAAGTCATAGCTGGTCTAATGATGAAGGGTCAGAAAATGAATTGATGTAGTCTGATTTAGATTTATTTTATTGCAATTTTGAATTTCCATAAGCGTAGTTTCTTTTGTGTTCAGTTGGCAGCAAGAATAGTTTGGTTTTCATGTTCACTAGTTTCCTGTTTTGATTCATTAGATTAGCAGCACCTTTTCATTTCAGCAGTACACTTTTACTTTCTTTCAAAGTCTTGTCATTGTAATTTCAATTTGCTTTTAAATTTTCAAGATTGGTAAATCATTATAGGGGAAATCACTTCCTTGAACAAATATAACCAAGCTTGCTTTTCACTTTAGAATTTCCATTTCACCTTAGAAAGACCAAAAACGACAAAAAGTTAAGAAAGAGGTTATCTTGCACATATAGTGCGCCGCACTTCATCAGCTTACGATTCCCGGATTGACAATTAAATGCAGCAATTTAGGACACACTAAATTGACCAAACATTTTGGCGCCGTTGCCGGGGAAGTGTAACTAGGTAGCCAATTTCTTAAAAAAAAAAAAAAAACATAAAATCATAAAAGAAGGGAAAACTTGATAACTTCTTGAAGTATGCTCTCGTCTTGCACCTAGTGTGATCTGGAGGATCAGAAAAGAGAGTTATTGGTTTAGTAATTTCTTAAGTATGCTCTCTTCTTGCACCTAGTGTGATCTGGAAGATCAGAAAGAGAATTATTAGCCCAACTTTTTTTTTAAAATAAAAAAAATGACATGCATAGAGCAAGAGATTCTAGGGGAAGGTTTATAGCTAAAGCCAAGAGTTCGATTTTCACAACTCCATCTTCTTCAAGGCATAGACCAGATTCACCACCATCTACCCCTAGCCTTAAGATTTTTGGAAGTCAAAGAACAACTGAATTAGAGGATTCTCCTATACCACCTACTAAAACCCACTTAGAAAACAAAGAGACTTTCTCTCATCCCTCCTTGGTAGAAGAACTAGAGGACTATAAGGACTCTAAAGAAACTATCATGGCAGAGGAAGTAATAAATAGAGGTGGAGGTAGAAGAGGAGGAAACAATGGAGATAACAATGGTGAAGGAAATAATGGTAGAAATAGGGATTTGTTGGGATTCCCTATAGTTGATGAGGAAACTCATGCAACAATGAAAATTATCTCACCATCTGTTCTCCCTAACTTTTATGGATTGCGAAGTGAGGATCCTGAAACATTTATGTTTGAGTTTGAAGTAGTGTGCCGAACTTATGACTATATGGAAGATTCTCAAAAACTCAAACTGTTTCCTTGAACATTGAAGGGATCTGCTTTGAAATGGTTCATGGGATTAGCCACTCAATCTATCAGGACTTGGAATGATATGAAACAAACATTTTTGGATGGATACTTGGACTATTGTATGCCCACCAATCACAAGGATGAGGTATTCAAAATGATGCAAAAAGAAGATGAAAATTTGGAAGACTTAATTGAACGATTTCAATACAACTTGAAAAGAGCAAAGATGAGAAACTTAGATAATGAAACCTTGAAAGCCCTCCTATTAAAAGCCATTAGAGATGAATGGATAGACATTTTAAACATGATGGGGAAAGGAGATATTTCTCAACTCCCATTTCGTGATATAACAGAACTATGTATCCATCTCTCAAGGGGAAAATCTAAAACTGGAAAAGGGCCTAGGGATTCTTCTCTTATTAGGGCTAACAAATCTGCAACTGGATCGGTAAGTAGGGTAGAGATTGGTAATATGCTTGATGAGTTCAAAACTGATATCTTAGGGAGCCTTAGTGAACAACTAGACACCCTTAAAATCCAAAACAAGCAGAAAGCAGAAACAAATGCCTTAGCCATCTTTTGTCCGAAATGTAGGAAGAAACATGCTTTAAGGGAATGTCCCTTGGATGCAAAAGTTGTAGAAACATGTATGATTTGCTCAGAGAATCATGAGATCAAGGATTGTCCTTTAATTCCTGGACTCAAAGCTGTTTTTCAAGAAGACCCAAATTCAGTAGAATCTCTCTGTTTTGTTGCAAGAAGACCTTGGCAGGGACAACAAACTCAAGGGTTTAACAACCCTATGAATCTTCAAAACCCACCAAATTGGAATCCTTGGCAATAACCTTGGCCCCAACATCAAAATCCATATCAGCCATGGGTACAAGGGATGCAAAATCCTTATGGGAGATTTGCTCAATTTTATCAATATCCTCCATCTTTTCAAAATCAACAAACTCCACAACTTCCAAACCCAAATCCACAACTTTCATTACCATTTCCACAACAACAACCTTCTCAACAAAATACAAATCCTCAACTCATGCTCCCATACCAACAGAAGACAAATCAACTTCCAGCTCAGCCATTGCCAAATCCTAATAATAAGAATCCTCAAACTACTTATATGGTAGAAGGACAACAATTTCCTACCTATATGATTGTTCCTCTCAACGATGTACAACTCGGATCTGGTAGAGTTTTAGAAAAACCTTCTATAGACATTCAAGAGCAAGATACCTCTGAAGAGGACTCTCTTCAAGTCAATAAGGGTTTTGAGGAAGAATCTCTTCAAAATTCAAAAATTCAAAAAGAAAAAGAAAAGCTAACATCCACAACTCCTATAGTTGAGCAACTTGTATCTTCATCTACACCTCCTTTTCCGGAAAGACTACAAATTGATAAGGGGGTGGAAAAACAAATCTTGTTGCCTAACTATGACTTTCTAGATGAATTGAAGAATGTTTGTATCAGGATTCCATTGCTACAAGCCATTCGAGAAATTCCTATTCTAGCAAAAACCATAAAGGAGTTGAGTTTCAAAAGACCAGGAAGGAAACTAAAAGACACAAGAAGAATCCACCTGGTAGGAAAGATTGCAGATATTATGATGGGAAAAATTACCATGCAGAAGTATGTAGATCCAGGAAGTCGAATTGTCAAGACACATATAAATGGGATAGAAATTCCAAACACATTGATTGACTTAGGGGCTGCTATCAACATTATGAGTAGACAGACTATGGAACAATTAAAACTTCCTAACCTTCTTTTTACACCTACTTTATTGCAACTTGCAGATCGATCGGTTATTAAACCAGATGGTGTATTAGAAGATATTTCATTCTCCTTAGATTCTTGGGAATATCCAGTAGACTTTATGATTTTGACTCCCAAAAGTAATCTAGGAGGACATCCAATTATCTTAGGAAGACCTTGGCTGGCCACAGCTGATGCTTTTATTAGTTGTAGATCTGGAGACATGTACATTTCTAATGGTAATTCGACAAATAAATTCAATTTGTATCCTCCAGCAAGAGCAATCACAGAAATAGGAGACAATGAATGGGTCGATGATGAGAACACTATACAACTTGTCTTTACCATTTCTGAAATTAGTGAGGATAGTCAAATTCTGAACACATTAGAAAATTTTGAGATAACTTCAGAATATGACCCCACACAATTTCAGTTGGAATCCGACATAGAATATTTATCATCAAGACAAATGTCTCTTTACTCTATGGAAGAATTTGGTAATTCTACTATTGAGATTTTTCCAGAAAAGACATTGAATATCAACAAACATTTGGAGAAATCACAACAAGAAGAACTAACCAGAATCTTGCAAAAACATTCTACTACATTTGCATGGGAGTATACTGACATGAAGGGTATTGATCCTAAGACTTGCATCCATCATATCTATATTGAGGAAAACAGTAGACCAATTAGACAACCTCGAAGAAGGATGAATCCAAATCTTAGGGAGATAGTGAAAGAAGAGCTCCAAAAACTTCTCAATGTAAACTTCATTTATCCAATTTCAGATAGCCGATGGGTTTCTCCTTTGGTTATAGTACCTAAAAAGAATGGTAAATGGAGAGTATGCATTGATTACAGGGAATTGATCAAAGCAACTTTGAAGGATCACTTTCCTTTGCCTTTTATTGATCAGGTATTAGATACATTAGCAGGTAAAAAGTACTTTTCATTTTTGGATGGTTTTAGTGGCTATAATCAAATTCAGGTAGCACCTGAAGATCAAGATAAGACAACATTTACTTGTCCATGGGGAAATTTTGCCTACCGAGTGCTTCCTTTTGGGTTATGTAATGCACCAGCAACATTCCAAAGAGCAGTACTAGGAATTTTTTCTGATCTAATTCATGATTGTGTAGAAGTTTATATGGATGATTTTACAGTTTATGGTAATTCATTTGAAGAGGCATTAGAAAATTTGGAAAAAGTTCTTATAAGATGTAAAGAAGCAAACCTTTCATTAAGCCATGAAAAATGCTTTATGATGTTTACTGAAGGGATTGTTTTAGGACATCATATTTCAGGAGATGGGATTAAGGTTGATAGATCAAAAGTTGAAGTCATCTCCAAGTTGCCTATTCCAAATTGTCAAAGAGATGTTAGAAGTTTTCTAGGATTTACAGGTTACTATAGAAGATTTATAGAAAACTTCACTAAAATAGCATCTCCACTCTTCAAGTTGCTTACAAAAGACTGTGAATTTAAATGGGATCCTGATTGTCAATCCGCTTTTGAAACTTTGAAAACAAGAATATCTGAAGCACCTATCTTGAAGGACCAAATTGGAAACTTCCTTTCCATATTTCTACAGATGCTTCAGATACAGCTCTTGGAGCTGTGTTGGGTCAAAAAGATTTAATTCCTTATGCCATTTATTACACCGGTAAAAATTTGACTCCCACAGAGTTGAACTATACTGTGACTGAAAAAGAGTTCTTAGCTGTTGTTCATGCAATTAATAAGTTTAGACATTACATAACAGGCTATGAAACTTTTATTCATACTGACCATTCTGTAATTAGATATTTAATGAACAAACCTGTTACTAATGGCAGAGTGACAAGATGGCTTTTAATTTTGCAAGAATTCAATATTACTGTGTTGGATAGACCAGGAAAACAGAATACAGTAGCTGATTTCTTGTCTAGAATTCAAAATACTAAAGAAGATTCTCCTGTAGAAGATAAGTTTCCTGATGAATATTTTTTTGCAGTAACTATTAAGACCCCTTGGTATGTAGATATTGCTAACTATTTGGTTACAGGGAAACTACCTTCACATTTATTTCCAAGAGAAAAATGAAAAATTATTCAGGAGAGTTCAAGATATTCATGGATTTCTAACGAATTGTTTAAAACAGGGCCAGATCTTGTGATCAGAAGATGTGTCCGGGAAGATGAAATGCCTGATATTCTTAAGGCATGTCATGATGAACCATGCGGCGGACACTTTGCGGACAAAAGGACGGCCTATAAAATCCTTTCCTTGGGATATTATTAGCCTTCTCTCTTCAAAGATGCAAAACAATATGTCAAAAGGTGTGATAGCTGCCAAAGAGTAGGGAAACCTACCCTTTCAAATGAAATGCCATTGCAAACACAGTTACTCATTGAACCCTTTGAAAAATGGGCTTTAGATTTCATTGGACCTATTAATCCACCATCTAAGCAAAAGAAGTATATATTGGTTTGCACTGATTATGTTACTAAATGGATAGAAGCTAAAGCATTAGTATCTGCTACTGAAAATTCAGTTGTTCATTTTCTTTATGAGGATATTTTTACTCGCTTTGGTGTTCCAAGAGAAATTGTAACAGATCGGGGGAGCCAATTCACATCAAATTTGGTGGAGAAGTTGATGGAAGAATACAAAATCAAGCACAGAAGATCTACTCCTTACCATCCACAAGCAAATGGTCAAGTGGAGTCCACAAACAAAGTTCTTGAAAGTATCATCACCAAGACTGTTCATCTACATAGAAGAGATTGGGCAGATAGGCTTCCAGAAGCCTTGTGGGCCTACAGAACTACATGGAGGAATACAACAGGACATTCTCCCTATGAACTTGTTTATGGGAAAGAAGTCTTGCTCCCCATTGAGTTCCAAGTCAAGACCTTCAAGATAGCAGTTCGGTTGGGGATGGACTTATCAGAAGCCCAAAAGCATAGAATGGAGCAGTTGAATGAGCTAGATGAGATCAGACAAGAAGCAATTCTAAGAACTGATCTAGTTTAATATCAAAGAACTAAATGGCATGACAAATATATCAAAGAAAAGAAGTTTCAAGAAGGATATTGGGCATTGTTATTTGATTCCAAGTTTAAAGATTTTCAAGGGAAATTTCAGACTCATTGGCTTGGGCCATATGAGATTGACAAGATCTTTAGCAATGGAGCTGTAAGAATCAAGACCATTGATGAGTTTCAAACTCCTCTTATTGTGAATGGCCATAATTGAAAGTTTATCATAAGCCACTCTCAAAAGAGGATTTTGTCAAGATGTTTCAAGAAAGTTCTACAATCAGGCTGGTACAGAAGAATTTTTCTTCTCCACCAGCCTAGCTTTTGTTTTTCAACTAAAAAAAAAAGAAAAAAAGAAAAAAAAAAGAAAAAAAAAAATGGTATAAGCCTGAAAACCAATCATTGATTGGCAGTCTTATGCAGAAAATATGGGGTGAAAATCAGGGACACCTGACACTCTATATTTTCCAAAAAAAAATCTCTCTTTCATTTCATTTCATTTCACCACCCACTCCATTTCATTCCACTTCATTTCATTTCATTTCACTTCATTCCACTTCATTTCATCCATTCCATAAATAAAAATCTTTTTCATGACCATTTCCATCTGGTCATTTATCATTTGTTCATTTATATTCAACCAAGTAATAGCTGTGTCAGTTTCCGCAGCTGACATCTGTTTCCGCAGCTGACTCCAGTTTCCGCAGCCAGAAGCAGATTCCGCAGCTACTACTCTGTTTTCAAAGAGAATGTACAGTCAGATGTTAATTTCATAATTACAAAATAAAATGCAGGTGAGAGGATCAATGGAACATTCAAGACACCAATGGAGATCAATCAGTTGAAGACCAAGGGAAAAAGCAAGGATTCCAAAGGTATGAATAAAGTTTATTTCAAATAGTATTGAAAAACACATTTTTATATAATTTTAAACCATGAGCTCTACCCATTACGCGCAATAATTATATTGACAGTTCTGTAACCAGTCACAATCTCCATGTTATCCTCTTGCATTCATTCATAAACGGTTTCATCATTGAAATTCCGATTCTCACTCATGTTCCAATATCCCACCGGAGATAATGATACGTATTTGAGTTGACAAAGGACTCTTACAAGCCGCATAACTTCATAACCGTTGATTGAAACGTGTTTATATTTATTACACAGCCACCAAAATTCAACACGCGGCCGAATGTATTATACTTTGTTAACCTCTTTGTCGTGTCTCTGTCGTGTTTACAAAACCCCACTCTACTCATTCTCACTCCCTGTTTCACTCCATTTTGTTCCTTTTGCTCATTCTCACTCCCGTATATCTACCCACAGTCTTACTCCATTCCGTTTATGGTGCTCATTTCCATTCTATGATACATTCCCACAGTCATTGTGCTCGATCTTGTGTATTCAGTCGTTCCATTTCCACTTAAACCCTCACAGAGGCAAATTAGTGAAGCACAAAAAAGTGAAATGGGTAAGTTGCTAAGGGCAGAGCCGGAAGGACCAAAGTTTATAGAGGGATATCCGCAAGAAAAAGAGATATTAAAGAAAGCTAAATGGCTGCGTTTTATTCAGAAATTCATAGGTTACCACAAAGAAGTTACGAAAGCGTTTGCAAGATCATTTGATGGCTCGGAAGCAGAAATTGGAGATCTCAAGTTTTCGGTCAATGAAGCATCAATAGAAACAGCCACAGAACTTCTTCAGGAGGGAGAACATTGGTTCAAAAATAAAAGCATCAGTGATGAGGCATGGAGAACAATTCTACGAAACCAAGGTATGGACATCACTATTTTCAAAAGAGGAATCCCTGTGCATGCAATAAAAGAAGAATGGGCCACTTTACTACTAATTGTTCAGAAATTCATTACATGTGAAGGCCGTTTTGGGTCTATGTACATGTACCATACCAGGCTATTGATGAATTTTCTTAAAAACCAAACTCTCAATCTCCTTTATTTTCTATTCAATAGCTTAAAGAAAATGGCTGTGACTGTTCAAAAACACTTAGGAGATGTAGAGCCTCATTTATATCACCATGGCCTTATAAAAATTCTGATTGAAAAGGAGCTAAAGGAAAGAAAAGACACATGGGAACAATTCCTAGTTACAAATTTCTTTGAGGAACCTCAGGAAATTCCTGAAGGTAGTTCAATTAGAAGGAGTAGAAGAAAAAGAATGAATGTTGAAACCCAAATTACTCCTACTCAGGAAATTCCAGCAGCTAGCACAGCAAGAAGAAGTAGAAGGAAAAGAACAATAGAAGAAATCCAAAATACTTCTACTACTACTATGAAAAAAACTGATAGGGAAGAGAGATTGGTAAAAAGGAAGAAGAAGGAAATCAAAGCTAAGAAGCCAATAATACCAAAAGGGAAAGAAATTATTGAGGCTGTCCATAAAATTCCTTCTTCTGAAGAAGAAGATCATCAAATACTATCTGAAAGATTAGTTTATCTTCAAAAACAGTCATCTATATCCAAGAAGGCAGAGACAGGAAAACAGGAACAAAAGGGTAGTGTACCACAGCATGTGAGGAGAAGCAGCAGGCTTAAGGGAAAATTGAGAAAAACACAAATTAAGGGTCCTCATTTCATTGATTTGGGTGAGGAGACATCTGAACAGTCCCCAACTGACCATAGTCCATCTCAGTCAGTTAGTGAGCCTGGTTCCTTTCATTCCCAATCAGACAATGAGTATACTCCATCTTATTCTCAGCAAGATATTGATGTAAGTCCTCCTCGGCCAGATTTTGAACATAATTCTCCTTTGCAGCATTTTGGGGACAGCCCAATGAAAATGACACCTGAAATAGACCCTAAGCAGCAGGAGGTATATGACTATATAGAATCCTTGGAAAAGGCAGCCACAAGTCCAAGTACTTCTTCCATTCAGCCTCAAACATTGCAGGATGATTTAGTTCAATCATTAAAACAGGAAATTTTTGAGCTAGAGCTTTTAAACAGGCACATCAAAAATGAAAATGAAACATTGAAAGAACAAGGCAAACTGGACAAGATCATCCATGATAATACTATGTTACATTTGGGAATATGGCAAAAGAAAAATAAGAAATTGAAAAGGAAATGCCAGAAATTGAGCAGAGCACTTGTGAATATCAAATTTAGGTGCTTAATGAAGAAACCCAGAATGATGGCTGTACCAAAGAAGAAGAGAAGGGGGTTGGATATGCTGGCTGAAGTATCAAGGCACATGAACTGAACAAAGGGTATCAAAATTTTGGTTGCATGAGGACATGCAACACCTTCACAGTGGGGGTATGTTGAGTCCCAAATTTGCATCTTTTCCATGCATTTTTCCATACCTTTTTCACTTACCTAAACCTCCCAAATTGTCAATATCATGTGCAAAAGGGCATCTAACATGGTTTTTAATTATGTTTTTGTGTTTGCTATTTGATCTAGATTTTGTTCATACAGCTGCGGAATCTTGCCACTTTCCACAGCTGCTGCAACTTTCCGCAACTATTTTGTAAATCTCTATGCTACAGGTGTCTACAAGGGAAACGAGCCACATGGGTACAAGGGAAACAAGCCACATGGGCAGGCTAGGAATGACGTGGACATAGTTCGTGTCCCTTTGGTTTAAAAACTTCGTCAGAAACGTGGTCAGAAAGTGATCACACATGGAAGTCAGCCATGAGTTTCATGTCGGGCGGACTCTTCGTCGCTTCCTGTAAAGGTGTCTGGCCGTTTCTAAGCACACGGAGGTTAAATCAGCATCTGTGCGGGCCCTCTGGAGTCAATTCAAGCATCCACCTTCATTAGATTCACTTTCCAACACGGCCATACTCTATCTAGTGGGTATCAGTTAACTCATTATCCACATATGAGAAATTTGGGAAACCCGATTACGGTTTGTTGTTACTCATATATTAGTTTGCATACGCATGAAAAGTTGGTTGATAGTTGTAGTTATGAATGTAATACTGTAGATAAAATGTATTGATTAGCTTGTGAGCCGTAACATTACTATTCTGTAATGAACTTCTTTTTAATATGAGAAGACTCTGTTTTTCAACTTAATTCGTGTTTGAGGACCGTTACCAAGGCTGTGTAGAGGGCCCCTGCTCAGCTAAGGTTTTGTGTATTAGTGTATATTTCTCATTTCATTTCTTAAAAAATCATTGTATCATAATCCATCCATATGTTCATACTTTGCAGTTGTTTCATTTCTGTTTATACATTTCCATAATTTCCATTTCATTTATGTCTTTCATGTTTTATGATTGTTAATCACTGATCAGTGTTCTTGTGCAGGTTTTAGATAGACAGCCCGGGCATTTTTATAGCTTTTTGACTAATGACATTGATATAACATTGTTCTGCTGCTAGTTTGTTTTTCATATCTTTTGTTTAATTTCAGTCTTGTTTTGTTCATTTCAGTTTTGCTTATCTGCTTTAGTAGTTAAATTTAGATATACTAAGCTGCTCATAGCATCCTCAGTTGCCTCCGAAAGCCACAGCTGGACTGATGGTGAGGGACTGCATTATGAAATGTGTAGTTGTATTATTAGTTTCTTTTACGCAAATTTAGATATGCTATTGCTCATAGCATCCTCGATTTACTCAAGAAAGCCACGGATTAGATGATAGTGAAAATGCATTATGAAATGTGTCTTAGTATTAGTTTCTTTTAAATTTAGATATATTAAAATGCTCATAACATCTTCAGTTGCCTCCGAAAGCCACAGCTGGACTGATGGTGAGGGATTGTATTATGAAATGTGTAGTTTAGTATTAGTTTATTTTCTGCAAATTTAGATATATTAAGTTGCTCATAGCATCTTCAGTTGCCTCCGAAAGCCACAGCTGGACTGATGGTGAGGGATTGCATTATGAAATGTGTAGTTTAGTATTAGTTTCTTTTCTGCAAATTTAGATATATTAAATCATGCATGACATCTTCGATTGCCTCCGAAAGCCACAGCTGGACTGATGGCGAGGGATTGAATCATGAGTGTATGGTTTAGTATTAGTTTACTTTCTGCAAATTAAATATCAGTTACACAAGTTGTTTATGATTACTTCCGAAAATCATAGCTGGTCTAATGATGAAGGGTCAGAAAATGAATTGATGTAATATGATTTAGATTTATTTTATTGCAATTTTGAATTTCCTTAAGCATAGTTTCTTTTGTCTTTAGTTGGCAGCAAGAATAGTTTGGTTTTCATGTTCACTAGTTTACTGTTTTGATTCATTAGATTAGCAGCACCTTTTCATTTCAGCAGTACACTTTTACTTTCTTTCAAAGTCTTGTCATTGTAATTTTCAATTTGCTTTTAAAGTTTCAAGTTGGTAAATCATTATAGGGGATATCACTTCCTTGAACAAATATAACCAAACTTGTTTTCATTTTAGAATTTCCATTTCACCTTAGAAAAACAAAAAACGACAAAAAGTTAAGAAATAGGTTATCTTGCACATATAGTGCGCCGCACTTCATCAGCTTACGATTCCCGGATTGACAAATTAAATGCAGCAATTTAGGACACACTAAATTGACCAAACAGCAAGATTAGTCACTATTGCATGGCTCAAATGGTTGAACCACCAAGTGTTTGCTTCACCCTCAAGGTGTAGGTTTGCAATCTCTATAGCCTCTCTTTCTACCACTAGATGTAGTAGGAAGAATGCATCTAGTTTCCTTGCCCAAGCCCTTGCTATAGATGATCTATCAAAAGTAGACAATAGAAACCTATTGCCTTTGATTTCCCTTTTGCTGCAAGGTCTCCTTTCTTCCTCTAGCTGAATGAACTATGGGATAACTAGCGTCTCCTTGAAGGCTCTAGGTTGAGATTTGTACTCAACAAGGTATTCACATAGAATCTTGTGATCCAAGTGTCCTCCATATTTCTGCAATTTGTCCTCTTTTTCAAAAGGAAAGGGCATAGTCCCACTACTTCTTTCTTCTCTTATTTGCTTGACCTCCTTCTTGAGGTCCTTCCTGCTTCTGAAAAGAGATGAGATAAAGCTCATTCTCTCCATCATTCTGATCTTTCTCTTCTTCTTCTTATCTTCTTGATAGCATAATGGCTGAAATCCACAGGCTGAGCCAAGATTATGCTCTGATACCACTGTAATATCCAAAAATGGGGATGCAGCAATACATGAACACAAAACTGGAAATAGTGGTGAATAATATCATACCAAAAAGTATGGAAACCATGGAGCCATTTGATTATGTAAATTAGCAGCAAAAATGTACAATAGAAGTGTGCACAACTCAAATAATCAAGGCAAACAAGCCTACCATGAATACATATGCCAAAAGTGAAATATGACATGCATTGTAGTTAACAGTAATAAATCTTCAGTTGCATGTGAGATCACTCGATGTGAATTAATTTAATTTTTAATTCACTGATGTCTCACTAGTGTATCTTTGTTACAACTAGTTTCAACTAGAAAAACTGAGTTTAACTCACTTAACTGAGTTAAACTACTTTACAAATCACATAACTACACATCCAACTCTGTTATAACTTTGTATCACTCAGTTACAATGAAGTCCACTTGCATGTCCCACCAACCAACCTTAGAACTCGTAATTCCTTCAGTCAACTGGTTTGCCACATCAGTTAACTGAAATGAAGTGCTTCAAGGGAATAGATTATTATTTATTGTCTAATTATTATTAAGAGATAATAATAATAGACATGCATTCTATTTTTAGACATGTGATCCATAAATAGAATTTGCCCATGCATCTAAAAATAGAAACTCATCTATAAATATAATTTTCTCAACCTTCTATAAATAGAATTCCACTATAAATAGACTTTTCTCAACATTCTAAAAATAGACATACACCTAAAAATAGCCCGCGGGTCCCACTGAGTGTAGGTGCTTAATTTTCACTAGGATCATCATCTTGTTGAATCTCAATAGTAAGAAAGCTCCAATGCACTGGAAATATGTTTTTAAGTCAACTTCCTGGATGATGAGCTGATGTCGATAGGAAGAAAGCTTTGCTTTCCATTGAGTTTTAGTACACACCCTAATAATGGTAGCTCAATTGGACTTGGACATCACAAAGGCACAACAAGAAAGGTTGTTGCAACTAAATGGTTTGGATGAATTCAGAATGCAGGCCCTCCTTCACATAGAGGTAATCTAGCTACAAAGGAGGATTGGCAAGAAAATCACTTCAAAGAAAAGACATCTCATGAAGGAGATTGGGCGCTTCTCTATTACTCTAGATTCAAGGAATATAAGGGGAAAATAATGACCAGGTGGCTAGGACCTTAACAAGTGGATAAATGCCATGAAAATGGTGTTCTTTAGATCAAAACCATAGATGAGGGGCTCCC
Organism: Pinus albicaulis; assembly: GCA_034641835.2. Lineage (NCBI taxonomy): Eukaryota > Viridiplantae > Streptophyta > Pinopsida > Pinales > Pinaceae > Pinus > Pinus albicaulis. The sequence continues at coordinate 1,368,922,179 of CM076572.1, read as the reverse complement.
TCTATTATAACTTTGTATCACTTAGTTACAATGAAGTCCACTTGCATGTCCCACCAGCCAACCTTAGAACTCATAATTCCTTCAGTCAACTGGTTTTCCACATCAGTTTACTGAAATAAAGTGCTTCAAGGGAATAGATTTTTATTTATTGTCTAAATATTATTAAGAGATAATAATAATCGACATGCATTCTATTTTTAGACATGTGATCTATAAATAGAATTCTCCCATGCATATAAAAATAGAAACTCATCTATTTCTCAACCTTCTATAAATAGAATTCCACTATAAATAGACTTTGCTCAACATTCTAAAAATAGACATACACCTAAAAATAGCCCACAGGGCCCACCGAGTGTAGGTGCTTAATTTTCACTAGGATCATCATCTTGTTGAATCTCAACAGTAAGAAAGCTCCAATGCACTAGAAATATGTTTCTAGTTCAACTTCCTGGATGATGAGCTGATGTCGATAGGAAGAAATCTTTGCTTTCCATTGAGTTTTAGTACACACCCTAAGAATAGTAGCTCAGTTGGACTTGGACATCACAAAGGCACAACAATAATGGTTGTTGCAACTAAATGGTTTGGATGAATTTAGAATGCAGGCCTTCCTTCACATAGAGGTAATATAGCTACAAAGGAGGATTGGCAAGAAAAACACTTCAAAGAAAAGACATTTCATGAAGGATATTGGGCGCTTCTCTATTACTCTAGATTCAAGGACTATAAGGGAAAAATAATGACCAGGTGGCTAGGACCTTATCAAGTGGATAAATGTTAGGTCCCTATATTACTAGTATAGTCCCTTATTGTTGTTAGTGTAACCCCCTTATTGTTATTATTGTACCCCTGTAACCCCCATATTGTTATTATTGTGCCCTTAAATTATTTTTGTTAGGTTGGCTAGGATTACATTGTCACCCCACTAGGATTACATTATGGCCCCATGGACTCCTATATATAGAAAGGAGGTTTTTTAATTTGTATCATTCAAGAATTTTTCATTCATGTAATGTATTGGAGGTTGCCCCCTCAAAGTGGCTTATTTCTAAGGCGTTTATATCTCTTTTCTTCTATTTATGGAGCTAGCTTCTCAACATTTGGTATCAGAACTTTGGATTCTAGGGTTTCGCTGCTCCAAACAGGTCATCGTGGAATTTTCACTATAATTTTTTTTCTACGAAGTTTCAGAAGCTGAAATTTTTAGGGTACGAAGATGAAATTCTGAGGAACCTCGTCACAAAATTTTAGAGCTTCGTTCACAATAGTTTTGGAGATATGATCTATGCAAGTTAGGTATTTTTGTAGGCTCCTCAATTTAATCTAAACAGGTCATCGTGGAATTTTCGCTATAATTGTTTTTCTACGAAGGTTCAAAATCTGAAAATTTTAGGGCACGAAGCTGAAATCCTAAGGAAACTCGTTGCAAAATTTCAAAGCTTGGTTCACAAAATTTTAAAAGATATGATCTGTGGAAGGTAGTTCTTTTTCAGGCTCCTAAATTTCATCTCAAAGAGGTGATCATGGGAAAATCTTCATAACTCTCTGTCTGAGCATCGGATTGGAGTGCTGTGAAAATTGGTCACAATTACATGGACTGTAGTTTCTTTTCTATCAATTTCAAAGCTAAAATATGAAACAGTGACATGTGGAAAGTCATACAAGTTCGCTCTACTGAACTAGTCCATAATTAGGTCATTGTGGGAGATTGGACATAACTTTTCCTTGAAGAATCCAAATAAAGTCAGAACTGTGGCATTCGAAAGATAATTCAGAAGGCTAACTCAAGAAAAAGGTGTGTATTTTTTTTCAGAATTGCATAATTCTTGTTTGAATAATCAATTTGAATTGATTCCAAGGGCATATTTTAGAATAGATATCAGTATTGGGTTATAAAAAATGCCTCGTAAAAATCATTCTCTCTACTATGACTCATGAAGATGAATAATTGCAACATGATCTATCAAAATTACAAGAGCAAGTGCACCAAATTTCGCTCTCGCAAAGAGCAACAAAAAATGAAATGGAAGTTTTGAAGAAAGGCGTGGAAGCGAAGATGGATGTTTTGAAGAAAAATATGGATGGTTTGAAGAAAGGCATGGAATCTAAGATAGATGGCATGGAAGCTGGCATGAAATTTAAGATGGATGACATGGAAGCTAAGATCGATGAAAAAATGAAAGAAAACATGGAAAACATGAAGAATGATCTAAAAGTAGACATGGAAGGTTTGACAAAGTTGATACAAGAAATGTTTCCTAATGGTGAAAAGATAATAGAGGAAACTCATGATGAGAACAATGTTAATCATGACTTCATAAACTCTAATGTTGCCGGGAAGAACCACCATATTCCAAAAATGGATGTGAGGAAGTTTGATGGAAAGGATCCTGTAACATGGATACTACAGATGGAGAAATATTTTGATCTCCATAATGTGCAAAACACACAAAAGGTACGCATTGCAACTTTACATTTAGAAAAAAATAAATTTGTATGGTATCGATGGCTTTGCTCCCGTAAAAAAATTGTCACTTGGTCAATTTTTACGGAGGAAATGATAGCACATTATGAGGATACAAAGAGCAACACCTTTTTTAGCCAATTGATAAATCTCAAACAAAAGGGTTTAGTGGGGCAGCACATTGAGGACTTCCAAAAATTGAATATAAGGGTAACTGATATTCCAGAGGGACACAGGATTGATCTCTTCCTAGGCACTTTAAGGGATAACATCCAACATGAAGTTCGCGTTTTGGAACCTGATTCATTGGAGAAGGCATTCAGGTTGGCAAGAAAAGTTGAATGTAAAATTATGGCGACAAGGAAGCCTACCACTCAATTCTATAAAGAAGGAAGTGTTTCTACTCCTAGATTTCCACAACCTACAAGGTTGACACCACAACAATTGGAAGAAAAAGAGCAAAAGGGCTTTGCTACAGTTGTGATAGCAAATACACTAAAGGTCATAAGTGTGCTGAGAAGAAATTATTTTACATAGATTGTGAAGAGGAAGAAGAAAATTAACAAGAAGAGGATATACACCAGGAACCAACCCAAGAAGAGGAAGAAATGAGTCCGACCATATCGTGTAATGCATTGGCAGGAATTACCACTCCTCAAACTCTCAAGATAGAAGGACATATCAAGAAAAAAAAGGTAATAGTGTTGATTGATTCAGGTAGTACCCATAATTTTATTCATTGTAAGGTAGCCAAGGAATTGAATTGTTTCCTATACCCAGCACCAGAATGTCAAGTGATGGTTGCAAATGGAGGAACTATAATTTTCTCTGGAAAATGCCATAATATCAAGCTAACCATGGGGGAATATGTATTGAATATTCCAATGCCTTCCATTCCTATGGGAGGTGCTGATGTTGTACTAGGAGTACAATGGTTACAATCTTTGGGGACGGTAGCTTTTAATTTTCAAGAACTTTTCTTGAAATTTTTTTCATAAGGAAAGGAATTCGAATTACGGGGTATTGCAGGGAAGCCATGAAATATAATAAGCTCTAATTTCATGAAAAATCTTCTAAAGAAAGAAAAATGAGGCGTAATTGCACAATTATGCTCACTAGAAGTTCCAACATCAAAATCATCTATTTCTTCAGATCTCCAGCAAGTCTTGGACAATCATTCTAAGGTGCTTGAAACTCCCAAAGGACTCCCACCTATTCGTGATCATGATCATGCTATTCATTTGATTCCAGGAAGTGTTCCTCCAAACAGCAGGCCTTATAGATATCCTTATGTCCAAAAGAGCGAAATTGAATGTATGATTGCAGAAATGTTAGAGGCAGGTACAATTCAACCTAGTCAAAGTTCTTTCTCTGCTCCTTTAGTATTAGTACACAAGAAGAATGGATCATGGCGCATGTGTCCGGATTATAGGGAGCTCAATAAGCTCACCATTAAAGATAAATTTCCCATTCCTGTGATTGATGAATTATTGGATGAATTACATGGAGCAATTTATTTTACCAAGTTGGATCTTCATTCAGGATATCATCAAATTAGAATGAAGACTAAAGATATTCCAAAAACAGCATTTTGAACTCATGAGGTCATTATGAATTTTTGGTCATGCCTTTTGGCCTTACCAATGCACCTTCTACATTTCAAGGGTTGATGAATTCCATTTTCAAACCCTTCCTTAGAAAATTTGTGCTAGTATTTTTTGATGATATACTAATCTACAGCAGGTCTTGGAAGGATCATGTTGAACATGTTAACAGGGTGCTCAAACTATAGCAGGAGAAACAACTATATGAAAAAACATCCAAATTTTTCTTTGGAGTACAAGAGGTGGAATATCTGGGTCATATTGTATCTCACGAGGGTGTTAAGGTAGACCCTAAAAAAATTAAATCCATTAAGGAATGGGAAGTCCCCACAACCATAAAGCAGTTGCGAGGATTTCTCAGGTTAACAGGTTATTATCGCAAGTTTGTTAAGAATTATGGGAGAATAGAAGCACCTCTAACAAAATTATTGAAGAAAGATGCATTTTCATGGACTCCTGAAGCAACTAAGGCCTTTGAACATCTTAAAGAGGAAATGTGCCTATCACTGGTATTAGCTATGCCAGACTTCACAAAAACCTTTATTGTGGAATGTGATGCCTCAGGAAATGGAATTGGTGCCCTTTTAATGTAGGAAGGAAGACCCATTGCTTTTGAAAGTCGTCCAATCAAAGGAAAGCATTTATAGAAACCTATTTATGAGAAGGAAATGTTAACAATACTGCATGCACTAAAGAAATGGTGAACTTACCTAATGGGAAGACACTTCAAGGTAAAAAATGATCATGATAGTCTTAAACACTTTTTCGAACAAAGACTATCTTCAGAAGAGCAGCAAAAATGGGTCACAAAGATGTTGGGTTATGACTTTGAAATAATCTACAAAAAAGGGAAGCTTAATGTTGTTTCAGATGCACTCTCAAGAAAGAATGAAGAGGTGGAAGCATTGCTTTATGCCATTTCTATTATCCAACCAGATTGGATAACCGAAGCAAGAGATGAATGGAAGAAGTAAAAATAAGTATGGACATTCATTCAAAAGTTGCAGCAAGATCCTAGCACATATGATACATTTAGTTGGAAAAATAATTCTTTATGGTACAAATATCACTTATATCTCTGTAAGAATTCCCAACTAAAACAAAAGATTCTTTTGGAATTGCACACTTCTCCTTTAGGAGGACACTCAGGATTTTTTAAAGACTTACCACAGGGTGAAGAAAGAATTTTTTTGGGATGGCCTTAAATCTGATATTCAAATGTTTGTGGCGGAATGTTTGGTTTTCCAATAGAATAAAGTTGAGACAATTAAGACCCTGGGACTTCTACAACCTTTATCCATTCCAAGTCAACGTTGGGAGGATATTTCAATGGATTTTATCGCAGGTTTACCTCAGTCCGAAGGAAAGAGTATCATCATGGTGGTAGTTGATAGACTTACCAAGTATGCACACTTTTGTGCATTATCTCATCCATTTAAAGAAAGTACATTTGCTACTACTTTTATGGACACAATTCAAAAGCTACATGGAAACCCAAGGGTTATTATGAGCGACAAAGATCCCATTTTTACTGGAAATTTTTGGATGGAGTTATTTTCTTGTTTAGGCACTCAATTAGCTCATAGCTCATCTTATCATCCTCAATCTAATGGTCAAACTGAGATAGTCAATAAATGTTTGGAAGGATATCTTCGTTGTTTTGTATCTGATAAAAAAACACAATGGGTCAAGTGGTTAACTCTCGCTGAATGGTGGTATAACACTTCCTTCCATACTGCAGCAAAAATGACCCCATTTATGGCACTTTATGGATATCATCCACCATCCATCACATCATCTTTAAGAAAAAATTCAAAGGTTCAAGCAGTGGAAGATCACATCTAGCATCAGCAAGAAATTCTCCAACTCTTAAAGGATAACCTGAATTTGGCACAAAATCGAATGAAACAACAGGCAGATCAACATCGCAGCGAGAGAAGTTTTGATATAGGAGATTGGGTATTTTTACGGCTACAACCATATAAACAAATGTCCCTCAAGCAAGCTAAGAAGGATAATAAACTATCGCTAAAGTACTATGGTCCTTACAAGGTGTTGCAAAAGATTGGTACTATGGCATACAAATTGGAGCTTCCTGCTTCTTCGCGAGTACATCCAGTTTTCCATGTTTCATGCTTAAAGAAGGTTATAGGTGAAAATCTTCCAGTTCAAACAATATTGCCAGAACTTGATGAGGAAGGAAAAATCATATTGGAACTTGAAGCGGTCATGGAAACAAGAACTCGACAGCTACGGAATCGATCAATTTCAGAGTATCTCATCAAGTGGAAGAACTTACCCACTGAAGATTCTACATGGGAGGATGAGAATTTTATACAGAAGCACCCAGAGCTACTCAAGCATCGAGTACAACACTTTTTTGAACGAGAGGGGCATGTTAGGTCCCTGTATTACTAGTATAGTCCCTTATTGTTGTTAGTGTAACCCCCTTATTTTTATTATTGTACCCCTGTAACCCTGATATTGTTAATATTGTGCCCTTAAATTATTATTGTTAGGTCGGCTAGGATTACATTGTCGCCCCACTAGGATTACATTATGGCCCCATGGACTCCTATATATAGAAAGGAGGTTTTGTAATTTGAATCATCCAAGAATTTTTCATTCACGTAATGTATTGGAGGTTGTCCCCTTGAAGTGGCTTATTTCTAAGGCGTTGATATCTCTTTTCTTCTATTTCTGGAGCTGGCTTCTCAACATTACTGGAAATATGTTTCTATGTCAACTTCCTGGATGATGTGTTGATGTCGATAGGAAGAAAGCTTTGCTTTCCATTGAGTTTTAGTACACACCCTAAGCATGGTAGCTCGGTTGGACTTGGACATCACAAAGGCACAAAAAGAAATTTTTTTGCAAATAAATGGTTTGGATGAATTCAGAATGCAGGCCCTCCTTCACATAGAGGTAATCTAGCTACAAAGGAGGATTGGCAAGAAAAGCACTTCAAATAAAAGACATTTCATGAAGGAGATTGGGCACTTCTCTATTACTCTAGATTCAAGGACTATAAGGGAAAAATAATGAACAGGTGGCTAGGACCTTATCAAGTGGATAAATGCCATGAAAATGGTGTTGTTCAGATCAAAACCATAGATGAGGAGGGGATCCCTCTGTTATAACTCTATATCACTCAGTTACAATGAATTCCACTTGCATGTCCCACCAACCAACCTTAGAACTCGTAATTCCTTCAATCAACTGGTTTGCCACATCAGAGTATTGAAATCAAGTGCTTCAAGGGAATAGATTATTATTTATTGTCTAAATATTATTAAGAGATAATAATAATCGACATGCATTCTATTTTTAGACATGTGATCTATAAATAGAATTCTCCCATGCATATAAAAATAGAAACTCATCTATAAATATAATTTTCTAAACCTTCTATAAATAGACTTCCACTATAAATAGACTTTGCTCAACATTCTAAAAATAGACATACAACTAAAAACATCCCACGGACCCCACCGAGTGTAGGTGCTCAATTTTCACTAGGATCATCATCTTGTTGAATCTCAACAGTAAGAAAGCTCCAATGCACTAGAAATATGTTTCTAAGTCAACTTCCTAGATGATGAGCTGATGTCCATAGGAAGAAAGCTTTGCTTTCCATTGAGTTTTAGTACACACCCTAAGAATGGTAGCTCAGTTGGACTTGGAAATCGCAAAGGCAGAACAAGAAAGGTTGTTGCAACTAAATGGTTTGAATGAATTCAGAATGCAGGCCCTCCTTCACATAGAGGTAATCTAGCTACAAAGGAGGATTGGCAAGAAAATCACTTCAAAGAAAAGACATTTCATGAAGGAGATTGGGCGCTTCTCTATTACTCTAGATTCAAGGACTATAAGGGAAAAATAATGACCAGGTGGCTAGGACCTTATCAAGTGGATAAATGCCATGAAAATGGTGTTGTTCAGATCAAAACCATAGATGAGGAGGGGATCCCTCTTCTTTTCAATGGTTACAGGCTAAAAATGTACAAGAAGCGCATGTCTAAGGCTTATTTTATCGATTCAATAAACAAGAAGGTGAATTTCATTGCAATATTCATAGTTTCCATCCCCTCACCTTCCTAGAGAAAGAAAAATAAAAAAATAAAAATACAGAGGAATTGGTGAAAACCTCTCTAAGGCATAAAAGGGAAACTCCTGGGTTGAAAACCTCCATGAGACGATCGTGGAGAAAAATAAAAAGAGAAACGAAAAAACAAATAAATTAAAGATCCTTGGGTTAAAACCTATTCGAGGCGTGCAAGGCAGGCTATGGGTTGAAAACCTCTACTAAAGTAGCCCACCCATCTTTAAAAAAAAACAAAAAAAATAAGAGGAAAAAGAAAAAGGGAAGAAAAAACACCTATGCACTAACCTGTTTCTATTTTATAGGTTGTTGATCAAGGAAAATTTGGACAAAAGGGAACAACATCCTTTCTTTATTTATATCTCTCCTCTACCTATCGACTCCATGACCAGTCCCAATATGCATCCATCCATTTCTCCCCCCAAGTGAAAAAAATATATGTTTTTCTTACTCTCTGTAGTGCTACAAGAAACCTTATAATCCTACAGGATAGTCATCCGAGAAGCAAAAATCTCACCAAAGGAAACATAACCCTCAAGAAGACATGAAAAATAATTTTTTACCTATACCTAAAACTTCTATCCATCACTCCACTCCATGCATAAATATTCAATCATTAAACCCTCTATGTCACCACTATGAGCTAGTTTATGTAAACATTCACACATGGCCTTTCCTCTCATATCCTCCTCCACTTCACCACTCAATCCACTTCCTAACTCCATACCTATCATCCCTACAAAAATTCTTTTCATTCCTCAACTTATTGGAGCTCCAAAACCACAATAAAGGGACTGATACATGAATATGATCACTTCCAGTAGCAATTATGTACATGAAACTAGCAAGTCAAATAAGCATGAGGTAGTTGATGGAGATGGCTCTAGATGATCACCACAAGAATCCAGAAGGGAAGCCACACCAGTAGAAACACCCAAGGATCTCCATAAAACACCTGCAAAATAATCAAGAAACAAAATAAATAAGTAGCTCACTCAGAAAAATAAGTTGCTCACTCAAAAAATAAAAAACACAGCAAAGGAAATAAAGCATTGATAGCCATCACCATGCACCAGCTCCCTGCAACAAAGGATCATGCCACTCATCAACATTAGGTATGTACAGGTATGCCTCCCTCACCCTCTCATTATGCATCATTTGGCTTAAATGAGTTAATGTGGAGAACAAAGAGTTTAATAGGTAAAAAGGTGGTCAGTTAACTTGGCCACCCTTGAAGAGTTAAAGTAAAGATTTATTGGGTTTTTCATGACACATGGTTTTCAAATCTGTTAAGGGAGATATCACGAGGAGTTGGAGGTGATTTAGAGGCATATGGGAATGATTAGCTCGAGTGGGACCAATGGTCCAAATGAGGAAACCTCGTGCCATATCCACATCACCACTATGCTCCAAGTCCACTGAAATTGGAATAAAAGGTGTAATTTGGCTCATTCTCCTTCATTCCATTGTGAATTCTAATATTAGTTAGAGCAAGAAAGTGTTAGGAGCCATCGACGATTTTTGAACCAAGTTCGAGTTCTGCATGCAAGACTACGCTACAGGAAAGTTTGTTGGTGCTACAAGAAGTTTACAAGAAGGTTGCATAATGCTAGAAACTTCCATGAAAGCCACCTTCAGAGTGTATTGATACCCCAACACCATCCTCCAACAAATAAAACATCAAAGTTCCAGTGGTAACTGGACATCACCCCACCAAGTTGTAAAAATATTTCATGAAAAATTACACACAGTAAAGCCATAATTCAGAAATTTAAGAAGTTGTTCAGAGAATCAGGGGTAAGAAAATCTCAATTTGTGTTAAGTTGAAGCCTTTGGCGTCCCATATCACTAGTGTTTTTGGACACAATCCAGACAATAATATATCTAACACATTCACAATATGGGGTGAGGTTTTAACATAAGGGAACCCACATACATCAAAATAATTAGACTACACCCTCTTATGGTTGAAATATTTATAAATCTCTAGTGGCTGGGATTCTTTGAGCTCCTAATAGGATTTGATGATGAAGTGGCTCAAGAATTAGTAGTAGCCTTGGAATCCCAAGTAGATGATAGGTCCACCACAGTGGTTAGAGGGTTGGCCATTACCACAACCCCTAAGCTCATTAGCAGAGTTGCAACCTTTCCTCTATGAGTTTAGTGGAACAAAGATGATAGAGTATCTAGCACTGCCTCTAAGAAAAATTTCTTCTTTCCTAATGAAGAATAAATTCTCCCTTACCCATGGGATGAGGTAGCATATAACATCATGAAATATATTTCTCGTGAGGGAAGACTAAGTGTGTTCTATGGATACCACTTCATATTATTGCATGAGCTTAGATTCAAAGGAAATTTTCCACTAGAGCAGAGAATAAACATCCCAATATTCCTCTTGCATTCAATCAGAGACATTAGCAAGAGGGTAATGGAGAGAAAATATCAACACCTAGCTCACCATGGTCTGATTAAACTCTTAGACGTGGGAGATTATCTCAATAGACTGAACATCCTTGTACCTTGGTCCACCTTCATAGACATGGATAGACAAGCATTCGTTGGGAAACAATATATCACTCCTGGAAAAACCCCTACCTCTAGCCCTGGAGGAAGAGGTATCAAAGAAGAAGAGGAAGATAATGAAATGATAGAGGAAGAAGAGGAAGAAGAGGAAGTGGAAGTAGAGGTAGAACCCAGAAAAGATAGAAACATATGAAGAAAAAGAGGAGGAGGAAAAGAAAGATAAAAAAGGAGAAGAACGTGAAGAATAGAAAGAAGAAGAGAAGGAAGGAAAGACAGAAGAGGAGGAGATACTAGACCCCAAACTGAGCACTGATATATCTCCTCAACAAACCAACCTTTCACCAGGAAAAACAGAAAATGAAGTGGCTGCCACCTTAGCCACTCTAAGTACCCTTGTGAAGGAAAAGAGAAAAATACATACCACCATGTACTTCAATACTAGGAAGAGTGCCAGGGTGAAACAAGGGAGACCTCAAACTCCAACTAAGAGCCCAATCACAATTGAAGAATAATCCAATAAGATAGATGAAATAGGCCCAGATGGAGGAAATATTCAAGAGGACACCTATGACCTATATAAGAAGAAACTCTTCAAGGCTAGCATCCCTCGAACAAGTACCGATCCCCATAGACCTTCAAGAGGAAGAAAAGAAGAGGAAAAAATAAAAATAGGCTTTGCTACATGAAGTTCAGGCAGTGTTATAGGAAACCCAAAACGTGTCACAGGAAGAGTATAAAGTCACAGGGGAAGAGGAAAAGGCAACCTTGGAAAGGCAGTAGCCCCAAGATGATGAAAAAGAGGCAGCAATTGAGGGGCATGATGCCAAATGAAACAAAGAGGAGGAACCAAATGAGGATTCTTCCTCTCCATAAATTATCCCAAAAGACATTACAACAGTTCCACACCCTAGCCCACATCCAAAACTGAGCTCCTCTTACACATTCATTGAAGGAGGAAGGATGATCCCTCAAAATATCGTAGTTCACTTGTTCTATGAGCTAGAAAAAGAGAGAGAACACACACACCATTGGATGCAAATTTCCAAAACTAAAAATGTGCAAGTTGTAGGGATCATTGATCCAGGTGGATATCGGTGGCCACCCACCTATTCTATTTGGACCAGCACCATCAATTCTTGCAGATTTTCACATTCAGCACAACTTACTATTTTTAGCAGGTTTTTGGGTCCTCCACTCTCGGAGCCGTTTTGGGGGCTTAATGGTCCAGGTGGATATTGGTGGCCACCCACCTATTCCATTTGAACCCCCATCTTCAGTTCTTTCAATTTTCAAGTTGCAACAAAACTTACTATTTTTAGCAGTTTTCGGGTCCTGAACTTCCGGAGCCGTTTTGAGGCCCTAAACGACGTTTTTTGGGTATGAGATTTGTTGCGATTTGATCATGAAATCGTCACAAAAGTTGAAGTCCTCGGATAGATCTTTCTAACGAGCTATTGAGCGCGTCAAACGGAGATCGGGTGCAAAAGTTATGCCCCCGGGAAGTTGAACCACCAATTTACCCAAACGGGCGCCCACAGTTTTGGCGCCTCATCTCCTACGGTTAGGTTTTGGACGTTTGATTCTACATTGTTTCTCAACAATAAATAGGCCCTCGAGCCTCATTGTAACACGATTGAGAGGTGCACGTAGCCACCACATCTCTTCTCAGAGATTCGCTACCAGCACCCTAGCTATTTTATTTCCATTATGCCTGTAAGCATCTTTCTGTTATTTGATATTAATGAAATAAAGTGTTATTTCCGCTGCATCTCTGTATTTATGGTTATGTGTTTATTCTGTTGCGTTCCTGCATAAAATCCGGATCAGTGGTATCGGAGGCGGGACTGCTCTTTCTTTGTTTTTCTTTGCATGTCCCCAATGCGGTCATGGTATAAGGAGTTAGGGCTCGATCTGGTTGAACCCTTGCAAGATCAGCCTCGCAAACCCCGACGACCTCCCATGGCGGAAGAAAAGAAAGACGAGGGAGCAAGAGATCCTATCAAAATACTGCTCGAGGAGGCTCTCGAGAAACAAAGGAACGTGATGATGGATAACTTTGCTCAAATCCTTCAACGACTGCCCACATATGGCGCATCTGCATCCAACAGCCACTCTGGAGGCGCCACTCCCTTCAAGGTACGGGTAAACTTTGACATTCCTATATTTGAAGGAAAAATAGATGCAGACGCTGTAGACAGATGGTTAAATTTGTTGGAAGGGTATTTCTCGGTCCACCGCTGACTTCTCGGCCAGAAAGTTTATTTTACACTCTACTCAAGCCCCGCCCCATGTCCAAGGGGCGGTGGAAACCTACGTAGAGTGAGCAAGAGGGCGAAGGGGAACCCTCTCTGTTCTCGGCCACACCACTGGAATTCGTTCGACGGCATCAGGGTATCATACCTGACTGAGAGCTATGAGGACAAGTACATACAATGGACCACGCTGCGACAACAAAAGGATCAAGATGTGCATGAGCTGACGAATCTGTTCCATACCCTGCGCACAAAGTTGGGTATCAAAGATTCAGAGAAACATTTGGTGCTAAAGTATCGCAGCTGTCTGCAGAGATACATTCAGGAGGAAATGGAGTTCCTCGACATCTCCTCGCTTGGCACGGCATATCGCTATGCTGCCAAGATCGAGCAGAAATTTAAGGAGAAGAAGCGAGACTTTGGATCTGCGAATCCGAAAGGTGCCCCCGAACCGAAGAACAAGGGGCAAGGCCAAAGCAATGCGACTCAGAACAACACCACAAATCCAAAGAAGGACACAGGGAAGTGGTGTGAATTTCATAACAGCCCCACTCACAGCACAAACGATTGTCGGGCCAAACAATCTTTGGTGGCTGAACTAAAGGCACCCGAATCAGATGCATTTTCTGATCCTGAGTTAGAACCAGACAAAGGTAATGACAAAGGGAAGCAGATCATTGATGCAGATCCCAGTGCCATTGTTGCCACCACCAAGATCCAGAAGGAGGGTCCCGAGGATCCAGAGGAGGGGGAGCGCCTCTTCCAGTCGCAGATGTGGGTGAAGGGTTCTCCGCTGCAGTTTCTCGTCGATAGCGGAAGCCAAAAGAACCTCATTTCAGCAGACGTCGTGAAGCGGCTCGGCCTACCAACCATAGCACACCCGCAACCGTATACCATTGGGTGGCTCCACCCGGGGAGAGATCTCCGCATCCGCCAGCAGTGCCGACTTCCATACAGTATCAAGCCATTCACGGATGAGGTATTGTGTGATGTTGCTCCTCTTGATGTAGCTGATGTATTATTGGGCCAACCATACTTATGGAGGCGACATGCTGTGTATGAGTCTAGGCCTCGTGCTGTTATTATTACTTTGGGAAATAACTTGTACAGGATACCGGAGGTATTACCGCCTCCTGCCATCTCTTTGACTACTACAAAACAACGCAGTAAGGTTGTTTCCCAGACCAGGAAATTCATTTTCCTTACGACTCGGTCACAGGGAAAGAAGAATATTGTGGCCACAACCTCGAAACAGGGCTCCCTTTCACGGCTGCAGCAGACGGACAAAGTCATGGAGGAATACGATGACAATTTCTCCTCACTCATAGAGGTTCCTCTACACTGTCAGGACAAGCACTCCATTGATCTGACTCCCAATGCACCACCACCTGATGTTTCCATACATCCTGCAACTACACATACAGAATCCAAACATATACTGTATGAGGCTGATAAAGAAACCAAATTTACTAAACGCATCCAGCATGTCCACCCGCAAGTCCATGACATCTTCAACACATCTAATACTCAGTTCAATAGAATTTTCCTCATCTCATGGAGGATCTCAACGCAATGGGGACCATTGCTTCCTAAGGAGGGAGGAATGATCCAGGTGGATATCGGTGGCCACCCACCTATTCCATTTGGACCGGCACCATCAATTCTTGCAGATTTTCACATTCAGCACAACTTACTATTTTTAGCAGGTTTTCGGGTCCTCCACTCTCGGAGCCGTTTTGGGGGCTTAATGATCCGGGTGGATATTGGTGGCCACCCACCTATTCCATTTGAACCCCCATCTTCAGTTCTTTCAATTTTCAAGTTGCAACAAAACTTACTATTTTTAGCAGTTTTCGGGTCCTGAACTTCCGGAGCCGTTTTGAGGCCCTAAACGACGTTTTTTGGGTATGATATTTGTTGCGATTTGATCATCAAATCGTCACAAAAGTTGTAGTCCTCGGATAGATCTTTCTAATGAGCTATTGAACGCGTCAAACGGAGATCGGGTGCCAAAGTTATGCCCCCGGGAAGTTGAACCACCAATTTACCCAAACGGGCGCCCACAGTTTTGGCGCCTCATCTCCTACGGTTAGGTTTTGGACGTTTCAGATTCTACATTGTTTCTCAACAATAAATAGGCCCTCGAGCCTCATTGTAACACAGTTCAGAGGTCTGTAGCCACCACATCTCTTCTCAGAGATTCGCTACCAGCACCCTAGCTATTTTATTTCCATTATGTCTGTAAGCACCTTTCTGTTATTTGATATTAATGAAATGAAGTGTTATTTCCACTGCATCTCTGTATTTATGGTTATGTGTTTATTCTGTTGCGTTCCTGCATAAAATCCGGATCAATCATGGAAGATAAACTCACTTATATGGGGAGAGATTTGTTTTATTTCAGACTTAGGGAGGCATTGTTAAAGGTGCTGCTATAAGAGGCATAATCAGAGAATGAAATATTAAATGGCCAATTGCAGTAGAAGGACAAGCAGATTGCCACCATGTAAGACTTTTTCATGGAATCAATACAACATAGGCATCCCTCCAAATATTATGCCATCTACCTAAAGGAACAATGGTTGTGGTTTCAGATAAAAACACTAGCTTCATATGGGTCATTACCTTTCGAGAATTACAGGAAATTTATTGATTTTTTCAATCAATACAACATAGAGGATAAGGCCAAATTAGAAGAATTTTATATGCATAATATTTTCTTGAATGATATAAAAATTTGCGACCCTAAATATAGGTTTGGGAATATGAAACTAATGGACCTAGCCTCTTGGATGACCAATGAAGAGGCCAAGGTAGAAGAGGTGAAAAAGGTGATGAGGAGAAAAGGAAAAGAGCCACTCCATATTAGGGCAGAGCTATTCAGCCCTAGAGGGGTCATAAACTATTACGTAATGATAAAAAATGATGCCAACCTTGCAGGTCTAAGGTTGTGATTGATGTCGATACGGGGATCAATATTCTTGAAAGGTCCTAATAACCCTAATGGAAAACCCTAACAGTAACATCATGCAGACCTCATATAAATATGTCCATGCTCATGATGACAAGTCCTTCTTGGTTAATAAGGATGTAATTAATAATGATGTGCTTACTCTTGATAAAGACGCATGGAACCAACATGATATCAAGATGGCGAATACTCTTAAGGTGCCAAGTGTCAGTCATGTAACTTGTTTGGTAACCTAGAAGACTGCACTTAATGATGTCACACGTGATGACACTTGATGAAGGTCTTGATGACATGGTTAGAGTCTATATGTTGACATGGAGGACCATTTGATGACATGAACAATGATTGGTGACATGACATGAAGTGACTTGGAGATCACTTTATTGGCATTGATGGAAATATCATTGATGGAAGTATATATACTTGGTAAAGCTATCCATAATACATATACACTTAAGGAACTCACTATTAATCTTTTTTTTCATCCCTTCATGCACAATAAATACAAGGGCAGTCACCAAGAAAATACTTAAGAAGATATCTCTAAATGAAGGCTCAATGTCCATCATTGTTTATGCACAGGAATACAAGGATAGTCAACAAGAAAAATGAGTTTTTTGGGACCTTGAAGGAATAATATCAAAATGATCCCTTGTCCATCTTAAATAGGACTCCTTCCTCTATCCAAAGAGCCCTGACATGCCCCAAAATACCCATGGTTAGGAATATATTGATTTTTAAAGTTGTGCAATAATTATTATAATTTTAGAGCTAACCTGTCCTAGATCTCATGTCAGCCTGTGTAAGTGATGTAGCTTTTAATTTTGACATGGAAAAGCCCTATATATTAGATCTCGGATTACATTATTTTATGCACAACGCAATGAAGATTTTAGAGATACAGGACAGAAGGTCGAGGATGAATTGATATCTTTGTTTTCGGTTTTTTAGGACAATCATCTATTACAATTTTGTTTTTGGCACATAAAACAGTCTTGAATGTGGAAAATTTTCACGATACCTTAGATTTCAGAGCAAAAAAAATCTTATACCCTCAGATTTTTTATAGTGACTTGAGGCTCAATTCTTGTGGCTCAGATTTATGAACAAAATAGTGACCTTAGATTTGGATTGTAGACCCCTTTGAAGACTTGTTAAAAATCAGAAGTCTGATACAAGCCATCGGATTGTAGAGTGGTTCCTCGGAGGTGTAAATTCGTCTTGAGGAGCTTAGTTAAGTGATAGATAGGAGGAAAAATCACCATTAAAGAGGTTGGACCTCCTTCAGAATTCAGACTCCAAACCTGTGATTGCAAACTTGGATTTAAATTTGTGGTAATACGCGGATAGTCACTGGATATTGGAGCTCATATTTGCAAGTTTTTTGTGGACATATTTTTTTGGAGCTCGGATCTGTGTGAGGAGCTATAGTAATTGGTGGAGACTTCACTTTGTGATCAATTACCTCTTCGAATTAGTGACCTGTTAACTCTGTTTGAGAAGATATCAGACCTTGGAGATTTTCTTGTCTTTAGACCTCTGGAATGTGAATATCTATTGAAGAGTTTAGTGGCATGAAATATCATTGAAATGTGAAAGGGTCATACACCAATGACTCGGTTGTATCTCTGTGGAGGCTCAAATAATCAAACCTTGAAGCCTTGTCACATAATCTCATCTTGAAACTAGTCACCTGTTAGACATTCAATTGACAACACTTTTTGAGGCATTGTTTTAGAAAAATCTTGAATATATTTTTGAATATATTATTATATATTGTTGAAGATCCATTGAAGAAGCCCTTGTAGAGGCTTAGAGAAAGTGAAGAATTTGGGTTGCCTATTAAAGAAACCTTCAAGGATACTTGAAGATATTTGGAAGACTTATAGAAGCTGGTCTTGGAGAAATTATTGGAGACCATGATGCGTTGAAGCCATCATGAGGTGACTTTGGAAATATTTGGTTGGGTATCATGAAGAGCAGTGGTGAAACCTTCATGATAAGATAAGTTTGTCATTGATGAAGTGATTTGGAGAAGGCATTTTTGAGAGTGGAGATATTGTCAAGGCATATTGCAGAAGAGATTCAAAGCCTTGAATATCATCAAACTTATTGTGACATATTGAAGTAGTGGGTTGGAGCACTAGAAGACAGGTGTCCTAAAGAAGACCATGTTGGTGCCTATACCAGAGATATGGTTGGAGCCCTAGAGGTTGGAGCCTAAAAGTGACAAGGTTGGAGCCTTGGAAGATAGGGTTGGTGCCCTAGAGGTTGGAGCCTCATGAAGTCCAAGTAGGTGATTGGCAATGTACGATATTTCCAACAATTGGAATCAGAGCTAGTACCTTCATTAAAAGCCTAACAACTTGAAGGTTGATCATTAGAATGCAAATGGAAAAGCCAAAGAATAAAGGCTCCAAATCATGTGAAAATGTCTCTTCCTCGGCTAACAATTCAGATGTAAACCAGGTGAACAAATGCAATTTTGAATGGGTTACGAAATTCTGTGAAGGCCAATTTTGAAAAATGTTCATCAGAAAAAGTCATATGGGACAAAATTCATGATCTTCACTCAAAAGGAGTGTTTACAATGATTTCTAGTCAAGAAGATGATGGAAAATGAGAAAGAAGTCCAGAATCCATCAAGGAAGATGAAGATAAGAGAGATGAAAACAAGGCTAAAGAAGACCTAGAAGACGAAGAGAACAAAGAATACTTTGAAGAAGATCTCCTGAATACATTGATGGCTTCCATGGAAGAGGTTAACAGGTTGGAAAAGGAAAATGAGGAACTTAAGAAGAAAGCACAAGTTGCTGACCAAAACAAGACAAGGAAGGAAGTTGACCTTGTCAAGCTTCAAGTTCAAGAAAGAGATGAAGAGCTCACCAAACTTAAGGAGGAAGTTCATCAAAACAAAGGAAATCATCATGAATAAGTCATATCCATGAAAAATAAAATGATAGGGCAAAGAAAAAGGAAGAAACTTTGTCAAGCCACCTTGAACAAAGACTTAATATATTGAACAAATTTGAAGCAGAGATTGGTCAATACAAGGAATAGGTCTCCTCTCTTAGATCTCAACTAGAAGAAGCAAGGAAACAAGTGAAAGGAGTTGAGGAGGTGACGTAATATTTGGCATCCATAGAAGGATGAGTTGATGAAGCAGAAAAGGAGAGAAACACCATGATATTCCAACTAAAAGAAAAGGATGAATAAATCTTCAAACTAAAATCAGACATCAATCTTCTTAAGGATGAAACAGGGGGAGAAACATGAAACATCATGATATGGGGAGTTCTTAGGTACCCTGTTTTCCATTGATGTCAAAATGGGAGAAAATTTTGGAAGGGAAAGAATATTTTCATCAATGACAAAGGGGGAGATTGTTGGTCTAAGGTTGTCATTGATGTCAATACGAGGATGAATATTCTTGTAAAGTCCTAATAACCCTAATGGAAAACCCTAGCAGTAACATCATGTATACCTCGTAGAAATATGTCCATGATCATGATGACAAGTCCCTCTTGGTTAATAAGAATGTCATTAATAATGATGTGCTTACTCTTGATAAAGAAGCCTAGAACTAGCATGATATCAATATGGCGAATATTCTTAAGGTGCCAAGTGTCAGTCATGTACTTGTTTGGTAACCTAGAAGAATACACTTAATGATTTCATACATGATGACACTTCATGAAGGTCTTGATGACACGTTTGGAGTCTGTATGTTGACATGGAGAACCATTTGATGACATGGACAATGATTGGTGACATGACATGAAGTGACTTGGATATCACTTTATTGGCATTGTTGGAAATATCATTGATAGAAGTATATATACTTGGTAAAGCTATCCATAATAAATAAACACTTAAGGAGCTCACTGTTCAGCCTACTATTCATCCCTTCATGCAAAAGAAATACAAGGACAGTCACCAAGAAAATACTTAAGAGTATCTCTCTAAATGAAGGCTCACTGTCCATCATTTTTATGCACAGGAATACAAGGATAGTCGGCAAGAAAATGATTTTTTGGGGACCTTTAAGGAGTGATATCAAAATAAAACCTTGTCCATATTAAAGAGGATTCCTTCCTATTTCCAAAGATCCCTCATATGCCCCAAAATCCTTGTGGTTAGGAAGATATTGATTTTTAAATTTGTGCAATAATTATTCCTATTTTGGAGCCGACCTGTCCTAGATCTCATGTTAGCCTGTGTAAGTGACGTAGCCTTTCGTTTTGACGTGGAAAAGATTTATATATTAGAGCTCGGATTAAATTTTTTTATGCATAGCTCAGTGAAGATTTTAGAGATACATGACAGAAGGCCGAGGAGGACTTGATATCTTTTTTTTTGGGAAAATTCTATTAAATTTTTTTAGGACAATCATCTATTACAATTTTGTTTTTCGCACATAAAATAGTTTTCACTGTGGAAAAATTTCACGATACCTCAAATTTCAGAGCAACAACAATCTTATACCCTCATATTTGTTACAGTAACTTAAGGCTCAATTCTTGTGGCTCATATTTATGTACAAAATAGTGACCTTAGATTCGGATTGTAGACCTCTTTGAAGACTTGTTAAAACTCATAAGTCTGATATAAACCATCGGATTGCAGAGTGGTGCCTAGGAGGTGGAAATTCCTCTTGAGGAGCTCAGTTAAGTGATAGATAGGAGGATCAGTCACCATTAAAGAGGTCAGTTCTCCTTTAGAATTCAAACTCAAAACCTGTGATTGCAAAATTGTATTTAAATCTATGTTAATACACGGACAGTCACCTCGAAATTAAAGCTTAGATTTGAAAGTTTGTTGTGGACATATTTTTTTGGAGCTTGGATCTGTGGTAGGAGCTACAGAAATTGGTGGAGACTTCGCATTGTGATCAATTGCCTCTTCAAATTATTGACCTCTTAACTCAGTTTGAGAAGATCTCAGACCTTGGAGAGTTGGTTGTCTTCAAACCTCTGGACTATGAATATCTATTGAAGAGTTTAGTGGAAAGAAATATTGTTGAACTATGAAAGGGTCATACATCATTGATTCGGTTGTATCTATGTGGAGGCTCAAACAATGAAACCTTTAAGCCTTGTCACATAATCTCATCTTGAAACTAGTCACCTATTGGACATTCAATTGAGAACTGTTTGTGAGGCACTGTTTTAGAAAATACTTGAACATATTTTTGAGCGCATTATTATATATTGCTGAAGATCCATTGAATAATCCCTTGTAGAGGCTTAGAGTAGGTGCAGAATTTGGGCCGCCTATTAAAGACACCTTGAAGGATACTTGAAGATATTTGGAAGACTTATAGAAGCTGGTCTTAGAGAAATTATTGGAGACCATGATGCATTGAAGCCATCATGAGTTGACTTTGGAAATATTTGGTTGGGTGTCATGAAGAGCAATGGTGACACCTTAATGATAAGATAAGGTTGTCATTGATGAAGTGATTTGGAGAAGGCATTGTTGAGAGTGAAGATATTGTCAGGGGAGATTGCAGAAGATATTCAGAGCCTTGAAGATCATCAAACTTATCGTGACATATTGAAGCAGTGGGTTGGAGCCCTAGAGGGTAGGTGTCCTGAAGAAGACCAGGTTGGTGCCTATACCAGACATAGGGTTGGAGCCTCAAAGTGACAAGGATGGAGACTTGGAAGATAGGGTTGGTGCCCTAGAGATTAGAGCCTCATGAATGTTAGGACCCCATAATGTACCATTTTTACCATACATTTTGTTATCATTCCACTCTTTTCTAGTCCATATTTAAAGCTTATACTATCATTTTCATCCATTATTCCAAAGGTATATAATATTCTTCTCTTTACTATATGTTTAACTTGTCTTACATATAATTTCACATTACTTTCATATTTTATCATTAATCAAAGATATATAGTTGCTGATACAGTTTGAAGACCACAGATAATCTATCATAGCTATTTGAAGACCGCGTTGCTGAAACAGTCAACATGGTACGAAAATCTTGTTTCTAAAACAGCCCGTGATTTGCGATTTTGAAGCAGTATTTCAAGCATGACGGCAACAAGAAAAGAAAAGTAAAGAAGCTGTTACACGAGCCACTCTGAAGCCAGTACCATCATAACCATTGTAACAAAATTTTGCTATGGAAGAACAGAAAGGTCCTATTTCAGTATAGAAGATCAGATTTGGTTAAAAATAGTATTTCTATAATGTAAATCAATTGTAATAGATGTCTCCTCTTTAAAAAGAGGAGACATCAGCATTAGAGGGGATAGATTAGAGACTACGAGAGGTTCATTTTTGAACAGAGAAGGAACGTGAATCCTTTTTAATATGCACTTTTGACAGATGAATAAGATTTTGTTCTGAGAATTTAATTTTAATTTCTTCTTCTGGGGAATCTTGTGAGAAGGAAAGGGCCCACCTTCTTCACAAGATTCACCCATTTGTTCCTGTATTTTGTTAACTGTTCTTTCCATTTCTACCTTGTTAAACTATGTTTTCTAAATTCATTTATGCAGTATTGGAATTCTATTGTCTATTGTTGAAGCTTTGTTTCCATTACTTGTTGCATTGATTTCATACAATTCATTCTTAAGAAATTGTGGATTATTTAAATTGGAAATATTGTTTATAGAATGATTTTGTGAAAGCTTGGTAATCAGAAACAGGTGCTGAAGATTCCTACTTGGGGAATAGGGTCATGTTCTCTGTTATAACATCATTGGTCTTTTCCTTTGCAGATTGGTTTCCTTTCCTAGATGTTGTCTTTTTAATGTAATCCAGGATTCTTTTGGTAACTGTCTGCAATAGAAAGATTGCCTTTGTTGTAACTCAAGTAGACTTCATCTTGTTGAATCAAGGTGTGATTAGTGTAATTTTTACTACAACATTTCATTTCTTTTGAGATTGAGCACATACAGTGTGTGATTGCCTTTGAAATAAACATACTTCTCTGGGTTGACAATTTATGTAGCACTTGAATTGTTTAATTAAATAAACAATTAAAGTGACCAAAATTTTGGCGCTGTTGCCGGGGAAGGAAATTATAGATTTAAAAATCATTGATGTTTTTCTTTCAAATGTGCAGATTGTATGAGAGGACCCGGAACCCATAAGAAAACTAACCCTATTGGTGGCAAGGGAAAAGGAAGGGGAGGAAGAAAGACCTTTATTGACGAGATCATATCAAAAGCTGAATCTTCTCAGAGATTAAGCTCTCGAAGGCCAAAGCCTCAACACTCCCCTCAATCGAATTATGAAACAGAATAAGTTGTGAGCCCTGAGAACGTTGAGGAACTAGCAACAAGTGTTGAAGAACTAGAAGGAAACGTTGAATAAAGTATTGAAGAGCCATTATAAAGCATTTAAGAACCAGCAGAAAACGTTGAGGAATCAACAAGAAATGTTGAAAAACCAGTGAAAAACATTGAAGAGCCAGTAGAAAACATTGAGGATTGAGAAATTGCTGTAGGAGATCAAACAATGGAAGGAAACAATGAAGGATTATTCGGCGGAGGACAAGTAGATCCTGAAGGAGAGGGAAAAGATGAGAATTCTCTCTCTACCTTGGGATTTCCTATTGGTGATCTCCCTACAGGAGCAACTCCCATGAAGAATATCCCACTTTCATCCTTACCTAACTTCCATGGTTTATCTTCTGAAGATCCTGATGAATTTATTTTTGAATTTGATATATTATGTAGAAGTTATGATTATGTTACTAATGCCCAGAAGTTGAAGCTATTTCCAGCAACACTAAAAGGAAATGCACTAAGGTGGTTCATGAGTCTTGGAGGCCATGTAATCACAACACGGGAATAGATGAACCAGAAATTTCTGCTTAAATATCAAGACTACTGCCAGACAAGAGAAAAAGAGAGGAACTATTTAAGATGGTACAAAAGGAGGACGAGAATTTGGAGGACTTTGTGGAAAGAATACAGTACAACCTACAGAGATCCAATCATCCCAATGTAAGTAAGGATATTCTTAAAACAATATTACTGAAAGGGGTGAGGGATGATTATTTAGATATGCTAAATATGCTTGGTAAAGGGGATATATCTAAAGAGTCATATGATGAAATTGTTAACCTCTATAAAATATTTTCAAGAGGAGCTACAAGGAATAGGTAAAACAGTAGAGATACCAAATATTCAAGAGTTCAAAAATCAGCCAGTGGAGGAGAAACAAGAGCTAAAATAGGTAATTTACTTGAAGAATTTAAAACTGAAATGTTAAGTTCTTTTGCTTCACAGATTGACACCTTGCAGGTTAAAAGGAAACAAGCTGAAGCAGAAGCAGCTTTGGCTGTCTTTTGCCCCAAATGCAGAGATAAACATCCACTAAGTGAATGCCCATTGGACAAAGTACCAATTTGCACCCTTTGTGAGAAATATCATGAAACACAACAATGCCCTTCTTTACCAGGAATAAAAGTAGCATTGCAACCAACCGAATAAGAAGCTGGAGCAGTCTATCTGCTGACACAGAGAAGGCAATGGCAACCACGAGGACAAGGTATGAACTCTAATATGCCATTTACATCTTCTAATCGTGGGAACAATTACCCTTATTTTAGTCAAACAAATTACCCTCCCTTTAACCAAATGCAATACCCACCCTTAAATCAAATGAATTACCCACCCACGCAACAAACAAACCCTCCCTTTGTATATCCTGCAATGTGGACTCCTTGGCTTGCACAACAACAATATTACTTTAATCAATGGAATTCAAATTGGAGGGGTCAACAACTCCTGTTTCCAAATCAATTTCCTCAATTTCAGCAGCCACTTCCTGTACCATCTGGAGCTCAACCAAATAATCAATTGATGAGACCCCAGCTACCTGTACAACCAAATCCTTATTCCAATAATAAAGCTATTCAAGTTATTTATATTCAGAACCAGCCTATATTTCTTGTTTTCCCTGCACAATGTAATGATATTCATTTACGATCTAGGGAAATAGTTGAACCTATTATTGATGATGTTACCTCTTCCGATTCTGATAAAGAAGAAACTGAAAAACATGATTCACATAAAGGGGTACAACCACTCTCTAACAAGGGTGCTGAAACAACAAAACCACCATTCCCTGAGCGTTTAGTTTTAACTAGAACACCTGAGCAACCTGCTTTTAATATTTTAGGGGAATTGCATAATCTGTATGTTAAAATTCCACTTTTATACGCACTAAGAGATGTACCAATTTATCCCATAACCATGAGAGATATTTGTGTTAAGAAACCTGGTAGGAAAGCCAAATATCCCCTTACAGTCCATGTTATGGGCGATCTATATGCTTTAATGTCCGGTAAAACTCCCCCAGTTAAATATGGTGATCCCATCCATCCTACTGTGACATTCCAAATCGGTAAAACAATAATCCCTCAAGTTCTGGTAGATTTAGGTGCTGCTATAAACATTATGACTCTTGAAACTTCACAATTTCTACAGCTAAAGAACACAATCAGAGACACACCAACCATTCTAGAGTTAGCTAACCATTCTACAATTAAACTAGAAGGAGTTGTTGAAGACTTAGTCATCTCAGTTGAATCCTGGAATTACCCAACTGACTTTGTGGTCTAACAGACTAAAACAAAGTTGGGGGTACATCCTCTAATTCTGGGAAGGCCTTGGTTAGCCACAACCGATTCCTTTATCAGCTGTAGATATGGTTCAATGACATTTTCCAATGGATATGAAACTAAACATATCACTTTCTACCATCATGCTACACCCATGATTAATAATGAGAATTCTGTATGGATGGACTATGATGATCATTCTATTCAATCTATTTTGACTATCAGACAAGATTTAAACCTTAAAGATGCCACTGAGGATGAAGTAATTAATAATTTCATTTGTGAACCTCCTCTGTGACTTCTGAAACACATAATCAACTGGCTTCACTTTTGGAATCAGATACCCAGGAAAAGCTTAAATCTGAAGATCTACCTCAAACATCAACTGACATCTCTTCTAAAAGCATAACAGTAGAAATCAAACCTGGAAAAACACTGAACATAAATCATGGCCTGACAGTTGCTGAAACACAGCAGTTAATGAAGTTATTGCTTGAAAATAAGGAATAATTTGCATGGGACTATACAGATATGAAGGGAATATCCCCTGAATTATGTACTCACCGGATCTATATTAAGGAAGGTTCTCAACCAATCTGTCAACCCCAAAGACGAATGAACCCTAATTTAAGAGAAATTGTTAAAGAGGAACTTTAGAAATTGCTTAATGTAGGATTTATATACCCTATATCTGACAGTGAATGGATTTCCCCATTGGTAATAGTTCCTAAGAAAAACGGGAAATGGAGAGTGTGTGTAGATTATAGAACCTTAAATAAAGCCACTCAAAAGGATCACTTTCCTTTACCGTTCATTGATCAGGTGTTGGGTAGTTTGTCAGGGAAGAAAGTCTTCTCCTTTCTAGATGGATTTAGTGGGTATAACCAAATCAAAATTTCACCCCAAGACCAAGATAAGACCATTTTTACTAGCCCTTGGGGAACTTTTGCCTATAGAGTTCTTCCATTTGGACTATGTAATGCACCAACAACCTTTCAAAGGGCAGTTATAGGAATCTTTTCTAATATGCTGAATGACTCCATGGCAATATTTATGGATGAATTTACCCCTTATGGTGTGTATTTCGAAGATGCATTACAAAATCTTGAGAAAGTACTCAAACAATGTATACAAGCTCACCTCTCCTTAAGCACCGAAAAATGTCATATGATGATGAGTGAAGGAGTAGTGCTCGGAAATTTTATCTCATCTCAAGGAATTCAGGTAGATCCATCCAAAATACAAGTCATTCAGGACCTTCCTATTCCAAAAACACAAACTGATGTGAGAAGTTTCCTAGGACATGCAGGATATTACAGGAGATTTATCAAAAAATTTCAAAAATAGCTTCTCCTTTATTTGTGTTACTTATGAAAAATGTTGAATTCAAGTGGACTAATCTTTGCCAGGAGGCCTTTGTAGAACTCAATCATCAGTTATCCACAACTCCTATTTTGAGAGGACCTGATTAGGCACTTCCCTTTCATATATCTTCTGATGCTTTAGATACTGCAATTGGAGCTGTCTTGGGACAAGAGGAAAACCATCTTCCTTATATTATCTACTTTATCAGTAACAATATGACCCTTGTTGAGCTCAATTATACAGTTACCGAAAAGGAATTTTTAGCAGTAATTTATGCTATTAATAAGTTTCGACATTACATTACTGGTTACTCTACTTTTTTCCATACTGACCACTCGGCTATCAAGTATTTAATGAACAAGTTTGTCACAAATGCTCGAGTCACCAGATGGTTATTGTTATTACAAGGGTTTGATATTACAATTGTAGATCAACCAGGTAAAGAAAATGTTATTGTTGATTTCCTTTCTCGATTAAAAACTGATGATAATATTCCAGTAGATGATTCCTTTCCTAATGAGTATTTATTTGCAGTATCTACTCACTCACCATGGTATGTAGACATTGCCAATTATTTGGTTGTAGGGAAGTTACCATCACACATGTCACATCGAGAGAAAAGAAAAATCATTCAACAAAGTGTTCGGTATAGCTGGATAAGTGGGTGTATTTTCTATACAGGACTTGATCATGAAATCCAAAGATGCATTAGAGAGGATGAGGTGTATGATATACTAAAAGCTTGTCATGATGGCCCTTGTGGAGGGCATTTTGCTGATAAGAGAATGGCACATAAAATTCTTAGGATGGGTTATTATTGGTTCTCACTCTTTAAGAATGCAAAGAAATATGTCCGGGCTTGTGATAGTTGTCAAAGAATGGGTCAGCCTAATCATAGAGATGAAATGCCATTAAACCCCCAGGTAATACTTGAACCATTTGAAAGATGGGCCTTAGATTTTATAGGATCCATTAATCCTCCATCCAACCAAAGAGTTTATATATTAGTCTACACAGATTATATGACTAAATGGGTAGAGGCCAAAGCACTTCTTAGAGCTAATGAAGAAGTTGTCCTAGCTTTCCTATTTGAAGAAATATTTGTTAGATTTGGATTCCCTAGAGAGCTAGTTACAGATGGAGGGCCTCCTTTCAATTCTCATGGTTTCAAAGCCACCCTTCAGAAATATCACATTCATCATAGAATGACTACACCATACCACCCCCAAGTCAATGGGAAGGTGGAGAGTACAAACAAAGTAATAGAATCCATTCTAACCAAAATAGTGAAGGATAACTGGAAGGATTGGTCCCAAAGGCTCCCTGAAGCACTATGGGCTTACAAAACTACCTAGAGAAATACTACAGGATTTTCTCCCTATGAATTGGTTTATGGTAGAAGTGTTGTTTTTCCTGTGGAATTTGAAATTAAAACCTTAAGGACTGCTTTAGTTGTTAGCCTTGATTTGACTGATGTACAGACAACGAAGTTGCAGCAGCTTCATGAATTGGATGAAAAAAGATTAGATGCCATTCATCAGACAACTATGATCCAACAACAAAGAACAAAGTGGCATGATAAAATCATCAAGCATAAGCAGTTCCAAAAAGGTGATTGGGCTTTATTGTATGATTCTTCATTTGAAAAATTTCAAGGGAAGCTACGTACAAGATGGTTGGGACCCTATGAAGTAGATGCTTTTTTCCCAATGGAACAGTAAGGCTCTTAAAAATTTATGACTCTAAAATACCACTATTAGTAAATGGTCATCGGCTTCATCTGTACCAGCACCCTATTTCCAAAGAAGATTTTAAGGCCACTTGCATGGCAGATGCACATTATCTCTTTCTAGGGGAGTCTTCTGCTCCTCACAGCATTTGATTTTTTTCTACACTATATTTTTAGTATTAGATTAGATTTCTTAAACTAATAATCCTTGTCAAGGGCTGGCATGTTACAATTGATTATTTTGCATATTCTTGATTAAGGAAAGGCTTACCAAGGAAGGAAAATTTCACCACAAGAAGATCCAAGCTTCATTTTGAGAAGCATTGCTTCCCTCACTTAAACTCATTTCCCCATCTCCCAATAACATTTCATCATTCATTCCCTTCATTCCTTTTTCCCTTTTCATATCATTTTTCCTATTTTTCCCATTGCTGAAACACCATTTCTTTCTACAAAAACATGACTATGCAATATTTTCTGTCTTGGAATCACCTTCTTGAGTCTTTCATTTTCACTTCTCTTATTCCTTGTGTTAATCTTGTCCGTGCACTGCCTTTTCCTATGATCAAGCAGACTTCTAATATGATCTCCCTCATGTTTCAAAAAGCTTCTAAAGTTCTTCCATGACTATTGAGCCATTATAAACAAGCACTATATTCTTCGAACTGCAAATCAAAGGTAAACATGAGGTATGTAAATTTTATGTAAATACAATTAAACTATGGTTCAAAGAGAAGATTTTGTTTATTATGACCACAATCTCCACACACTTAAAGAAACAATTTCACCATAGTTGGGGGCGGGGGGATATCGAAATTATATGCCGTCATTTCACATCATGCCAATTACCGTCATTTTTCCTACCCATTACTTTGCCTCTTCACTGTTACTCCATGTTCTCATTCATAAAGTTTACTCTGTTTGAAGTCCAGTAACTGCGCTCTTTGACTCTGCATTTTACCAAAGTTGGTTAACTATGGGAGGATCTGTTATTTTACATGAGCCCGGCTCAATAGCTCTGCTTGAATTATTCCCAAATGCGTATCAGATTTTTTAGCAGGCAGGCTGGGTAGGATATTTTGAGAGACTTCAAGAGTTTGATCCACAACAAGTCCTGGAATTTGCAAAACATCTTCAGTAAGATTATTCTGCTGTCCAGGGAGTCCGAATTCCGGTTTCATAGGGTGACATAGCACAGGTTTCAGGTCTATCGGTCACTGGTACTCGATGGTTTAGTCGGAAGCACATCATTCTGAATGCACAACAGAACTTTCTTTTTCCAGGAGAACACGTCGATCTTAGAGGCCAGGGTGTTGGACTTCACTCATTGCCTCCTCCTTGGCCGAAAGTTGTTGAATTCGTCAAAAATTATATCACTTGTGAAGGTCGCTATTAGGTAGTCTATCAGCATGATTTTTTCTTAATGAGTCATTTACGACATGGTAGACTAGTGAACATTCCTTACTATTTACTTGGATGCATTAGAAATATGTCATATTATTGTAGATGGGTAAAATTCCCACTCCTCTCCCTCACCCATCACTGCCTTGTTTAGCTACTGATTCAGAGGGGTTTTGCTCTGTTATCACCTGATCTGGACCTCAGGGTGAAAAAGGAAAATCAGGGCAACATCTAAACCATGCTCAGCCTTGTAGCTAGCCCTACAAGGTCAGGAGAGGGCTCTCTCCGTGAAAAGGATATTCAATAAAGTGCAATAATGGACTGATATTAGGCTAGGTATAATGATGGGAAAATGTTTAATAAATGAATGAATTGAATTTTTCAGGGATGTGTGGGACAAAATCGGATGGTTTGAAACTGGGAAATTAAATCAGGATACAGGGTATTTCATGGGGCAAGGTAGGCAAGAAATTTTAGCAATTAAGTTTAAATAAGGATGGGATGGAAAAACTGGTGAGGAGTTGAAAAGGGCATAGAAGATGGATCCTTTTCAAATAGAAGAAAAACACAGAGTATGAATGATTTCCCAAGGCAGAGCATTAAAATGGATTCTACCTTTCTATCTTGAAAGAATTCAAACGGAAAAGTTTATGGATGAAAGGTGAAACATAACAAATTACATATGAACACAAAGGAGAGAACAAATGCTAAAACTCATACCACATGAATCCCACAAATCAGAGTTGCATCTCTTATTAATTCCCTATCCAAAACTGTTACAATGGAGCACAGAGAGATCTTTTCCACACTATTCCCCTACTTCTGAGGTACAGACTACTTTACAAATGATTTACAATTGCATTAAATAGACTAGATTTGAGGGAACACAGATCCACAGAAAAAGGGAGCTATTTTAACAGCTCAAGAACAAAAATCTAATCATAGAAAGGACATCCAACAATCTCCCCCTAAAAATGAGGAACAGCTATACATTTTTGACCATCTGAAAATTCGCTGTTACATTTGCTTTAAACAGAGGAGAAGACAAACCGAAATGATTTTGTGCTTCATAATTAGTTCTCGGCCTTTTGACTGTTGCTTTCCATTATTCGTTTGAATAAAACTAACTTCAAAATTATTAAAAATGAAATTATGCTTTGGAGCAAAAGGAGAAAATGGAAAAGGGGTGGGCCTTAAAATCGCAATAGCAATCGAATCGATGGGGGATGAGATACAATATATAATGGAGTGATACGTTGCGATGGTTTCATTGCAATCGGGGATTGGGAGGTTGGATGTATTTGAAACAAAGCCCAAAAGCTCCGATGCGATTGGCATAGGTCCAATGGGGCAAGATACAATAGAGCGGGGGGATCCCTTTGAAAACCAATGAAAATGATTTTTCATTTTATATAAAAGGGAAGAATGATTTTATTGAAAAGGCAGAGGGCTTAAGGTGGGACTGGGGGTATGAATCGCAATCAGAATTGGGAGATTGTGGTGGGCATATAATAAAATACCTCTGATGCGATGGGGATAAGCAATGGGGGAAGGCCTTTGTATAGAACTAAATAAACAAAATTTAAGTTTAACAAAGGCAAAGGCCCTTTGTATTATGAATGGGCGGAGGTTTATGTGGTGGGACCCGAAGGTCCATCGACATTGGGGATTGGAGGAGAGCGGGGGAAATATTTTATTTAACAACATCGATTGGGATGGTCTAATTGGTTGTGGGTCGTCGGATCAGATGATGAGATCAATGGCGGAGGAGTGGTCGAGGGTTTGCAATCGACGGGGGTGTCAATCAGATGAAAAAATTTATGAAATCACCAATTGCATATGGGCCGTTGGATTAGGGGGGCTGATCAATGGTCAGGATGTACATCGGACGGGGCCAAGACAATCGCATCGGAGTTTTTGCAATAGGCCAATCAGAATGCGTTGTTCAAATATTGCGATTGTGATGGGAAACGGCGGGGTTTTATAATATAAAACCTTTAAATTTATTATAAAGTTAAAATGCATGGATGGGAAGTGGTTTGAAATGGCAGGATTATGATAATCTTTGAACTTTATTATTAAGTTCGGTATGGAGGGGAAGTGGTTTAACGGGATTTTATAATAACAAAGTTTAAAATGTTATTATAAAGTTTTAAAGGGACATGAGGGGAAGTGGTTTAATCACATCATATTTATCTATTAAAAGATTTAACAATGCGATTTTTTCCATCGAATGGGGAAAAATGGATTTTATAAAGAAAACATAAAACTTTTAATAAAATAAAGTTTAAGGGGTAGGTGGGAAAAGGGATTGGTTTAGGGTATAGGGGACTTTTGTTCAATTAGGCATAAATTTCAATCCAGAAGTCAGTTTTGAGAGTGAAATATACCGTTGGAAAGCTCTTTCTAGACTCTTTCTGATGGACATACTTGGAACATGATTTGACAATGAAAATGCTATGGAAAACTTCTCTTAAGGGCGGGATGATGACTTTGTGGAGATAACAGCTTCTGAAATGTGACTTATTACATATGATGACATAAAATT
The DNA here is from genome assembly GCA_034641835.2 of Pinus albicaulis. Classification (NCBI taxonomy): domain Eukaryota; kingdom Viridiplantae; phylum Streptophyta; class Pinopsida; order Pinales; family Pinaceae; genus Pinus; species Pinus albicaulis. Next base: position 1,368,889,622 of record CM076572.1, on the reverse strand, counting down.
ACATAATGAATGATAATAAAGGAAAAGTATCATGTTTTCACCTCAAAACATGGTTTTGAGGTGAAAATTACATCAAACTAAATAAAATATCTCTTTGATCTTCCCAGGTGCTGTGACTTTGAGTTTATTGACTTCCTCATGACCTTGCTGATATTTATTGACTCTTGACATCATAATTTTGACCATGGTGATATCCTAGAACCTAATGAGACTCATCCTATGACCTACTAACATGACTCACAAAGTGAAAGTAACTCATGACTAAAGACCATAGAGAGGAGAATCAGCAAGTTTCACATGAGGGAAAACTGATGAAAAATCACTACCATCAATTAATCCATGACCTAGCGGAATGGAAAAATTTATTGGTATGGGACTCCTAATATGCAAATGCAAAAGAGCAGTTTTGATCACTGATGGAAGTATGACTAGACTGGCACTAACAATGGCTCCAATCGGGATGGTAGCTCCTTGGAGGTGCCAAGAACATCGTATACCAAGTAGCCTTATCCATTGGGCATGGAGTCAAAAACACTAAAAAATGACACAATGCAGACTCACTCTGACTCAAGACTAAGAAATAAAACCAAGCCATACACATATCATTTAAGTTTTATAGCCTTCACCTCGGGCCCCAAACTTCAATGACTGTGTACTTGAACTCTGACCAAAAATAACATGATATGTACAATGATGGTGATATAGTTTCTGATCCATTATCTTCAACAATGGTAGTGCTTCAAAAGTCTACCATTCACTACTCCTCCAGGGCAATCTTGGCCATCCATTTCTGAAAGCAAGAAAGCATTCTATCCCCTATATGCTGAAATCTAGTATGGTCCTTTCCAAGGTTGTCAAACTTACCATGCTTCCCTTTGTCCTCCTTTATTGCATCCCATTTCAACACCACATGATCCAACTGAAACTTTTTTTCTTTGGTCTTTCGGTCATAGATCTTCTTTATCTTTTCCTGCAATTGAATAGCGTTCTGTGATACTTCCTCTCTTATTTGCTAAAGGTGGATCATCTGATTGATCCTTTGCTGATTGTCATCATTTTCGCTACCAAATTCTTGAAATAATCTCATAACTGGAACTATAAGTGATGTAGGAAAGACAACATCAGTACCATAAAGCAATTTAAAAGGTGACATACCTATGGATTTTTTACTGCTAACTCTATCTGCCCACAGTGTGTTTATGAGTTTTCGATGCCAATTTCTTTTGTTTGCCTCCAGAATTTTCTTGATTATATTTATTAGCGATTTGTTTGATGATTCTGCCAGGCCATTTCCTTGTGGGTAGTATGTCGTTGAATGGCCTAGCACGATATTATACTTATCGCAGAACTCCAGCATTTTCCTAGACTTGAACGCTGCTGTGTTGTCTGTTATAATTTTGTGAGGGCAGCCAAAACGAGATAAAATATTCGATTGCAGAAATTGAATAATTACCGTATCTATAGCTTGCCTTACTGGGACGACCTCGATCCATTTAGTGAAGTAATATATTCCTATCAATATCCATCGATGCTGTACAGATGATGCGGGATGGATTTCTCCTATGAAATCGAGTCCCCACTGCTAAAAGGGAGCGTTTACTAAAACTGGTTTCAAAGGAAGGGGACGAAATTTCTTCTTCCCTTGGAAAATTTGACATTCATGACAACTCATCACTGTTTTATATAAATCTGAAAATAAAGTGGGTCAATAATATCCTACTCTCAACACTTTGTTAGTTGTAGTCTTCCAAAACAAATGACCACCACAATCACCTTTATGAAAATCATGCATTACCTTCTGAGCCTCTTCTTCAACCAAACAATTGAGCATAATTCCAATAAAGAGCGCTGTTTAAAATGAAATATTTAGCAGACTTAAGTTTCAGAGATATACCTTTGATTTTAGATATCCCTGGAGGTGGAGAAAGATGTTGAAGAACATAAACAATATTTGAATACCGTGGAGATTGTAAAAAAATGTCTGAATTGGAGCAAGTAGACCTTCATCTTCATCCTATGACATTGTTGTAATGAGGTTTATATCCAGAGCACGCAGATTTGATTGGGCCATTATCTTTGCCAAACCTTGTCCTTTGATCAACTTTGTGGGTTTGATCTCAAAATTGTACTCCAACATAGATGCTATCCACTTACCCCTTCGACCTTCTGGATCAATTTGCATCAACACATCCTTCACTGTTGCGTTAGGAACATATGCTATAGTATGTGAATGCAGAATATAGACCTTGAAATCCTTCATTTCCTTTATAAGAGCCAATGCTTGTTTTTCAATAATATTATACCTCAAAGAAGCATCTCTAATAGTCCTACTGAAAAAGGAAATTGGCTTTTCAATCTGATCTCTCTTTTGCATCAAAACAACAGCCATAGTATGCTCTGATGCAAATTAAAAAATAATAAAATCTTGAGTATAGTCAAGACTAATCAAGACTGGAGCATTGGACAAAGCAAACTTTACCAGATTAAATGACTTGATAGCTTCCTCACTCCATTTGACAGTGCTATCCTTCTTTAACATGTTAGTCATTTCTCTTAGATGTTCAGCCAAATTGGGTATAAATATACGCAAGAATTTCATCTTACCATTAAATGCCTGAATCTCCTTTTTTTTTCGTGGAAGATCTATGTGTTGAATTGCCTCCACTGGGGATGGTTCAATGCGGATACCATCCTTAGAGATGATATGCCCCAGCAGCTTGCCTTCATCCATGGCAAAAAGACTCTTCTTTGGATTAAGATAAATCCCAAACTTTCTGCATCGCTAGAAAACAACTCTCAAATAGTGCAAATTCTCATCATCAGAACCAAAAAACACTGTCAGATCATCCAAATAAACAACAAGAAAAACATCTTTTTCATTGGAAAAAGCAATGTCCATTGCTCGCTGGAAAGTAGCTCGAGCGTTCTTCAGTCCAAATGGAATTTTGGCATACTGGAAGGTTCCCCAGGGTGTTGTAAAGGCAGTTTTGTCTTGGTATTTCTCATGCACCAAGATCTGGTTGTAGCCTGAGTAGCCATCAAGTAGTGACATCCTAGATGCTCCAACTACTCTCTATAGACTATGGTCCATCTTCAGAAGTGGATAATTATCCTTTAAGGATGCCTTATTCAAATTCTGAAAATATATGCACAATCTTATCTCTCCTGTCTTCTTACGTACTGGAACCAAATTTGAAATCCAGTCAGAAAATCTAATTGGGACTATGATACCGGCTTTGTACAATTTGTTAACCTCTTTTTCAATGGATGGTAGCAGCTTCGGATTGATTCTTCTCAGCTTCTATCTAAATGGCTTCTGATCTGGCTTGATGGGAATATTATGTTGGATTATGTTCTTGTCATGCACCTTTAAATCTGAACAATCCCATGCAAACACATCAGAAAATTCAGAAAGCAAATTAACATACTTTTCCTTTATCTCAGGGGACAATGCCTCTGACAACTTCACAAACTTGGGCTTGTCAGATGTTCCAAGGTTCACATCTTCAACTCCTTTATCAGTAGGCACCAAGCTTGGTTTATTTGCAACATCATCCTGATCAAAAAGCTCCTCTAAAGGTATGAGACCTCTAGGAATTACATTGTCTTTCAGCTGCAATATGTCTGTCTGATTTGCTTCCATTTCTTGATCATCAATCTCATACTCACCTTCTATTGGAGTGTCTTTGAATTTTCCATCACTCTGCAAAAAATAATTGATCTCATTGTCATCCCAAAACACTTGCCAATACCTTAAATTGTCCAGAACAAGAGGCCTATGTTTGACATAAATTTCAAACTTGTTGTTGGAGTTCATCAGAATCTTCAAGTTGCTTGCAGTAGTGGCAATAGAATTAGCAATGATGTTCTTCATCCTAGGTACTGCTACTAAAGTGTACTCAGGGAATGTATTCAAGATATCCGGGACTGAATTTCTGTATGCCCTCAATCTCGGATGCTTTGCTTGGTACTCTCCTTTAACCTGTTTGATTATTAGTTTTGAATCTCCATAGACAGAAATCCTTTTTGCATTTAGCTTCTTCAAAATTTTCAGAACTGCAATAAAAGCTTCATACTCTGCTTCATTGTTAGAGTAGTCAAAAGCCAAATTATAAGAACATACTCTAACATTACTAGGAACCTTTTCAGGTTGGAAAATAGGGCTCCGAATCCATATTCCAATACCAGCTCCATCCTTACCAACAACTCCATCAAAGTCCATGCTCCAAAGGCCTTCTTCTTCTTCTTTTAGATGCTGAAATTTTGTTTCTTTCTCTTATTTACCTTGGCTGAATTATGGTTGTTCACTGTCTTTTTGCTCTTGGCAGGCATGAGGCTCATAAGTGCTTGCTGATTTATCTTTTTCCTGTTTGAGGACTTCCCTAAAATTCTATGAAATCTCAGGGATCTCATCTACTTGTACCAACTGAACATTCTCATCATTCAAACCACCATCTGAATATAAGACAAAGGACTCTAAATATGTGTGGAGTGCATTAATGGGATGATTTACTGACTTCTCTTTGCTAGTGATCATGTATTTCATTTTCTTCTCCCTATATAGCTTTCTCAACTAGAAAAACACGGGAATGGTGGCATAAGAGAAGTCAAGCTGCATGGTTCCTTTAAGTTTTGCACCCCAAGACCTATATGGAATCATTCCAAACCATGGTGGAACATCGGCAACAACGACATCCATCAAAACATTCTTGGCTGGGATTTGATCTAAAGACACTACCAAGTCTTTTATAAGACCAATACAATGGACCCTACCTGAGTCCAAAGAATACAAGTCATGATATTTTCGAGTAATATCAAGTCCTAACTTCTTCATGATGGCTTTGGGCATCAAATTATGTGAGGCTCCAGAGTCCAACATAGCATTATGCAAGATGAACTCATGTAATCTAAGACTCAGGTAAAAGGGAGGGACTTCACTTTCTTCTGATTGATCTTCTGTGGCTGGACAAAAAATGAGTTCAGGGTAGTCATCTTCTACATTCACCATATCTAAAACAGAGCCTATTTGAAAAATTCTAGACACCTGACTTTTATAAGTACTATTTTTCACCAACTCAATCAAGGGCATGGATACTTTCAGCTTAGAAATTTCATTTTCTAAATTAAAAGAAGAAGCTTTTCTACCTCTTTAATGGGAGGATATTTCTTCTCTATTTTCTCCTTTGCTGCGCTCTGCTGATTCTTTTCATTTGTTGTGTTAATCGCTAAAGGTGCTTTGCTAGAGGAAGAGTCGGCTGACTCTTTCCCTTTCTTCTAAGAATCGTTCTTCATTTGGAGCTCTTTTCTTTTCTGAATGGGACTGATCGAAACATCTCTGTTCCTCAGAGAATATTTCTTTTGTTGGGCCGATAAAGCGTTCATGTACCCTCTCTGGTAATCATCGGACTCGTCTTCTAACTCTGCATCATTGGCCAAAATGAAATCTTCTTCCTTTTGAATGTCTGCAGTCGCTATGTATTCTTCGTCTTCAGTGAGAAAGATAGGGGCACCATCAGCAGTGAATAAAGGATTGGCTTCGATCATAGGATCATCATCATTTGTGTCTATTCCCTGAACATAATTCTGCTGTAATGGAGTTCTGATTTGTTGCTGTGGTGGCGCTTGGTCCTGTGCTATCTATTCTCTCTGCTTAATTCTAAATTTCGGTTGCTGTCCTCTGAAATTCGGATTTCTTATTTGAGGTTTAGGTCTATCCGAAATGGTTAATCGATCAACCATATTTTCCACTGTCTGAATCAAGGTTTCCATCTTACTATTTGAAGGAGAGGCTCCTTATTTGAGCGTGACTCTCTTTTCAGCTCTGGTTCGAGCTCTTTTGGCTAGCATATTTTCTTCAACACTTACAGCTATCTTCTGAATGTCTTCAAGCGTAGTGGGATCTCTCTCTCGTAGCTGATATGCCATATCAGCATCGAAACCATCTGGAAAATTGAGCAAGGTTAATCCCATAGGAGGTTTCAGGTTGGTCGGAATAGCATTGTATACTGCATTAAATCTTAGACAATAATCCTGTACAGTTTCACCCACATTTCTTTTAATATTCTCATACTCAGATAAAATTTGGAGTGGGTTTTTCTTTACCTCCCACCGGTCTAAAAACTGTGTGTAACTCCTATAAAGTGAAAATAGAGCCTACTGGTAAGGCTCTGAACCACTTTCTAACCTCACCTCCAAAACTTTGGACAAACAACCTTGTAGTTACATTCTCTGCCTCTACCTCATGAAGATCAAAAAAGTCATTCATCTTATCAACATGCTGTTGGGCTGTGACACTTTGAGTGGCATCAAAGATAGGAATTTTTCTTTGATAATCAGCAAGCATATCATTCAGAACCTGAGGTAAAACCAGGGGTGCATACCGAGCAACCATGACTCTAGGTGGATTTACAACAGTGTTTGTGCTATTAGGATTTAAGGGAGGTGTTGATGGGGGAGATGAAAGCTGAGAATTGACTGATGGGAATGCTGATGAATTAGGAGGAAATTTTGTTCCTGATGACTCTGAAGGCTCAGGGATATTATTTATAGTGATAGATGACTGAGGGGAATTCAAAATATAATCATCAATTGAGGAATTTTCCCTTTGAACTTCAATATCTACAAGGAATTATGGATCTGAAACAGTGTCATCAAGTGCAGTTTCAGACTTATTTCTAAATAAGGAAAGCTCAAATTTCTCATCAAAAGAAAGATCTTCTACAAAAACCCACTCACTGGGCCAAATATGGGATCTGAAGATAGGTCGAGGACTTAGTGATCCCTCTTTTCTTCTGACTATTCTTGGGATAAGATTTGGATTTTCAAACATAGGGGGAGGATTCGGATCTGGATTAGCCCTTGTGTATCTTCTTGAAGCCAGTGTGTGTAAATTTCTATTATACAAAATTATGTTTCAACCTAGCAGACTCTGAACATCCTCATCCAGAATTTCAGAAATGTACAAGGAAAATATTGCTGGGGTGATCTGACTTTATGCTCTGATACCAGAAATATATTATGACGGTGGGTCTTCAGAATAAGTGCTTTGTAATTATATTCCCTTCCCAAAGTGCTATAACAATGTTCGCTTGCAATAATATTCAGAACTTTTGAATAAATCTTTACAGTTTAATGTGACATAGGGGAAAAAATATTTATCGCTCCAGTCATAATATCAAAACATTATAACAATGGCGCTATTCCTTTAAAAACCATCAACCTTCGAACATTATATCATGAAACCCTTATATTCTACCAAACATGGCGTACATTTGATTCAACAGGGGCCCACGCATCCATATTTCGCCATTTTATGAATAAAATAAACATATAATAATGTAAAACCGCTGAATCATACCTTGAATTATGGCTCGAGCACTTCACTGCGTGATTGCCGTTGGATCCAACACTCTCCAGATCGGATGATCCTCGTCAATTTCACGTTTTTTCCAAGGCCAAAGTTTAACACATGAAATTTGTGCGATATGGGAGGTATTGGGGAGATGACGTGCCCTTAAATTACTGGATCACGTTTTTTGGGAGTGTTTTTACTCCGGGCCAAAAGTGGTGCGATATAGGCAGTATGGTTTCCGAAACCGGTTGGTGGTAAATGAACCGCGTTTAACTATGGTTTGGCACTGTGGTTTGGTGCTTAACACCTCACGCTAACTCACTGGCTAGGTCCCACTTAATATTAATCCACCGAAAAAGAACAAAGCCTTTTTTACTTCGATAACAGATATTTCCAAGGGATTGTCGCGTTCTATATAACCAAGGTTTTAACCTTACGACACAGGTTTCAATACTTTTTATTTCACACAGGGCCTAACTATGACTTGCTCCTCTACAGAGCCTCTGTTCGATATTTCTTCAAAACAGAATAAACACATCCAAAGTGCCGAGGATATAACCTCGAAGACACTCATATCACGTCCCCAGTATGGTCGCCAGAAATGTTATCACCCGATCTGGACCTCAGGCTGAAAAAGGAAAATCAGGGTAACATCTAAACCACGCTCAGCCTTGTAGCTAGCCCTACAAGGTCAGGAGAGGTCTCTCTCCATGAAAAGGATATTCAATAAAGTGCAATAATGGAATGATATTAGGCTAGGTATAATGATGGGAAAATGTTTAATAAATGAATTAATTGAATTTTTCAGGGATGTGTGGGACAAAAATTGGATAGTTTGAAACTAGGAAATTAAATCAGGATACGGGGTATTTCATGGGGCAAGGTAGGCAGGAAATTTTAGCAATTAATTTAAATAAGGATGGGATGGAAAGACTGGTGAGGAGCTAAAAAGGGCATAGAAGATGGATCCTTTTCAAATAGAAGAAAAACACAGAGTATGAATGATTTCCCAAGGCAGAGCATTAAAATGGATTCTACCTTTCTATCTTGAAAGCATTCAAAAGGAAAAGTTTTTGGATGAAGGGTGAAACATAAAAAATTACATATGAACACAAAGGAGAGAACAAATGCTAAAAATCATACCACATGAATCCCACAAATCAGATTTGCATCTCTTATTAATTCCCTATCCAAAACTGTTACAATGGAGCACAAAGCGTTCTTTTCCACACTATTCCCCTACTTCTGAGGTATAGACTGCTTTACAAATGATTTACAATTACATTAAATAGACCAGCTTTGTGGGAACACAGATCCATAGAAAAATGGAGTTGTTTTAACATCTCAAGAATAGAAATCTAATCATAGAAAGGACATCCAACAATCTCCCCCTGAAAATGAGGAAAAACTATACATTTTTGACCATCTAAAAATTCGTTGTTACATTTGCTTTAAACAGAGGAGAGGACAAACCGAAATGATTTTGTGCTTCATAATTAGTTCTCAGCCTTTTGACTGTTTCTTTCCATTATTCATTTGAAGAAAACTGACTTCGAAATTATTAAAAATGAAATTATGCTTTGGAGCGAAAGGAGCAAAGGGAAAAGGGGTGGGGCTTAAAATCACAATCGCAATCGAATCGATGGGGGAGGAGATACAATATATAATGGAGTGATACGTTGTGATGGTGTCATCGCAATCAAGGATCAAGAGGTTGGATGTATTTGAAACAAAGCCCAAAAGCTCTGATGCGATTGGCATAGGTCTGATGGGGCAATATATAATAAAGCAGGGAGATCCCTTTGAAAACCAATGAAAATTATTTTTCATTTTATATAAAAGGGAAGAATGATTTTATTGAAAGGGCGGAGGGCTTAAGGTGGGACCAGGGGTATGAATCGCAATCGTAATTGGGAGATCAGGGTGGACGTATAATAAAATACCTCCGATGCGATGGGGATAAGGGATGGGGGAAGGCCTTTGTATAGAACGAAATAAACAAAATTTAAGTTTAACAAAGGCAAAGGCCCTTTGTATTATGAATGGGCGGAGGTTTATGTGGTGGGACCCAAAGGTCCATCGGCATCGGGGATCGAAGGAGAGCGGGGGAAATATTTTATTTAACAACGCCGATTGGGATGGTACGATTGGCTGTGGGCCATCAGATCGAATGATGAGATCGATGGTGGAGGAGTGGTCAGGGGTTTTCAATCGGTGGGGGGGGTCAATCGGATGAAACAATTTATGAAATCACCGATTGCATATGGGCCATCAGATTAGGGGGGCCAATCAACGGTCAGGATGTACATCGGACGGGGCCAATACAATCGCATTGGAGTTTTTGCAATAGGCCAATCGAAATGCGTTGTTCAAATATTGCGTTTGCGATGGGAAACGGTGGGGTTTTATAATATAAAACCTTTAAATTTATTATAAAGTTAAAAGGCATGGAGGGGAAGTGGTTTGGAATGGAGGGATTATGATAATCTTTGAAATTTATTATTAAGTTCAGTATGGAGGGGAAGTGGTTTAACGGGATTCTATAACAACAAAGTTTAAAACGTTATTATAAGGTTTTAAAGGGACATGAGGGGAAGTGGTTTAATCACATCAAGTTTATGTATTAAAAGATTTAATAATGTGATTTTTTCCATCGGATGGGGAAAAGTGGATTTTATAAAGAAAACATAAAACTTTTAATAAAATAAATTTTAAGGGGAAGGCGGGAAAAGGGATTGGTTTAGGGTATAGGGGACTTTTGTTCACTTAGGCATAAATTTCGATCCAGAAGTCAGTTTTGAGAGTGCAATATACCGTTGGAAAGCTCTTTCTGGGATCTTTCTGATGGACATACTTGGAACATGATCTGACATTGAAAATTTTGTGGAAAACTTCTCTGAAGGGCGGGATGATGACTTTGTGGAGATAGCAGCTTCTAAAATGTGACTTATTACATATGATGACATAAAATTACATAATGAATGATAATAAAGGCAAAGTATCATGTTTTCACCTCAAAACATGGTTTTGAGGTGAAAATTACATCAAACTAAATAAAATATCTCTTTGATCTTCCCAGGTACTGTGACTTTGAGTTTATTGACTTCCTCATGACCTTGCTGATATTTATTGACACTTGACATCATAATTTTGACCATGGTGATATCCTGTAACCTAATGAGACTCATCCTATGACCTACTAACATGACTCACAAAGTGAAAGTAACTCATGACTAAAGACCATAGAGAGGAGAATCAGCAAGTTTCACATGAGGGAAAACTGATGAAAAATCACTACCATCAATGAATCCATGACATAGCAGAATGGTGAAATTTATTGGCATGGGACTCCTAATATGAAAATGCAAAAGAGAATTTTTGATCATTTATGGTAGTATGACTATACTGACACTAACATGCTCAACAAAACCTTCCTCTAAACAACCTACCCCTACCTCCTGAGCAAGCTGCTGAAATTCCTCAAGAAGCTACTGAAAATCCCCAAGAAATTCCTGAAAGTTCCCACGAGCAGCAACCAGAGAATATCCCTGACCCTCCATCAATTTCATCCACAGAACTAGCTAATATAATTAACCTTTCTTCAATTCCATCTTACCACTTAGCATAATCATCTGATCCTACCGTCCATATTCCCAGTGATGACTCTCAGGCCGATACACCACCATCTTCCTCTATTCGTAAAAGAAAAAGGTGAATCACAACCGCCTCCCTATAAAAAAGACAAATAAGGGCCGCAACTAAAGCAGCTACCTCCTTTGATAGCCCTTCTCCTAGGGAAAAATCCTCTCATAAAAGGAAAAAGAAAACTACTGATTTTTCTGCTTTCTTACCTAGGAGACGAATGAGGACGTCTATTGAAGCAAAAACCATTCCTATTACCCCTGATCCCGCGACCATTTTGTTAAAACTCCACACATCACCCCCCTTCCAAACCCCAGAATTATTACCTATCTCACCCTGTGGCACTGAAACACAAGAACCAAATGCCTAGGGTAATATGACATCATTTTCTACAGAACAAGTAGCTGTCCCACAAGAACCAGCTACTCAGTCAGTAGTTGTCCCATAAGAACCAGCTACTCAGTCAGCGGCTGAAACACAAGAAATAGTTGCCGATGTGCAAAAAATATACATCCAAGATGCTACTTATTCAGTAGCTTCCACAAAGGAACTAACTCTAGCTGTCACACAAGAACCAGCTACAGCTGAAACACAACAATCAATTCCGGAGAATGCAACTGATACACAAGGCCCAGTCACCATGGCTTCCCTTTTACAAGAAAATGAGTTTTTAAAATCAGAATTAGAAGCTTATAAGAGAGAATTGGTAATGGCAAGGGAAGCCTTTGACAAGGAGCTAAATTTTGTACCCTGGCCCATGCAACATCCATGGCAGACAAACATACAGAAAATGATCCATATAGAGAATATATGTGCAACCAATCTGGAAACATCTATCAGTAAGAAGGATATAATATAGTTCAAGTTCCAATGCTAGGAGCATCTACATCTTCTACAGTCAAAGAAGAATGCCCTAATGTTACACAAGAACCAGTAGGGCCCTAAAAAATTTCAGAAAAAGGAAGTTGAGGTACAAGTATCCTGCCCTACTCTAACTGATTCTGCTACTCAGACTATACCTCAACCTACCACTTGCAATGGTGGAACACAAACTGAACCATGGAATGAGATGGAAATAATGAGCAAGTGGAGGAAACAGTATGCTATTTCCCAAGATAAAACCTTACAGCAGCACAAATTGGTTTGGCAGAATCATATATATTCTAACTGGGAGATCTTGGAGCAGACACTCCAGCAATTTAAAGTTTACAAGAAGGAGAATAAAGAGCTAAAAGGAAAACTGTTCTTAATGTTTCAACTGGTACAAAAATTATTGGCTACTAGGAAACCATCTCTGAATTATTCTTTATTTCTCTCAAAACACTTTGTTTATTTTCAGTTGAAAGCAGTCAAAGACGGAAGACCCCATGATGTGCTTACATCTGAATAGTTTGTGAAAACATTTGCAAAAGCTTCCATGAGTGATCAGCACCTACTATGTGATTTGTACCTTCACAATGAAGCTATCCCTGAAAACAGAAAGATTAATCTCAACCCTCTTGTTGGTGATATTCAGATCAGGGCATTTTCCTCCTTCCTTGCTAATCAGATTACATGGCAGACTGCTTTTCTTGCAACTAGGCATAATTAAGACAACCTCCTTCTCTGGATAAGGCCAAAACCTCAGAACCCTGCCATATTTTTGGCAGAATATCATCAATTTTTGCAGAAGCCAGGGATGACTGAACATATACAGCAATTACAGGCTTCAGTACTCCAATATTGTCACCATTTTATCAGGGCCAAAGAAACTGATGCTTTAAGAGAAAACAATATGTTTTGGCAACAATCCTCTAAGGAGAGGCAGGAGTATAATCCGTTTAGCCCTACTAACCTTGAAACTGCATTGTCTAGAGTACCCAATTACATCAGGTTTGTTCAGCAATGTGCTGAAAAGTGGATAGGGTACCACTTTCATTTTCCTATTTTATGGATGCCAGCAGAGGAATATCATGCTCATTATAGGTTGGCTAACAAGGATGAAGCGGCATTTTGGCAGAGATTGCAAAATGTGCAAGGATTCAGAGCTTTAATAGATAACACCTTCCATAGCTACTACCTAAGTAATTTGCATGCCAAAAACCAGTATCCAGACTCTGACTCAGACTAAAGTTGCCTGAGGACATGCAACCCTTTCAGTTGGGGGGGATGTTAGGACCCCATAATGTACCATTTTGACCATACATTTTGTTATCATTCCACTCTTTTCTAGTCCATATTTAAAGCTTATACTATCATTTTCATCCATTATTCCAAAGGTATATAATAGTCTTCTCTTTACTATATGTTTAACTTGTTTTACATATAATTTCACATTACTTTCATATTTTATCATTAATCAAAGATATATAGTTGCTGAGACAGTTTGAAGACCGTAGATAATCTATCATGGTTGTCTGAAGACCGCGTTGCTGAAACAGTCAACATGGTATGCAAATCCCGTTGCTGAAGCAGCCCGTGATTTGCGATTTTGAAGCAGTATTTCAAGCATGACGGCAACAAGAAAAGACAAGTAAAGAAGCTATTACACGAGCCACTCTGAAGCCAGTACCATCGTAACCATTATAACAACATTTTTCTATGGAAGAACAGAAGGGTCCTATTTTAGTATAGAATATCAGATTGGGTTAAAAATAGGATTTCTATAATGTAAATCAATTGTAATAGATGTCTCCTCTTTAAAAAGAGGAAACATCAGCATTAGAGGGGATAGATTAAAGACTACGGGAGGTTCATTTTTTAATAGAGAAGGAATGTGAATCCTTTGTAATATGCACTTTCGACAGATGAATAAAAGTTTGTTCTGAGCATTTCATTTTAATTCCTTATTCTGGGGAATCTTGTGAGAAGGAAAGGGCCCGCCTTCTTCACAAGATTCACCCATTTTCTCATATATTTTGTTAACTGTTCTTTCCATTTCTGCCTTGTTAAACTCTGTTTGCTGAATTTATTTATGCAGTATTGGAATTCTGTTGTCTATTGATGAAGCTCTGTTTCCATTACTTGTTGCATTGATTTCATACAATTCATTCGTAAGAAATTGTGGATTATTTTAATTGGAAATTTTTTTTATAGAATGAGTTTGTGAAAGCTTGGTAATTATAAACAGGTGCTAAAGATTCCTACTTGGGGAATAGGGTCCTATTCTCTATTATAACATCATTGGTCTTTTCCTTTGCAGATTGGTTTCCTTTCCTAGATGTTTTCTTTTTAATGTAATCCAGGATTCTTTTGGTAATTGTCTGCAATAGAAAGATTGTCTTTTCTGTAACTCAAGTAGACTTCAGTTTGTTGAAGCAAGGTGTGATTAGTGTAATTCTTACTACAACATTTCATTTCTTTTGAGATTGAGCATATACAGTGTGTGATTGCCTTTGAAATAAACATACTTCCCTGGGTTGACAATTTATGTAGCACTTGAATTGTTTAATTCAATAAATAATTAAAGTGACCAACAGTGAAGTCCAAGTAGGTGCTCGACAATGTACAGTATTTCTAGCAACAATCACAAGAAATCGCACACTATGATGACATTTCTAAATTTTTTGGAGAGGAGTCTATCATGGAAATTCAGAGAAGATGGAATGGCCTCCCTCTTATCCTAAGAAACATGGAGTATCATACTCGAGAGAGATTGAGAGTTTCCCTAAAAATGGCACCTTTGTACAAGAGGGCCATGCAAACACTGAAGATCAAATGGCTTCACTTAAAACTCATTCCACCTTTGCTACTGGGAATGGCTGAAGGAAAATATCAAGTTGAAGAGAACATATAATGGGAGGAAGAAGAAAATAATACAGGATTCTAGCCTCCTGAGGGAACTCCTTCCATGATTCCTTGGGATGTCAAAGAGGCCACATGGGCACTAAAAGAATTGAATAAAGAGGACTAAGCTTCTCAGAGAATGAGAAACCATTTGGTAGGGGGGTAATTATGAGAATTATTATTAGGTACATTTTAAGGGGTTAAGTGTCACCATTTTAGCCTAATTATTCTCTCTCACACATTTAATTTATTTATTTTCATATGTCACTTAGTGTAGATGGTGTATTAAGGGTTTCCATGCTTTGAAATCCTAATGTGGTTTAAATGCAGGAATATCAGGAGAATATGCCATTTTTTAGGAAGATTTCACAATCAGGGCTCAGAGTAGACAGTAAGGAGTGATTGTAGGGGGTTTGAACGCCTCCTTAACTCCTAAAGGAAACCAATATATCATTAATATTATCCTCCAATAACTCGAAAACAGAGGCAACCAAGAAAGTGGAAGATCAAGGGGAGCCAAGTTCCACTTCTCTCGAGTTCCAAGGGGACAAGCCACCTATTTTTTAGGGAGTTGTTGGTAGCTACCCTTAAGGATAAATAGGGCAGAGCAAGAGCTCACTAGGATTCGATTTTTGGATGTAGCTAGAGCACTCTTAGCTCTTCTATTAGACATTTATGACTTTCATATGTTGTGTACAAGACTGGTTATGAAATCAAATGAGTATTTGGTTTCTTCTCCACTGAGTTAGTTTCAAGGAGCTGAGCTTATGGGTTAGGGCCCAATCCATTGGCCTCAGTCTCTCTTATGTATTTTTGTTTCCATTTTAGGTTGTAGTAGTTAATATCCTCACATTTCATGTTGCAGTAGTTAATCTATTTCCAATTCATGTTCATTAGCATATAAAATCTCAAAACTATTTGTTAAAGCCTCCCTCTTTCACGTCTTCCATTGGAGCTTCAGAAAGGTAGATCTTCACCACAGACCCAAAATTTCTCTTATTTTATGATTTCTTGAAAAAGTTAGATAGGTTTATTTTATTATCATGGACATGTTGTAGATGCAAATGTATATTTCTATTTCAAGTGCATAGGTAGGTTTATTTAAATTCAACTCATATTTTCCACCATTTTTATGATATATTTGTCAATGATGAATGCATGAACATGTAGTTTTCTTGTAGGTTTGAATAGAGTAACATAGGGGGACCTCCCCAACACCTTCAGTCTCCACCCATCATCAACCAACTTCAACCAAGTCATCTTTAGCCCTGTTTTTAGAAATTTCCACCACAACACCGAGAGCCACCTTGGAGGTGAAAGACAGACTTTGAGAGGAGTTTTGATCTACCCTTCATCCACCTAGACTCGCCTTCATTGCACCTCTCCTACCCCATTCCTCACCATTTCTGGCCTCAAACTACCCTCGTCCTATTTCCTTTAGCATTTTAGGACATCCTGGAGCACTACAAGAAACCCTGTAGCAGATCCTGTAGCAACACCAACCACTCACTCCTTCAGCCCAAAACCACTCTTTCACCTCATCTTAGCCTAGAAAAACTTCCAATACACCTTCAGCTCTGAAACCTTGATTCGGGGACCCACTTAGGTCACCTCAACACCTCCTTCTTTTGCTGCAAAACAGATTCATTTAGAAGTGTAATTAGCTCATTGATAGATGCATTGTTAAGCACAATATTGAAGCATAAGATAAATAGAAATCAATAAGTCATTTGGTTCAGCATGTGTGCCTAGATTAGTTTCCCTCTCTGCAATTTTTCTTCAACAATTTAAATTATGAATGCCACTTAGTTTAATTTCCTTTCTTGCATTAGCTTAAGTGTGGATTTCTCTTTATTACAGATAGCTAGATGAATCATAATGATATAGAGTACTTTATTTTCTAGTTGATAAAGAAATGGTACTGATTTATTTCTAGTCTTAGATTTCATTAAGAAGTGTGACAGACTTCCTTTCCTATAAGCAACCCTAGCATAGGATGACATGAGTAGAACTCATATGCTGTGCATATAACATTGTCACCTCCAAATTTGTACGAACCCTGGTTGATAAAGTAAAGTTGAGCAGCCTTTGGTAGTTGCAGCACACTTGGTGAAATACCAAGGCTCACCAAATATCACATATAAAAGGTTATAATAAGATATGGTGGCTATAGATAAGTGTATAAAAACTAGTTGATGTTGAGATGATGTGTGGATAGCCTCATTTTTTCCTAAGTGATCAACAACACTTATTTATTTATCCACATTCCTTGGGATGTTATATTTGTTCATTATATTTATGAAAGTTATTAGCCAATGAAATATTTTAGGGATGGAATTGTTATTTATGCCATTTTGGCTAATTTATACCCAAGAAACAATAAGTGGCATAATTAAGTGTTTCGCCATAAGCAATGTACATATGTGGTACTTTTCAAAGTGAGACATACACTCAACATACCACAAGATACCTACCATGAGTAACATAGTTAAGCATCAATGCACTAAAGTAATGCACAAATGTTGCGACACACCATATTAGGTGCCACATATAAGTGATGCACCTTAACTAATATGACACCCATGATTCATATTAAGAATGAACTACGACCATCAACGCAAATGCATAGACTCACCATAAGTGACACATAGTTAATATTTTAATAAATCAATGCAAATTAAATAGCTACTCAATATTTGAATTTATTAAAACAAATCTTATTGACATGGTTGATGTGTACTTTGTTCGAAGTTAGCATTAATCATGTAAATGTATTGTTCAATGCATTCTTCTAAGGATTGTTTTTCTTCTACAAAATATTTTACAATGTATGAGCTATAACTACTTAGGTGTCATCATCATCCTAATTATAATAGGTTGTTATGATTATCTCTTCTATATATATATATATATATATATGAAATTAAATTATTAGATATTTTCCTACTAAAAAAAGTTTTTCATTGTTTTTGTAATTCAATAGTTCTTAACCAACACTACAAACATATACAAGAAAAGAAAAGAAATTTAAATTACTTATAAATATAATGAAAAAGGCCATGTTTGAACATAGAACTAAAAATAATAATAATTCACAAGAAACAACCATATCCTTGATCATCATTTTCCAGGTAACATACATGTTCTCCAAGAATGCAATAATTTTGATAAAATTCAACAACAATTGAACACAAATAATTGTTCAAATATACCGTAATCATAAATAACATAATAGACAATATTTTATATATGTAGTTTTTTGTTATATTATTTTTAAAAAATGGTAAACATTTATTTACATTATTTTATAAAATACATTCATTTGATAAAATAAATTAAACATAAATATCTTAAATTTTTTGTTACATTATTTAAAAAATGGGAAAAATATGTTTATTTTCTAGAACACATTCTCATTTTATAATATTTTGCTTTAATAAAATACAATTTTTCATTTTCATATTTAATGACATAATCACATAAAATATATTTATTTAAATTATGTTATTTTGGAAGTTAAATGAAATATTCACTTATAAGTTCGATAATATTTTTTAAGCAATATATCTCATTTCATATATTTTTTAAACTTTTAAACATAATGTTGTCTCATATATTTTGAATTTTCATTTTTAACTTCTAAATAAATTTAGAATATAACATATTTAATTATTATTTTTCCATCACATTAACTAATTGAACTAACACTCCTTCATAGACAGAGAATCAATCTTTTATATATGTAGATTTTTGTTATATTATTTATAAAAATAGTAAAAACAGAATTAAATTATTTTATGAAGTCATTTATTTTTTTCAAAATTCTTTATTCATAAATTCATATAATTATATTGAAGATTGAGTTACATTATCTATAAAAAAGGGAGAAACACAAATATTTTATTGAATTCTCATCTTATAAATATTTTTGATTATGTGTCTCATCTCATATTTTATAAACTTAATAATATTTTTTTAGAATTATCTTATTTTTCATTTTTAAATTTAAATAAATTTTAAATATGATAAATTTAACTAATATTAGGATTTTTATAATGTTTCCATAACTAATTGAACCAAACCAACATTTATTGATAGAAAGATAAATGAGTTTGGATATAAAAATTAATGACATAACCATATAGGAGTATTAAAAAATATATACACTTAATTGTAGTTCACCTAATTAGGATTATCTCTACTTGCATGAGATACTTACATGATGACTACATGACGGATTAACTAGGACCAACATAGATCCTTCTTAACCATTGATCTACTAAGAGCTGAAAGGGATCAACTATAATTATATGCAAACTTCTTTTTAGAATGCAAAACATGAAAAAAGATTTACACATCAAGAGATTTAGTCCCTTTTAGTGCCTGATAACTCTTTCATTAAGATACAACTATCATGTTTTTATGTCTCTCTCTATGCATACCATGTCTAAAAATTAACACACACACAGATATAGAGAGAGACTCTATTGGAATATATTAGTCAATATGGATATTCAAACAATTTATTTAAGTTTCATATTGAAATATTTATAACAGAAATACGAGTATTTATTTAATATTTTATATCTCCAAAATGATATAAAATTATATTATTTAACATATACATCAAAATATTTTATTTATTACTAGAAAAGTGAAAGTGAAATATGAACATACCAAGTGAGAACAATGTGAATGTGATATTAATGTTTTATAATTTTTTAATTAAAATTAACTAAATGTGTATAATCATTTATGTTTTTACTATAGTTGAAAATGTTTTCTCATTTAAATTATTTTTTAAGAGACACATGTCAACTCCAAGTTGAGCACAAACAAAATTACGCATCCCCTCATACTGGATTGTAGAATGGGCATCTCAACTCAACCATTTGTCAATTTTCTCTGTAGTGCATTTGGAGGAAAAAAATTCATTAATGCTAACTTTCTTTATCAATTGTATTTCTTCTTTTTTTGCAAACTTTGTTCATTACTTTCTAGGTAGATCCAACTTTTAACTATAACTTAACAAAAAAATGACGAAGGTTAAACATCATAGTTTACTATAAGAGCATAGTTTTCAACAACAACTTCTGAGGGAGATATTAAAAAAGAAAATAAGACTAAACATCATAGTTTGTACAAGACAAGAGCGTAATTTTGATCAAGCTAAATCTTTAATTCCTTTTTCTAGTGCTTTAGTGTTTGCCTTGAACATGATTTGAATTTTTTGGATACATTCACTCAATAATCATGGATGATGCAAAGCCTTTCCTCACTTCAATGACCAATATTCTATAATTTTCCACCATCCTTGTGACTTTCTACTTCCCATTCATGAGGCTGGGAAGTGGAATATTAATCTTGACCATTTTTTGTGTAAAAGCATACTTAAATTGAAAAGTATCATGTGCAGCTATTGTTTTTTTTGGTGGATTCTTCAAAATAGTTTTTAAATTTCTACACGTAAGTGAATGCAAGAATCTCTTACCATATTCATCTTGAAAATTCAGTCCAAATTTAAAGTCTTTATAAGTCAAATTTTGGGAGTCATTGAAAAATAATAGCATAGTTTCTTGGTACGTTTTTTCCTTCATGTCTATACGCTTGGGGTGAAAGTGGGAGATGATATCACAAGTTCCCAGTAAATGTATCCATGTAAGCTTACGTTTTTTATGTTTGGTAGAAAATAAGTGCTTGAAAACAACAACACAACTAAGAATATTAGATGACAGATTAAGTTGGATACATTCACTCAATAATCATTGATGATATAAAGAATTTCTACATTTCATGATACAAACTATCGTCACTTCAATGGCTGGTATTTTATCATTTTCCACCATCCTTGTGACTTTATACTTCTCATTCATGAGGCTAGGCTTAATCCTGAACATTTTGTGTGTAAAATCATAATTGAATTCAAAAGTATCATGTGGAGCTTTTTTTTTGGGTGGATGCTTCAAAAGAATTTTATAATTTCTACACGTAAGTGAAAGCAACAATCTCTCAACATATTCATCTTGGAAATTGAGTTGAAATTTAATGTCTTTTTAAGTCAATTTTTGGGAATCATTGAACAACAATAGCATAACTGCTCAGAAGGTTGTTAATTTTATGTCTATATGCTCGGGGAGAAAGTGGAAGATGATATAACATGTGCTCAGTAAATGTATCCATGCAATTACAATTTCTATGTTTGGAAGAATAAAAGTTCTTGAAAACTTCAACACAAGTAAGCATCTGAGATGAAAGATTAAGTTGGGAGTGTGTAACCTTACGATATTGAAACTCGAGCCCAAACCTTACTATAACATGGAGAGGAAATAAAGCATGATGTTGTAGAAGATGATATTGAAGAGGATGAGGAAGAGAACGAGGGAGGAATAGTAGACGAAGAAGAGGAGATTAAACCTTACTATAACATGGAGAGTAAATAAAGCATGATGTTGTAGAAGATGATATTGAAGAGGATGAGGAAGAGAACAAGGGAGGAATAGTAGACGAAGAAGAGGATATTAAACAGGAAAAAGGAGAGGAAAAATGAAATATGAATATGGAAACCCTTGAGGAACCTTCCAAACCTTAGAAGAGAAGGAGACAAGAACAACAAGTAAGATTTTCAAAAGGGGACACCAAGCAAGAAGTGTCTGCCATATTGGCAACCTTAAGTACACCAGTCAAGGCTGAGGGGAGGAAATCAAAGAAGGTCCTTTATATTTTAAGAAGAGGAGAAGTAGTAGACTCAAGAAAGGGGAGCTTTAGAATTCCTCAAAAACTCCCATCACCATTGAGGGGTTAGCTAGTGACAAATAGGAATAATTGGAGAAGGATAAGAATTGTTTTGAAGAAGTAACCTCCCTCAAGACAAAAGGAAGCCAAAAACTAGGGAAGATAAGATGAGACAACTGAAAGAGGAATCTTCCAAGCTATAGGATGGTAGAGAAGTGCTACAGGAAGGCAAAAAAGTGTTATAAGAAAGAAGGAAGTGCTACAAGAAAGTGTTTCACAATCATAGGAAGGAGGATAAAGACCACAAGAGATACATTAACCTAATCCCCAACCGAAAAATGATCCCCTGGCATTGCAAGGGAAGGCCAAAGGGATCGAGATTGGAAAGGTAAGGGAATTGTAGCCTCATCTATTGAACAACTGAAAGTGATATTTTGGGGTCGAAAAGCTTCCAGTGAGGAGTGATCAGGTTGCTAAAAAAATGAAAGTTATTGGAATGGTGTGGAACATGAACAACTGCGTAGATCTTGTCATTCTGAATTTGACACAACTCGTTTCACGGAAAACTGACACCGTATGCTCCCAGAAACGTGTTCTGTCCACTTGTCAAACAAGCAAATTTTTGGAAAAAAATGTGCAAGGATAGTTTAGTCACCAGTCTGTACTACTGACTAGGCATGCCCATGAGACAGGTTTACTAGTCAATGGATTTCCTCTGGCGAGTGAGATTGTGCCACATATGATTCGATCGCATTCAAATTGCAATAATCTGCTTACCACTTCTATCCAACGCGAAAACGACCTATGGTTTTTCGCATTCAAAAAACAAATCCGCTTCCTGCCTTGGAATAGACCTGCATTAAATGATATTTATAATGATTTATATTGAAATATAAAACTTTGATATATCATTGATATATGTATTCTTTGCACTCCGATTGGTTAAAACTTTCGCCCTGACTGTTTTAAGAGCTTTAAACCCCTGTTGATCGATTTCTTCTCCCGAAGCTAAAATTAACCATTGTTTTTATATATCTGAAGCTGATTGAAGCCACCCTCTGCGCCAAAGGATCCAGTTTAAAGCTGAAGCCACCAGAAACCCTCTCATCCGTTAAAAACCTGCAGAAAAGGTATTTTTCAGTATTTTGACCTGCAACTTTCAAAATTATACCATCTTTAAGCTGAAAAAGAATGAATTAAAAGAATTAACAGTGTAAATTGTCCAAAAACAAGCCAAACCCTGGCCAGTTTTTTCCAGGAAGCCTGAATTCCTCTATTAGTTGTTCAAAGTAAAAAATCCTCAGTTTACATCATCTTTTAACCCTTGAAAACCAATTCCGAACACAAAATAAGTGTAAAGGCCTACAAATTGATTAAAAGACTTCTTTTCCACATTTGCACCATTCAGGAATCCCTATTTCCTGTCTTAATCCAGTTTTGTGTCTAATAAGCCCAAACTGAGAAATAAGTAACTTTTTGAAGATAATCCTTTCCTAACAATTCCTCAATTTCCCTTTATTTGTGAAAATTAACTATAGAAAACTATATAAACTTGCTTTAGTTATTACAAGATGACTAAGAAACAGGCCACCCCCAAAGCTGCAGGCTCCAAAGATACTAAATCTATAACAGTCAAGCCTTCCAAACCTAAATCCTCGAAAATCAACAAACCTACTCCAGTAATTACTGCTAATACTGCTGCCACTGTTAATCCCCTTCAACCTCCAATTTCCACTGAAGAAAGAATTCCTTTAACTAATTTAGATTACAAGATTGCAGACCCTGTAGTTGAATTTAATCTACTAGAGATTCATAACTGGTGTTATGATAATTTTTTGGATAAAAATCAAGATGACATACCTATTTGGGAGTCCAATTTGGCCAAATATGTAGTTCCTATTACTCATCCAGCCCAAGACCTTGTCAAAGTGTGTCAGCAGCATTATGTTCCTGATCAAAGATCCATTGTGAATGCAGATAGGGAGATTTTGTTTTCCATTATAGCAGAATCTATAAATGAGATGCTTCAATTAAAATTTGATCCCAGAGTAGTTCCATTGTCTATTGAATCATTGACCCAGTTATATTTAGGGATATATTTTCCTAAGAGGTTTATGACCTTTCAAAATTTCATGCCTGCATATGTAGACATCCCAAAGGTTAATCCTCCTTATTCCACTTCAAAGTTCCCTGAAGCTTCTATACAGGTGATTTCCGTGTTATCCTTTAATTAGGATACTTTAATGATGAATTCACTGATGAATCCATCTTTGGTTTTCTATCTACATTGTCTCCTAGGCAGCCTCCTACCATGATCTTTGATTTTGCTAGATTCATTGCTGATAACATCCATCATCAGTTAACAAGATTTCCAACAGAAGAATTATTTAGATATTCATCATATCTATTCCATTTGTTTCTATTTTTTCAAGATGAGCATTTTCCCATTACTTTACAAAAGATGAATGTAGAGGGCTAGCCTCTATCAGTGATATTTTGGACATACTTGCTTAGAAAGGAAGGAAATGAATCCAGTTATAAATATTTTTTAGACTTATTCATCGGACCAGCCATGAATTTATTGTACAAGTCAGAACAGCCCAGAGTGAGTGAGGAAATTAAAATAATATTACAACTTTCTGAACAATGAAAAGTAGGAGACTGGTACTTATATGAGAGACACACAGAATTAAGAATATTTGGAACCAATTTTTCCCCTTACAAGTTACCTAAATTTTTAACCATCAGGGTTTTTGCATTGGAATATTTAAGGAAAGTTTTAAATGCAGATGCTATAAACTTCATGGCCTCAAAGAAAAAGACTCAGTTTAAGTTGAAGAACCAGATTGGACCTTTCATAGTAAACAATAGGGACGCTGAGAAAGAAATATCTAGAATATTATCAAAATATCAATTTCAAGGAAGTTTTTAGTGGAATTATGACCCCAGGGTTTCCTCACTGCTATAAGGATCAAATGCAAGCTTCCACCCTTTATACATGATTCATAACCAGATATTGAGAATTTTTCCAATCAAATAGAATGGGAGGAAAACACATTGGTAGGCCCTACTGCTAATACAGAGATAGTAAGAAAAGCAGACAATTCACAGGCTATGATAGTTACCAAGCAGTCAGAAGTTTCAAACAAAATATCAAGGGATGATGAAGGTTATTCAGCTGAAACTATTACTGAGAATAAGTTTAAAATAATTTACAACAAAATAGCCAAAATTACTACTGCTGAAAAGGAAAATTCCATTGAAATAGATGATACCAATGATCAGGAAATGAATAAAGACCAGTCAGCAAATCAAGAAGCCACAGTAATAATAAATGAGACATTAACAGAGATGGAAAAAGAACAAGTTGCAGCAAATGAACAGGGCAGGGAAATGATTGAAAAGCAGGTTAGTTTGGAAATTCCCTCTTCTTCTAAAACAACAGAGGGAAGAGATTCTGATATAAAAGAAAGGTACAAGAAAATTAAGGAGAAAAATGAGGAAATTAAAAGAGAAATTTTCTCGCAATTTCTCAAATAAAAACCAGGCAAAAACGACAAATTACTAACTGCTTTCGATTATTCAACTAATAAAATGATCATGTCCTTTATTCAACCAAAGGTTTCAGATCCCAAGACAATTTCAAATTACAGAAAGATAGAATTGGAAGTTGATTCAGAAAGCATCCATGAGCTTGATCAAATCAAGTTTCACAGACATACATCAGAAATGCTCTATTCCAAAGTTGTGACTAAAACTATGAGTGCGTTGAATTTAAAAAATACAGTCTTCAACTTACAAGATCAGATGAAGATGGACAAAGCTTCTTTGCATGCAAAGGACCTAAGGTTTAAGTCCTTAGAAGATCTAGTCCTACAAATAGGGGTGGATCCATCAAATATACAGTTTGCTCAAGCATTGATTAAACAGAAGAATGATGATATTGCTGCTTTGAGGAAGCAATTAAAACTTCCTTAAAGTGAACATCCACAAACAAAAGAAATAATTCAAGAACAATCAGAAAAGGATGAAATGATGAAATTAATATTAAAGCTTACTGCTCAAGTCAAGGATATGGAAAATCAAATGGATATCCTTATGAAAGAAAAAGAAGCTTTGAAAGAAACTGATGTTCCTTCTATTCCCATAGTTATACCTACTGTTAGCACTGTTGTCCCATCTACATTGGCATAAAACTTAGCACCAAAAGTGCCACTGGAAACTGCAGTGTCAGTGTAATCTATTGATACTTCAGCCACAAGATCATTCACCACACAGGTACATCAAGCAGGTGAAGCAGCAGATATAGTAAAAACCGTGGGGGAGATGTCCCTAAAAAACAAGGAGATAAACAATTTGAAAAAGACCATTTAAACTCTTGAATCATCCAACAGGAATGAATTGATTACATCAAAGGGACATGAAAAAAGGGCAAATAGACTTGAAGAATAGGTACAAATTTTGCAAAAGGAAGTGAACTTTAGTGAACAGGTGTCCTATATAAAAAACAACCTTTGGACCAAAATAATTGAAGGCATACATCTCCAATGGCCTTCAATTCAAATTATATATGAGCAAAGAGATTTACTTATGGCAGCACAGGTAGAGATTCAAAAGACAAAGGAAGAACTTGCAAATAAACCGTCTCAAGCTTTAAAGCTTATTAGATTCTTAAACGTTAAAAACAGAGTGGAATTTGAGGAGCTGAAAATATAGGATAGGATAGAAACAATACTTCAGATCAAGAAAGTCCTAACAAAAATGAACATAATGAATAATTTGGAGGAAAAGTGTGAGGCCATGAACTTATCAATAACAAATTTTTTGACAAAATATACAATGTTGAGGAAAGCTGGCCTCCCAGACATACATGGCTTTAATGAGAAATTGCTGGTCCAAACAGACTATGATAAGAAGATAAGGGACCATGCTAAAGAACAAGTGAACAAGCCTCTACCACAAGGTTCCCCCACTGGAAAATTTATTCTACAATACTTTGAAGACTCATTTTTTCTGCAAAATGAGATTAAACATATTTTCATTGTCAAAACAAATTTTGCAAAGTACACTGATGCAGATGAAAGCTACAGAAAGTTGAAAAACATGAAGATACCCAATGCAAAATAGTGGCAAGAGTTTACAGATCTGTTATATCAACATAGAAGCAGAATAGTGAAGGAAAGTATAGATAAAGCAATCAAACTGAGATAAAAAGAATAAAAAATCTTATTTGATTTTGTTTTTTACTTTTGATGAGTCTCTTTTATAGCAGAAAAAAGGTAAAAGGGAAATCTAGTATGACAGAAAGATGATATGACAGTGAACTGATTTTTCTACCACAGTGAAAATTCCTTTTATAGCTATTAAAAGGCTAATATATCAGTTGAAAGTGTATCCGGATAAAGAACAAAGTCAAAGAGTATCACAGAAGAAACAACCACCTCATTTTTTACTATTGTAATTTCTCTATTTTACAAGCATTAAAGTGACAGATGAATAGCATGAAAGAGTATCAGGAAGAAAGACAGTGTTAAAGGGTGTAAAGTGAAAAGAGTATCAATCAAGCAATCTTCAAAGAGATATTTTCCAAATATTCCAGCAAGCATGTACACCTAGTCAAAAAACTGTTTTGATTAGATAAGTTAGTTCTATATTGTCTAGATAAGAGGATAGCTTGCTAGAGTTGTTAAGCAACTATCCCTCTTAATATGTAAAGATCTTTTATTTTTCCTAGAGTTATTCCTAGATCTCTATAGGATATTTTGTAACAAATAATTGTATAAATACTTCAGTTTATGAAGTGTTTAGTGTGGAATAAAATTGTTGAGATTATTATAGACAATTTTTCTATTATGTTGGAGGCTTATGTGTTGATTTCATAGCAGCAGTCTGGACAATAGCCAATTGGACTTCATAATTCAGAATTCTCGTGATAAGTTAAAGAGTAAAGTGCATCTTTCTTGTCATTTTTTATTTTCCGAGTTCCATTAATTCAATTATGTGTTTGTTCTATCTTAATGAGTAACTAGGAATATTACTTCAGGACTAGCTTATGGCTCCCTGTTTTAACTAAGTTACCATTTACATGTTTTCAAGTAATTTCTGGTGTTAGGAATTCTTAACTGCTCCTACTCCCATTTGACCCCTACCTCCTTCCTCTATTTTCTGGATCAAAGGATCCTTCATTGCCCTTTATCCTGAAGTAAGACATTTCATCCAAACAATCTATTCAACTCTCTGAGGTTTATCTTCCTTGCCCTGAGTACATTAGCATCCTTTTGGCCTTGCCTTCCATCTATGCTTGCTACATCTTGACTGCATAGCCCAATGGACTAGTAGATTCCTCTCTAATTTGTCTTGAAGTGATATTATTTTCCACCAAATCTTCAAAACCAAAACCAAGTGATCAATCATAACTAGCCTAAAATTTAAATCCAAACAAAGTTAAATCATAAAGAGAGAGCCCTCTCTGAAATTTAGGAAGGCTAGATCCTAGATTTCCAAAGTAGGTTTGTGGTTACCCCTAGTTTTCTTTAACTATAAATCCAAATCCCACGACCTAAGAAATTACTAGGGTGATAACACCTAGCAACCTAAATATTTCCTTAAAGTGCAGGATGAATTTTTCTTGTTTTTCTATGTAGAATGGTGCCAATTTGGGTTCTTCAGAAATCATTCTATGGTTGTTGCTGACAAGGTGAGGGGCTCTAAATTCTACTCTTATCCATATAGGTTCATTAATTTCCCTATACATAACCCTTTTTGTCTCTTCAAACCTTTCTTCCTCATGAGTCGGCCAAGTGGGAAATTCCATCATTTGTACATCCCCCATCCTAGAATTGAGATCCCATAAGTTCATGTCAATATGAGATTGTGCATATATAATTCTTCCATTCTAGCTTTTTCCTCCACACTATATCTATGAAAAAGCTCAATAATTTTTTGTCGTCTTAGAAACGGAGTGAACCATATTATTATAGAGTCCTGATAAGAAGCTAAATCGACTATTCTTTGAGGAACATGTCATACATTTTTTATGGGTGTCTACATTGGATGGCCTCCATAACTAAGCTTTCCATAGTGGAAATTTACCCTTCCTTCTCCTACAATTTCTCTTTCAATATCTTTTTTTCTATATGTAGTCATTCCCTCATGTTTTCTTCTCTGAGTCGCAAATCAACCATTTCATCCCCTTGCTTGAGTCTACTACTTCTCCTCTTCTTGCAATATAAAGGACCCTTCCCTGATTGCCTCGTCTAGGCCTTGACTGGTATACTTAAGATTGCTAATTTGGCAGACAATTCTTGCTTAATGTCCCCTTTTCAAAGGCTTACTTGGTGTCCTTGTCTCCTCTTCTGAGGTTTGGAAGGTTCCTCAAGGGTTTCCATATTATTCTTTCATGTTTCCTCTCCTTTTTCCTCTTTAATATCCTCTTCTTCCTCCGTTTTTTCTCCCATGTTCTCTTCCTCATCCTCTTCAATCTCCTCTTTATTTATGTAGATTTTTGTTATATTTTTTATGAAAATGGTAAAAATATAATTACATTATTTTATGAAGCAGTTTATTTTTTCCAAAATCCTTTATTCATAAATTTATATAATTATATTAAAGATTTAGTTACATTATGTTGGGTACAATATAAGTCCTTGAAAACCTCAACACAAGTAAGAAACTCAAATGGCAGATTAAGTTGGGAGCGTTGGTAGGTTGGCCACATTGTGGTATTCAACACGACAGGGGAGAAATCTATTGTAAGATCATGATTCTGTTTTTCATGAAAGGTAGCTTGCATTTCTCGGTTAAGTGCAAAATCATTAACCATGGCCTCCATCTTGGATGTAAGCTGTGAACCACACTGAGCCTTGAGCTTTGACAACAAACTCCTCTCATGATTTTAATTTACCTTTTTTTATTGAACAACAATCTGCTAGAAAGATTTTCCCTACAAAATTCTGAAAATACATCTTTATCATCCACATAATTCACAAGCTTCACCACTTTTTCTAGCTCACTGTCAATATGATCATCGTCATTCCTTTTTAGCAGAGTATTACAAAACGTAGCCAGCATCTCTACAACGCTAATTCCTGCAACTTATTTATTGCATATTACATCGAATGCGTGTATTAGAGCTTTGCCAAAAATATTATTGTCTTCAATTGCATTCTTCACAAAATCCATATATGTGTCATGCAATTCCATAACCTGGTACACAAATAATTCCATTTTTTCCTCTTCTATTCTAGTCATTTTTTATTCAACTTGATATTTTCTTATATTTATTTATTTGTTTTATTTTTAGTTTATTATTTTTAATCCCTATGTATCTTATTTAAATATCTAAATCTCTATCATAACCATTTTATATTATAGACTATATAAAACCTTTTATATATTATATTTTATTATAATAACTATTAATTAATAAATTAGAATTTTTTAATTAAAATTATTTAATATTCTTCCTATTAAATAATTAACTAATCCATTAATGGCTAGTTTTTTAAATGGCTATCTTTTTAACAAGTAGCTTTTTCAGCTAATACCGAGCAATGATGCATCCTCACTATTTATTCATTAAGATCGAATGACTTCTTCACCTTGTCCTTTGAATGAACCACATTGGTTGGTTCGAAACGTCGGCCAAATCCCAAAAATGTTATTAATCCAAAAATACAATTATCTAGATACATATTTTTCGATCATCTTGGAAGTGTCGTTGCAGGCATTGTATTGGCAACACGAAAATATAGGTTTCATTTTTTTATGCAGTAGGCGTATCTTGAATAAAATTCAACTCATCCTTTCCTTTCTATCTTAATTTTATGCAATTAAAATTGTTAACATTGTTGGAAAATATTGGTAAAAATGACTTCAAGTTAGATTTGCCTTCATACATGTAAATTTACTCTGTTGTTAATGTTGAGAACTTAAGGTTGTATGATCCTCTATTGATTGAAGATCAAGGAGAAAAAGTTCATATTCCTTCCATTGAGGAATTTTCTCTAGAATACCTTGATGAGCTTCAACAAGGCACCATTCTTGACAGAATAACAAGGACATCAAAATGAGGGAGCATAGACTACCTTCCTATGGGGCTTGACGAAAAAAATCCAAGCAAGGCCAAAGGGTTCGAGATTGGAAATGTGAGGGCCAAAGGCGTAGATCTTGTCATTCTAAATCTCGCAGAAAACCGACACCGTATGCTCCCGGAAACGCATTCTGTCCACTTTGTCAAACAAGAAAATTTTTGGAAAAAAATGTGCAAGTATAGTCCAGTCACCAGTCCGTACTGCTGACTAGGCATGCCCATGTGGTAGGTTTACTAGTCAATGGATTTCCTTCGGCGAGTGATATTGTTCCAAGTGGAACTGCATCATTTGTTTGAATTGGCGTGTTTTGATTGGGTTTCACGATGGCCAATCATAGGTTGCCACGTAGCCTAGCCAAGATCTGCCATGTGGGAGCTTGAGGGCAACTAAAATTTTGGGTCAAGGTCCAAGAATTAGTAATGGGAGTTGAACCCATGACTGCCAAGCACTAGGACAGAAACTTCAGCATCGCAACACGAGTTAGTTACTTAACCCATAGTGTTGCAGCATTTATATAAAGTTTAATATTTTGGTGTTTGGGGGTGGGGTCGGGGTCTAGCCCCAACCGTGGTCACCACATCTAGGGGCAGGAGGCTAGCTCCACCCCCCCACCCTCCCCCACGATACTAACCATTAACATTAATTGCCACAATATATGGCCAGACTCATAGCCTCTAGGGAAGACTACCACCGGATTGTGGTTTGTAAGACCCCCTGCCTAACCTCCCATCTTATCCACCAATGTGAGCAGTACAATGCTAACCACTGGAAGTTATTTAACCACCCAACTAAATTTAATTAAAAAAATATGAAATGCATCGAAATTGTATACTTGGAAATTCGAGCTTTAGGCATTATTGGGAAAATTAATGCCCCAACAATTTCACCCATAAATTGGGCACTTGGCGCTTGGTTAGCAGATTTTGGGGAAAAATTGTAGGATGGTTCCAAATTTGGTAGAGTTTGTGGTGGAGATAGTGCCAAAACTTGGGGAAGCCATAACTAATTTAATTTTTGACCAAATTTAAGGCAGAAAGAGGCTACACATGCATTTGTAGGCATTATGGAGCCATTGGAGTAGGTTTTAGAGATGTTTGAGTATTGCAAATGCATGTAATCACAATTTTGTGCATAATAGAAGAGGGTCAAGCCATTGGAAGCTCGACCAACGAGACGTAGCTCAGGCAGGGTGAAATCCTTCGTCATGTGTTGTGTTACTGTTTATTATGATGTTCATGTCTGTTAGATGCTACTGTTCCATTTTTTTTTAATGTTAATTGCTTAAGAAATTCGCATAAAAACTCATTCTTAACTTGCAATTTACCTGATAATCCTCAAGCACTTTGTTCATATTTATGAATTGGAATTTAGCACAAACACTAACTTTCCCATTCATATCAGTTATCTAAATTTCCTTTCCTTTCTTGTATATGCTTGTAGTGTTTGTTGAGAACTAGTGAATTACAAACAGTTATTTAATTTAATTTATTTCATTAAATCAGTTATTTATATCAGTTATGCTTGTATATCAGTTATTTAATTTCATAGAAGAGATAATCATAACAACCTATTATTTAATTTCATAGATGATATATATATATATATATATATATAGTAACGAGATAGAAGAGATAATCATAACAGCCTATTATAATTAGGATGATGATGACACCTAAGTAGTTATAACTCATACATTGTAAAATATCCTGTAGAAGAAAAGCATTATTCAGAATAGTTTTTTCTACACTTATTCGTAGCCACCATAGCTTATTATAACCTTTCATAAGTAATATTCTCGAAACATAATTATAACCTTTCATAATTAATTCAAATTACAACTACAAAAATGTTGATTAAAATTCATATGTACAATGTATTGTTTTTATTGTTTCAAATTCTCCTTCACATCTTTTAAAATCAAGAAATGGATGTTAAAATTCAAATAAATAATAGAAATAATTCAGAGAGTCATCTTAGTTTTTTATACCCATAAAAAAAATTCACAATATTTCGTTAATTGGCTTTTGGAAGTGACCTAAAAACTTGCCATAAAATTCAAAGTGAGACCTAGATGGGAAAATTGTCAAATGTATTGAAATCTTGGGACCAGGTTATACCTAGGGAGACTCCCCAAGGACTCCATATATCAAAATTGAATATCAAATTGTAACAAACGCAAAATTACATAATTTTATCAATGGGATAAAATAAAATTATACAAGAAAATAGCGTAGTTTTGATCAGGCTACGTATGTGTATATATTGGGATCTTGTTGGTCTCTTTGCAAGAATTCTCTGGATATCAAATCCTTAATCCCTTTTTCTAGTGCTTTAATGTTGGGCTTGAACGTCGCTTGAAGTTGTTGGATACATTCACTCAATAATCGTTGATGATGTAAAGCTTTTCTACTTTTCATGATACGAACTATGGCCGCTTCGATGGCGGGTATTCTATCTTTTTCCACCGTCCCTGTGACTCTCTTCTTCTCATTCACCAAGCTGGGAAGTGGAATCTTAATCCTCGCCATTTTGTGTGTAAAATCAGAATTGAATTCAAAAGTATCATGTGGAGCTGCTATTGTTTTGTTAGGTGGCTGCTTCAAAAGGATTCTGTAATTTCTACATGTAAGTGAATGCAACAATCTCTCCACATCTTCATCTGGCAAATTGAGGCGAAATTTAATGTCTTCGTAAGTCAATTTTTGGGAGTCATTGAACAACAATAGCATAGCTGCTTGGTAGGTTGTTACTGTCATGTGTATACGCTTGTGGTCAAAGTGGGAGATGATATCACAAGTACCCAGTGAATGTATCCATGTAAGCTTACGATTTTTATGTTGGGTACAATAGAAGTCCTTGAAAACCTCAACACAAGTAAGCAACTCAGGTGGCAGATTAAGTTGGGAGCGTTGGTAGGTTGGCCACATTGCGGTATTCAACACTGAAGGGGAGAAATCTATTGTAAGATCATGCAGATTCTGTTTTTCATGAAAGGTAGCTTGCATTTCTCGGTTAAGGGCAAAATCATTAACCATGGCCTCCATCTTGGATGTAAGCTGTGAACCACACCGAGCCTTGAGCTTTGACAACAAACTCCTCTCATGATTTTCATTTACCTTTTTGTTATTGAACAGCAATCTGCTAGAAAGTTTTTCCCTGCAAAATTCTGAAAATAGATCTTTATCATTCACATAATTCACAAGCTTCACCACTTTTTCTAGCTCACTGTCAATATGATCATCGTCATTCCTTTTCAGCAGAGTATTACAAAACGTAGCCAGCAACTCTGCAACGCTAATTCCTGCAACTTCTTTATTGCATATTACGGTGAATGCCTGTATTAGAGCTTTGCCAAAAAGATTATTGTCTTCAAATGCATTCTTCACAAAATCCATATAAGTGTCATGAAATTCCATAACCTGGTGCACAAATATTGAATCAGAATGTTCTTGCACTATGCCGGCCTGATCTGTATCTTTAGCTGAATTTATGGCATCTTCTAAGCATTTAATAACTGCCGTTCCTTGGCTAGTTATATATTGTGAAAAGATATTGGCTATTGGTTCCAAGCCCTTAGGCATTGCACAAAACAGCTTGTACATCCTTGAAAGATCATTTTTCCTTCCAGCCTTTAGCAAGGCATGACAGCCTGAATCCTCCATTTCCAAAAGTTGGGTTTCATAAAAAGGGGAAAGGAGTTCATTTTGCACTTTCTCTAATAACTTGTGCTCCGTGCTAGAGTGCAAATAATGGGCAACTCTATCCTTCTCCTGTTTCAAACATTCTTCGGCCTTTACCAAATATTGAGGACAAGAATCCTCTGAAATCCATAAAGCAGCCTTTCCAGAATAATAAGTTGCAGTGTCCTCCAAAATGTGAGCTTCAAAATCCTTGTTATAAAAATCCATGCTACCCATGCCTATTTCCACAAAAAGGTCCACAATGTTTCTCAGCAAAGCCCCGTCATCAATTCGCTCTCCATTGCGTTCTCGATTAATCACCTTCATCACTGCGTTCTTCACATCACCACGCACCCTATAATACACCAACTCACGAAAACAAATGAGTCCAACATTGAAGAGCGAAGAAATATTTTTAGTTTTCACGAGCCTTTCGTCCACAACAGAACATATTTGACACACATCGGATCAAGTCCTTGTAAAGTTTCCACCATTTCGAAACTGCTCTCAACTTAAACTCATCATACTCTTCGCTTAAGGCTGGTAAAACTTTCGCACTCATGTATTCTTCAAGACACTCACGGTATTTCTCATGGATTTGGTGCGCGTAATTATGAACGCCTCCATAGTTGCACATCCAGTAAACAGTTGAATGAATATTCACGTACTCGCTCATACTAACCTCATCATTTGAAACTCCTTCCAACTTATTTCTCAACTTTACTATACCAGCGTATATAATACCCCATCCATCTGCGAAATCTATTACCTTATTCACCTTTGACATTCGCATCCTCCTCTTCGCCATCGCTCTCGCCGCTAAGCCTTTAATTTCTTTACAGACACAACACTTTTAGATTCCTTCACATACCCAAACACTTCACAATTGTGAAAGGGTGAAAAGATTATTGATGTCTTTGAATGAGAATATTTTCATAGATATTTAAATGTCTATGTCACACCGAGGAGGACACATATGGGCGTCCTGGATTTTGCGCCGACGAGCCATGGACATGGTAGAATTTGGTAGAGCTATTTCCCATGGTTGATAAGTATACTTATTTTTCACCACACTTCATCTCCTTAAACATAATGAACTACAATTTGTATGGGTGACCACTCTCAATCCATTCACCATGGTAGCTCATGGTTGGCTACCCCATCATCATGGTTTATCACATGACTATGGTAAATTATGGGTGCCCATGTTTGAGCATGGTTAACCATCTTGTTCGAGGTCAAATCACAATTTACTATGCCTAACCACAATTTACTATGCCTAACCATTTGCGACCACTTGCCATACTTGCCACTTATCTATGGTTTTCCATAGTTTCTCATTCTCGATCATCATTGACCATAATCAATGAAGTACCCATGGTTAAACATCATTGACTATGGTTGACCATGTTTGAGCTCACTAGATAAATTATGACCATCCATGACTATTCTTGTTTGTGGTTGGCAATAAAATGTTATAGTAAACATGTGTGTGACAATGTTGCATATCCATGAAATAAGGGGAGAATTTCATTCTAGCTGGTAGACTTTTATCTCAATTGGATTTCAAGTTGAGAAGATTTTTATCCTATCAGCCATAAATCTTAATGGAAAATATATACCTCAAGTGGAAACATTTTGATCTTTTTCTGTAAATAAAATATCTAGACCACTAATAACTTAGAACAAACACTGAAAACTAAATGATCAACACAAGGGAGATTTCAAATGTGTTATATAAGATAGGAGAAGGTTAAATTTGTAGTAATATGTGTGAATTTGGTGTTTTTATAAGTTACACTTTAGGTTACACTTTTATTAATTTCTAAACTAGTTTAGTTGGCTTGAATTTGGGAAAATGAATTTTGAGTTTTGATATAAGAAGTTATTAACAATTATTTAAATTCATTATTGTTATTTTTCGTTTTTTTTTTAATCTAATAGGGTGTATCCACATATATCAACTATTTTTACTTAAGTGATCATTGCTAGATGAAGATCAACCTACATGGGGAGGATTAGTAGACCATGGTTAACTATGAGGGACCTTCATCGACCATGCCTACCTATTGATAAACATGATCAAGTTGTAATTGATGATGGTTTCATATGGTAACATGTGCTTGACTACAAATGACCATGGTTGTCCACATTTAACTACAGTGGACTATGATGGATTGAATGACCCTTGTCGACCATGTCGTCCTTGTTTGACCTTAGTTTGAACATGTTGTCTAAGGTCAAACCATCATCAATTGTGGTCGAAGGCATAACCATGGTTGAAAAAGGTTGACCATTGGTGATCAAGGTTATCCAAAGTTAACCATTTGACCATGGTTAACCACGTCGCCTAATGTCAACTATCATTGACTATGGTTGACCAGGTTGACTATGGCTAACCATGCTTGACTACAAGAAACATGGGAAAATTAACAGCTATGGTTGTCATGGTCAACGATAGTTGACCATGGTTAAACATGATTGAATTATGGTTGATGAGGGTTTATTGTGGTCATCATTCATCAACATTCAGTTGATTATGGTGGACCTTCAAGGTTCACATTTAATCACAATTGACTATGACAGATTATGGATGAACTTGGCTGACCATGATTGACTAAGTTGACCATTGTTTACGCTAGTTTGAACATGATTGACCATTTCGTTTAAGATAAAACCATGGTTTATTATGGTTTACCAATTAATTCTAGTTTACCATGGCCAAGCAAGACAACAATTTTTCGAGTTTTCTTGAAAAAAAAAAGTTGCATCATCAAGATTAGAGCATTTGAAATTTAATTTTAGAAGATGCTCATTTAAGTTTTCATACTTGGCTCACAATTCTTGTTTTCGGACATAAAAGGATTTGATGAGTTTGCATACTTTCTATACTTGTCCCTTCACAACAAAACCTCCTGGTAGAGACATCAATACATTTCCTTTCAAGCATCCATTCAATAAAGTAGTCTTCCAATCCAGATAATGAACTTTCTATCCATTTTGAGTTACCAAAGAAAAGAGAGTTTAGATGGTGGCTTATTTTTTTGTGGAGGAAAATTTCTCTTCATAATCAATACCTCTATGTAGATCCTTTCACCATAATGATGCAAGAGAATCAACCCATACTCTAAACAATCAGCAAAAACTACTTCTAGAAGGTGAAAAATGAGAATAGCGAGTCAAAAGGAAAGGAATTTGTTAAAAAGATTAAAAAAACAGTTCCATGAGGGATCTTAGGGATTATATTGAGAGCTTTGTGAAAATTACCATGTTGAGAGCTTTGAGGAGAGGATCATGTTAAGAGTTTTATGGAGAAGATTGTGGATCTTGAAATGATCCACAATATTGTAATTTCCTCTATAAATTGTAGCCTTTGGGCATTGAAAAGAGGCGGTCAATTGGATGAATATTAGACCTCCCAAGGCGACATGTAATAGCATAGAAATTAAATAAAAATTTAATTCCTATTTTACGTAATTTTGTTAATGTGCATGGTGATTTAATGCATTGAATCTGAATTTATGCATAGATCTACTAACTTTGTTTTATGAATTAACATTACATGTAGACCACAGGGTTGTTCATTTTTTGCAGTGGAAGTGAGGATGAGTTGAGTTTGTGGGCTCATAACCCACAGGTCCCAAGATCGAACCACTAAAAATATTGAAAACAAAGGGACCCCATAAATCGTTTTCATCATATAATCATTGAAAACAGAACAGGTAGGTTCTTACCCACACGGAAAGCAAATTTTGAGTAATCCAGTTATTTTACACCCCCTCATTTCTTCCCAATCTTGGGAAAATTCGGGGACTTTAAATAATAATATACGACCAAACTAATCTAATAGGTGTAATCACTCTGTTGTATTCCATATTAATGGTTATAAAGCTCACATTCTTCATTTCATGTAATCCATATGAATTATACATGCCCTTGTAGACCCACTTGTAGACAATTGGTTTGGTTCCAAATGGAGGGTCCACCAACTTCCATGTGTCCCTTATTTATGAGAGCATCATATTCCTTCAACATTATTTATTTCTATTCATCATGAGAAGTAACTTCCTTAAAGGAATTTGGTTAAAAATTAGTGGAAAAATTCAATTCATAATCATATTAGATATCCATATCATCAACTGAATCATAATTACTTACATTACCTCCATCTTGTCTAGTGGAACTTCTGGTTCTTGTCTTTCCAACCTCGTTAGAATGAACATTTTTTAGTGTTTTAGTGAGCCATATTGGGGGACCTTTATGGGATGGTCCAAGTTGATTTTTTGATTGAGACAAAGCTTCATCAAGATATTTATCTTTCGAATCCTCTCAATCACATCACTCAAAGGGTCTTCCTAATCTAAAATAATGGTAAAAAATTCACATGGGGGAGACAATGCTTTAGATGAATATTCCATAGGTTGGTCCAACACAGGGATCCCCCATCAAAGATGAGGAAAATCATTATCAAATTCATGATAAGTTTTTGTATGATTGAATCTCTACAAATGCTCAAGTTGTTACTCAATAGTGTTTTCAATCTTGGAAGATTCAAGAAACATCATTTCTAGACAATAAACAATTCTTATTTACCCCATCATAAATATGATATGCTTTGGTAATATTAGAATAACCCAAGAAGATGCATTTCTAAATCCTTGCATCAAGCTTGCTTATTTTTTTCCTAGGAATCATTACCTGACGAGTGGAACCAAACATCCCAAGATGCCTTAATGAAGGAATTTGGCCATATCACATTTCACAAGGAGTATTATTTCGAAAAGCATGAGATTGACATCTATTTATGATATATACTAAACATAGAACCACATCAGCCCAAAACATCAACTTTACATTTTTCAAAAACATCATGGAGCGAACCATATTCAAAATAGTATTGTCCATTCTTTTAGCTATACCATTTTGTTGAGGATTGTATGGAACAATAGTTTGAGTTTGAAACCCATGTTGGAAAAATTATTTTCAAATTCATTAGATGTATATTCTTTACCATTATGAATATGAAGGGAGCCATTTTGTGATTGTGCATCATTTGCAATCAATGCATGAAAAATTCTAGTAGTTTCAAAGACTTGTGATTTAATTTTTGATACGCATACCCAACACATCCTAGTACAATAATAAATTCAAGTATATATATATATATATATATATATATATATATATATATGTATTACCATTTGTAGAAGGAATAGGGATGGGGTGACACAATTTAGAATGAATTAGTCCAATTTTTCTACACTCTAGAAGTAGAATCATGAAATGCCTATTTGTTTTGTTTTCCCATGATACAAGCATCATGTTGCTTTAGTTTTCTTGGAATAGTTGAAAACTAGAAACATAATTCCTTTTCAAAAAAAGAATACTTTCATAATTAAGATGTCCAATTCTTTCATGATATAGAAGTTTGGATGGAAATGTACCTTCATCGTAATGAGAAGGGAATGCAAAGTTATGTTCATGATAAATTTATGTGACTTTATGGAGCCCACCCCCCCGGCGGGGGGTTTCGGGGGTAGCACCCCCAAAGCTAAAAATAGATGTAAAATTGCCTTGTAAAAGTATAGTAATTTCTAGTCAATCTCGGCTGTTCATTAGGCAGATGATCTGACGGTAGAAGCAATGTTTAGTTTAGGGTTTTTTGCCCTAGAAGGTAACCCCTTGCTTTTATGAGGGTATTGTATTGTGGTTGTGTATTGTATGTGTATTCTCAGAGCGAGAAACAGATAGGGAGACTGTGAGAGAGAACATAGGATATTACAACGGATCTGCTGTAGGTTGTGTCTCTTCATTTTGTTGGATAATAGAAAGGAAGGACTGGCTGTTTGGGGTGGACGTAGCCCAAACTGGGTGAACCACGTATATCTGTGTCTCTCTGGTTTTATGTGTTTTGTGTGCTTGTGTTTTCCGCATATTTTATGTGTTTCATTGCTCTGTAATATTTAATTTTCTAACAATTGGTATTAGAGCCGAAGGTCTATTTGGCTGATAAAATCGCAGGAAAGAAAGAGTTTCATGGTTCGAGTGGGAGCAATGGCGGAAGATGGTAAATTTAGGGTCGAGAAATTTAATGGCCAAAACTTCCTGTTCTGGAAGATGTAAATGGAAGATTATCTGTATCAGAAAGATCTGTACCTACCATTGAGCGGAAAAACAAAGAAGTCGACAGCTATGACAAACACAGAATGGGAGATTCTTGATAGAAAGGCACTTGGAACAGTACGGTTGTGCCTCGCGGCATTGGTAACCTTGAATATTTCGAAGGAAACAACAACAGAGGGTTTGATTAAGGCGTTGGTGAAACTATATGAAAAACCCTCGGCCTCAAACAAAGTATTTCTTATGAAACATTTATTTAATATGAAGATGTCGGAAGGTGGATCTGTTGCAGACCATTTAAATAATTTTAATACAGTTACCAGTTAGTTAAGTTCTGTAGGGGTAAACTTTGATGATGAAGTTAGGGCTATTTTATTTCTGTTCTCATTGCCAGAAAGCTAGAATGGTTTAGTTATGGCCATTAGTAACTCTATCTCTGGATCTAGCACTTTAAAGTTTGATGATGTTGTCGGTGCTATCCTTAGTGAGGAAATGTGACGGAAAAGCTCCAGTGAGACATCGAGTAATGCTTTGAGTGCAAAGTCTAGGGGAAGAATACTGGAAAGAGGAAAGAACTCGGGATATCGTAGTAAATCATGGAAAGGCAGATCCAAGTCTAGATCGGGGACAATGTGTTGGAAATGTGGAAAGAAAGGACACCTAAAGAAAGATTGTAGATCTCAGAAGGGAAAATAAGGAGACACACAACAAGAAAACAATCATGAAGAAAATGTGACAGGTGATGTGTTACAAGATGCTTTGATTATTTCTTTCGAAAATGTTACTAATTTTTGGGTTGTAGATTCAGGGGCTTCATTCCATGCCACTCCTGATAAGAAATATTTTCATGACTATGTTCAAGGAGATTTTGGACAAGTTTGTTTGGGTGATGATAAACCCTGTAAAATTGTTGGAATGGGTAAAGTGTAAAACAACGGAATGGAAACCAATGGCTACTAAAGGAGGTAAGGCATGTTCCAAATTTGAAGAAAAATCTGATTTCAACATGGCAGTTAGGCGGTGAAGGTTGTGTGACAACTTTCACGGATAAAACTTGGAAGGTCACCAAAGGAGCCCTGGTAATAGCAAAAGGGGAAAAGGTTGGTACATTGCATTTATACAATGGTATTTCTAACTCTTCTAATGCTTTAACTTCCAAAGGAGCAGATGCAGCATTATGGCATCATAGGCTCAGACACATGAGTGAGAAGGGGATGAAGATTATTCACTCAAGAAATTTGTTGTCGAGGTTGAAGAATGTTGATTTGGATTTCTGTGAGAATTGCATTTATGGAAAACAGAAGAGAGTCAGATTTCTCAGAGTTGGGAAATAAAAGGCGAAAAGTGGCGACTTGTATACGATCTTGGGGACCTGCTCAGGTATCATCTCTTGGTGGCTCTCATTATTATGTTACTTTTATCGATGATGCAACTAGAAAAACTTGGATTTATTGTATTCAGAATAAATCTGATATATTTGATACTTTCAATAAATGGAAAGCTCTGGTTGAGATTGAGACAAGAAAGAAGTTGAAGTGTCTCAGACCAGAAAATGGAGGTGAATATGACGGCAAAGATTTTGATAGGTACTGTTCAGATAATGGAATTCGCAAAGAGAAGAGAGTTCCAAGAACACCACAAGAAAACGGTGTGTCAGAAAGGATGAACAGAACAATCATGGAGCGTGCAAGGTGAATGAGATTGCATGCAGGATTGCCTTTAAAATTTTGGGCAGATGCTGTAGATACTGCTGTTTATCTAATAAACAGAGGGCCTTCAAGTTCCTTGGATGGTGGTATTCCAGAGGAAGCATAGATAGGTAAAAAGTTAA
Organism: Pinus albicaulis; assembly: GCA_034641835.2. Lineage (NCBI taxonomy): Eukaryota > Viridiplantae > Streptophyta > Pinopsida > Pinales > Pinaceae > Pinus > Pinus albicaulis. Next base: position 1,368,847,409 of record CM076572.1, on the reverse strand, counting down.
ACTACTCTTTTTTAAATCCTTTTGGTTGTGAGGCCTTTGTCCATATTAATAAAGAAAATAGAGCAAAGCTTGAGGCAAAATCAAAGAAATGTACCTTTATTGGATATGGTGTTAATGGTTTTGGTTATCGCTTATATGATTATGAAAATCACAAAATCATTAGGAGCAGAGATGTAATATTCAATGAAAAGGCCTTGTATAAGAATCAGTTGCACGAAAAGAAACAGGAAAAAGAAAACAAAGAATACACAGTTCTTGATGAGATCACAGAAAAGGTAAAGGTGCCTGAAAATAATAATAATCAATAGCCACAACAACAGGAACCTCAAACACCTGAAAGTGGTGTTAGAAGATCTACCAGGATAAGTAGACCCCCTGGACGATACTGTCCTTCATTATATTATTTGTTGTTGACTAATTCTGGTAAACCTGAATGCTATGAAGAAGCAATGCAGGTTTAAAGTAGGAAGAAGTGGGAGCTAGCCATGGAAGAAGAGATGGACTCCTTAATGCATAACCAGACTTGGGAATTATTCAGGTTTCCTGCAGGTAAAACTACATTGCAGAATAAATAGGTTTACAGGCTGAAGGAAGAAGATGGAGGAAAACAGAGGTACAAAGCTAAACTTGTGGCGAAGGGGTTTGCACAAAAGAAAGGTATTGATTTTGATGAAATATTTTCTCCTGTTTTTAATTTGACCTAGATTAGAACTATTTTAAGTCTTGTAGCAGCGGAAGATTTACATCTTGAACAGTTAGATGTAAAGACAACATTTCTCCATGGAGATTTGGAGGAAGAGATCTATATGGAGCATCCAAAAGGATATCAGGTCAAAGGGAAAGAAAAATTAGTGTGCAGGTTAAAGAAGAGCTTGTATGGCTTAAAACAAGCTCCAAGGCAGTGGTATCTAAAATTTGACAAGTTTATGTCTGAAAAAGGTTATACTAGATGTCACTCTGATCATTGTGTTTATTTGAAAAGGAAAAATGATGGCAGCTATATTATATTTTTATTGTATGTAGATGACATGCTTATTGTAGGGTCTAACATGCAGGAAATAAATGTGCTCAAAAGAAAATTGGAAAATTCATTTGCAATGAAGGATTAGGGAGCTGCAAAACAAATCCTTGGTATGAGAATAACTAGAGACAGGAAAAATCACAAATTAACACTGTCTCAGAATGAGTACATACAGAAGGTGTTGAAAATATTTAATATGCAGAATGAAAAACCAGTTAGTACACCTTTTTCTAGCCATTTCAAACTTAGTAAGGAGATGTGCCCCAAGACCTAAGAAGAAATGGAATATATGTCTAAAGTTTCATATGCATCAGCATTTGGAAGCTTAATGTATGCAATGGTATGCACAAGGCCTGATATTGCACATGCAGTGGGAGTTGTAACCAGGTACATGAACAATCCAGGAAAAGAACATTGGATGGTAGTAAAATGGATTCTCATATATTTGAGAGGTACCACAAATCAAGCATTATGCTTTGGTGGTTCAAACATTTCTCTACAGGGATATGTTGATGCAGATATGGCAAGTGATAGAGATAACAGGAGGAGCACTATAGGGTATGTATTTACTGTAGGTGGAACAACTATCAGTTGGGTTTCAAAAGTCCAGAGTGTTGTTGCACTTTCAACAATAGAAGCAGAGTATGTTGCTGCTACAGAGGCTAGTAAGGAAATGATTTGGTTACAAAGGTTTATGGATGAATTGGGTAAGAAACATGATATGGTCACGTTATACAATGATAGCCAAAGTGCCATTCATATTGAAAAGAACTAAGCATTTCATTCCAGGACTAAACACATACAACTCAAGTACCATTTCATACGGTCAGTATTGGAAGATGAGAAATTAAAGCTGGAAAAGATACACACTAGCCAAAATCCTGTAGATATGCTAACAAAAGTTGTAACCAGGGAGAAACTGAGAGTATGCTCAGTTTCAATTGGTCTTCAAGGATGACGATGAAGATGAGAAAAAAACAGGTCCAAAGAGGAGTCATTGTCCAAAAAATGAAGCACCGATGGAGTTGCTACAATCAGTCTCCAAGTGGGAGATTGTTGGGTGTGGAGCCTGATTATCTTGTTTATTTTGTATCACAGTGTTGGACCCTTGTACCTTAATGGGGCGGCAACGCCGCCCATAATTAAACACTGCCTAGGGGGTCCAGGGGGAGGGCGACTGTGACTTTATGGAGCCCCTCCCTCGTGGGGGGTTTCGGGGGCAGCGCCCTTGAAGCTAAAAACATATGTAAAATTTCCTTGTAAAAGTATAGTAATTTCTAGTCAATCTGGACCGTTCATTAGGTAGATTATATGACAGTAGAATTTATGTTTAGTTTAAGGTTTTTTTCCCTAGAAGGCAACCCCTCACCTTTATGAGGGTATTGTATTGCGACTGTGTATTGTATGTGTATTATTAGAGTGAGAAACAGATAGGGAGACTGTGAGAGAGAACAGAGGATATTACAGTGGATCTGTTGTAGGTTTTGTCTCTATTTTTCTGGATAATAGAAAGGAAGGACTGGTTGTTCGGGGTGGATGTAGCCCAAACTGGGTGAACCATGTATATCTGTGTCTCTCTGGTTTTATGTGTTTTGTGTGCTTATGTTTTCCACATATTTTATGTGTTTCATTTCTTTGTAATATTTAATTTTCTAACACTTAGCATGCCTAGTTAAAGGCTTTCTAGCTTGAAAGATGAAAGCTGCATTTTCACCCTCAAACTCAAGCTTCTTTGCAGACTTAGCCTTTTTCTGTTTATGCTCATCTTCTTCAATGAACTCATATTGAACAGTGGGTGTCTCCTCTATGTCAATAGAATGTAGCATGTCATCTAAATTTCTCTTTATTACTGGTCTATCCTCTGTAGCTGTAGCAACTATCTTTCCTTTTAATGCCACTTCTTGGATTCTTGTCAGTCTTTTGATTTCCTGCTTGCTAACAGCTTGTTTCTGCTTTGCCTCTTTGACAATCTTTGACCTCTATTTTGCAGGTGATGGAGTTAGTGTATCAAGCACTTGTGTCTGCTCTGTCCTTTTCTAAACTTTTTTCCTTGGCTTCAATTTTGCAAATTCCTTTGGTTTTGCAACCATAGGTTGACTAGACTCTACTGCTGGTGGTGATGGAGTTCCTTTAGTTTTAGGGTTTCTAGCAGGAGTTAGGGTTTCCAACTCAAAACCATTTATAAACAAAACGGATGACCAATCCCTGCCTATCTTCTGAAGCTCATTCAAAGTCAATAACTTCATCAAACCATGATGAAAAAGGATGTTTCACAACCTTCAGAATTGGCTTGTACTTTATCAGCCATTTTTGCAAGACCCCTATGCAGATAAAAAGGAAAATTGAGTGAAATCTTATGAGTGAAATGCAGAAGCAGCTTGAAATGATATGTGTATATCTTATGATATCTGCCTTCACATGTAAAATATCTCTGAATGTTGAGCAACAGCTTTACATAAGTGTCTTTGATGTAGCGTCTAGCGATAGCGTTATTGAGGTCCATATCTGCATACTCAGGTTTCATGAATTCTTTGCATGTCTCCATATCAATTTTCAAACATTTAAACCAAGTTTCTTGGCCTCTTGGTATCTCTGTCACAACATCAATAATCTCTGGTGAAATTGACACACTTAGTATCCCAACCTTGGTAGTTGTTCCATTGAAGTTCAAAGTAAATTCTTTCGAAACCTGTGTGTGGAAACCCTGCAAATTTTCACAAAAATGAAGACAACCTACTCTTCTGAATGCCTCCATCACTACCAGACCTTCAATTATGGCCTTCATATCTTTAGGCTCATGTCTCAAGCAGTTTCCCCCTTTGTGGAATTTCTTTTCCTCTGCCATGCTTCACAGAAAACCTGTCAGCCTCGCTTGATAAATTGAATCAGCCTCGCTTGATTAGTTTATATCAGCCTCGCTTGATTAAGATGTATAAAACCTTTGTATGGAATAGCCACAAGTTTGGCTTGACACTTCATATCTTAGACACTCGAATGGAAGCAAAGGAAACGAGAATGACCAATTAGGCAAGAATTTGAATTTAAAACGTCATCTCATGATTGAATGATGCCTCATTCATACCCTATCATGACCATGATGACTGCAACGTGGGTAAGTACATTGAATCTCATCATTAACTGAATCATCCTACCTCTAATCTATCATTTCCCAACGGATTCTGACATATTTCAGCTCAAATTACAAGACATTTTAGAAACCGTGCTTTCGTAGCGCCTACAATGTATTTTTCCATGTTTGCGCTACCAATATACAATATACCATGAACCTTGCACATATTACATATAATATATCATCATCACATATAAGAAGAAATGCCCATGACAACGCATATATGATACCATTTACCAATTGATGAATACATATAAAAAAGGAATGCAGTAAAATAATATTGCAATGATAATTAAAGATCATAGTACTCGTCGACTTCAAAAGCACCAACACGCATACCAAGAACTTCAAAGACTCAATTCCACTAAAATTTCAATGTCCAACAATGTGGATATGACAATACAATAACAGTGCATATGCAAAAGGTATGTATCTAACATAACACAAAGCACCTACAAGAGTTACACATAGAGATGAATTGACCAACACATACCACAACCATGACAACCATACACAAGTACACCATATGCTTCTACACCAACTCATTTCTTTAATCAACAAAGAAAAGGGACATTTTGACTTGTAAATGGTGTACATGTAGTCTCACTGTTATGACTAGGGATAAACCCCCTGTTACCATACATGGCTTCAACGTAGTGCTCAACATTGTTCAGCACATTAAATAGAGAAATAACACACAGGGATGTTGAAGAAATTTCACCGCACTAATAATATGAAGATATAAGCTAACATACACAACAATAAAGAGTTATAGCTCCAAAATTGTAGAGGATAGAGCAGGTAAGAAAGATAGATTTTGTCCAAGGGGAGGAGTTATGCAAAAATAAAAATAAAAACAAATGGGAGTTGTAGCTCTAATCATCATGTTAGGTCAGGAATTGGTAACTTAGTGAACGAATGAATTCCCTTAAGAAAGATCAATACTATATATAAGAAGAGGGAGACTATTGGAATATGATAATAAGGTGTTTCCTTGGCTTCAGTTTTGCAAATTCCTTTGGTTTTGCAACCATAGGTTGACTAGACTCTGCTGCTAGTGGTGATGGAGTTCCTTTAGTTTTAGGGTTTCGAGCAGGAGTTAGGATTTCCAACTCAAAACCATTTATAAACAAAATGGATTACCAATCCCTGCCTATCTTTTGAAGCTCATTCAAAATCAATAACTTCATCAAACCATGATGAAACAAAGATGTTTCACAACCTTCAAAATTGGCTTGTACTTTATCAGCCATTTTTACAAGACCACTATGCAAGTAAAAAGGAAAATTGAGTGAAATCTTACGAGTGAAATGCAGAAGCAGCTTGAAATGATATGTGTAAACCTTATCATATCTGCCTTCACATGTAAAATATCTCTGAATGTTGAGTAGCAGCTTTTCATAAGTGTCTTTGATGCAGCTTCTAGGGATAGCGTTATTGAAGTCCATATTTGCATACTCAGGTTTCATGAATTCTTTGCATGGCTCCATATTAAATTTGAAACCTTTAAACCAAGTTTCTTGGCCTCTTGGTATCTCTATCACTGCAGCAATAATCTCTAGTCAAATTGACAAACTTAGCATCCCAACCTTGGTAGTTGTTCCATTGAAGTTCAAAGCAAATTATTTGGAAACCTGTGTGTGGAAACCCTAGAAATTTTCACAAAACTGAAGAAAACCTACTCTTCTGAACGCCTCCATCACTATTGGATCTTCAATTATGGCCTTGATATCTTCAGGCTCATGTCTCAAGAAGTTTCCTGCACTGTGGACTTTCTTTTCCTCTGCCATGCTTCACAGAAAACCTGTCAGCCTCGCTTGATAAATTGAATTAGCCTCGCTTGAATATGTGAAACAATAGCCTTGCTTGATTAGTTTATATCAGCCTCACTTGATTAAGATGTAGAAAACCTTTGTATGGAATAGCCACAGGTTTGGCTTGACACTTTAGAGCTTAAACACTCGAATGGAGGCAAATGAAACGAGAATGACTAATTAGGCAATAATTTTAATTTAAAATGTCATCTCATAACTGAATGATGCCTCATTCATACCCTATCATGACCATGATGACTGCAATGTGGGTAAGTACACTAAATCTCATCATTAACTAACTCATCATACCACTAACCTACCATTTCCAAATGGATTCTGACATATTTTAGCTCTAATGAAAAGAAAATTTAGAAAATACCCCTTCATAGCGCCGACAATGTATTCTTTCTTGTGTGCGCTATGAAACTATTAGTGCTTTCATAGCACAAATCAACTTTTTTGAACTAGTGGCGCTACAAAAACGAGGTTTCTTGGCTAATTGCATAGTTTTGACTTGAAACTTTAGGAAATGACCCACAAATGGAAATTATTGATATTTGACAGTGAATGGACCTTAAAAAAGACTTTATTTGAACTTAAGTATGGGATTTGAGCTTATAAGAATCTAACCTACCCTTGGTCAAATCCTAATTTGACTTATAAACCCAATTTTGAACCATGACCAAAAATAAACTTGACACAATGATGTTTTGAAATTTTTTTGGGTGATAACGGTGGCTCCACTTGGGATAATGTGCCCCTGTGGTACACTAAGAACTAGCAGTTCCAGTGCTGCTATCCATTTTCTTGACCAAAATAGAAAAAATTGAAATTTCCAAGCTTTCAGCTCAAGCTCTAATGGCCTACACCTCGGGCTCAAGATTGCTGATTTAGCTTGTCGTTATTAGCAGAAAAACTCATAAAATGGAATATGTAGAATGACATGAATGATCAACTAGATTTTTAGGAAGAGTAATGCTTTAAAAACCTGCCACTGACAGGTCCTCCAGCATATGATTTTCTATCCATCTCCTGCAGTATGTAAGTATTGTTTCCATGGAAAGAAGTTATCTTGAAAGGACCTTTCCATAAGTTCTCAAACTTACCATGTTTGCATTTCTCTTCAATTCTGGCCTCCCATTTCAGCACTTCATCTTGAATTTGAAAAATTTCTTCCTTGATCTTCTTATCAAATGTCCTCTTGATTCTATTTTGAGATTGTTGATTGCTGTTATAAACTTCATTCCTCTTCTCCTGCAGAGCTATTAGCTAATTTTTTCTCGTCTGGACTGCATTTGGTTCCTCTTCTAACCCTTAAATCAGCTTCATGACAAGTACCCCTCGAGATGTAGGAAAAATGGCCTCAACCCCATATACCAATTCATATGGTGAGGCTCCAATTGACTTTTTTGTACATATCCTATCAGCCCATAAGGCATACTTCAACTTCAAATGCCAAGCCTTCTTATTCTCCTGCAACACCTTTTTAATGCTCCTCACAATGCTCTTGTTAGAAGATTCAGCAAGACCATTCCCTTGCAGATAGTATGCAGTAGAATGCCCAAGAGTAATATGATATTGATGATAGAAATTGATCGGATTCTTATAATTAAATGATTTTGCATTATCAATTATAATCTTCATGGTGAACCTAGACAAGGTATTATTTTCTAAAAAATAAATAATCACAAAATCATTTTCTTGCCTAGTTGGGATTGCTTCAATCCATTTGGTGAAGTAATCAGTTGTTGTAAGAATCTAGTGATGCTGACCTGATGATGATGGATGAATCTCTCCAATAAAATCTAGCCCCCACTGCTGAAATGGTGCTTCCACATAGATAGGCATTAAAGGTAAAGGTACAAGTTTCTTCTTACCCTCGAAAATCTGGCATTCATGGCAGGCAGCAATCTTATTGTAGACATCCTTAAACATTGTAGGCCAATAATACCCTGCTCTAAGAATCTTGTTCACTGTGGCCTTCTAATAATGATGACCTCCACAATCTCCTTTGTGAAAACCCTCAATTACTTTATCAGCCTCCTCTTCCAGCAAACAATTCAGCAAAATTCCGCCAGTATCCTTCCAAAAACGATTTCTGTCAAAAATAAAATACCTCAAGGATTTTAGCATTACAAACCTTGCTTTAGAATTTGTTAGATCAAAAGGTGCTTTATGATGTTGTAGGACAAAAACATCCCACAAACTTATCTAAAGATACGCCAGAACTAGTTCCTTCCTCGTTAAAGCATATTATCTTATGTCAAGACAGACAAAGTTTGACTGTGCCATCAAATTTTCTAAGCCTTGCCCCTTGACCAATTTTGATGGCTTAATTTCTATTTCATAATCTAGCAATTTAGCAATCCATTTTCCCCTCTTAACATCAGGGTCGGCTTGAGTGAGGATGTCTTTCACAATAGTACTAGGAACAAAAGCCACGATATGAGAATGCAGAATATAAATTCTGAAATATTTGATAGCCTTCACCAAGGCATAGGATTGCCTCTCTAGGATATTATACTTCAGCTCGGAATTAGCTAATGTCCTACTAAAGAAGGAAATAGGCTGCTCAATACCTTGTTGTCCCTTTTGTAGCAGAACTCCAATGATAGTATTCTCTGATATGAAAGTAAAAACCAGAAATTCTTTTGAGAAAACTGGGCTGATCAATACCAGTGCTTGTGTGAGTTCCCTTTTGATTTCCTCAAGTGAGTGTATTGATTATATTTTCCACTTAATGTCAACTCCCTTCTTCAGCATCCTTGTTATGTCCTTCACAATCTCGCAAAATTAGGAATAAATCGCCTTACAAAATTTACCTTTCCAAGGAAAGATTGAATCTCCTTCCTGCTTCTTGGAAAATCCACCTTCTGAATTGCATTGAACCTGTTTGGATCAATCTTAATCCCATATTTAGAAATGATATGTCCAAGTAATTTACCTGAAGTTAAAGAAAAAATAATTTTGGTAGGATTTAGAGAGATACCAAACCTTCTACATTTCAGCAGAATTATTTCTAGGTGTTTCAAGTGATCTTCTTCCCTCCTTGAGAAGATTGTTATGTCATCGAGATAAACAACTACCATCTTGTCCTTCTCTTCAAAAAAAGCAATATCCATTGCCCTCTGAAAAGTAGCTCCTGCATTCATGAGACCAAATGGCATCTTGGCATACATGAAAGTACCCCATGGTGTAGTAAAGGTTGTATTTTCTTGATCATCAAGATGTACATGGATCTGATTATAACTTGAAAAACCATCAAGCATAGACATTCTCTGAGAACCAAAAATATTTTGCAAAATTTGGTCCATCTTTGGGAGAGGATAATTGTCCTTCAGAGAGGCTTTATTTAAATTTTTGAAGTCAATACATATTCTTATTTCTCCACTCTTTTTCCTAACTGGAACCAAGTTTGAAAGCCAATTTGAAAATATGATTGGGACAATGATTTTGGCATGAAAGAGTTTCTTGAACTCCTTCTCAATTAATGGCATAAGAAGTGGCTTAATCCTCCTTAAATTCTGCTTGAAAGGCTTTTCATTTTCTGTTATGGGAATAGTATGATAAATAATAGTGGGGTCATATTCTTTCAAATCAACATAATTCCAAGCAAAAACATATTTGACACACATTGGATCATGTCCTTGTAAATTTTCCACCATTTCGAAACTGCTCTCAACTTGAACTCATCATACTCTTCGCTTAAGGCTAGTAAAACTTTCGCACTCATGTATTCTTCAAGACACTCATGGTATCTCTCATGGATTTGGTGCGCGTAATTATGAACGCCTCCATAGTTGCACATCCAGTAAACAGTTGAATGAATATTCACATAACCTATTTGAGCATGGTAGACCATGTTCACCATGGCTAATTTTCCATATATATAAAGTATGACTATGATGGTCCTATTTGAGTGTGGTAAAATATGATTTCCCATGAAAGGTTTTTCATGTTCTCCATGGTTTGAATTATTTTGTATGATGGACATGGTATAATTTGGTACAACTATTTCTCATGGTTGATAATTGTTCTTTGTGGGAGTATACCTATTTTTCATCACGGTTGAAACAATATAGTGAACCATAATTGACCATGGGTGACCACTTTCAATCATTTGACTATGCTAGCTCATGGTTGGCTAGTTCACCATGGTTTATCACATGACTATGGTAAACTATGGGTGCCCATGGGTGACCATGTTTGAGCATGGTTAACCATCTTGACCATGTTGTCCATGGTCAAACCACAATTTACTATGGCTAACCACTTGTGACCACTTGACCATGCTTGCCACTTATCCATTGTTTACCATGGTTTCCCATTCTTGATCATCATTGACCATAATCGATGAATTAACCATGGTCAACCAATTAACCATGGTTAACCATCCTTGAATATGGTTGACCATGTTTGAGCTCACTAGATAAATTATGACCATCCATGACTATTGTTGTTTGTGCTTTCCTATAAAATGTTATAGTAAACATAGGTGTGACAATGTTGCATATCCATGAAATAAGGGGAGAATAACTTTCTAGGTGGTAGACTTCTATCTCAATTGGATTTCAAGTTGAGAAGCATTTCATGCTATCCGCTATAAATCTTAATGGAAAATATACACCTCAAGTCCAAACATTTTGATTTTTTTCATCAATAATATATCTATATCGCTAATCACTTAGAACAAACACCGAAACTAAATGATCAAGACAAAGGAGATCTCAAATGTGTTCTATAATATAGGAGAAGGTTAAATTTGTAGTAATATGTGTGAATTTGGTGTTTTTATAAGTTACACTTTAGGTTACATTTTTATTATTTTTTAAACTATTTTAGTTAGCTTGAATTTGGCTTAATGAATTTTGAGTTTTGATATAAGTTACTATTAGCAATTACTTAAATTCATTATTGTTATTTTTCACATCCTTTTTTTTAATCTAATAGGTTGTATCCACATATATCAACTATTTTTACTTAAATGATTATTGCTAGTTGAGGATCAACCTGCATGGGGAGGATTAGTAGACCATGGTTAACTATGAGGGACCTTCATCGACCATGCCTAGCTATTGATAAACATCCTCAAGTTGTAATTGATGATGGTTTAATATGGCAACATGTGGTTGACTACAAATGAACATGGTTGACCATGGTTGTCCACATTTAATTATAGTTTACTATGATAGATTGAATGACCCTTGTTGACCATGTCGACCTTGTTTGACCCTAGTTCGAACATGTTGTCTAAGGTCAAACCATCATCAATTGTGGTTGATGGCATAGCCATGGTTGACAAGGGTTGACCATTAGTGACCAACATTATCCATGGTTGACCATGTCACATAATGTCGACTATCACTAACTATGGTTGACCAAGTTGACTATGGAAAACCATGCTTGACTACAAGAAACTTGGGAAAATCAACATCTATGGTTGTCATGGTCAACTATAGTTGATCACGGTTAAACATGATCGAATTATGGTTGATGCGGGTTTATTATGGTCAACATGCAGTTGACTATGGTTGACCTTGAATGTCCACATTTAATTACAATTGGCAATGACAGATTATGGAAGAAATTGGTTAACCATGATTGACTAAGTTGACCATTGTTTATGCTAGTTTGAACATGATTGACCATGTTTTTTAAGATCAAACCATGGTATATTATGGTTTACTAATTAATTCTAGTTTACCATTATTACACGTTATTTTCTCACCATGACATTTGACTCTCCATATAGGTCTATCACTACCTATATTCTACTCCCTTAGAAGTCAAAAACCCTAATCTTCCCAAACCAAGTCTTCAAATTGGAGAAAAGCTCACTTAAACCCTTAAAATTCTACATCCGCACTTTTCTAGCCTTTTCCTGCAGGTTCGCAGATACTTGTTCTATAGCCTGCGACAGCTCCCACACGTTCTGCTATTAAAACTTGTGGACCCTCATAAAAATTCAAATAAAGGAAAAGGTAAGTTCCAGAAGCCAATATGGTCGAATATTCTCCCAACTGGAAGCTTCTAGAGGCATGATCAGTTCGAGTTTTATCCCTCCTCTCATGGAGCTTATCCCTTGGTCCATGGAGCTCAAATCCCTTCATGAGAGGAATCCATCTCCCTCTTCATGGAACTGAAACTATATCCATTTCCCTATAAATTGAACTCATGTTTCAGTCTCAAGGGTAGACATACATGTTAGTTGCTGAAGAAATTCACAAGAGTGCATACTCTCTACACTATTGTTGCTGACATGAGAACGATCACACCCTTATGTTCATAACTCCATGCTAGTATTCAGAGAGGAAGGCTTGTCAAACTGAAGCAGGAACAATTGTTCATGACTCCGAGAGAAACTTGTACAACATCAAGGCATCAGGTTGTAAAGTTACTCTTTTCATTCAAGATAATACATATGGATCTCTTTTTCTCATTGAGTTGTTCTTTTGCTTGTTGAATAACATCAATACTTAGACTCCTTGATCACTAAGTTGGATTAGCTCTTATTAATTATTATATGTTGCAGGTGCTTTGATTCTTTTGGCTGTCTTCGATTGCAGGTTCTACTTACTGAAGAAGCCTAGTTGGAGCGATTGGATAAAATACTGCATCGAACGTTGGATTTCAAGGTAGGGGCATGTCCTCTTTATTTGCTTATTATAATTCTGAATTGAAAATAATCTAGAGAAAATGATTTACAAATGGATGTTTGTTTCTATCTATTCGTAGAATATTAGGGAGATTGCTCTTGTCCACAAGAGGGATTAATCCACATAATACAATGGTGACTCTGCTGGGGAATAGAACTTAGTTTTCCTTTTTAATTTTCAGTTTTAATTTTAAGAGTTTTCTGATTTTGATTTGTTTGATATTGGGTTGGGTAGATAACTTTTAATAATCCCTAAAAATAAAAGTTGAATATTTATTTTTTCTGTACTTTTCCTTGCCTCCATGCTTTTCATTTGAAAACAGTGTGGTAGCCTCCGCAAATTTTAGTTCAGAATAATGTGGTACCGCTCTATTCTCCATTAGAAACTGTGGACTTGCGAAAATTTTTGAAAAAAATAAATTCTCCTTTTGGGAGTTAGATTACCTGATTCTTTGTGTTTGCCCCAGTCTGTCTTAGCTGTCAAATCTTATGTGTGAATTTCTTTTCAGCAACTTTTGTGTTTGTGTGATTTTTCATCCGATTTGCATTTTATGAGTGAGTGTTTGCCCTACTTTCTTGCTGCTCCATACAAGATACCTTCGTATACCTCAGCTTACTGGTATGATGAAAATCTCTTTCTGAGCCATTAAGATTATTGCAAACCTTACTTTTAAGAAATTTGATTCCCTTTTCATTTGCAAATGTGGAGGAGCTTTTTAGCTTACTAAAGCCTGATTTTCACACCAACCATTTTTGGATGTTTTCATTTCTTCTGAGATAAGTAGAAATTATTCTTAGTTCAATCACAAACTAGGAGAAAACGTCCTCAAACTTTCTAGATAAACTTCAAAATTAGATTTTTTCTTTGATTTTGAATATTATGTTTTTAAGAGTTTTAGATATTCTTTTCTTTTTGGAATTAGTTTGTTTATTGATTTGTAGTTTCTGATCTGATTGATAAAGGAATTTCATTTCAAACGAGTAATTGATCATTTTTGTGAAATTGAGTTCTTAAATAAATCATCTTCTTTTCAAAGATTTTGTTTATGAATGAAATAATTGGTGCTTTGAAAGTTGTTAAATCTCACAATATTCCCTTTAAATAAGATTCATTGAAAGGAAAAGAGTTGCACTTCTCATTTAGATGCATTTAGCGTCTTTTTGAGTCAGGTCACAAACATCATTGAAGTTTTACTTCCATACCTTCTATCTTAAGCAACAGCCAAATTAAAAACAATGTTTTAATAAAATCAATCTAGATATTTTACATTTTCTAGGGCTCTTTCCACCAACATAGCTTAGGCTAGTGTCTTAGAACAGGTTGTAATTAACATTCCAAGACAGTTCAAACAAACAAGTAGCAATCTTGCAGTAGGAAAATCCAATTGTAGCATTTGTGCTCTTGGAAGCTCTTCTTAAAAGAGCCAAGCACGATATTATGTCGGAACCAGTGAGGTAATCGTACCTATCTCATTGGGAAAGATAACAGATGTGCATGTACTAAAAATGGTAAACCTCGGATAGACCATTCGAGGAGCCTGGGGTCACTTGTTGCTAAACCTTGGATTATATCAAGGAGCCTTCAAGGGGATTGAGCTTGTTACTCTACCCTTGCATGTATATCGGATCTTAGATTGTTCCCCCAGGTACATTTGTTCATGTTGGTGACCTTAGTGATTATAAACTTTAGGATTATTTCCCAAGGTGACGGTGGAGGGAAGGTCCCACTATACCTGGAGCAAACGTTGACTACACTCATTTGGACTTTCCGAAGGGTACTCTTCACTTCGAGATGGAATAAGTGGAGAGACTTGCACCAGACTATTTCATTAAGCAGATTTTCAGGGTAACTATTCCAACCACCATTTCCACATTAGAATTCTATGACGTTGGATTTCATCACCAACTAGTGTTTTTAGTGTGGGAACATACTGTTGTGTGCAGATTGCTCTCTTAGATTTTGTAGGTGTGTGATCAATTTTATTGTTTACTTAGAGACTTTAGGATATTTTGTTGAAATTTTCATTGGTTTGGTGTGTTAAACTTTTAATCGTGGCTGAATTACCTAGACAATCATGTAGAATGCAGGGGAAACACCCTGAGTACACACCAAGCCAGCTATAAAAGCTTAAATATGAGAAAGGACAACCATCAGGGACTGGATCAACTAAACAAGAGGAAACATCAATAATTATACATCGTGATTATAAAGTAGATCAACCTCAAACAAGATAAATTTCCCAAAGGAAAATATCAATTTCTAAACTAGTTGAACTTGCTTCTACAACTAGTGAATTATCAGCTACTGACCCTGAAATTTATGAACCAGAAACTGAACCTGCTACATCTGAGCCTGCTTTAGAGTTCATTACTCCAACCCCTGGTCATCCTCATTCACCACGAGTGAAGTTTCGCATCACTGAGAACCTTCCTCCTGGCCTCATTAGCATTGAAGAAATCATTGACACAGAAGAAGAAGTTATTCTTCCTTCACATCAGAAATCTTTAGATCTTAGGCCAAGTGAATTGATTTACTATTATAGCCCTTTCAAACAAGACCCTTGGTATTCTCAGTTAACCGAATTTCTACAAAATTCTGGTCTAAACTATTCGCCACCCCTAATTCCTTTTTACGCCATACCAAGAGGTAATTACAGACCTTCATTCAACATGTCTGGTGAATCATCCATGTTTTCTGCATCGCCAGAATCATTTTTGTATGTTGGTATGTCTGTTCCTTCGAGATACCAGTCGCTTTCTAGTACTTTCTTAGGAGATGCTCCCTCTCCTGAAAAACTTATACAATCACCTGGTCCAAATGAATCACATACCGAAAATTTGAACACAGAAAAAATTTATATGATGTCTGGAAACATTCCTAACCCTGACCCTCAAAGTAGTAACTTACCACCTGGGGGCATCCCCAAGGTAGTAATTTACTGCCTGGGGGGAAACCTTAAGGACAGTACACACCTCAAGGATAGTACATACCTCAAGGACAATATCATCCTCAAAGGCAGCACTCTATTCAGGGTCTGCAACCTCTTCAAGGACAATGCCCTATGCCAGGGAAACAATCTTTCCAAGGAAAACAACCTCCTTTAGGGCTACAGTTTTATTAGGAACAATGATTTTTCCAAGGAGGTCAATGTTTTAGTGGGAATTATCCAGCCAACTATCAAACATACATTCCAAATTATCAACCTGGATATGGTCTATCTTATGTAGCACAACCTTCAATGGAGCTTCATACCCTGGAATAAACATGGTGTGGAATCCATCACTAAATCAATAAAATTTGCAAACTAACGTGCAATTACCTTATAATAAACTTGGTCAACCAATTGGTTATAGTGAAATCCAACAACATATCCAACCTACGCTTCAAGTTATACCTCAAGTATCTGCACCTAGTAGTGTTCAACAACCTGGTTCGAGTACACCTAGAACTCCACCTCAAATTGTTGCACCAACTTCTATTCAACAGCCTGCCACACTTATCCCTGGAATTTTTGCAGCCCCTATTTATATAGCCCCTCAAGTATCACAACCGATCCCTCAAGTCACTGCACAAAAACCTGGACCCACAGTTCAAACTACTGTTTAGATGCCTGCGGGACAACTTGGTACAAGTACAATTGTAACAAGCCAACCTCAGTTTGTTTATCAACCATATCAAGGGCAGTATCAATATTGATCTGGATTTATGCAGGAATGAAACAAAATACAAAAATAACCATAAACATAGAGATGCAGCGGAAATAAGGCTTCATTTCATTAATATCAAATAACAAAAATATGCTTACAAACATAATGGAAATAAAAGAGCTAGGGTGTTGGTAGCGAATCTATGAGAAGAGATGTGGAAACTACAGACCTCTGAAATGTGTTAAAATGAGGCTAGAGTGCCTATTTATTATGGAGAAACAATGGAGAACTATAAATGTCGAAAAACCTAACCCTAGGAGATGAAGCGCCAAAATTGTGGGCCTCGTTTGGGTAAATTGGTGTTTCAACTTCCTAGGGACGTAACTTTGGCATACGATCTCTGTTTGACGCGTATGATACATCATTAGAAATATATATCCGAGGAATACAACTGTTGCCACGAATATCAATTTTAGAATAGAATCATATTCGCTAGATAAATGATGCCCAAAAAACATTGTTTAAGGCCTCAAAACGGCTTCAGAAGTTCAGGACCCGAAAAATTGCTAAAAATAGTAAATTGTGCTGCAACTTAAAACTAAAAGCACCGATGGTGTGGGTTTAAATGGAATAGGTGGGAGGCCACCAATTTCCACCTGGATCATTAAGGCCCCAAAACGGCTCCGAGAATGCATGACCCGAAAACCTGCTAAAACTAGTAAGTTGTGCTGAATGTGAAAAGATGCAAGAATTGATGGTGGGGTTGAAATGGAATAGGTGGGTGGCCACCGATATAAAATTGGATCATTCCTCCCTCCTTAAGAAGCAATGGTCCCCATTGCGTTGAGATCCTCCATGAGATGAGGCATGTTTTGTTGTCGAAGATGTCATGGACCTGCGGGAGGACATGCTGGATGCAATTAGTAAATTTGGTTTCTTTATCAGCCTCAAACAATACATGTGTGGATTCTGTCTATGTAGTCACATGAGGTATGGCAACATCAGGCAGCGGTGCATCAGGGGTCAGATAAATGGAGTGCTTGTCCTGACAGTGTAGAGGAACCTCCGTGAGTGAGGAGAAAATTTCCTCATATTCCTTCATGACTTTGTCCATCTGCTGCAGCCGTGTAGGGGGGACATGTTTCGAGGTTGTGGCCACGATGTTGTTCTTTCCCTGTGAGCGAGTTGTAAGGAAAATAAATTTCCTGGGTTGGGAAATAATCTTACTACATTGTTTTGCAATAGTCAAAGAGATGACAAGAGGTGGTACTACCTCTAGTATCATGTACAAGTTATTTCCCAAAGTAATAACAACAGCACGAGGCTTAGACTCATACACAACATGTCACCTCCAAAAGTGTGAGCGAGTTGTAAGGAAAATAAATTTCCTGGGTTGTGAAATAATCTTACTACATTGTTTTGCAATAGTCAAAGAGATGACAAGAGGTGGTACTACCTCCGGTATCATGTACAAGTTATTTCCCAAAGTAATAACAACAGCACGAGGCCTAGACTCATACACAGCATGTCACCTCCACAAGTATGGTTGGCCCAATAATACATCAGCTACATCAAGAGGAGCAACATCACACAATACCTCATCCGTGAATGGCTTGATACTGTACAGAAGGCGGCACTGCTAGCAGATGCGGAGATCTCTCCCTGGGTGGAGCCACCCGATGGTATATGGCTGCACGTGTGCTATGGTCGATAGGCCAAGCCACTTCATGACCTCTGCTGAAATGAGGTTCTTTTGGCTTCCTCTATCGACAATAAATTGTAGCGGAGAACCTTTCACCTACATTTGTGAATGGAAGAGGCGCTCCCTCTCCTCTGGATCCTCCTTCTAGATCTTGGTGTTGGCAACAATGGCACTAGGGTCCGCATCAATGATCTGCTTCATCGGTCATCATGGAGAGGATTAGCAGACCATGGTTAACTATGAGGGACCTTCATCGATCATCCCTAGCTATTGATAAACATGCTCAAGTTGTAATTGATGATGGTTGATATGGTAATATGTGGTTAACTACAAATGACCACGGTTTTCCACATTTAACTATAGTTGACTATGATAGATTGAATGACGCTTTTCGACCATGTCATCCTTAATTGACCCTAGTTTGAAGATGTTGTCTAAGGTCAAACCATCATCAATTGTGGTTGACGGCATAACCATGGATGACAAAGGTTGACCATTGGTGATCAAGGTTATCCATAGTTAAACATTTGACCATGGTTAACCACGTTGCCTAGTGTAAACTATCATTGACTATGGTTGACCATGTTGACTATGACTGACCATGCTTGACTACAAGAGACGTGGGAAAATTAACAGTTATGGTTGTCATGGTCAACAATAGTTCACCATGGTTAAACATGATTGAATTATGGTTGATGAGGGTTTATTGTGGTCAAGATTCGTCAACATTTAGTTGACTATGGTTGACCTTGAATGTCCAAATTTAATCACAATTGACTATGACAGATTATGGAGGCACTTGGTTGACCATGATTTACTAAGTTGACCATTATTTACACTAGTTTCAACATGCTTGACCATGTTATTTAAGATCAAACCATGGTTTATTATGTTTTACCAATTAATTCTAGTTTACCATGGTCAACCAAAACAAAGCATGGTTGGCCATGGGCAAGTTCGAGCGTGGTGAACTACAGTTTCCCATGAAAGGCTATAACTCTTTGTGGTTTACACTTTTTCACATGATGACCATGATATAATTTGGTAGAGCAATGTTGAAAACAATTACACATGATTGATGATGGTTATCTATGGTTGAGTGTACTTGACCATTCTTGACCATGCTTAACCGTAATAAGCCATAATTTACCACAGTTGACCAGTTTTGATTGTTTGACCATGGTAGGCCATGGTTGGCTCATTAACCATGGTTGACCACATGATTATGGTTAAAACTAGTGACCCAGACTACCCATGATACCATCGGCCAAAACCATGAATCCATAAATATGATAAAATAAAGTAATATACAAATATAGTGTTAATTGATTGAAGTTGTCACTAGTATGTGCATATGTAAGAGTGAGAAAATTGTGAGAGAGATTTCCAAAATGGATAGTAAGATGAAGTCAATAGTTGTGAATCACGTGAATTTTAAGCCCATTTGAGAAGAGAGAGCCTCATCAGATTGAATTGTATTCTACAATGTGATAATAGTGTATATCGTACAAAGACAAAGACTATATCAAATTATATTAGAGACCTAAGAACTAGCAGAATGCTAAGAAATTTTATATCCAAATTTTAGTTATGTCTATACTTCGTTGCATCCTCCAATTCATTCCCTTCTTTAGATGTGAGCTTTAGATTTTATTCCATTGGAGTGGAAAAATGATTGCATTCAACCATTCCAAACGTGTTCAACAATTCTCCAATGTACTTCTCTTTAGAGAGAATGTATTCCTTGGATGTTGGGTCACATCAATCCCCAAATAGTAGTGAACATGTCCTGCATATGTCATCTTAAATCATTTCTTCAACTCTTTATTTATGGATGTAATAATTTTTTTGTTTCTTCCCTATTATCACCTAATCATCTACATATACCACAAGATAAACAACAATTTTTCGAGTTTTCTTGAAACAAAAAAGTTGCATCATCAAGATTAAAGCATTTGAAATTTAATTTTAGAAGATTCTCATTTAAGTTTTCATACTTGGCCATAAATGGATTTGATGAGTTTGCATACTTTCTATTCTTGTCCCTTCACAACAAAACCTCTTGGTAGAGACATGAATACATTTCCTTTCAAGTATCCATTCAAGAAAGTAGTCTTCAAATCCATATAATGAAATTTCTATCCATTTTGAGTTACCAAACAAAAGAGAGTCTAGATGGTGGCTTATTTTGTTGTGGAGGAAAATTTCTCTTCATAATCAATACCTTTATGTAGATCCTTTCGCCATAATGATGCAAGAGAATCGACCCATCCTCTAAAAAAATAGCAAGAACAACTTCTAGAAGGTGAAAAATGAGAAAATCGCGTCAAAAGGAAAGGAATTTCTTAAAAATATAAATAAAATATATCCATGAGGGATCCTAGAGATTATGTTGATAGCTTTTGTGCATGGTGATTTAATGCATTCAATTTAGATTTATGCATATATATGTTGACTTTGTTTGATGAATTAACGTTACATGTAGACCATAGGGTTGTTCCGTTTTTGCAGTGGAAGTGAGGATGAGTTGAGTTTGTGGGCTCATAACCCACAAGTCCCAAGATCGAATCAGTAAAAATATTGAAAATGAAGAGACCCCATAAATATTTTTCATCACATAATATATATATATATACCTCATGATGGCAATCATAGCTTATTATAACATTTCATAAGTGATATTATCCAAACCCTTGATAGGGAATCCACCAAAATAAGAAACCTTAGCCACTCACTATGATTTTCAAAGTCCATAAAACTAGGGTTATGAAATTCTACATTACAAGGATTTTCAAATTCCAAAAAAATAGGGTTTTCAGATTTCACGAAACTATGGATTTCAAATTGCACAATGAGTTTTCCACCTTTATGGAAAATCGTCACACTTATTTTATCTTTCATCCCAAAAGCTATCCCCATGCAAGGCTAATCAATTCAAAATTGCAACTACAAAAATGTTGATTAAAAGTCATATGTACATGGTTTTGATTTTATTATTTCAGTTTCTATTTCATATCTTTTAAAATCAAGCAATGGATGTTAAAATCCAAATAAATAATAGAAATAATTTGTTGGAAATCAGATAATAAAGAGAGTCTTGAAGAGAAATTATGCACCTTGGTTTTTTATATCCATAAAGAAAATTCATAATATTTCTATAAGTGGCCTATGTAAGTGACCTACAACTCGCCATAAAATTCGAATTAAGACCTAGATGGGAAAATTTTCAATTCCATTGGAATATTGGGACAAAGTTATACCTAGGGAGGCCCCTCTCCAAGGACTCCATATATCAAAATTGAATTTTTTGAGGATCTATAGAGCAAGGGTTTTTTCCAGAAAAGATCAATGTGGATTTTTCAAAATAATCACTTGAGCAATATTTGGTAGTGTGCTCGCATGAGTGTTGGCCAAACACAAATGTTAGAGGTTGCAAATTTTTTGTATTCTACTTTGTTTGGTTTTTATCCAAAAATGTTCACAATATGACCCTAAATAGCTCTTGAAAATGAGCTACAACTCAAGATGAAATTCAAATTGGGACCCGAGGGTAAAAAAAATCAAATCCATTGGAATCCTATCATCTAGTTACATGTAGGTACACCCTCCTAATACTCTATAGATCAATAATTAAATTATTTGTTTATTTTCAAAGGTAAGGATTTGTTCAATAAAGATAAACACAAATTTTTCATACGAGGTTGGATTTTTCCCAACAACCTACTAGTGACTAGGTTTGAATACCTCAACTCTGAACTCGAGTTACAAGATAAAATATTCTAGAGTCTTCTTCATCATAATCATGTGGATAGCCCATTTTTCATGAATAAGGGGGGATGATGTGGCATCCTCTCAAATTATGTTGATGAAAATAAGAAGGCCAACATCTGAGTGGCATAAGGAAGGAAAGCTAGTGAACTACAAAAGCAATGAAAAACTCTTAGTAAAAAAACATCTTATTATCATATTCCAATAGTCTCCATCTCCTTATATATATTATTGATCTTTCTTAATGGAATTCATTCATTCACTGAGTTACCAATGCCATACCTAACATGGTATTAGAGCTACAATTCCCATTTAATTTGTTTTCATAACTACTCCCCCTTGGACAAAATATATCTTTATTACCTTCTCTATCCTCTACAAATTTGGTGCCTTAATTTTTTTTTTTTTTTGTGTACGCTGGCTTATCTCTTCAAATTCTTAGTGCGGTGAACTTTCTTCAACATCCCTATGTGTTATTTCTCTTTTGAATGTGTTGAAAAATCTTGAACACTAAGTTGAAGCAACGTATGGTAACCGTGGGTTTATCCTTGGTCGTAAGAGTGATATTATATGTGCATTATTTACAAGTCAAAATGTCCCTTCTATTTGTTGATTAAAGCAACGAGTTGGTGTAGAACCATATGGTGTAGTTGCATATGGTTGTCATGGTTGTGGTATGTGTTGGTAAATTCATCTCTGTGTTAACTCTTGTAGGTGCTTTGTGTTATGTTAGATGTGTACCTCGTATATAATACCCCATCCATCTATGAAATCTATTACCTTATTCACCTCTGACATGAGCATCCTCCTCTTCACCATCATTCTCACTCTCACTGCTAAGATACATACCTCACCTCGCCTTTAATTTCTTTACAGACGCACCACTTTTAGATTTACCAACCCAAAATAACTCAGACGCCACTCATCACAGAAAAAAACAATTCACAATTAATTGTGAAAAGATTATCTATGTATTCGAATGAATATTTTCATATATAGTTATATGTCTATGTCACATCGAGGAGGACACATATGGGTATCCTGGATTTTGCAACGACGAGCCTATACCAACTAGAGTGGGCTCTAATTAAACATAACATGATAAATTATGGTTGATGAGATTTTATTATGCTTCATCGGTGACACAGGGATAGTCTACATTTCATTACAGTTTATTATGATAGATTATGAAGGATCTTGGTTAACCATGTTTGACCAAATTGAGTATGGTTGATACTATTTTGATCATTGTCTACCATGTTATTTAAAGTGAAACCGTGGTTGATTGTGGTTTTCCACTTAACCATGGTTGAACATGAAAATCATAGTTCACCATGGAGGACTACCAAAGCCATGGTTAGTGTGTTTGAGCATGGTAGAACATGTTCACTATGGCTATTTTACCATATATATAAATTATGCCTATGATGGTCCTCTTTGATTGTGGAAAAATATGGTTTCCCATGAAAGTCCTTTTATGTTCTCCATGGTTTGCATTATTTTGTATGATGGAAATGGTATAATTTGGGAGAGCTATTTCCCATGGTTGATAAGTATACTTATTTTTCATCACACTTGTCCTCCTTAAACATAGTGAACTATAATTTACCATAGGTGACCACTTTCAATCCTTTGACCATGGTAGCTCATGGTTGGCTAGTTCACCATGGTTTATCACATGACTATGGTAAACTATGGGTGCCCATGGGTGACCATGTTTGAGCATGGTTAACCGTATTGACCATGTTGTTCAAGGTCAAACCACAATTGACTATGGCTAACCACTTGCGACCACTTATCCATGCTTGCCACTTATCCATGGTTTCCCATTCTTGATCATCGTTGAACATAATCGATTAATTACCCATGGTCAACCACTTAACCATGGTTAACCATCGTTGACTATGGTTGACCATGTGTGAGGTCACTAGATAAATTATGACCTCGTTGTTTGTGGTTTCCTATAAAATGTTATAGTAAACATAGGTGTCACAATGTTGCATATCCATGAAATAAGGGGAGAATAACTTTCTAGGTGGTAGACTTTTATCTGAATTATATTTCAAGTTGAGAAGCATTTCATGCTATCCGCCATAAATCTTAATGGAAAATATATACCTCAAGTCCAAACATTTGACTTTTTTTCGTCAATAAAATATCTAGATCGCTAATAACTTAGAAAAAACACCAAAAAATAAATGATCAAGACAAGGGATATTTCAAATGTGTTATATAATATAGGAGAAGGTTACATTTTTAGTAATATGTGTGAATTTGGTGTTTTTATAAGTTACACTTTAGGTTACATTTTTATTATTTTTTAAACTATTTTAGCTGGCTTGAATTTGGGAAAATTAATTTTGAGTTTTGATATAAGTTACTATTAACAATTAATTAAATTCACTGTTGTTATTTTTCACATTTTTTAAAGTCTAATAGGATATATCCACATATATCAACTATTTTTACTTAAGTGATTATTCCTAGTTGAGGATCAACCAACATGGGGAGGATTAGTAGACCACGGTTAACTATGAGGGACCTTCATAGACCATGCCTAGCTATTGATAAACATCCTCAAGTTGTAATTGATGATGGTTTAATATGGTGTAGGAATTTACACGGTAAGTTCTTTAGATCAATAGCCAAAGGTCATCGCTCACAAACAGATCACAAATCAGTACACCAGTATTATCATGTGGTTAAAACCCTCGAAGAGGGAAACAATCCACTGCCCGAGCCAACGCAGCCACTTCAGGAAATTTATTAATATAAAAAGAAAAGTTACATATGTTTCTCTCATAAACGGGTACCGCAAAAATGACCCTCCATGCACTTTAAATGGATATCATGGACCAATCGGGTAGTAAGCCATGGATCAAGTGTTGTTAATACCAAGGAGAGAGAGAGAACCATCGGATCACTACAAATCATGATCATCGGATTATAAGTTACAAATGTACATAGTAAAGAAACACACTTTACCTAACTCTACACTAGACTAAGTTATTCTTAACTATTTCCTATGTGTCATAATATCCTAACGTCCCCCCTTAAGAACAAATTGGGATAGGAGTAAAGGATTTACAAAGGTGACACAAAAGGATCCTATTTCCTATGTGTCGAAATATCCTAACAACCCCCCTTAAGAACAAATTGGGATAGGATTGAAGGATTTACAAAGGTGACACAATAGGAGAAGGAAGGAGGCATTAGATCCTATCCCCCCTTAATGATAACTTTCCTGAACTCCAAGCATGGATCGAAGTTTGGTAAACTTCGCTTGTGTGAGAGCCTTTGTAAAGATATCGACTACTTGATCATTGGTTGGACAATACTGAACTTCAAGAACACAATCATGAATGAGCTTTCTAATGAAGTGTATGTGGAGCTCAATGTGTTTCATATGCTGATGCTGAAATGGATATTTACATAGCTAAATGTCACTTTGATTATCACACCAAAGTGTAGTTGGATGCTACTGATGAAGACCAAATTTAGACAGGATCTGATGAAGCCACATGGCTCCTTACTGGCTTCAACTGCACCACGATACTCTGCTTCTGCTGAAGAAAGAGAGATGGCACTTTGTTTCTTACAAGACCATGTAATAGGTCCTGAACCAAGAGTGAATACATATCCTATAGTAGACTTTCAATCATCAGGGTCACCAGCCCAATCAAAATCAGTGAAACCAATTAAAAATGGAGATGCTCATGCATTGTAATGAATCCTGAACTGAACTGTACCTCGAATATATCGAAGTATTATTTTAGCTGCTTTCGAGTGACTTTCATGAGGTTGGTGCATAAACTGAGCGAAAAGACCAACGGCAAAGGACGAGTATGGGTTAGATACAGAAGTTTACCAACAAGTTGACGGTATAAGGTAGCATCAACTTCAGGGGTAGTATAAGTGACTGAAAGCTTGAATCTAGACTGAAAGGGAGAAGGGGTTGGCTTACACTCTTCAATGTGAAAGTGGTGTAGAAGATCACATGCATACTTGGACTGAGAGAGGGTAATACCTTCTTTGTATTGCAAGACTTGAAGACCAAGGAAATAATGCAAGTGTCCTAAGTCTGTCATTTCAAACTTCTTTTTGAGGCTATACATCAAATGGTTTATATGGTTATGTTGGAACAGGGTCTCCTGCAAGCTGCGAAACTGGTCCATTTTGTATATTTTTTATTATACCTAGTCTAATGCAGGGGTTTTGGGGTGGTTCAAAGCCCCTAATGCATTGTAAATGGGTCAAGGGTAGAACAAGAGTCTGCAAACCACAGTTTGCAGACCATTGGATGTGTAGGCTAAAATAGTAAAAGTAGTTCAACCTTTTTGAGTTGTAAGATAGACTTGGAATAGAGATTGATGCTAAGTGCAAACTGATAGATCTGGTTAGGGTTGTTGGGGAAGGACTCCTGCTGCTATGTGCATGCAGATTCTTTGTCCTGCTGTGTGCGGACCCTTCTGTTGTGTGCACAGGTTGGGTTTTGGGTATTGTAAGTAGATCTGAAAGATTAATGCATGCAGAAGTATTGTTGAATGTCTGAATCTATTGGAGTTACTGTGATGTTTGGTTAATTAATATATGCTGATGTGTTATTGATTTAAGCTGCGAACATACTTGTGTTACTTGTTTATGCTATGATCTGGATCTGTTCTGTTGCACTTCATGCAATAATATCTAGTATAGCTACATTATCACTATATGAGTTCATGATCTATTGATTACTGTGAATTATTGTTGAGTCCCGAATTTGTCTCTTTTCCATACACTTTTCCATATCTCTTTCACTCACCTAAACCTCCAAAATTGTCAATATCATGTGCAAAAGGGTATCTAACATGGTTTTTAATTATGTTTGTGTGTTTTCTATTTGATTTAGATTTTGTTCATACAACTGCGAAAACTTGTCACTTTCCGCAGCCGCTGCAACTTTCCGCAGCTATTTTGTGGAAATCAATGTTACAGGTGTCAACGAAGGGAACGAGCCACATGGGCAGGCTAGGAATGACAAGGACATGGTTCGTGTCCTATTGGTTCAAATAAATTCGTCAAGGAAAGCCGCGGTCAAAGCCATCCACGTGGAAGTCAACTGTGGAGTTCTATGTCGGCTGGACTCTGTTTCGTGGCATAGAAACATCCATACGGCCGTTTCCCAAGCTTGTGGAGGTTAATTGACATCTGTGCAAAGTTCTGGAGTTGAATTTAAGCGCCCACCTTCCATAGATCCGTTTTCCAACATGGCCATACTCCTAAATCCGTGGCCTTAGTGGTCTACGTGCTGGCTGCTATCATAAACTTCAGGAGACATTTACATTTTATTGCTTTATAAAGAGCGTTTGCATACGCACGTAGAGTTAGTGAATGTGAGTTGATAGTTGTTAGTTGATATATCTGTTAAGTTGATGTGCGTACTCTGTTATGTGGTGATTACGCTGCCTTGAGCCGTAATACCACCAGCCTGTAATGACTTTCTTTTTAATGTGAAAAACTCCGTTTCATAACTTAATTCGTGTTTGAAGATCATACCAGAGCTGCGTAGAGGGCCCCTGCTCAGCCGAGGTTCTGTGTATTAATGTATATATTTTTCATTTCATTTCTTTAAGTAATCATTGTATCATAACCCATTACATGTTCATATTTCATAGTTGTTTTATTTCTGTTCATACATTTCTGTAATTTCCATTGCATTCCTGTCTTTTATGTTTTTATGATTGTTAAAATACTGATCAGTTTTCTTGTGCAGGTTTTAGGTAGACAGCCCGGGGCATTTTCATAGTATTTTTGCTAATGATATGAAACTGATATTATTCTGCTGCTAGTTTTCTTTCACAGTCTTTGTTTAACTTCAGTTTTGTCTTGTGCACTTCAGTTTTGTTTATCTAATTCAGTAGTTAAAATTAGACATATTAAGCTACTCATAGTGTCTTCAGCTACCTCCGAAAGCCACAGCTGGACTGATGGTGAGGGGCTGCATGATGAGATGTGTAGTTTAGTATTAGTTTCCTTTCTGCAAAATTAGATATATTAAGCTGCTCATAGCGTCTTCAGTTTCCTCCGAAAGCCACAGCTGGACTGATGGTGAGGGGCCGCATGATGAAGTGTGTAGTTTAGTATTAGTTTCTTTTCCGCAAACTTAAATATATTGAATCATGTATGACATCTTCAATTGCCTCCGAAAGCCACAGCTGGACTGATGGCGAGGGATTGAATCACGTGTGTATGGTTTAGTATTAGTTTATTTTCTGCAAATTAAATATCAGTTACACAAGTTGTTTATGATTACTTCCGCAAGTCATAGCTGGTCTAATGATGAAGGGTCAGAAAATGAATTGATGTAATCTGGTTTAGATTTCTTTCATTGCAATTTTGAATTTCCATAAGCATAGTTTCTTTTGTGTTCAATTGGCAGCAAGAATAGTTTAGTTTTCATATTCACTAGTTTCTTGTTTTGATTCATTAGATTAACAGCACTTTCCATTTCAGCAGTTTACTTTCTTTTGTCATTGTAATTTCAATTTGCTTTTGAAGTTTCGAGATTGGTAAATCATTATAGGGGATATCACTTCCTTGAACAATTATAACCAAGCTTTTTTTTCACTTTAGAATTTCCATTTCACCTTAGAAAGACCATAAACGACAAAAAGATAAGAAAGAGGTTATCTTGCACATATAGTGCGCCGCACTTCATCAGCTTACGATTCCCGGATTGACAATTAAATGCAGCAATTTAGGACACACTAAATTGACCAAACATTTTGGCGCCGTTGCCGGGGAAGTGTAACTAGGTAGCCAATTTCTTAAAAAAAACACATAAAATCATAAAAGAAGGGAAAACTTGATAACTTCTTGAAGTATGCTCTCCTCTTGCACCTAGTGTGATCTGGAGGATCAGAAAAGAGAGTTATTGGTTTAGTAATTTCTTAAGTATGCTCTCTTCTCGCACCTAGTGTGATCTGGAAGACCAGAAAGAGAATTATTAGCCCAAATTTTTAAAAAATAAAAAAAATGACATGCATAGAGCAAGAGATTCTAGGGGAAGGTTTATAGCTAAAGCCAAGAGTTCGATTTTCACAACTCCATCTTCTTCAAGGCATAGACCAGATTCACCATCATCTACCCCTAGCCTTAAGATTTTTGGAAGTCAAAGAACAACTGAATTAGAGGATTCTCCTACACCACCTACTAAAGCCTACTTAGAAAACAAAGAAACTTTCTCTCATCCTTCCTTGATAGAAGAACTAGAGGACTATAAGGACTCTAAAGAAGCTATCATGGCAGAGGAAGTAATAAATAGAGGTGGAGGTAGAGGAGGAGGAGATAATGAAGATAACAATGGTGAAGGAAATAATGGTAGAAATAGGGACGATTTTCTTGGATTCCCTATAGTCGATGAGGAAACTCATGCAACAATGAAAAATATTTCACCATCTGTTCTCCCTAACTTTTATGGATTACGAAGTGAAGATCCTGAAACATTTCTGTTTGATTTTGAAGTAGTGTGCCGAACTTATGACTATATGGAAGATTCTCAAAAACTCAAACTATTTCCTTCAACCTTGAAGGGATCTGCTTTGAAATGGTTCATGGGATTAGCCACTCAATCTATCGGGACTTGGAATGATATGAAACAAACATTTTTGGATAGATACTTGGATTATTGTATGCCCACCAATCACAAGGATGAGGTATTCAAAATGATGCAAAAAGAAGATGAAAATTTGGAAGACTTAATTGAAATATTTCAATACAACTTGAAAAGAGCAAAGATGAGCAACTTAGATAATGAAACCTCGAAAGCCCTCCTATTAAAAGCCATTAGAGATGAATGGATAGACATTTTAAACATGATGGGTAAAGGAGACATTTCTCAACTCCCATTTCATGATATAACAGAACTATGTATCCAATTCTCAAGGGGAAGATCTAAAACTGGAAAAGGGCCTAGGGATTCTTCTCTTATTAGGGCTAACAAATCTGCAACTGGATCAGTAAGTAGGGCACAGATTGGTAATATGCTTGATGAGTTTAAAACTGATATCTTAGGGGGTCTTAGTGAACAACTAGACACCCTTAAAATCCAAAACAAGCAGAAAGCAGAAACAGATGCTTTAGCCATCTTTTGTCCGAAATGTAGAAATAAACATGCTTTAAGGGAATGTCCCTTGGATGCAAAAGTTGTAGAAACATGTATGATTTGCTCAGAAAATCATGAAATCAAGGATTGTCCTTCAATCCCCGGACTCAAAGCTTTTTTTCAAGAAGATCCAAATTCAATAGAGTCTCTCTGTTTTGTCGCAAGGAGACCTTGGCAGGGACAACAATCTCAAGGGTTTAATAACCCTATGAATCTTCAAACCCCACCAAATTGGACTCCTTGGCAACAACCTTGGCCCCAACATCAACACTCATATCAGCCATGGGTACAAGGAATGCAAAATCCTTATGGGAGATTTGCTCAATTTTATCAATATCCTCCATCTTTTCAAAACCAACAAGCTCCATAATTTCCAAGCCAAAATCCACAACAACTTTCATTGCCATTTCCACAACATCAACCTTCTCAACAAAATACAAATCCTCAACTCATGCTCCCATACCAACAAAAGACAAATCAACTTCCAACTCAGCCATTGCCAAATCCTAACAATAAGAATCCTCAAACTACTTATATGGTAGAAGGACAACAATTTCCTACCTATATGATTGTTCCTCTCAACGATGTACAACTCAGATCTGGTAGAGTTTTAGAAAAACCTTCTATAGAAATTCAAGAGCAAGATACCTCCGAGGAGGACTCTCTTCAAGTCAATAAGGGTTCTGAGGAAGAATCTCTTCAAAATTCAAAAATTCAAAAAGAAAAAGAAAAGCTAACATCCACAACTCCTATAGTTGAGCAACCTGTATCTTCATCTACACCTCCTTTTCCGTAAAGACTACAAATTGATAAGGGGGTGGAAAAACAAATCTTGTTGCCTAACTATGACTTTCTAGATGAATTGAAGAATGTTTGTATCAAGATTCCATTGCTACAAGCCATTCGAGAAATTCCTATTCTAGCAAAAACCATAAAGGAGTTGAGTTTCAAAAGACCAGGAAGAAAGCTAAAGGACATAAGAAGAATCCACCTGGTAGGAAAGATTGCAGACATTATGATGGGAAAAATTACCATGCAGAAGTATGTAGATCCAGGAAGTCCAATTGTCAAGACACACATAAATGGGATAGAAATTCCAAACACATTGATTGACTTAGGGGCTGCTATCAACATTATGAGTAGACAGACTATGGAACAGTTAAAACTTCCTAACCTTCTTTTTACACCTACTTTATTGCAACTTGCAAATCGATCGGTTATTAAACCAGATGGTGTATTAGAAGATATTTCAGTCTCCTTAGATTCTTGGGAATATCCAGTAGACTTTATGATTTTGACTCCCAAAAGCAATCTAGGAGGACATCCAATTATCTTAGGAAGACCTTGGCTGGCCACAGCCGATGCTTTTATTAGTTGTAGATCTGGAGACATGTACATTTCTAATGGTAATTCGACAAAGAAATTCAATTTGTATCCTCCCGCAAGAGCAATTACAGAAATAGGAGACAATGAATGGGTCGATGATGAGAACACTATACAACCTGTCTTTACCATTTCCGAGATTAGTGAGGATAGTCAAATTCTGAACACATTAGAAAATTTTGAAGTAACTTCAGAATATGACCCCACACAATTTCAGTTGGAATCTGACATAGAATATTTATCATCAAGACAAATGTCTCTTTACTCTATGGAAGAATTTGGTAATTCTGTTTTTGAGATTTTTCCAGAAAAGACATTGAATATCAATAAACATCCGGAGAAGTCACAACAAGAAGAACTAACCAGAATCTTGCAAAAACATTCTACTGCATTTGCATGGGAGTATACTGACATGAAGGGTATTGATCCTAAGACTCGCATCCATCATATCTATATTGAGGAAAACAGTAGACCAATCAGACAACCTCAAAGAAGGATGAATCCAAATCTTAGGGAGATAGTGAAAGAAGAGCTCCAAAAACTTCTCAATGTAAACTTTATTTATCCAATTTCAGATAGCCGATGGGTTTCTCCTTTGGTTATAGTACCTAAAAAGAATGGTAAATGGAGAGTATGCATTGATTACAGGGAATTGAACAAAGCAACTTTGAAGGATCACTTTTCTTTGCCTTTTATTGATCAGGTATTAGATACATTAGCAGGTAAAAAGTACTTTTCATTTTTGGATGGTTTTAGTGGCTATAATCAAATTCAGGTAGCACCCGAAGATCAAGATAAGACCACATTTACTTGTCCATGGGGAACTTTTGCCTACCGAGTGCTTCCTTTTGGGTTATGTAATGCACCAGCAACATTCCAAAGAGCAGTACTAGGAATTTTTTTTTGATCTAATCCATGATTGTGTAGAGGTTTATATGGATGATTTTACAGCTTATGGTAATTCATTTGAAGAGGCATTAGAAAATTTGGAAAAAGTTCTTATAAGATGTAAAGAAACAAACCTTTCATTAAGCCATGAAAAATGCTTTATGATGTTTACTGAAGGGATTGTTTTAGGACATCATATTTCAGGAGATGAGATTAAGGTTGATAGATCAAAAGTTGAAGTCATCTCCAAGTTGCCTATTCCAAATTGTCAAAGAGATGTTAGAAGTTTTCTAGGATTTACTGGTTACTATAGAAGATTTATAGAAAACCTCACTAAAATAGCATCTCCACTCTTCAAGTTGCTTACAAAAGACTGTGAATTTAAATGGGATCCTGATTGTCAATCCGCTTTTGAAACTTTGAAAACAAGAATATCTCAAGCACCTATCTTGAGAGGACCAAATTGGAAACTTCCTTTCCATATTTCTACAGATGCTTCAGATACAGCTCTTGGAGCTGTGTTGGGTCAAAAAGATTTACTTCCTTATGCCATTTATTACACCAGTAAAAATTTGACTCCCACAGAGTTGAATTATACTGTGACTGAAAAAGAGTTCTTAGCTGTTGTTCATGCAATTAATAAGTTTATACATTACATAACAGGCTATGAAACTTTTATTCATACTGACCATTCTGCAATTAGATATTTAATGAACAAACCTGTTACTAATGGCAGAGTGACAAGATGGCTTTTACTTTTGCAAGAATTCAATATTACTGTGTTGGATAGACCAGGAAAACATAATACAGTAGCTGATTTCTTGTCTAGGATTCAGAATACTAAAGAAGATTCTCCCGTAGAAGATAAGTTTCCTGATGAATATTTGTTTGCAGTAACTATTAAGACCCCTTGGTATGCAGATATTGCTAACTATTTGGTTACAGGGAAACTACCTTCACATTTATTTCCAAGAGAAAACGAAAAATTATTCAGGAGAGTTCAAGATATTCATGGATTTCTAACGAATTGTTTAAAACAGGGCCAGATCTTGTGATCAGAAGATGTGTCAGGGAAGATGAAATGCCTGATATTCTTAAGGCATGTCATGATGAACCATGCGGCTGACACTTTGCAGACAAAAGGACAGCCTATAAAATCCTCTCTTTAGGATATTATTGGCCTTCCCTCTTCAAAGATGCAAAACAATATGTCAAAAGGTGTGACAGCTTCCAAAGAGTAGGGAAACCTACCCTTTCAAATGAAATGCCATTGCAAACACAGGTACTCATTGAACCCTTTGAAAAATGGGCTTTAGATTTCATTGCACCAATTAATCCACCATCGAAGCAAAAGAAGTATACATTGGTTTGCACTGATTATGTTACTAAATGGGTAGAAGCTAAAGCATTAGTATCTGCTACTGAAAATTCAGTTGTTCATTTTCTTTATGAGGATATTTTTACTCGCTTGGGTGTTCCAAGAGAAATTGTAACAGATCAGGGGAGCCAATTCACATCAAATTTGGTGGAGAAGTTGATGGAAGAATACAAAATCAAGCACAGAAGATCTACTCCTTACCATCCACAAGCAAATAGTCAAGTGGAGTCCACAAACAAAGTTCTTGAAAGTATCATCACCAAAACTGTTCATCTACATAGAAGAGATTGGGCAGAAAGGCTTCCTGAAGCCTTGTGGGCCTACAGAACTACATGGAGGAATACAACATGACATTCTCCCTATGAACTTGTTTATGGGAAAGAAGTCTTGCTCCCCATTGAGTTCCAAGTCAAGACCTTCAAGATAGCAGTTCAGTTGGGAATGGACTTATCAGAAGCCCAAAAGCATAGAATGGAGCAATTGAATGAGCTAGATGAGATCAGACAAGAAGCAATTCTAAGAACCGATCTAGTTCAATATCAAAGAACTAAGTGGCATGAAAAATATATCAAAGAGAAGAAGTTTCAAGAAGGAGATTGGGCATTGTTATTTGACTCCAAGTTTAAAGACTTTCAAGGGAAATTTCAGACTCATTGGCTTGGGCCATATGAGATTGACAAGGTCTTTAACAATGGAGCTGTAAGAATCAAGACCATTGATGAGTTTCAAACTCCTCTTTTAGTGAATGGCCATAGATTGAAAGTTTATCATAAGCCACTCTCTAAAGAGGATTTTGTCAAGTTGTTTCAAGAAAGTTCTGCAATCAGGCTGGTATAGAAGAATCCTTCTTCTCTACCAAGCTAGTTTTTGTTTTTCAAGTTAAAAAAAAAAAAAAAAAAAAGAGAGAAAAAATGGTATAAGCCTGAAAACCAATCATTGATTGGCAGTCTTATACAGAAAATATGGAGTGAAAATCAGGGACACCTGACACTCTATATTTTCCAAAAAAAATTTTTTGTCTTTTATTTCATTTCATCTCACCGCCCACTCCATTTCATTTCACTTCATTTCATTTCATTACATTTCATTTCACTTCATTCCACTTCATTTCATCCATTCCATAAATAAAAATCTTTTTATGACCATTTCCACCTGGTCATTTGTCATTTGTTCATTTCTATTTCAGCCAAGTAATAGCTGTGTCAGTTTCCGCAGCTGACATCTGTTTCCGCAGCTGACTCCAGTTTCCGCAGCCAGAAGCAGATTACGCAGCTGCTACTACTCTGTTTTCAAAAAGAATGTACAGTTAGTTGTTGTTTTCATAAAATCATGAAATAAAATGCAGGAGAGGATCAATGGGACATTCAAGACACTAATGAAGATCAATCAGTTGAAGACCAAGGGCAAAAGCAAGGATTCCAAAGGTATAAATAAAGTTTATTTCAAATAGTATAAAAGACACATTTTTATGTAATTTTAAACTATGAGCTCTACCCATAACGCGCAATGATTATATTGACAGTCCGTAACCTTCCACGATCTCTATGTTATCCTCTTGCATTTATTCACAAACAGCTTCATTATTGAAATTCCGACTCTTACTCATGTTCAAATAGCCCACCGAAGATAATGATACGTATTTGAGTTGACAAAGGACTCTTACAAGCCGCATAACTCCATAATCATTGATTGAAACGTGTTCATATTTATGACACAGCCACCAAAAATTCAAAATGCGGCCGAATGCATTATGCTTTGTTAACCTCTTTGTCGTTTCTCTGTCGTGTTTACAAAACCTCACTCTACTCATTCTCATTCCCTGTTTCACTCCATTCCGTTCCTTTTACTCACTCTCATTCCCGTATATTCACCCACAGTCTTATTCCATTCTGTGTATGGTACTCATTTCCGTTTTGTGATAACGT
Organism: Pinus albicaulis; assembly: GCA_034641835.2. Classification (NCBI taxonomy): domain Eukaryota; kingdom Viridiplantae; phylum Streptophyta; class Pinopsida; order Pinales; family Pinaceae; genus Pinus; species Pinus albicaulis. Next base: position 1,368,811,954 of record CM076572.1, on the reverse strand, counting down.
CCCCACAGCATTGTGCTCGACTCCGTGTATCCCATTGTTCTATTTCCACTTAAACCCTCACAGAGGCAAGCCGTGAAGCACAAAGAAGTAAAATGGGAAAATTATTAAGGGCAGAGCCGGAAGGACCGAAGTTCATAGAGGGATTTCCACAAGCAAAAGAGATGTTGAGAAAAGCTAAATGGCTGCGTTTTATTCAGAAATTCCGGGGTTACCACAGAGAAATTACCAAAGTGTTTGCAAGATCATTTGATGGCTCGGAAGCAGAAGTGGGAGACCTCAAATTTTTGGTTAATGAAGCATCAATAGCAGCAGCAACAGAGCTTCTTCAGGAAGGAGAACGGTGGTTCAAAAACAAAAGTATCAGTGATGAGGCATGGAGAATAATCCTCCGAAATCAAGGTATGGATATCACTGTTTTCAAAAGAGGAATCCCAGTGCATGCAATAAAAGATGAATGGACTACTTTATTACTCATTGTTCAGAAATTTATCACATGTGAAGGCCGCTTTGGTTCTATGTACATGTATCATACTAGGATATTGATGAATTTCCTTGAAAACCAAACTCTCAATCTTCCTTATTTCCTATTCAATAGCCTGAAGAAAATGGCTGTGACTGTGCAAAAACATCTAGGAGATGTAGAGCCTCATTTATATCATCATGGGCTTATAAAAATTTTGATTGAAAAGGAACTAAAAGAAAGAGAAGATACTTGGGAACAATTCTTAGTTAGAAACTTCTTTGAAGAACCTCAGGAAATTCCTGAAGGTAAATCAATTAGAAGGAGTAGAAGAAAGAAAATGGATGTTGAAACCCAAGTTGCTCCTACACAGGAAGTTCCCGCAGCTAGCACAGCAAAAAGAAGTAGAAGGAAAAGAACAATAGATGAAATCCAAGATACTTCTACTATTACTATGAAGAAAAATGATAGGGAAGAGAGATTGGTAAAAAGGAAGAAGAAGGAAATCAAAATTAAGAAGCCAAAAATATCAAAAGGGAAAGAAATTGTTGAGGCTGTCCATAAAACTTCTTCTTCTGAAAAAGAAGATCACCAAATTCTGTCTGAGAGATTAATTTTTCTTCAAAAATAGTCATCTCTATCTAAGAAGGCAAAAACAGGAAAACAAGAACAAAAGGGTAGTGTACCACAGCATGTGAGGAGAAGTAGCAGGCTTAAGGGAAAACTGAGAAAAACACAAATTAAAGGTCCTCATTTCATTGATTTGGGTGAAGAGACATCCGAACAGTCTCCAACCGACCATAGTCCATTTCAGTCAGTTAGTGAACCTGACTCCTTTCACTCCCAATCAGACAATGAGTGTACTCCATCTTATTCTCAGCAAAATATTGATGAAAGTTCTCCTCAGCCAAATTTTGAGCATAATTCTCCCTTGCAGCATTTTGAGGACAGTCCAATGAAGAAGACACCGGAAGTAGACCCCAAACAGCAGGAGGTCTATGATTATATAGAATCCTTGGAGAAGGCAGCCACAGGTCCTAGCACCTCTTCTACTCAGCCTCATACATTGCAGGATGACTTGGTTCAGTCATTAAAACAGGAGATTTTTGAGCTTGAGCTTTTGAATCGGCATATCAAAAATGAAAATGAAACACTCAAAGAGCAAGGCAAATTGGACAAGATTATCCATGACAATACTATGTTACATTTGGGTATTTGGCAAAAGAAAAATAAGAAGCTAAAAAGGAAATGCCAAAAATTGAGCAGAGCACTTGTGAATATCAAATTCAAGTGCCTCATGAAGAAACCCAGAATGATGGCAGTACCAAAGAAGAAGAGAAGGGGGTTAGATGTGTTGGCTGAAGTATCAAGGCACATGAATTGAACAGAGAGTGTCAAAATTTTGGTTGCATGAGGACATGCAACACCTTCACAATGGGGGTATGTTGAGTCCCGAATTTGTCTCTTTTCCATACACTTTTCCATATCTCTTTCACTCACCTAAACCTCCAAAATTGTCAATATCATGTGCAAAAGGGTATCTAACATGGTTTTTAATTATGTTTTTGTGTTTTCTATTTGATTTAGATTTTGTTCATACAACTGCGGAAACTTGTCACTTTCCGCAGCTGCTGCAACTTTCCGCAGCTATTTTGTGGAAATCGATGTTACAGGTGTCTACGAAGGAAACGAGCCACATGGGCAGGCTAGGAATGACAAGGACATGGTTCGTGTCCTATTGGTTCAAGTAAATTCGTCAAAGAAAGCCGCGGTCAAAGCCATCCACGTGGAAGTCAAATATGGAGTTCTATGTCGGCTGGACTCTGTTTCGTGGCATATAAACATCCATACGGCCGTTTCCAAGCTTGCGGAGGTTAATTGACATTTGTGCAAAGTTCTGGAGTTGAATTTAAGCGCCCACCTTCCATAGATCTGTTTTCCAACATGGCCATACTCCTATATCCGTGGCCTTAGTGGTCTACGTGCTGGCTGCTATCATAAACTTCAGGAGACAGTTACATTTTATTGCTTTATAAAGAGCGTTTGCATACGCACGTAGAGTTAGTGAATGTAAGTTGATAGTTGTTATTTGTTAAAGTTGATGTGCGTACTCTGTTATGTGGTGATTACGCTGCCTTGAGCCGTAATACCACCACTGTAATGACTTTCCTTTTAATGTGAAAAACTCTGTTTCATAACTTAATTCGTGTTTGAAGATCATACCAGAGCTGCGTAGAGGGCCCCTGCTCAGCCGAGGTTATGTGTATTAATGTATATATTTTTCATTTCATTTCTTTAAGCAGTCATTGTATCATAACTCATTACATGTTCATATTTCATAGTTGTTTTATTTCTGTTCATACATTTCTGTAATTTCCCTTGCATTCCTGTCTTTTATGTTTTTATGATTGTTAAATCACTGATCAGTTTTCTTGTGCAGGTTTTAGGTAGACAGCCCGGGGCATTTTCATAGTATTTTTGCTAATGATATGAAACTGATATTATTCTGCTGCTAGTTTTCTTTCACAGTCTTTGTTTAACTTCAGTTTTGTTTTGTGCATTTCAGTTTTGTTTATCTGATTCAATAGTTAAAATTAGACATATTAAGCTACGCATAGTGTCCTCAGCTACCTCCGAAAGCCACAGCTGGACTGATGGTGAGGGGCTGCATGATGAGATGTGTAGTTTAGTATTAGTTTCCTTTCTGCAAAATTAGATACATTAAGCTGCTCATAGCGTCTTCAGTTTCCTCCGAAAGCCACAGCTGGACTGATGGTGAGGGGCTGCATGATGAAGTGTGTAGTTTAGTATTAGTTTCTTTTCCGCAAACTTAAATATATTGAATCATGTATGACATCTTCAATTGCCTCCGAAAGCCACAGCTGGACTGATGGCGAGGGATTGAATCATGTATGTATGGTTTAGTATTAGTTTACTTTCTGCAAATTAAATATCAGTTACACAAGTTGTTTATGATTACTTCCGCAAGTCATAGCTGGTCTAATGATGAAGGGTCAGAAAATGAATCGATGTAATCTGATTTAGATTTATTTCATTGCAATTTTGAATTTCCATAAGCGTAGTTTCTTTTGTGTTCAGTTGGCAGCAAGAATAGTTTAGTTTTCATATTCACTAGTTTCTTGTTTTGATTCATTAGATTAACAACACTTTCCATTTCAACAGTTTACTTTCTTTTGTCATTGTAATTTCAATTTGCTTTTGAAGTTTCGAGATTGGTAAATCATTATAGGGGATATCACTTCCTTGAACAATTATAACCAAGCTTGTTTTTCACTTTAGAATTTCCATTTCACCTTAGAAAGACCATAAACGACAAAAAGTTAAGAAAGAGGTTATCTTGCACATATAGTGCGCCGCACTTCATCAGCTTACGATTCCCGGATTGACAATTAAATGCAACAATTTAGGATACACTAAATTGACCAAACAAATATCATTGTTGTTGCACACATGGATGCGAATGGAATCTGTAGATCTAGGCGCTGTGATATAAGATCTGGTCACTATAAGATTGAACGCAGCTCTACTTGACCTACCTACCCTCTCCCAGGGTGCAGAAACCTAGTTCTAGCACCCACCCATACTACTTCGGGTGAGACTTTGGCCTGTGCAAGCAGGTCACTACCGAAAGGGCCATTAGTATAGGAGTTTTTTTGCAAACCTTGAACCTCTGAACCTGGGTCAGGACCCCTCAAGCCAACAAATGGTTCTGTATCTGGGACCGAGAGAATTTTGAGAGAGGGATCGGGTAATTCCAAGACCATATTGGAAAATTGAAAGCAAATAAATTGATGAATGGTTCAAACAACAAGTTCAGGAATTTGCAGTGAAAGAAAACCACAGTAAGAGGTTGACCATCGAGGAGTGGAAAAATAAGTATATTTTCACAGAGATCTACGAAATATTCTTGGTGACAATTATGATCGAGCTCCAGGAGTGGCTCATAAGGTTGGTTGAATTTGAGAAGTGTTGGAAGGACGAACGGGTCATGCAGTGGACCCCCGAATTGATCCAACGGTTAGAGAGGACTGATAACACCATCACTCGCGCAGTGGACCACTGGGTGGACAGTTTGCTAGGAGGGTTTGTGAAAAAATTTTCCATCAATTAATTCGTATCCTACTCTGGAGCAGATTGAAGATTCTTCAAGGGTTTCCGGGGTAAGTTTCTGAAGACCTTACCATTGCTGATTAAGATATTACAATGCGAAAAGAGTATCTTGTGTAGTCACACCAAGTGAATGACCACTAATCCGCACGGAAGTACGACGCGAAGCGGAAAATAATATCGGACCAACCTAGAAGGAGATAGATCTATCTATAGCCCAGTACGAGAAGCAGCTGCATAGAATCCTCCTGGCACACCACTTTTGAACCAGCATGGGAGTAGGAATTCGCCTACGCCTCCACTGCGACCAGAAGACGACATGATTGCGCACATGAAATTTCAAACTTTTAAAGTTATGGGGGATGAAGACATGGATCAATTTTGGTTTGTCGTAGGATCGGTATCGATTGCGTAGAACATAGCTAGTGATGCGGTGAAGCGGACACAGCTATCCCTTGCCTTTGAAGGAAGAGCGTTGGACTGGTACATGGGATACATCGGCCAGCATGCGAATGCAACCATTGAGGAGATTGAGAATGCTTTGAAGCAAAAATTCAAGAAGCATAAGTGCTATTTGCAAATAGTGGTTGATCTAAAAGATTTCAAGAAAGGGCCTTCTGATTGTGTGTGGGAGGTCGATAAATGACTGAAGAAGCTGATTAGAGAAGGAGGACTCCAATATGATGAAAGACAACATACATAATGGTTCATTGCTATGCTGCTGCCTCACTTGTGCGTACCTATAGGTCATCAAACGTTCCAATCATAGGAGAAAGCCTTGGAGGGTGTTGTGAAGTTAGAATCCACGCCTCGAGACGAGACTTAGTTGGGCGTCCAATAGATCCAAGGACAGCTAGAAGCGGTGCACATGGAGATCCAGAACCTGTGAAAAGAGTGAGGAGCAGAGGCTAGCCCGGAAAGGTGGTGCATACGATGCAGGGTGAATGGTCACACCAAGGATAATTGTCCTCTATTAGCAGACTATATGCAGGTCGGGGGACCTAGCCCATTGCACCCAAGAGAAAGTGCAGGGCTAAGTGGGCCAACATTGTGGTGCGATGATTACTGCATTGCAGGGCTGCACGACACAAACCACTGCCCCCACCTTGTTGCGTATGTCCCAGAGGTAAAACAACAATGGTGCAGTTTCTATAGATCGGTAAGACATGATGAACAAAAATACCGGACATACGATTTGATGATTGATCGCGAAAAATTATATAGGGTACAATCAGACCCTGCGTCGCCAAGGTCCCCCGCAGGCATAAGTGGCTCCCCAGCTAGGGGCAGGGGGGGAGGCCGAGGCAGAAGCGAAGGTCGGGGACGAGGGTAGCTAATCTATTGTAACTATGGAGAGGCCAGGAACTTTGCAAGAGATTGTCTGAATCCTACAAGGGAGTCCTACCGGTACTGCAGACAGCTGGATCATGAAATCGAAGACTGTCCAATATTGATAGCAAAAATGCAGGAGAAGCAGCCAACACCTATGCAAAATGTGTAGAGGGTTAGGGCTAATCTGCGAGACAAATATCCAAGCATAAATGTCGTAACACGCAGTGGAATGGCCAACAGAGGACCTGGGGAGAAGGCTGCGACTAGATCTTTGATCTGGCAAGATGTTATCAAACAAGAGGGTTTGGACCTAAGCAAGGAAAAAGAAACATTTATCACAACTCACAAAGATTTTGCGAAGGCAGAGGCATCTACTTCTCAGACACCTGCGAACCTCAAGGCGGACAAGGAGGTCAAGCCCTTTTTACAGGCATGTATGAAGCTGTTGCACAACCCAATGGTTGTAGAGAATCTTCAGGCATTAATAGATATCTGTATAGCATGACCTAGCCTACCTCTGGAAATCAAGGATGTGCACAAACTATACAGATATAAGAAACACGCTGGTAGGGAGATGCAGTTGACTGCATAGATCGGTGATTATGAGATGGATCAAGTTATTTTGAACCTAGTGTCAGATGTGAATGTATTACCTAAATAGACTTGGCAACGAATGGGAGAACCTAAGTTGGAATGGTCCACTATCCAGCTGCGCATGGCTAATCAGAAAAATATTATACCCTTGGGGAGACTATCGAAAATCGTGGTGGATATCATAGGAGTCAAGGCCCACGTGGACTTTGAGGTAATTGAGATCGTAGAAGATGCAGAGCCCTCGCTCCTGGGCTTGGATTGGGCCATCGATATGGGAGGTATCATTAACTTAAAGAGGAGAAGCATGGTGTTTGAGAATAATGGTACAAGGGTGATAGTTCCATTAGATCCTGTAGAAGGTGAATGATACACTGAGCCAGTGCACAACGAAGAGGATGTGGATCATATTTATAAGCTGACTGCGCGGGACAAAGATTGGATCAACCCCACGGCTGACGGTGTACTCTGCTAGGAAAAGTACAATGAATGTTTTTCTGATGTTGCGTTGATTCACAGAATTACAAGCCTTCCCATGAAAGGTCCGCACCCCCTGGAGCGGGTGGGCAAGAAATATGACAGAGACACTGCAGAATACGTGCGGCAAAAGTACCATGTGGAGCAAAATTCTTGCGGATTCATCATCAAATCCATCAGTGACCCTGCTACACAGATGGGTACTATAATTCTAGCATGCAAGCTAATGCAAAAATTCTAGGTCGCAACTGTCCCTGCTTATGTCATTCGGTTATTAGGTCAGTGTGCGAAGGGGTTCTACCTCAATTGGGCTCAATACTTATGCGATGAGTTCTTGACCAATGTCTGTCAGTCACAGGAGCAGGGAAAAGCCTTATGTTATGCCTGGCTCTTTTTCCTTATAGCCCTAGTCGCCTGGGAGGCCCCTGCGGAGTTGGTCCTTCCCAAGCTCACCCCAGACATGTGCGAAGGGGCTCGGTATGCCCATCTATGGGATTCTAGGGATGCGCAGTGCACAGAGGATAACCAAGTCTTCTGGGTCCTCTTCCAGAATAGCATGGCAGCGGACATCAACTCTCGACCCCGGTTGTCCCCGATGATATATGAGAAATACAAAAGCATTGCAGCGTTCCAGGTTACTATGCACCACGTTCAGCTCAGAGCCCACAAAGGTAAAACCTGGGCCTTTCTCCCTTACATGGTGATAGACAAAGAGATTGATAATATCATTGCACTCTAGCCCCCTGCCTAGAAGATAGGCTTCAAAACCACCATCAAGGAGACCGTAGGACCAAGCAACAAAGGCTCGGACGCAACCACGGAAAAGGACACGTAGCCAAAGTAGACCACCACAAAGGACACCGAGGCTGAAAATCAAGTCTATTCATAGTAGGATTTGGGCATGGGAGGATTATATATTGGAGGTACCACCTCCCCCTAGGGCGTGAAATGAACAGGTGAGCCTGTCAAAGGACCCCGCAAGAAGCAACGATCTCAGCGAGGGGAATGCGATGAGACAGTCACGTTGACTAAAGGGGACCTAGAAAAAATTGTGGACGCAGTCACCCTAGCCATAGAGGAGAAATGGGTCGCCTTAGAAGCACGAAAGCAAGCTATGGTCGATACAATATAGGCCAAGCTCCACGCCCTGCAAACCAGTGTGATTTAGGTATGTACTCCCTCAGCAACTAGCAGTACAAAAACAGTTACAGGGGAGAGCCATATCTTCTCCCTCCTTGGAAATGCCCTTATCGGAACGCAGCCCCGAGCTAGTGTAGAGGTGCAAATAAATTTGGCCAGGCTGTCCCATGAGGCATTGCAAGGTCTCCACACCGCCGTGTCCCAAGAGGTTCACCACTGAGACCAACAAGTGCACCAAAAACTCAGTACGGCCGAGCAGACCATTGCAGCACAAAGCGTTGAAGTATCCCTCTCTATGGAACAACAAGCGGAGCTTGAAACATTGATCCACCAGCTCTGCACGGAGGTTACAGAAGAGATCCCAGTCGCAGCCACCCCCCGGGCTAAAGTTGAAGGATTGGTCATAGCATTGAAGGCATCCAGGATGGAGATGTAGGTCCTGAAGACGCATCTAGAGCAACAAATCACTGACTTAGGCCAAATTGTAGCCCAAAACACTTCTGGAGGCACGAGCCTAGTGCGCTACTCTAGTGACCGAGGCTACCAACACCATTACAGGACAGATTTCTCAGGGCACCCAGTTACTCGAGGATGCCATGCAAATTTGGACCAAGATCTAGCATGATCTGGTCCTCCAAAGAATCAATCAGGACTTGCGGTAGAAGGAAGAAGCTTTCAATTAGGTCGAGGCTACATTGCCCTCCTTAGTTCCTGCACAGTGTCTGGCACATTTGAGGACCAACAACGCTCTCCAAGATGATATTGAGGAACTCCAGTGCAAGAATCATGCCATCGGGGAATGATTGAAGCCTTAAACTGCCACAGCCCTCCAACTATCACAAGATACTGATGTTACGGTCAAACGACTTAATCAGACACTGGAAAGTGTCACCGCAGCAACAAAAGGACCGACATCCTAGAAGCTCATGGATATTGCGCAAAGCACTACTACTCAATGTAAAGAAGTGCTGCCCCTGCTGATCGCTGCCATCAATGAACTACGTGCACAGGTGGAGACCCCACCACCGCAGTGACTCAGGACGAGTCACAAGATTTTGTTGGGGGACTGTTGGAATAGGGTCTCCTGCAAGCTGCGAAACTGGTCCATTTTGTATATTTTTTATTATACCTAGTCTAACACAGGGGTTTTGGGGTGGGTCAAAGCCCCTAATGCATTGTAAATGGGTCAAGGGTAGACCAAGAGTCCACAAACCACAATTTGTGAACCATTGGATGCGTAAGCTAAAATAGTATAAGTAGTTGAACATTTTTTAGTTGTAAGACAAACTTGGAATAAAGATTGATGCTAAGTGTGAACTGATAGATTTGGTTACGGTTTTTGGGGAAGGACTCTTGCTGCTGTGTAAGCGGAGATTCTCTGTACTACTGTGTGCAGACCCTGCTGCTGTGTGCGCAGGTTGGGTTTTGGCTATTGTAAGTAGATCTGAAGGATTAATGAATGCAGAAGTATTTTTGAATGTCTGAATCTATTGGAATTACTGTGATGTGAATCTGTGATGTTTGGTTAATTAATATATGTTGATGTGTTATTGATTTAAACTGCGAACATACTTGTGTTACTTGTTTATGCTATAGTTTGGATCTGTTCTGTTGCACTTCATGCAAGAATATCTGGAATAACTGCATTATCACTATATGATTTCATGATCTGTTGATTACTGTGAATATCATTTTTGTTGTGCACGTGGATGTGAAGGGAATCTGTAGATCTAGGCTCTGTGATATAAGATCTAGTCACTATAAAATTGAACGCAGCTCTGCTTGACTTACCTACCCTCTCCCAGAGTGCGGAAACCTGGTTCCAACACCCACCCATACTACTTTGGGTGATACTTTGTCTTGCACAAGCAGGTCACTGCCGAAAGGGCCAGTAGTATAGTAGTTTGTTGGCAAACCTTGAACCTCTGAACCTAGGTCAGGACCCCACAAGCCAATAGGTTAGGATCACTATCAATAAGGATAAGATCATCAACATAAAAAAAAAGGATGGTGAAGTACTTACCCACTTTCTTGGTGTAGATAGTATTGTCAGAATGACACCTAGAAAATCCATTATCTAAGATAAATCTATCCATTTTGGCATACCAAGCTCGAGAAGCTTGTTTGAGACCATAGAGAGACTTCTTAAGGAAAAAAACAAGGCTATAGTCATTTTGGATAAAGTAGGGGGTTGTTCCATGTAGATTGATTCATGCAAATATCCATGTAAGAAAGCGAATTTAACATCCATCTGATGGACTTCCCATTTAAAAGAGGCAGGAAGGGAAAGAACAAGGGGAATAGAATTCATTTTGGCAACAGGGGGGAAGGTTTCAATACAGTCAATGCCTTCAAATTTTGAAAATCCTTTAGCGACAAGACGAGCTTTATGTCTATCCACTTTTCCATCTGGTCCAAACTTTTTTTTGTAAACTCATCTGCATCTGACAATTTTTCTTCCTTTTGGAAGAGGAACAAGATCCCAGGTATCATTTGCCAATAAGGAACGATATTCTTCATTCATAGCTTCATCCCAATCTGGATGACCAGAAGCTTCTTCAAAGGTTTCTTGATTAGGATTTTCTGGAACTTGAGCCAATAAGGAAGAGGCTCTTTCGAACTGAGAACCTGTACGTCGTCGATCAATAGGGTCACCTGCAAGAGAACCTGCTGCATCCCGAGTAGAACAGACCCATATTGGAAGTCGTGGAGTAAAAGGAATAATTTCAAGAGGTGGAGGAGGATTTACATCCTCGCTGTCATCATCAGAACTAGAAGGAATGCTATTAAAAATAGAAGAGAGAGAGAGAGAGGTGGCACATATTCCGAATCAGGCTCACAAGCCAAAGGTGGCACACTCGCCGAACTAGGCTCGCAGGCTGAAATTTTTTCATTAAATTTTACATCTCTTCTAATGATTATATTTTTGGATTTTAGTCAAAGAAGTCTATATCCTTTGGCATCTTCAAAATATCCAAAAAAAAAAGAAATTTTCACTCTTAGGTTCTAAGGCTTTATGTTTCGCATCTGGAATATGGGCCCAAGAATCACTTCCAAAAACACGAAAGTGACTTACATCTGGTTTGATTGAGCTCCAAGCTTTTGGAGTTATATTCTTTAAATCCTTTGTAGCAATGAAATCTACTATGTAATTTTCACAGTTAATTTCTTCTGCCTAAAATTTGAGACTAAGTCCTTTAGATTAAAGCATACAATTAGCCATTTCTTTTAAGGTGCGATTCTTCCTTTCAGCTACACTATTTCGTTGTGGAGTATATGGAACAGTATGTTGCAATTGAATGTCATTCTCAGTGCATAATTTGATAAAATTTTTGTTAACATATTCTCCTCCATTGTCTGATCTTAACTTGAGAATTTGATGTCCAGACTGTTTCTCAACAAAGGCCTTAAAAGCCAAGAACATGTTAAAAACTTCACTCTCGAGTTTTAAGAAGTATACCCAAGTGCATTTGGAAAAATCATCAATGAAAGTTAAGAAGTACTTGCAACCAGAGAAAGAGACAATAGGAAATGGACCACATAAATCATTGTGCACAAGCTGCAAAGGGGCTAAAGCGTGCCAAGAAGCATGTTTGTCAAAACTATCTCGATGATGTTTTTCGAGTACACATCCGGAGCAAACACCATCTCGGCAAGAAACCATAGGAATACCTATCACCATATTTTCTTTACATAGAGTTTGAAGAGAGTGATAGTTTAAGTGACCAAATCGCTCATGCCAAAGTTTGCTCACTTCATCATTATGAGCAACAAAAATGGAGGGAAGGCATGATGACCCAAAGTTTTCAAACTTATACAACCTTTTGGAATCATCAACAATTTCAATAGCTAAAATATGTCTAGGATATTTGAGGTCCTTGATTACAACATCATGAGGTGAGAATTCTACAATTTTCCCTTCACCTGAATGAGTTATCTGATAAACAAAGAGAAGGTTTCATGACAAGGTAGGAACACATAGTACATCATTAAACTAACCATTATCTAAATGAATGGCTCCAAATTCTACAACACTAAGAGATCTATCATTACCAACATAAATATGTTTGGTGTTACAATCGTTTAAGGAAGAAAACATGGCTTTATTTTTAGCCATGTGGTAAGAAGCTATAGATTCAATGAGCCACTCATGAGAAGGAGAAGAAGAAGATACATTTAATGCATAACCAGATCTTGATGCTTGAAAACCACAAGCAGAAAGTGTCATTCCTGAAGATGAAGGTGAAGAGTGCTCCAAATTGATGTTGTGCTTCTTCATTGCTACTTCTGAGGCTTCCATCTCCTTGAAACATTTGGAATCTATATGGCCATCACGATTACAAAATTTGCAATGTCTATCTATCTTCTTCCTTTTTCTTTTATTTTCCTTATCATTTTGGTGAGTTGCTTTTTCAGTTTGCAGCTGAAATTTCTTAGGACCCTTGTTTGGTTTCGGACCATACTCCTTAGGATACTGTTTCTTGGGATTCTTTTGATATGATTTATGTTGGGCTGCTAAGGCTTTTTTAGAAGCGTTTCCAGAAGTGATAAGACCAAGGTGTAAGATTTTTTATTGTTCTCTTATCAAAGAGTCGCAAAAGGCATCAAAAGAGGGGTTCTTGTAGGTGGTTCCTTAAGAAATGATGGCCTCTCTAGTGGAATGGAAGGTGGAAAAAAATACAGAGTATGCAGGGCCAAGCTTAGCAAGAATGCAATAAATGAGGCTACCATCTTCCTTTTTGACCTTACAACCTTCTAAAAGAATTCTAAGGGTCTTGAACTTGGACAAAAAATCTTCAATAGAGGAGAAATTATTGGGGTCCAAAGTAAGCAACTCATTTTCAAGCTGGTGGGCACTGATTTAATTTTGAATGCCAAAGACAGTATTTAGCTTTTCCAAGGCTTCATGAGGGGTGTCAATGTCAAGGATATGAAATCGAAGATCTTGAGCAATGGAGATTCCTATCAACCCTCATGCTTGATCTTGTTTATTTTCCCATTTAGTGACTTCATCATCATCAGAAGGTTTAGTTTCTTGTCCTGTGGCTATTCTATAAATCCCTTTACTTATAAGTATATCTACCATGTGAGGTAGCCATTGGAAATAATTAGTACTGTTAAGAATAATCAGGCATGCACTTTCCATTTTTTAAAAAATGAAGCCGAACAAATATGAAACTAACTACTCCAATGGAAATATCTCGAAAATTTAGGCTGATTAAAAAAAAACAACTCGAAAAACGATTTCCGGATGAAGAAGTTATGCCTTTTCCAAAAACCCGAGTTATAGATGCTGAATAGTAGGGGAACAGTTTGAAATTTGATGATGAAGTTCAACTTTAAAAAAAATCCCGCCCCTTTAAAAAAAACTTTTTACAAAATAAGCTTGAGAAAGAGACTTGAACCCGAGACCTCTATTCTCATGCCAAAGTTTGTTGGTATTCTATCTTTTTCCATTGTCCCTGTGACTCTTCTTCTCATTCACCAAGCTAGGAAGTGGAATATTAATCCTTACCATTTTGTGTGTAAAAGCAAAATTGAATTCAAAAGTATCATGTGGAGCTATTGTTTTGTTAGGTGGCTGCTTTAAAAGAATTATTTAATTTCTACATGTAAGTGAATGCAATAATATCTCCACATCTTCATCTGGCAAATTGAGGTGAAATTTAATGTCTTCGTAAGCCAATTTTTGGGATTCACTGAACAACAATAATGTAGTTTCTTGGTAGGTTGTTACTGTCATGTGTATACCCTTGTGGTCAAAGTGGGAGATGATATCACAAGTACCCAGTGAATGTATCCATGCAAGCTTACGATTTTTATGTTGGGTAGAATAGAAGTCCTTGAAAACCTCAACAGAAGTAAGCAACTCAGATGGAAGATTAAGTTGGGAGCATTGGTAGGTTGGCCACAATGCGGTATTCAACACTCTAAGGGAGAAATCTATTGTAAGATCATGATTCTGTTTTTCATGAAAGGTAGCTTGCATTTCTCGGTTAAGGGCAAAATCATTAACCATGGCCTCCATCTTGGATGTAAGCTGTGAACAAAACTGAGCCTTGAGCTTTGACAACAGAATCCTCTCATGATTTTCCTTTACCTTTTTATTATTGAACATAAATATGCTAGAAAGTTTTTCCCTGCAAAATTCTAAAAATACATCTTTATCATCCACATAATTCACAAGCTTCACCACTTTTTCTAGCTCACTGTCAATATGATCATCGTCATTCCTTCTTAGCAGATTATTACAAAACGTAGCTAGCAACTCTACAATGCTAATTCCTGCAACTTCTTTATTACATATTAGGATGAATTCCTGTATTAGATCTTTGCCAAAAAAACTATTATCTTCAAATGCATTCTTCACAAAATCCATATATGTGTCATGCAATTCCATAAATTGGTGCACAATTGAATTATAATTTTCTTGCACTATGCCTTGATCTGTATCTTTAGCTGAATTTATGGAATCTTCTAAGCATTTAATAACTTCCGTTCCTTGGCTAGTTATATGTTGTGAAAACATATTGGCTATTGGTTCCAAGCCCTTAGGCATTGCTTAGAAGATTATGGATGTCTTCGAATGAATATTTTCATAGATATTTATATGTCCATATGGGCATCCTGGATTTTTCACCGACGAGCTTGTACCACTTCAAAATTATTTTGAAAATATTATGGATGTCTTCGAATGAATATTGCTAGTTGAGGATCAACCTGCATGGGGAGGATTAGTAGACCATGGTTAACTATGAGGGACCTTCATTTACCATGCTTAACTATTGATAAAAATCCTCAAGTTGTAACTGATGATGGTTTAATATGGAAACATGTGGTTGACTACAAATGAATATGGTTGACCATGGTTGTCCACATTCAACTATAGTTTACTATGATAGATTGAATGACCCTTGTTGACCATGTCGACCTTGCTTGACCCTAGTTCGAACATGTTGTCTAAGTTCAAACCATCATCAATTGTGGTCGATGGCATAGCCATGGTTGACTAGGGCTGACCATTAGTGACCGACATTATCCATGGTTGACCATTTGACCATTATGTCAACTATCACTAACTATGGTTGACTAAGTTGACTATGGCTAACCATGCTTAACTACAAGAAACATGGGAAAATCAAGATCTATGGTTGTCATGGTCAACTATAGTTGATCATGGTTAAACATGATTGAATTATGGTTGATGATGGTTTATTATGGTCAACATGCAGTTGACTATGGTTGATCTTGAATGTCCACATTTAATCACAATTGACTATGAAAGATTATGGAAGATCTTGGTTGACCATAATTGACTAAGTTGACCATTGTTTACGCTGGTTTGAACATGATTGACCATGTTGTGTAAGATAAAACCAGGGTTTATTATGTTTTACCAATTAATTCTACTTTACCATGGTCAACCGAGACAAAGCATGGTTGGCCATGGGCAGGTTCGAGCATGGCAAACTACAGTTTCCCATGAAAGGCTATAACTCTTCATGGTTTAAATCTTTGCACATGATGATGATTGTTTAGTCAATTTAGTGTCTTAAATTGCTAACATAAATTATTGACCAGGGCTAGTAAACTGATGAAGTGTGATGCATTATATGTACCTAAGTATCCATTTTTCTTACTTCGTTGTTTTTAGCGTTTTATTGATGTTTTGGAGTTTTTATGTTTGATTCTTAGTATGCTACTCTATGCTAAAAAGATGAAGTTAGATCTAATTAAAAGGAAGGAAAAGGAAATGTTGTCAAATGAATTAAAGCAGAGTTTTATTTGCAAGTTCTGTTCCTAACTAGGAAATGATGAAAACAGAGAGTCCTAATCCATGGATATTACAACTTCTAAATGAACATTCATGAAATGACAAGTAACTCAAAACACTACAACTTAATCTGATTCATTTAGTTAGATATTTGTTGGAAGAGTTTGTGAAAAATATTAATTTTAATGCAATGAGGATCTCTTAAAACATAAAAGGAAATGTTGAAACAACTTATAACATTACAACTAAATCTCATTCATGAGTTAGAGGTTTATTGGAAGAGCTTTTGAAAGAGATTAATCATAATGTGATAAGGATATTCTATGAAGCAAAACAATCAATAACTCATAATATTACAACTTAGTCTCATTCGTGAATTAGAGGTTTATTGGAAAAGATTTTGAAAGAGACTAACTGCAGTGTAATGAGGATCTTATTTTTAACTAAATAACAGAAAATGAAATGCTAATAACTCAGAATATCACAATTGAATCCCATTCATTTAATAGAGATGTATTGGAAGAGCTTGAGAAAGAGACTAACTGTAATATCATGAGGATCCTTTTTCTAAACATAATGCTAAAAGCTATGATTTCAGAAAGCAATCTAAGGAAATATGACAAAATAGAATTGAAAATGACTTATCTAGAAAACATGTAAAACCTCCCTGAATAGCAGGGGCCCTCTACTACCAATTTGGTGAAATTATTTAGCTCCTTAAAGTTATAATCAAAACAGCATCAAAAAACTGAACTTCTTTATTGATAAACTCACAAATACACATCCCATTCCATCTTAAGCTATGTTACAAAACACTCTCTAATCCTTTCTCTTCCTCTTCTATTTTTTCACTACCTTTGATAAGAGAAAGCTTCTCCTATTTATACAAAATATGAGAGGTTATCTCATTAATGAGAGTCCATGATTCTCTCCATTTATCTCTAGAGTTACAATAAAAATAGGAAATGATAAGACACATGTCTTTTTAGAGTTTCAATACAAATAAGAAATGAGACACATATCTTCTTAGAGTTTCAATACAAAAAGGAAATGAGACACATGTCCTCATAATTCCATGATCTTCTCCACTCAAATTCTAATTTGGTTTTGGGAGGCCACATAAAGGTCTTTTAGAAGCTTCCTTTTGACCTACACATGTCAAAAAACTCATAACACGTATATAGATATATGAAACTATGTTAATTTTCTAGTTTCTAATCATAAATTCACTTTAAACACATAAAATAAATAACTTTGGAAGACAAGGATCCTAACCCATATATTTATGAAAATGGTTACTTGATGTAGGGTTTTAGGTCAGATAGTTATGAAATGAGAGCTAAATGGTAATACCATAATGGAAATATGTATGAATATGGAAAACACTTTTGAGACTCAACATACCCCCCAACTGAAATTGTTGCATGTCCTCATGCAACTATTGCAATGATTCATTTGTTCATGAGTTGATATTTTATGAGTTTTGAATCATATTGATTCGTTCCAAACTTTGCCTTATAATATTTTCTTTTGGCAAAGTATAATACATTTGATTGAAACATTTTTTATGGTTGGTTCTTGTGTGACAACCAGTTTTTTTGAGCAATGGTTCTTGTGTAACAATGCTTTATTTTCTTTGTTGCAACAAATTTCATGAAAACATTTAGAATCAATTACTTCATCAATGAATTGATCATTTGCAAGGCATATAATCTTTTGGATCATGTTGCAACAATAGTTGGTTGGGAAGTATATGCGGGTGGAAATAAAATGAAAATGTGTGATAGTGTATGACATGTGGATATGAAATGATGCCCCTTCCCCCCCAACTAAAGATATGAAAATGTGAAAAAGGGAGTGAAGAATTTTTCCAAAGTTACAATTTTAGCATTCTAATGAATTACATGACTAAAAATTAGAAAACCACATACCTTCACTTACCTTAAATGTGGATGAGTTGTGTATATTGAAGAGTGTGGCTGTTGATGTTGTTGGATCAGGAACTATGTAAACAAATGAATTTGATCTGCTTCTTTGTTTTCTTTGTTCTCTTTGTGCTGATGGCAAGATTGGGATCTTTATTGCTGCTGATACAAATTGATTCCTACTGCAAACTGCTGAAATGATGTAGTCTTCAATTGTTACAAAATCCGATGGTACAATTCTAGTCATGCGAATAAATGTGTTGATGTCAAACATGAAGGGAAGTCATTGGATTACCGATCATTGATGAATGTCGTTAACCAATGCGAGACAAACTCACAATTAATGTCAAAGAGTGCCAATGTACCTAAGTACATCTTGCAAAGTGCGAATAAATGGGCTGATGTCGAGCCACTTGCAAGATCTGACGATCAATGGACATTGATGTATTCCCATGATTGTCAGCGAGAGAACTTGTCATTAATGCATACAAGCCTCAAGGTACTATTAAGGACTCTAGTCTTGGACCTAGATAATTTTCTGATGTCGATAGGCCAAGACTTGTTAGAAGGGAGACCTTAAGGAATCCTCCATCAACAAACACGAGCATGAAAGAATAATTTTTGAAGGACTATGGATGAAAATTTTTGCAGTGGATCAAGGTTTATTTGACAGAATGAAAATGGAAATGAAATGAATCAGCTTTGTAGAGGAGCTGAATGGTTTTATTGCTAAGTTTGTGAAAGCATGGAAGAAAAATATAACAACTAGGGAAAATAAAACGAGCAGTGAGGGAAAATGAGATGAGTATTTTATTGAATGACTAAGTAGAAATGCAATGGTGAATGTAAAGGAAAATGAGGTGAATATTTTATTGACTTAGGAAGCATGGATGCAATAGAGATACTGACATCTGAAAGGCTTTCAAGTGTTGGATCTGATTTTCATTAGCATGTGTTCATGCATTGATATTTTTTTCTTTGTTGATGATCATCTTCTTGTAAAAGAAATGTAGTCTCCGAGAGAGACACTATTCGTTTGTAGTCATTCGTCCTTCCTCTTGGAACCTGCAAAATAAAACTAGTACTTCTTCTGCAATGGAATGTAAGATTATGAAAAGAGAGAGGTGATCAATCTCTCTGGTTATGATATTTACACAAAAAAAACTGAGAATTGGTACTAATAAAACAAGTTTACGAAGAAAAACCAAAAGAATTTATACCTGTTTCGAAATTAGTGTCTCAAGTTACCTGTTGTGTCTTTTCAACAATTTCTTTAGTCTTTTCTGTTTCAAACTTTGATGATAGTTTTCTCATTATGTAGATCTAGTTGAAATCTTTCCAGCGACGCTTGAATCGTCAAAATCTGATGTTGGATGAGAAATTTAGACTAGTTTAAAATTTGGGTGAAACAATGAAGTTTTTCAGCTACAGAATTGATGTTTAGCTGTAGAATGTGCACCGTTCCATAGATAAAATCCTGAAAAGAAAGTTAAATAGCCATTCTTATGAAAATAATCAGTCTTGAAATTCAAATCAACCAGTATCTCCTCAAGGAAAACAAACAATCCCCTACTTATTTTATTGGTGCATTTTTATTTTTTTTTATGAACAAAAAGCCATCGCTGGTGATTACTAATATTTTAGTCTTCATAGAACATGTTTCCCTTCACAAAGAAATGAAAACGTCGTAACAAACTAAATGCATCGGGCAACTTGAGCCATCTCAAATTTATTCATACAACAATGTTGCGCAACAGAATATAAATTAAGAATTTGATTCTACTTGAACTTCCTCATGTCAATCTAATATCTGTTCATCAAGTTAGCCTCTCCAAACATTTAGCACCTTTTTTTTTTTTAAATTGAATGACCTGCAAGAAATTTCTCAAAAGAAGATTTTGTGTTACAACAGTGATAACATAATTAGTGAAGGGCTTCTCTTCATCAACCAAAGGGCTCTTAGCTTGGGACATGTCAATATCTGTTTGAGATAAATTATTTGGCAAGTAAAATGGAAATCGTAATTCAAGATGACAGTTTGTAATGCAAAGTGGCGAGTCAAGAAACAAATTGTGCAAGGGTGAAAGAAATCGAATTTGACAGTTTGATTTATCAAAATCATATAGAATGTGGATTGAATGCGACATCAGACTTTTATTTAGATTAAAATTCTTCTTTCTTGAGATCTAGAAAACCGAATCATGGGTGAAATCAACACAGAGTGTCGTTCTTAAACTTTTCACTATGCAAAAACCGTTTTTTCCTCCCGTAGACAACAAAATAGGGCTCTAGAAAACCACAAAATTATCTCTAACGGTTACAAAATCTAGAAAAATATTTCTGGGTTACCAAATTACCCCCGTTCCTGGAAAAACCCATGTCGTGTATTTTTCAAATTCAATTTTATTTTCTCATAATTTCCGTTTTAAAATCACGTGTCAAAAACAATTACGTTTTTCTAGCAATGAAAAACGATTTTTGGTGATTTTAGGAACCTAATTAAATCGGGAAACATATGCAAATGGTTTAATAGGCAAAATCGAATGCAACTCAAATGCAAGATGGCAGCATGGTAGAATTTGAACCCTGCTTGAACTAAAATCACCGGCTTTTCTATTGCCAGAAAGCTCCTCATCATCTGTGGTATCCTTCTCACAAAATCTTTCTTAACGTAATTGACTGAATTGCGTGAATCCTCATTCTCATCCTTAGTGTTTGTAGAAATACCCATCCATTAGAAACTCACCGTTACCTGAAGACAATCCCAACACCCTGAGATAAAAACTCATCCAGATTAATTCTCAATCTTGAGTGACCCGGCACATCCACTACATGAACTGGCTTCTTTGAAGATTCTGAATGCAGTATAAAGCAGCGCGGCTGATATTAATGCACGAAACTTATCTATTTCATTTTCCAACTGCTTCCTTATGAAATCCATGGAGTGGGCTATGACTTTGTCCACCTAGTTGCAGACTATAAGGAGTGGGATTTTCTTCTTTACTACAAGTTTCCTTGTCAAAATATTATAAAGATACTCAGCCGTTGTTTGTTTGTTTCGCAAATCCAAAGCATCAAAAATCTTGTGCATTCATCATCGGTGCCTCTATGTGAATGCCTCGACGGCCTGTGCTGCTATTTAATTTATTTTTCTTTGGTTGCAAGTTTGTAGCCAGGCTTATGGCTCGGAGGTCTTGTTATAGTTCAAAGGGATTATTTTATATTATATTTTTTATGCTTCTTTTTTTTTTTGTGGTTAATAAAACTATATATGTTATATTTTCAAAATATATATATTATACTAAACATTTTTTTTTTAATTTATTAAAATTTATTAATAAAGAAAAATATGACAAGTTTTTTTTTTTTTCATTTTTTTTTAATGATTTGTTAATAAAATGATATATATTATATTTTCAAATATATACATATATATTTTATTGAACAAAACAATTTATTGAATTTTTTTTTTTTTTTACATAATTTTTTTTTTTCTGATCCTCCAGATCACACAAAGTGCAGGAGGAGAGCATACTTGAGAAATTATTAATTTTTTTTTAGATGTAAGAAATAAGGCTACCTAGTTACACTTCCCCGGCAATGGCGCCAAAATGTTTAGTCAATTTAGTGTCCTAAATTGCTAACATAAATTATCGACCAAGGGTAGTAAACTAATGAAGTGTGATGCACTATATGTGCCTAAGTATCCATTTTTCTTACTTCGTTGTTTTTAGTGTTTTATTGATGTTTTGGAGTTTTTATGTTTGATTCTTAGTATGCTACTCTATGCTAAAAACATGAAGTTAGATCTAATTAAAAGGAAGGAAAATGAAATGTTGTCAAATGAATTAAAACAGAGTTTTATTTGCAAGTTCTGTTCCTAACTAGGAAATGATGAAAACAGAGAGTCCTAATCCATGGATATTACAACTTCTAAATGAACATTCATGAAATGACAAGTAACTCAAAACACTACAACTTAATCTGATTCATTTAGTTAGAGATTTGTTGGAAAAGCTTGTGAAAAAGATTAATTTTAATGCAATGAGGATCTCCTAAAACATAAAAGGAAATGCTGAAACAACTTATAACATTACAACTAAATCTCATTCATGAGTTAGAGGTTTATTGGAAGAGCTTTTGAAAGAGATTAATCATAATGTGATAAGGATCTTCTATGAAACAAAACAATCAATAACTCATAATATTACAACTTAGTCTCATTCGTGAATTAGAGGTTTATTGGAAAAGCTTTTGAAAGAGACTAACTGCAGTATAATGAGGATATTATTTTTAACTAAATAACAGAAAATGAAATGCTAATAACTCAGAATATCACAATTGAATCCCATTCATTTAATAGAGATGTATTGGAAGAGCTTGAGAAAGAGACTAACTGTAATATCATGAGGATCTTTTTTCTAAACATAATGCTAAAAGCTATGATTTCAGAAAGCAATCTAAGTAAGGAAATATGACAAAACAGAATTGAAAATGACTTATCTAGAAAACATGTAAAACCTCTTTGAATAGCAGGAGCCCTCTGCTACCAATTTGGTGAAATTATTCATCTCCTTAAAGTTGTAATCAAAACAGCATCAAAGAACTTAACTTCTTTATTGATAAAATCACAAATACACATCCCATTCTATCTTAAGCTTTGTTACAAAACACTCTCTAATCCTTTCTCTTCCTCTCTTATTTTTTCACTACATTTGATAGAAGAAAACTTCTCCCATTTATACAAAATATGAGAGGTTATGTCATTAATGAGAGTCCATGAATCTCTCCCTCTATCTCTACAGTTACAATCAAAATAGGAAATGATAAGACACATGTCTTTTTAGAGTTTCAATACAAATAAGAAATGAGACATATATCTTCTTAGAGTTTCAATACAAAAAGGAAATGAGACACATGTCCTCATGATTTCATGATCTTCTCCACTCAAATTCTAATTTGGTTTTGGGAGGCCACATAAAAGTCTTTTAGAAGCTTCCTTTTGACCTACACATGTCACAAAACTCATAACACATATATAGATATATGAAACTATGTTAATTTTCTAGTTTCTAATCATAAATTCACTTTAAACACATAAAATAAATAACTTTGGAAGACAAAGATCCTAACCCATATATTTATGAAAATGGTTACTTGATGTAGGGTTTTAGGTCAGATAGTTATGAAATGAGAGCTAAATGGTAATGACATAATGGAAATATGTATGAATATGTAAAACACTTTTGAGACTCAACAATGATGATAGAATTTGGTAGAGAAAGGTTGAAAACAATTACATGCAATTGATGATGGTTATCTATGGGTGAGTGTACTTGACCATTCTTGACCACATTGTACATGGTTGCTCATGATTGACCATGGTTAACCATAATAAGACATATTTGACGATGATTGACCACTTTTGAGTGTTTGACCATGGTAGGCCATGGTTGGTTGACTAGTCATGGTTTACCACATGATTATGACTAAACATAGTGACCCATTCAACCCATGATACCATCGGTCAAAAACATGAATCTATACATATGGCAAAAGAAATTAATCTACAAATATAGCGTTAATAGATTGAAGTAGTAGCTAGTATGTGCATATGTAAGAGAGAGAAATTTTTCAGAGAGATTTCCAAAATGGCTAGTAAGATGAAATAAGTAGTTGTGAATCAAGTGAAGTATAAGCCCACTTGAGAAGAGAGAGCCTCAACAGGTTGAACTACATTCTACAATGTGATAATAGTGAATATTGTACAAAGACAAAGACTAGATCAGATTATATTAGAGACCTAAGAACTAGAAAAATGCTAAGAAATGTCATATCCAAAGTTGAATTATATCTATATTTGGTTGCATCCTCAAATTCATTCCCTTCTTTATATGTGAGATTTTGATTTTATTCGATTGGAGTGGAAAAAGGATTACATTCAACCATTTCAAACGTGTTCAACAATTCTCCAATGTAATTCTCTTTAGAGAGAATGTATTGCTTAGATGTTGGGTCACATCAATCCCTAACTAGTAATGAACGTGTCCCACATATGTCATCTTAAATCATTTATTTAACTCTTTATTTATGGATGTAATATAGTTTTTGTTTCTTCTCTATTATCACCTAATCATCTACATATACCACAAGATAGAGAACAATTTTTCAAGTTTTCTAGAAAAAAAAAAGTTACATCATTAAGATTAAAGCATTTGAAATTTAATTTTTGTAGATGCTCATTTGAGTTTTCATACTTGGCTTACAATGCTTGTTTTAGGCCATAAAAGGATTTGATGAGTTTTCATACTTTCTATTCTTGTCCCTTCACAACAAAACCTCCTGGTAGAGACATGAATACATTTCCTTTCAAGCATCCATTCAATAAAATAGTCTTCAAATACATATAATGAACTTTCTATCCATTTTGAGTTACCAAAGAAAGGAGAGTCTAGATGGTGGCTTCTTTTGTTGTGGAGGAAAATTTCTCTTCATAATCGATACCTCTATGTGGATCCTTTCACCATAATGATGAAAGAGAATCAACCCATCCTCTAAAAAATCAACAAAAACTACTTCTAGAAGGTGAAAAATGAGAATAGAAAGTCAAAAGGAAAGGAATTTGTTAAAAAGATTAAAAAAATAGTTCCATGAGGGATCTTAGGGATTTATATTGAGAGCTTTGTGAAAAATACCATGTTGAGAGCTTTGAGGAGAGGAGCATGTTAAGAGCTTTATGGAGAAGATCGTGGATCTTGAAATAATCCACAATATTGTAATTTCCTCTATAAATTGTAGCCTTTGGGCATTGACAAGAGGTAGTCAATTGAATGAATATTAGATCTGCCAAGGTGCCATGTAATAACATAGAAAGTAAATAAAATTTTAATTCCTATTTTATGTGATTTTGTTAATGTGCATGGTGATTTAATGTATTGAATCTCAATTTATACATAGATCTGTTGACTTTTTTTTATGAATTAAGATTACATGTAGACCACAGGGTTGTTCATTTTTTGCAGTGGAAGTGAGGATGACTTGAGTTTGTGGGCTCATAACCCACAAGTCCCAATATTGAACCAGTAAAAATATTGAAAATGAAGAAACGCCATAAATTGTTTCCATCACATAATCATTGATTTATTCTTCTCAAGTAATTGATATGAATTATACTTGCTCTTGTAGACCCACTTGTAGACAATTGGTTTGGCTCCAAATGGAGGTTCCACCAACTTCCATGTGTCCATTATTTATTAGACCATCATATTCCTTCAACATTATTTATTTCTATTCATCATGAGAAGTAACTTCCTTAAAGGAATTTGGTTAAAAATTAGTGGAAAAAATAAATTCATAATCATATTATACATCCATATCATCAACTGAATCATAATTACTTACATTACCTCCATCTTTCCTAGTGTAACTTCTCGTTCTTGTCTTTCCAACCTTCTTAGAATGAACATTTTTAGTGTCTTAGTGAGCCATTTTGGGGGGCCTTTTTGGGATGGTTCAAGTTGATTTTTTGGTTGAGACAAAGCTTCATCAATATTTATCTTTCCAATCCTCTCAATCACATCACTCAAAGGGTCTTCCTAATCTAAAAGAGTGGTAAAAAAATCATGTGAGGGAGACAATGCTTTAGACAAATATTCCATATTTTGGTCCAACATAGGGAACCCCCATCAAAGATGAGGAAAATCGTTATCAAATTCATAATAATTTTTTTATGATTGAATCTATACAAATTCTCAAGTTTTTACTCAATAGTGTTTTTAATCTTAGAAGATTCAGGAAAAATCACATGTCTAGTCAATAAACAATTCTTATTTACCTCATCATAAAGGTGATATGCTTTGGTGATATTAGAATAATCCAAGAAGATGCATTTCTAAATCCTTGCATCAATCTTCCTTATTTGTCCCCTAAGAATCATTACCTGACGAGTGGAACCAAACATCCTAAGAAGCCTTAATGAAGGAATTTGGCCATATCGCATTTCATAAGGAGTATTATGTCGAAGAGCATGATATTGGCATATATTTATGATATATACTAAACATAGAACCGCATCAGCCCAAAACATCTGTTATCACAAAATTGGACCTAATAGGCTGCTAATCAAATCAATCTCATGTAACTATTTCAAAACAATCTTTTGATTGAGGCTTAGCCTCCTCAACCTGAGAGGGCTCTCTCAAGGGTTATGATTTTTGATAAAAATATAGATGGCTAACTCTATGTGGGGTAATAATCAGATAGATGATAAATTTAGGTTGAAAATCACATCAACAAGTACACATTGAGCTTATGTCAAAATAGTTTCAGTAAACCAATAAATCTACTTAACATGGAAGTTGAGGCATATCAGAGTTTTAGTCAAGAGATACACATGTGAAACTGTAAAAAACATAGCCAGTTCAACTATATAGGAAGTCAGAGCATCAAAGATGAATTCTGAGTAACATAGAAAAAATCCACTACAATGGGATAATAGAGAGATGCAAATAGAATAATAACACACTAAAACTCCTTATGAATCTCAAGTTGGTTAAGTAGAAATCTCCTGTATTAGCTGAAACTAGTCAATTACAATAAACACTGTCTTTTGCCAAAAAATGTCCAACCCTTTGCTAATTCGACCCAATGGCCTCTAATAGACCATTTGAAACATGAGATGATCTCAAATTAGTCTATATACATCGAAGTTATAACTCTTGACACCTTTCATAACCACAAAACATCAAATTTATGACAAACAGACACCTATCCTACTTGACGGTCCTATTTCAACTAGGACTCAAACTCTTCATTACTATCTTTAACAACCTTATCCTAACAACCTTATCTATTTGAAATTACATCATTTTTTAAGTGTATCATCACATGGTCAAATTTGGATGATGGGCTTCAATTCTTCATGACCACTTTGCTTACCTCCACAAAAGCAGGAAACCAAACCCTGTTTTTTAGGCATAAGATTCTTTTCCTTCTTTGAACATTGTGACCATCATTTAAAATTTATTTCATGGTCCTTGGCTATTGGATATTATCTTAACATGTCTCATCACTCATCCCTAGCCTCCAACTATCCAAAAACCGCTGCAAAACTTGTTCAAAAGGCTGTAATTTATGGCACTACGAAAACACAACAGTTTCGTAGTGCCCTTTGTAGCGCTGCCATTTCAACCTTTTTTCTTCAAAAAATTGGTTCTTTCCTTATGCAACATTTTAACCATCCTTCAATACATCTTCCATAACAATTAAAACTCTTAAATCATCCTTTAACCCCTTGAAAATTGACCAAAAGGAGCAAAAAAGGTAGCTACAATAGTTTCGTAGCGCTTTTTTGCTTTTTTACACTAGATGCGCTACGAAACCGCTGAGTATGCAGTTTTGTCAAAAAATATTCCAAGTGAAAAGTATTATTGCCCTAGAACTCAAAATATTACTTATATCATCATCTAAAAATCATAACAACCATATACTAACTTAATTTTAGCCTCTTTGAGGCATTTCTTCTTAATTTGCAATAGGTTGGCCTATTGGTTTTCTTGTTTTTTCCTGAACAATACGTCTTGGGACAGAGCATATATCTCCTACCTAATGATTTATTTTGAGAAACTGAAGGAGTTTTTTGTATGCCATTAGTTCTTGACTAAAAACCTCTCTTGGTTGTTTGAAACATATCTCCTGCTGTCCAAAAAATTCCTTTGAAAAATTTGTGTAAAACATGAAAACTCTGTTTCTAAAAATAGGGCTTCAAAGAAAGCCTTGTAACTCCCAACTTATAACACCTGGGAGAAAATGGAGAGAGGTTTTTGTATCTAGGGCTCTGGTGAAGACAAACCTCTTTCACAATTCCAGAAAGATTTTTCATTTGGCCAGAAATCGAACTTGAAGTTGAATTATAAACAACCATGTACAAGAAAGTTTCGTAACAACAGTTTCGTAGCGCATTTTAATTTATCAATTTCCGCCACCTCCTAATGAATTGGAAGAAAATGAGATAGTTTTTTGTAGTTAGGTCTTCTATGTAGAAAAGTCTCTTTCCAATTTCCAAAATTCATTTTCTGTTGCTCAGAAACCGCCTTTGAAGTTGACTTCTCAAAGTCAGAAAAAAACAGAGTTTTGTTGTTTGCGCTACGAAACTATTAGCGCTTCCGTAGCGCAAAGTGAATTTTTTGAACTAGTGGCGCTATGAAAAGGAGGTTTCTTGGCTAATTGAATAGTTTTGACACGAAACTTTTAGGAAATTACCCACAAATTAAAATGATGGATATTTGACATGAAGGGACTTCAAAGAAGACTTTATCATAACCTAAGGATGGGCTTTAAAATATAAAAATTTAAAACCTACCCTTGATAAAATCTTAAATTGACTTCTAAACCCAATTTTGAACCATGACCAAAAACAAACTTGACACAATGATGTTTTGAAATTTTTTGGGTGATAACAACATCAACTTTACATTTTTCAAAAACATCATGGAGTGAACCATATTCAAAATAGTATTGTCCATTCTTTTAGCTATACCATTTTGTTGAGGATTGTATGGAACGATAGTTTGAGTTTGAAACCCATGTTGGAAAAATTATTTTCAAATTCATTAGAGGTATATTCTTTACCATTATGAATATGAAGGGATCAATTATGTGATTGTGGATCATTTTCAATCAATGCATGAAAAATTCTAGTAGTTTCAAAGACTTATGATTTACTTTTCAATACACATACCCAACACATCCTAGTATAATAATCAATTAAAGTATATATATATATATATATATATATATATATATATATATATATATATATATATGTTACCATTTGTAGAAGGAATAGGGATGGGGTGACACAATTTAGAATGAATCTATGCAATTTTTGTACACTCTAAAAGTAGAATCATGGAATGTCTATTTGTTTTGTTTCCCATGATACAAGCATCATGTTGCTTTAATTTTCTTGGAATAGTTGGAAAACTAGAAACATAATTCCTTTTCAAAAAGAGAATAATTTCATAATTAAGATGTCCAATTCTTTCATGTTATAGAAGTCTGGATGGCAATTTACCTTCATCATAATGAGAAGGGAATGAAAAGTTATGTTCATGATAAAATTTTCCTTGCGACTTCGATAGTATTTCATCCTATTTTGCAGTATTGGAAACTATGTTGTCATATTCTTTCCTTATCTCTACTTTTCCATAAAAAATATGAATGGAGTGTCCTTGTTGGCGAATGTGAACAAGCGATAGCAAGTTTCTCTACATTTTTGGAAGGTAGAGCGCATCATGTAGAGGAAAGTCAGGGAGTTCAAGTAGTCTAAGCCTGATGGTGCTAAGTAGTAATCTCGTCATTCTTTAAAAATCATTCCAAAGTGTTTCTCAACTTTACTATCCCATTATATATAATACCCCATCCATCAACATAATCTATTATATTATTCACTAACATGCACATCTTGTTCGTAGCCGCTATCATTTCTAAGATACATGCATCATATTTATTTATTTATAGACGCACCACTTTTAGATTTAACAACCCAAAATAACTCAAATGTCACGCACAAATGGAGAAATTTGATTTTCCACGTCAGCGAGATGACTTGGATATTTGTTAGCTGGAGTGACACGACTTTGTATCCTATTTAAATAAGTGAATTTGAGTTTATGGGATAGAAGTAGAGTTGTGCATCAGTTAATTGCTAATATCTAGCAATATAGTGGAGTTATAGTTAGTTAAACTTGGTTGTTTGAGCTCTAGTCAAGAATAAAGTTACTTGGAGTTCAATTGAGTAGTTGTAACTATTGTTAACTCATTGATATCTTAGTTAACTAGCCAATTTACTAAAAATGTCCCTAGTCATGAATGGAATTCGATTTTCCTAGTTTAGTGGAGGAAAAAGGCATCAATTAATTTATTATTATATACCAGAGAGTGGACACAGTATGTATGCAGTAGGTAAGGCTTTCCTCTTAGGAATTGCACAAGAAAATAGGGATTTATCCTATTATTTAGAAGTCAATTTCCTTAGGAATTAAGCAGAAATATGAGGATCAAGAGGCCAAGAATTAGGCTAAGTAATTTGCAGAGTTGTTACGAGAGGAAGAGATCAATATTGTAATTTAGGTTGTGGTTTAGGATTGAAGCTATCATTGTAATAGATCATTTTTTATCATCTGATATAATAAAAACAGAGGAGGGTTTTTCTCAGTTGGGTTCCCCAGTAAAATCATTGTGTTTTTGGTGATTGAATGGTTGCATGTTATTGCATGTGTATATATTATGTGTTTTCCTTTCCACAGAATTGTAGAAGAAATTTGTGTCTCTTGTTTTCAGTTTGAATTAATTAGCAGTTGTAATTTTTTTATTCCATTTCTACATGGTATCAGAGCTACAGAAGAAAACATAGAAACCTTGTTCCAGATCTTCTATCAGAGAAAATTCAATTTGCAGATTTTTTAGTACAAATTTTCTTCAATGCGGGAAAAAATGTCTTTTAATGGATTGAGGATTGAGTATGCATTGGAGGGCACCTCAAATTTTTGAGCTTGGAAAGATAGGATGGAAGTTGTGCATACTTCCATACTCTATTGTCATCCAAGATGAAAGACACATTAAATACTATGTCATACTCCATTGTCATGGATGTTTTCGAATGAATATTTTCATAGATATTTATATGTCTATGTCACAATGACGAGGACACATATGGGCGTCCTGTATTTTGCATCGACGAGCCTATACTGCCATCATATCCATGAAATACGGGGAGATGGGAGAATCACAATTTTATCTCAAATGGGTTATAAGTTGAGACAGGTAAAATATATTCATAAAGGAAATATTGGACCATGGTAGACTAGATGGAGGACCATATTAGTTGAGAGATTTGTGAAAAAATCTACATTGAGAGCTTTGTTAGGATATTTCGACACATAGTAAATAGTTAAGAATAACTTAGTCTAGTGTAGAGTTAGGTAAACTATGTTTCTTTACCATGTACATTTGTAACTTATAATCCAACGGTCATGATTTGTAGTGATCCGACGGTTATCTCTCACCTCAGTATTAACGACACTTGATCTGTGGCTTAACACCCGATTGGTCCATGATCTCTATTTAAATAGCATGGAGGGTGATTTGTAGAGTAACCATTTATGATAGAAACATATGTAACTTTTATTTTATATTAATAAATTCCCTGAAGTGGCCACGTTGGCTCAGGGCATGGACTGTTTCCATTTTTGAGGGTTCTAACCACGTGATTACACTAGTAAATTTGGCCAAATTTCCGATGGCCACTTTGTCACTATTCCAATACATAGTTGTCACAAGAGTGATAGTTTGAGGCTGGACAAAACATGGTTATCCATTATGTCGAAATTCCGACACTTCAATAAAGTGTTGGAAGAGCGACACTGTTTCCAACGTTTTGCAAAGTGTCACAATACCGACGCTTGAAAAGTGTTGCAATACGGATTCTTCTGAAGTGTCGCAATACAGATGCTTGAAAAGTGTCGCAATACCGATGCTTGTGAAGTGTCGCAAGACCGACGCTTTGCTGAAGTGTCGCAATACCGACACTTTGCAGAAGTGTGATAATACCAATGCTTTTCAACAGGGTCGCAATACCCTCACTTTGCCAAAGTGTTTCAATACCAACGCTGTTCAAAAGTCACTCTTCTGATGCTAGAGGTGTCGCAATACTGATCTTGGAGGTGTTGCTCTTCCTACGCTTTGATAAAAAAAAAAAAAAATTAAACACGGTGTTTTGCATTGAATATTGAATCTTTGCAATCCTTTGTTGTCTAAAATGGTATTAATGAAAATCTTAATACACTTTCAGTGAATATAATTATATCATATGGATGGACAGAGTTTCTGTACCAATAAATCCAAATTTGAGAAAATTTCAGCCAAATTTCAGCAGAGGGCCAATTCGACCAAATTCTGTTATTGTGCTAGAAACTGTATCAAACATATGGTTTACATAAACCAATAGATTATTTGGTATTAGGTTATGATATATTTGATAATTACTCATTAATACCTATTATACATTGACAGGAGCATCCCCACATGCTCTTGAAATGAAAAATATAAATTGCTTAAATAATCTTGAGGATTAATTATAGAGAAGGCATCTACAGATAACCATGTTTAAGTTACGTCACTTCCATAAAATGCACATTATAATCTTAGATAGAGGATTTAAAAGAAAATTTCTCAAATTAGAGAGATTGTGGAAATCATGTAAGAGGCAACCTTGCAGACCAAAATAATAATGCACTACCGACAAGGTCATAAATAAACAGTTTTCCATGTCATTGTGATGTTGAGTTAGAACATTCCTCTATGGAATAATCTTATGG
The DNA here is from genome assembly GCA_034641835.2 of Pinus albicaulis. Lineage (NCBI taxonomy): Eukaryota > Viridiplantae > Streptophyta > Pinopsida > Pinales > Pinaceae > Pinus > Pinus albicaulis. The sequence goes on along the minus strand of CM076572.1, from coordinate 1,368,779,749 downwards.
CTAAGAAACCCATTTGCATTTCCTCTACAAGCTCAAACATTTCACTGTACAACACTGCGGACCTGTTACGAATTTCTGTAGTATTCACTTTCGGTCATATAAATAGTCCCTTGAGAAGGTTCTTGCCACATTTACAGTTACAAATAGGCATATCCAAAGGATCGATAAAAGGATACAAATTGGTACAAATATTTGACTTTATATGGAAAGAGTGGTACCCTAGAACACCACTGCAATCTTTCACTGTAAGGTTGATGTCAGATTTTTTGAATTCTAGCACCCAAAACTCCAAGATTATGAACCAAACAAATGGCAACATTTACTGTTTAGGTAGTGTTAGCAACCTATAAATATAGGATTCATAATTTTGACTTGATTGATGATAGTCTTGTAAATATTTACAAACTTTGCTTTCTGCAAGTTATTTTCCCATATTTTGTTAAAAAATAAAAAAAAATAGAAAAAATAAAAAAGAGAGAGGGTAAAAGTCCTAAAAGAAAAATCAAAGGACTTAGAAAAAAATAAGATACCCCAATGAAAAAAGATGAATAAAACATGAAAGTGTGCAAGTCTAAATGCCACTACTTTTTGTAGTTGATTATGGTAGAGTGTCAATAAATGCCATAATCTGTGATGAGTTGAAAAATTTAATCTTGAATTATCACCTTTCAATTTCAAATGTTGTAGATAGTGAATAAGGAATTGTCATACAGTTTAATCATGACAATTCAGTAGTTAGGTAGAGAATAAGTGAATCCAAAAGTTTAATCTGGATTCATGGATGAAATAAGTGTAGAATTAGCTAGTTTTATTGCTTTCAGAAGGAATAAATGTTGTAAAGGTTGCTAGCAAAAATGCACCTAATAAAATGGAAGAAAAAATGTTAGCAGTTAAAATTGGGTAGGTAGAAGAAGGTAAGAAGCATCATTGTAAATATTATTCACCAAGGCTACAAATAACTAACTTCCCTTCCCATAGCCATTTATCATTCTAAACTATCAGTCAGAAAGGCTCAAGGAATTTCCTTGACTTCTATTGGGACCGCACCCAAGGCTCTATGGCTGATTAGTTGAAAATGTTAAATGTCTGTATTAATCCCTCAAAATCACATCATTATTCCATTCATGCATTCATTTCCCTGAATAATCCTAAGTAAAAACCTCATTTTTACTTAAAGATACTCTAATTCCCATTTGATTAATTTCCCACATCACATGAAAGCATAAAACCCTCAAAATCACATTTTATCCTAAGTTTAAGTGATGAAGTTATTTTAATGAAAATTTGCTTTTAAAACTTCACTTTTCTTAGTTATGTTGATGTGTTTTGAGTATACATTGTCCCCTTGTCATATTAACTCTAACTTATTTAATAAATCCCTATAGAATAACCTTTTCTTATATTATATAACTCCCTTTTATAAAATAACCCCAAAAATCCATTAATATAACTTTAGCCAAAGTTATCTATCCCCACATGTGTAAATAAAACCCACATTATACCCTCTTTGGCTAAAACTATCCTTATATATAAATATCCCGCCCTCTATGGTTATTAAATAAACATGATTTAATTAACTATATAATAAAAATACTCAAAAATCATTAAACATGTTTCAATATGTGTTTAAAACAAAAAATACCGAAGTTTCGTTTAAACTAAACTTCATAATAAACCCATTTCTTTGTTCATATTCCCTTTCGCGACTCCCTTAACCCAAGGTTAAAAATATAACCTAACTCATTCTCCCTGATATATATCTCATTATCACTATCGTAACCTTGGGTAAAGCCCTTTTATACCCCTCCCTAACACTTTATTCATTGTATAAATTCTGTTTTATACATAAAATTACCATAAATCCCTCCACCCTATCGAATTCAATCTGAACCATCCGATCCCTAACACTTCATTGATCCGACAGTTCTCATCGAATGCGATGAGAAATTCCCATTACCTTATCATTCCCTATCGCGTTAAATTATATCCATCCGATCACCCTTTGCAAATCCAACGATTCAGATTTAACGCGATCATTAACCTCATACCCCCAGCTTTCCCATATCGCGTTAAATAATAATCGTTAGATTTTCATTAACTTTTACATATGACGATCCACATTGCACCCGATAACTCCATTTCCCGTCCCCACCACTCCTTATCATGCTTAATAATCACCGCAGATTTATCATTTAGCAGATCTACAGCCAGTATTCAAAGCCCTAGCCCCACTACATTACCCCGCAGCTTTCAAGTTAATCTTGACCGTTCGCTTATCAAAGTTAGATCCGACAATGCCAATCCCATATCGTGCGATGAAAATAATCGACCCAAGTTTCCAAAAAATTACGCGATATAAGTTGTTTTCCCATACTGCCCCTTGCTGACGTGTTAGTTTTTTATTCAATCGCGTGCAAAAACTTAAATTCCGCTTACCACCTCCAAGCTGCGCGAAAAACGCCCAGGCCAAATCTAAAACCGCTCCCTCCATTCCTGCAATTAATGAAATTAAAATGTGATTGGACTTACGGTTTATTGCATTAAAACTTAACGTTTTTCATTACATTTCACCTATTTGCACAGTAAACCTTTGACAACCCATTGCAGAGCCTCCTTTCACCATTTTCGAAGCCTTTTGTAAAAAAATTTGTCATTAGAACAACCATTTTACTCTGAAAATCATTCACAAGAACAACAACCATTTTACTCTGAAAATCATTCATAAGAACCTCCATGACCTCTGCCAGCCCAATTTCAATAGAACTGAAGACTGTTGCAGACCAGCAATTCCTCATGACTGCAAATCATACCTTTTACAGGTATTTTTTTGCCATTCCGACCTGTAAAATATTAAATTTTCAAAGGAAATTAACCATATTTGAACTACAATTTACCAAAAGAAAACCAAAATTTCCCTTTTGAGGAATACCAAAAAACCTCCAAAATACAGGGGAAACCTTGCCAAAATTTCTCCAGAATCCACATTTTCCATTTTAGCAGGTTTTAAGCCATCCCAAGATCATTTTCACTGCTGAACTTGATCTAAAATATCCTCTGTGTATAAGAAACCCTTTCTATCGTCCAAAACTTTACTTAAAGTCAGAATTTGCCAGTGAATCATTTCAATTGACCCTTGTTTCCTAAAAAGAACTTAGCAAACAATTTAATCTTTCTTTGTTCATCCAAAATGACTAAGAAACAAGTAATTCCCAAGTCTGGGGGACCAAAATCCCAAAGTCATTTTCTACTGCTACTTTATGGTGAAAAAATCAGGGTCAAAGTGTATCAGATGTCAAAGAGTATTAGTAAAAGCAAATTGTTGTTGCTGGTTATTTTTCAATTACAGCAGTAAAAATTTGAAAAAACGGAGTTAAAGAGTATCATAATAGAATGGGAAAAGGAAGAGTATTCTACAAGTCATCTTCCATGAGATAATGTCTAAATTGCCAGCAACGCTTCCAGCTAATCTAAAAATCAGTTTGATTAGGATAAACAGTTCTATTTTTCCTTGTAAAAGAGGACAACTTGCATATTTTTTTTCTGTTGTCCCTCTTCTTATGTAATATTTCCTATTTTTTCTTGAGATATTATCTCAAAACTTTAGATATTTTGTAAGTAATTCAATTGTATAAATACTTAATCTTTCGAAGTATTCAAGGTGGAATAAAATTATGAAGACTACTATAGAATTTTTTGTTGAAACGTTGGGATTTTATGTGAGTTCAGTTGAAGCAACATGCTGGAAACTGAAGCAAATAGACATCATAACTAATGATCCTCGTGCTGATCAAATGAGTATTGTATCTTCCAGTTTTCATTTTTTATTTCTTTAAGTTTCATTCACACATCTTGTATTATTTTCCATCTTAAATGAATAACTAGGAAAGGTATTACAGAATCAGTGTAAAAAGCTCTTTGTTTTTACTAGTTTTCATGTTTATGTTTTCTACCGATTTCCAGACTTTAGAATTCTTAATTTCTCTTTAGTCTCGTTTGACCTCATTTTCCCTCTTCCTTTTCTGTGATCTAAGTATTCTTAACTTCCCTTAGTCCAGATCATACCACTTCATCAAAATAACCTTTTTAAACCCTCTGAAGATCATCTATCTTGCCCTTAGTATATTTGCTCTTTTGACCTTAGTTTTCTAGTCTTGTTTGCTATAAATTTGACTCCATTGCCTAATGGTTAGGTAGATCTTTCTATGGTTTTCCTTGTATTCCTTTATTCCCACCAACATTCAAAAACTCAAACAAAATTTTCCACTCATAGCTAGCCTAAAATCCATTACAAAACAAAGCTAAATCTTAAGGAGAGATCCCTCTCCGGAACTCAGGAAGGCTAGATCCTGAATTCTAAAAGAGGTTCTTGGTTACCCCTAGTTTTCTTTAACTATAAACCAAAATCCCACAACCTAAGAATTACTAGGGTGATAACAGGTAGAACCAACCAATGGAAAAATTAGACCACAACATTATGCAGAACAAATTCACTTTTATAACAGTTTGAGCTGTCACCATGAGCTCGACAAGGCTTTCTTTGTATCTTTGTTGTTTCTAAACCTAAGAGCATTTTTCAAATCTTCCCCTCAATTCCAATTGCCGATTTGAGCACCACTTGGGTATAGAAAGCATAAGCATAAGACGAAAACATATGCTACAGTCATACTCTATAGATCAAAATCCATTAATTAAACACGGTGTTTTGGCTACAATCCGGACATCCCAAAATCCTTATCAGCATAATGGAGAAGTCTTCACAATCGTTGAACCATATCACAGTGAAATGGTAGAGCAGTACGCCAGTCTAAGAATGCAGAACTCATTGATAACCATGAAAGTGCATGCAGTTCTGCTGCTACAAACCCAAAATCTGATGAGCCTAAGCTTGACAGTCCTTCCCTTCTACAACAGGTAAATGGTTTTGCTTACCTTTCCCTATAGTTTCAGATGTAACAGATCCTTGCTGGTCAATTGATACAGTACATGTTCCCCCATAATAATCTACCAAGCTCACCATAAGAGTAGATGGCCACTCATATTTGGCAATATGTTGCATGGAATCTCTCCTGACGGAGGGAGTTGGTTTGGATACTACAAAACTAGTAGCAAAAGGGGATGCAAATCATTTTCTATGTAATAAGTGTGCCAGTGGTGGAGACTCAGATGTAACGCACGTAGGCAATTGTAGGGGTACAGGAGGGATAAAATGGATACCATGTGAAGGAACAAACAAGTTTTAAACCATTGTTGATGCAAGTGACTTTACTGAGTTTAAACCTTCCATATAGTTTGATAGTCCCAAAGAATCACCTTGAGTTGCACCTGCAGGTAATTAGAAACCCACTCGTAAAAACTAATGTACAGACACATCCAGCAGCTGAGAAATTTTTTTAAAAGAAACATGTACTTCAATTTTCCAAGAAAACAGAAAATAGAATATTCAAATTTAATACAAATACATACAAGAAAGCATAACAATTAATATTATCCTAATCAAGAAAGTAGAATGCATTTTCTTGCCATATACAACATAAGAGTCACAATTTGGAACTGACTTAAAGTGAGACAAACTGCAATCTGAAGGTTTACTTGTCCAAACACACCCGATAGGCATGATATATATTTAATACATAATATCATTCAATTTACCAACATACCAGAGAGTTGAGTTAGAATTTGTTTTCAATTAAACATACAAAAAGAGGCATAATAATTTGATTTACATTTGTGGAAAGCATGAATGACATTCTCCAACTATATATAGCATAGCATTTAAAAGAAAATGCTGGAAATTAACAGCAAAAGTAAACATTTAAAGGGAAGAATACCTAATGAAGCCATATTGACTGGACAAACTAGCTGCAGAGAGTGGTCTATACAGAAGCCGACTATATTAATGTTCTAGAGCCACTGAAAAGCACCCTTTGGTATGTCTTGTAAATTTCCAGGCATTGTCTTCTTTCTTGTGTTCACTTGCCCAAGGTTTCCTTTAATGAAACTAGATGACTTTGAATGTGAACTGTAAGGAGAAGATGATGGATTGGGAGAAGTCAAAGCCCTATCTTGGATCCTATTGATTTCCTGCTGCTGAAGTGTAATACCACCGCCACTTGCTGAGGTAACATCAAGGAAAAATCGTCGCAGATGTACAGGCCATTTTTTAACTTAATTCCAACCTACTGCAAAAATTTCTTTCTGCCATTCTGCACCCTCCATCCCCAAAATTTGTCAGGACGTTTACCAGTATGACCAAGACTACTAATATTTTCCAACTTCTAAAAATATGGCAACACAAAAACAAATTTAGTAAGGACAGCATATATTCATAGGACAGTCAAAGAAAAACATGCACACCTTGGCATTCAAGTTCATAAAAGCATTCAATACGTGCAATCACAATATTCCTTGGTCTGCAACCACCTACATCAGGAGTAACTGATAAATATTGCAATTCTTGCTGCAAAACCTGAATAAAAAGACTTTCAAGGCCTTTAGTATCCTGCCGCCCACTAACCCCACCAAATGGAAATATATGGACATCTAGTAGTTCTCCACGAGCATCTGTCCACACACAAACAAACCATTTCCAATCTTCAGTTCAACCATAACAATAATGGAGATTCAGTGCCTTCTGGTTCCCAGGCCCTAAACAGTCAGATTCCAATCCTTTTGTAGCAGTGCTTGAGCCAATATCTCCTGGTCCAATTGAATTTGAAGGATGAGTACTCCCACTTGCATCATCAGATATGGTTCTCACTGAATCCAGAGTAGCAACACTAGTCACAGGGTTAGAAACAATGTTATCCAAGGAACCACACTCTGCCAAAATAAATAGTGGCTCAAACATGTAGCGTGCATCATCTTGGGAAGGAAACTCTCCAGGCCTGCTTGAATCACATGTAGTTGACTCGCCCTACCTTGTTTGCTAAGAATTATCCCAAGCACTCTACTGTAAGCATCCTGTATCAAGTAAATTGTCTCTTGATAATGATGGTGTTCCCCCAGTAGTGCGAGATATACCACAATCATTCCAATGTCCTTGAAAAACTGAGCTCAGGTGCACAGCTCCTGGTCGAGCTCCATGTGACAATGCGGGTTGTTGTGATGTGTCATAAACAGGAGTCAAGCGAGGGATCTGACGAGCCTTGTTATACACAGTAAAAGCTATTTCTTTATGAGTGACTAACTCAATCACTGGAGGCCTGCTAGCTTTGAGAATCATTTCTGCCGTGAGGACTTGTAAAACAAGCTTAGGAACACTGAACCCAAATAGAGTAGGAACACTTAAATTCACTGTTTCATCTAGGGTAGCAACATAGTCTAGAGCCTTCCCAAATTGACTATAATTTAACAACCTTCTCTCTCTATTTGGATTGTTAATTATTGCTCCAAGAGAACTACAAGCTTCCACAATAGTCTGAAGTACTATAGATGGTTCAGCAAAGGGGCATATCACATAAAGCACCTAAGGAATGACCAAGAACTCCAATCAGGACCTTTACATACAACATCAGTTATAATAATATAATGCAGCAGAAACCAAGACTCATGCTAGAGAAAATATTAACAGTGGAGAATTTAAATGCAGCTTTGGTTGGAACCTCAAAAATTGTAAGTCCTTATCATCCATCTATTTTATTTACTTACCTCCACGAACAAGCTTTCTTTAAATAGATATCTGGAAGCAAATATGAAGAATCATCCTACGTAGCCAAAATTTTAAGGAATATATTATTTCTAGGCTTTAGCTGGCTAAAACTTTCTGTAATATGTATCCATAGTTCCCAACTTACTGCCTCTATACAACGTCTTTTTGCTAAGGTTTCTAATTGATTTTCAAGATAAGAATGAGTATTTAGTATTTAATATTAAATAAAACTCTGATAGTTTGTGTTCCCATTAGATATTCCTTCTGAAAGGCACTCAAGAGTCAATAACATGCGAACATACATAATTTTCAAACACACAATTGAAAAATAAAAGAAGTTTCAGTTTGAGGTTAACATACTCAGTTACCTGCAATAGGACCCTTTAAAAGCATATATTATCATATAAAATTCTCACTATTTGAACAACTATGGAACACCTCCGAGTTTTACAAAATATTGACTTGTATAATTTGATGCGACAGTCACTTTAAGGGGCTTAGGTCTATTCATGAACTTTAATTATACACTCGTAATATAAATATTTATCCTTGGATAAAACCAGGACAGATTTTTGGTAGTTACACTAAAATTCTTGGTTGTCCGTATACTTGTGGTTCTCAGGGGTGTACAAGAAATCTTGGGAGGGGCTTTCCAAATAATGTTTGAAAGGATGAAGGTCATTGCTCAATCTAGCCATCTCGAGTTGTGTTTTTGTTTGTCTGGAGTGGTGGTGGTACGATTTCATGATTATTTTGTGTGGGCTGCTTGTAAATCCTAAAGCAACTGTTTCCTCCATGGGAATTCTCATCCAGACAACCTCTCTTGTGTACATATTCCCCTCGTCATTGAGCTTTGGGGTTTCGACTAGAGTAGGAAACGAGCTAGGTGCTAACATGCCTGGAAAAGCACGGAGGGCCATGATTGTAGCACTTTCTATGGCTGTTGTACTGGGATTCCTAGCCATGACTTTCACCACCACCATGCGTCATAGGTGGGCCAGAATGTTTACACACAACCAATAAATAATTTCCCTAACATCTTTGGAATTGCCCATCATAGGCCTCTGTGAGCATGGAAACTGCCCACAAACAACAGGGGTTGGTGTTCTCAGGGGAATAGCCTGTCCTACCACCGATGCAAACATCAATCTCGGCTCCTTCTACTTGTTGGCATGCTAGTTGCTATTCTCATGGGTTTCGTATTCAATTTCTATTTTGAGGGCCTCTGGCTCGGACTATTAGTAGCTTAGGAATCTTCTGTCACACTTATGTTGTACGTTCTGCTTCAAACAGATTGGATTCTGCAAGCCCAGAGAGTCAGGGAGCTTATAGGTGAAGATCATGATCTACCAGTAAAGCCCAATAAGAGTTGCCAGAATACAAAAGGGGAGACAAAAATGTCAGCCACCCCATTACATAGTGATGAAGACAGAGAGCCTCTGATAATTGTAAAAGTTCATGTATCTGCTACTACTGCCACTCAAAACAAACGCTAAAGAAATATTTAAAAAGAGTATTTTTCCATGCTCAAAGTTCATGAGAACCAGGCCGTGTACAATGTTTCCATGAGAAATGTAATATATTTCAGACCTACAACCATATATATCTCATAACTAAGATAGCGTAGAAGAAAATACCGAATTTGAATGGGGTAAAACAAGGGAAATACCAATCTGATTCTTCCAGAAGAAGAGAGCATTCTTCCATGATCGATTTCTCTTCAGATCTCCCATAGATTTCTGAACATCGGTAAAACTCGAAATATCTCCACTAGCGACTATGGCTTTCGAGCCATTAATGGACTATGGCCACTTTAGGGTTTCACAACGTCCATGCTTCTACAAGAATCTGGAAAAATCAAGCATCATAAGGCAGAATGGAATCATGGGAAAGAAGGCATAAAGTTCGAACAAGCGGAGCAGGAAAAAAATTTGAATAGGTCGATTAAGAAAATTTGTATAGGTGGAATAGGGCACGTGGGTAAGGTAATTAGGCTAATTTGTTGGAATTTAAAAAAATAGGCCAATCTAGGGATCTTTAATCATGTATTAATGATATCAATTGATTAATTATGATTAATCATATATTAGTGATATCAATTGATTAATTAGGGGTCTTTAATCATTTATCAACTGATTAATTATGAATTAGTAAATTTAATTAAAATTTACTAATTAGTCTACAAACACATGGTAATAATGGCATTACCCACAAACACATGATACCCTCATAACCTAGTATTGTGTGTTGGGAAGGCTTTCCAAAGAATTTGGCTGGAATCACTATGACACTATTATAGAATTAGAAGGGGAGAGAAAGGAAAAGGCTCAGGTATCATATGAGAGAAGGAAGAAATTGGCAAAATTGAAATCAAAAGTAGTGGAGTTAGCCGAAAAGAAGCGTGCCCCAGAGATGGATAAGATAAAACTTGACAACATATTGGTCAATTTCCTTGACCCTTTATTGGTTATTCATAAGCAGTATGAATACACCACCATTAATATCAAGGTAACCGGCCCCTAGCAGATCAAGGGCTACAAGTAGTAGTTTTCATTTGAACATCAACATACCACAACCATGCTTACAACCAGAAGCCTTCTCACATTCATGATCTAATTATATAGTGAATTAGAAAGAAGTAAGAAAACAATTATTTGTTCAAACCTAATTCGAATTTGGAGGGTGTTAGTCATCAGTATTTTTCACCTATTGATGATGACTAGTTTTTAAAGCCAAGTTTTCTAGCAGCTGATCTCCAATATGTCAAATTTGTTAGCTAGAAAACACCCATAAACATTTTTCCCTCCTACCTTTTAAATCAGCCCATTATGAGATAAAACCTAATTTTCAAGCCCTATCTAGCCTCAGTCATACAAACTTGCATATCAGCTCCAAAGAGAATACTCCAAATTGCTCCAAAAAGTCTCCCCTAAGTTAGGTAGTGGTGCCTTAGGCGATCCTCCCTTGGAAAACTATCCAAAAGCCAAAAGAACCTATGTCTAATAGCAACCAGTCATAGATAACCTTCCTATTCTGCAAATAAAGCTTGATACACTCTTAAGTCACGCCACTAACAAACCTTGATGTCTCAGCAGTACATATGCCATAGGTCAAGCTGATATTAGGTGGATGTACAATGTTTCAATGTATTTTTCAAGAGCGGAAGTGTACCAGTGTTCCAGAAGACATTATTAAACTTAACATGAGAAGACAGCTACTTCTCATGTGGTTTTGAGCCTGGGATGCAGCTACAGGACAAAGGGTTATTTCAATAAGCTCCTGCAAACATAGACAAAGGTTAGTGACTTATGAATAACAATAAATACTCTGCAGATACTGGTCAGGATGCCTCTGATGTCTAAATATGCAAAAAGGTATTTTTAACAGCAGAATTACATGTCTCAGAGAAATGCCCCTCGTGGCATATTGTTAATTTGTCACTTTATTTTCTTAACTATGAATAGGCAGCGAAAGGAAAGATGACACTGCTTGAAAGTAGATGAAATGACATCACTGAGTTATACCTCCTCCAAGCATGAGCAGAGGGTTGATTGACTAAGAAAACCTCTTCCAAACATGAGCAGAGGGTTGAATGATTGTGTAAAAACTCCTCCAAGTATGAGCAGATGCTCAGGTCATTGGTTGAAAACCTCCTTCATTTTACAAGTAGAGGGTTTGGCAATGTGATAAAGGCCTCCTTCATTTAATTAGCAGAGGGCCAGGAACAGAGGTATGGCCTCTTTTAAAGGGCACAAAGCAAACAATAATGCAAACTGCCTGAAAAACTTGTTAAAACCTTGTCTCCAATAGATTCAAAACCACTAACATAGCAGTAGTGTCTCAAATATTGATTATAGGGTTTTCACTGATTGAAGGGTAGAGTTTAAATGCAGTGGAAAACAATTGAAAGCTTATGAATAGAAAAATGCTGTTAAGCAGATGTCCAAGCAGTGATATTATGATAATCAAAGAGGTTTGGTTTTTCTTCTATCAGAGATCTCCTTCAAAGGTAATCTAAAGCTAAAGTGAACAAATCTTGGACAGGTTCATCAATGTGAAGAAAAGGATATGACAAGATGTCTCAAATTCAAAAACAACTTTCAAAGAATCAAGCCATATCACCTAGCCATTGTTTTCCTTTAAAAGACACAGTTGAAATTTAGTAGAAATAAATTCAAGGTTTATGAGTTGAGAGCTCGGTTAAACATAGGCCAAGGAGTGATTTTGATGTTCAAAGAAGCTTTGCTCTTCCTGTCTATGAAGATCATTTTCAAAAACTCATCAAAATTGACAAGGAGGTAGCCTAAGCCTTGCTTCTCAAGGAGACTTTGCAAATAAACAACACAGAGACATTATGTGTGAAAAAAGGGTATGGCATGTGTTTTAAGTTCAGGGACAAAATTCAAAGAAATAAGACATGCCATTGTCACAAACAAAGGCCTTTTTTCCTTGACAAAAGAAAATCTCAAAAGGGGACATGACAGTTTTGGTCAACTCCACTATGGACATAATCATCAACAAACACCAATAGAGTCGATTTGTCAAAGAAAGTTTTGAAGTGGTGATTTATCTCCTTCCAAGATATGGCAAAGGATGCCTCACAAATCATTGATATGTCTTTGAGCAAGGTTTTTCCTTTAAAGGTCAGAAATAAGAAAAAAGTGACAGAGTTTCTTCTTTAATAAGAAACAATGAAAAGGCAGTAGAAGGGGTTGGTTGTTTCTTAAAGAAGCCTTTTTACTTCAACAAGAGCCATCACTAGGGTGTCATTCAAAGGTCGACCATGGCATCTCATCAAAATACTTGTTCGAAGATGATTATTTATAATTTTTTAAAATGATAAAATTGCAAAGACAATGGCTCATGTTTTGACAAAAGAAAAGGCCTTTTCAAACACATAAACCCTCTAAAGAATTATATGAAAACTTTTGATTTTTATTTCATATAAGAGGTGGGGAGATCATTGCAAAGCCCAGTTTACAAATTCAAAACTCACCAAGTGCTCCCCTGGCTGTTCACCAGACAAAGCTAGAAGTTTCGAGCAATTTCCAAGCTTTTTAAGGCTTAAAGCTTGCGCGGCGTGCCTGGAAGAGCGTGCAGCGCATTCATAAGAGAAAATACACAGATTTTATATAGTTATGTGGTGCGCCTGTAGCACACGTTCAACCCCTGCCCGAGGCCGACCTGACTGCCTTTCTACTGCACGAAATTCTTTCCAGAAAATGTGTTGCTCACTCCTGTTGCTTTCTAACAAGCTCTAAAGCTACCAAATCAATCAAACAAGGTCTCTAAGCGTTTCTTTGAGGTATTATACTTCTCCTCTTGGAAAATTTCAAAGATTCAAAGGGTGTTTGCTGTTTTTATTCTGTGAGAAGGAAATAGTGCCTTTGAAACCATTTCATCATTTAAAAACAATGAGATAGGCAATGTTAAGGAGACAGAGTCCTTGTCAATGCTGGAGAAACCTTTCTTATGGTTAGGGGGTCTCAAATCAGTTTGAACAAGTGTTTTAACAGTGGCTTTAAAAAGGCATTTTGTCATATAAAGAGCATAAGAGAGAGACAGTGAGTAGAGGGCAGTGTTTTTGAGCAAACTCAGAGGTTTTTATTGCTGTGATTGTCACACACCTTTACAGTGTTAGGTGGATGTTTTAAACAACCTTAAAGGACCCTAAATTCCTTTAAGAACAGTAATATCCTACAGGTAAAATGAGAGCAAACTTTATTTTGAAGTTCCAAAGGGAAACAATGATCCTAATTTGAAAATAGTGTTTATAAGGTAAAGCCTTGTCATTTTGAAAAGGTCCTTCTCTATGTGATGAAACAACCAAATCTGTATAGCCTCCATTGTTCCATAAAACAGAGGATGCTATGAAGATCTTTTAAATAAATTTGAGGGTGTTTTTTTCTACCTTTCTGAGGAAAAAAGGTTTTCTTATCAAAACACAAGATATTCTCTCTTCACCAATAAACCACAAACATATCTTTTCAGAGTTATTTTCCCAAGCACGGTGATAAGATTGAGTTTGTTTCATTTTGACAAATACTTGTTGTTTGTTATAAAAGAGACAAAATAGTGACTGATAAGGAGGACAGGGTGTGTTCTTGAGAAGCCATTCCAAAGGCTATTTGAGACAGCTTGTTTTGCAAAGAACATTCACAACAAAATGCCTCCTAGGAAAGACAGTAGAAGTGGCCTTCACAGGAGGTTTGAACCTATTTCCACTGAAGAGGTAAATTCTCATCCATCAGTCCTATTTAACTTTCATGAGGTTGGGTGTCTAGAGTTTTGTCAAAGGGTGCAGGAGGTGAAAAGCTATTCCCCTTTGACACATCTTTGTGCTTCAATATTTCAAGGGAAGCACTTTTAGCTCGCAGGCTTGGATTTCAAGTTCTCTTCTAGAACCATTTCCAAGGCCACCAAAATCCCTTATGTCAGAGAGAAGTGGTTTAAACAAAGCCACCTAGACTCAGAACAGTACAAACCTTTTATGAAGCCTGAGCATAGAGACACATGTCCATTCATTTTTCCCTTCTCATATCTATTGACTAGCTATGCCCCCCTCATGAAGATAATCATGAAATACTTCACTTGCAAGGGAAGATTCTCCTGAGTCTATGCTTACCATGTACGATTTCTCATGCATTTCACAAGAGCCAAATTGTTAAATCTCCCTTTCTTTCTCCATAGAAGTATTGAGAAAATGGCCTCCACTGTTCAGAAAAAACCTCCTTCTCAGCAGACAGCCTGCCTCTTCCATCACTCCCTCATCAAGGTTATCATTCTTCATCAGCTTGAGAAGAAGGAAATCTCTTGGGATACTTTCATTACACATCTGGATTTCGCCACTGTCCCTTCATTTCATACATCTCCTTCACCTTCCACTCACCATCCTTCGCCTTCTTCAAGCAAGCCCATTCCCAAGAAGCTCAAATTTCCCATTGCACAAGAAAAAGAGAATGATGATGAAAAAGAGCATGAGCAAGAGGAGGAAGATGATGATGAGCAACATCATGATGAAATAGGGAAGCAAGGGGAAGAAGAGCACAGTGAGGTAGATCAGCAAGGGGAAGAAGAGCACAGTGAGGCAGAGCAGCAAGGGGAAGAAGGGCATGATGAAGAAGAGCAAAAGGAAGGGCATCATGATGAACAGTTGTATCACAGTAAGGAAGCACAGCATGATGAACAGATGCATCACAGTGAGGAAAGGTAGCCACATGATGATGAACAGCCGCAAGATAAGGAAGGGCAGCATGATGAACAGGTGCAGCATAGTGAGGAAAGGTAGCCTCATGAAGAAGAAGGGCATCATGATGAACAGGTGCAGCATAGTGAGGAGGGAAGCCCTCAAAAAGAAATGCAAGAGGATAGTCAAGGCATCCATGAATAAACTCAAGACAGTGGCAAGAATGATGAGGAAATTAACAAGGGCAAAGAGCCAATAGAGCATGTGCTAGCTGCCTCTCCTAGGCAAGGGGCCATGTTTTCTTCTCTGAAAGTGGCCAAGCCCCAGAAATCAAGGAAAAGGGTGCCTAAAGATGTAACTCAAAATGTTACTAGGGCCCTCCGAAGCAAGGGGAAATTGCCCAAGAAGCCCATTGTCAAATTTCCCAAGAGGAGGAAGACTAAAAGAGCCACCCAAAGCAAGGGAAAGGAGAAAGAAGAAAGCAACCATGAAAAGGAGAGGGACTTTGACATAATTCAAATCCAAAGTGATGATAGTGACAATGAAGCCCGAATACTAGAAACTCTCTTGATCAATAGAGAAAACCAAATTGATGCTTTGAGGATTGATCTAGAGAGGGCTAGAAACTTCAATCACTTTTTGCAAATTCAAAACAAACAGATGAGTGTCCATATGGCGGTATATGAGACACGGGCCATCAAATACAAAAAGGAGGCCTCAAAGGCACAAGTTAGATTGGAAGAACTCATGGGTGATTTTTATGAGAGTGAAGATGAAGATCAGCCCAGGAGAAAGAGGCCAAGAACCATTGGACTCAAAAGAGCCCATGAGAAACAAAAGGAGGAAGAAGCTGCCCTTGTCCAATCTACTCCTCTCACTACTTTGTTCACCCAAGAGATAGAGAACAATCGAGAAGCATGTCTTGAGAGGGTAAATGATCACTTGGTAAAGAAGTTGGAGAAGGCAAATAGAGATTTGGACCTTCAACAGAGGATGACTGGGCATTATAAGAAGCTCAATCAGTTTGCCCAGTGGAAATTGAAGGCCACACAGGAAAAACTCAAGGAGGCTCAAAGGAGGCACCCGGCACCAAAATTGAAGAAAGACACCTCAAAGCTCCAAATTTTGGCCTTAGCTTCACAGCATGTTTTTGAAAACCCTTGAGGGACATGCTTGCCAAATTTGGGCGAAATGCAATAAGTTTTGGTTTTTTGTCATTTTTGGGTTTTTGGCTAAAACTCATGGGCATCGCCATTTCTATTTGGGGAACCCTCAAAGGATGAAAATGGTATCCTTGGATGCCATAATATCAGGGGCATATACTCAGCAATTTTCAGATCAATTGAAGATGATTTGCTCCCCCAAAATGGCAAAAAACACTTACTTTTTCTACACTCTGCCCTATTTATCAACAAGGTCTATTTTTTGAGTTTTTACACATAGGTCAGTTTTGGATGGACTTATGTTGGTCAGTTTGGATAAAACTAAGAATTTTCAGAAAACAGACATTCATATCTTTCCAACGAGCCATCACCGGCCTCGTTTTGACATCGGGAAGGCCTCCAAATGTTGCCGACAAGTCAGAGGAATTTCTGCTGATATATTTCTTAAGTATTTTTATAAAAAATGAACCTTTCAAAAGTGACTTTTCCTCATGTGCGTTTAGCTATTTTTGTACATGATTAGTTATGAAAAGTCAATATATTTCCCTTTTTTAGAATTTTTGAGATATTTTATTAGATATTTTGTGCCTTGGGCTTTGCAAAGCCTCAAGGACAAAATCAGATATTTTGGATAGGCCAATGAGATTGCAAGTTGAACTTGGAGGTTTTCCTCACTTTTGCCTATATATTCCAAAGGCTTTCATTGTAAATAAGGCTAAACTTAATGAATAGAAGCAATATATGGTTATACAAGCTTGGAAGAAACACTTGTCTCATGCATTGGATAGTTTCTTGAATGTTTTTGGATGATGAAGGAGGTCTGTTGTTGGATTCCTTGACTTGGTAAAATGGTATAGTGTCCCTCTCTGTTATGCTTCTTAGTTTTCATTCATAATTCCATGTTCTTGCTTGCTATAAGACAATAGAGAATAGATTTGAGACATGCCCTTGGAGGCACCTCAAGTTTCTTTTTTCTTTATAGCTTCTATGTTTTCTGCCTTCTTAGTCATATCAAAAGATCCTTGATTGCTCTTTAATAACTGAAGAAATTGTTTGCTTGTTTCATTTATGGTTTTATGCATGCTAAGTATGATTCACGGTATGCCCTGCTTACTCATGGTTAGTCATAGCTCCACCTCTGAAACTTTTCTTTGATAGTTTGATTGTCATTTGTTGAACTAAGGAGGTATTGTACTGATCTTGCCCTTTGCCTAAAACTATGCAATCTTGCTTTCAAAGTGCCCAATAGCTTGAAATACTATGCTTAGGCATTCCTTCATAGTTTTTTAAGTTGTTTGTTTGTATTAAATGTATTTCCCGAAAGTCTGATAGCCATTTCCTAAATTTAGAGAGTCATATATCTCTATGCATGGCTTGAATCTTTATTTCTATGCATTGATCAGTTTATAGTTACATTTCTCATGATTAATGGTTTTTCCTACCATGTTTATGTCAGCTATTAAACTATTTATGTTTGAAATCATTTTTTCTTCACAAATTTAATGTCCATCCCACTCCATTTTACCCAAAGATCCATTTTACCTCGCTCAAATCGGCCCTTCAACAACCTTGTATCACCACCTGAAATCTTTCTTGACCTTTTCGACCCCATAGCCCAATTGATCTGACATATTTTTACCTATCTTAGTCTTTGATTAGTTCATCCCTCACAAACCTAAAAACCAAAACCAAAAACCTACTTCATAACTAGCCTAAAATCAAGAACACAATAAGAAAACACACAGATATCCCTTAAATAAATAGAGAGAGCCCTCTCTGAGTCCAGGAAGGCTAGGTCCTTGGGCTCCAAAGACTGGTTTGATGTTACACTATCATTTGGCTTGCCAATCAACCAAATCACAGGACCCTAACATAATGGCGATCATGGTGGGACTCTGAGTGATAAACAAACTTAGATTCCCTAAACATTCCAGCAGCCTTAAGAATACTATCTGATTGACTTATCCCACCGCTCACTAACATAATGGAAATCATGGTGGGACCTTCCGAGTTAGTGACAATCTAAGTACTCCTTAGTAACTATCGAAGTCTCAATCAAACTTAGAAAAATTAAGTGTTGTTTGAAGAGTAGAAGCTAGCTTTTTCACAATATTCGAAAAATGATGATTCGGTTATAGGAAACTCTTCCAAACCTTATGTTATGGCCTAAATCTACCTGAGGCTGGAGAAAGGCAGAGTTTAGGGTAACATCAAACCACGCTCAGTTTGGTAGCTAGCCCTACCAGATTAGGAGAGGGCTCTCTCTGGGTCAATCTCAGCAAAGATAACCAATAAGGCTTGAGATGACTCTAAAAAAAGCTGATTTTAGGCTAGGTATATAAGTAAAAGAGTTTGAATTGATTTTGGGGGTTTTTGTTGGAATCAAAGGGAAAGGCAGTTTTGGGTCTGGGGATAAGGCCTAGTTTTTGCAGAGTTCTGAATGGGGCAAGGAAGACAATTGTTTTGATGCTTTGGATTAAATGAATGGATGGATCAAGCCGGTGAGGAGCTGAAGAGGGCAAGAGACTCTCAAGAATCCTCTTCAAACAGATGAAAACATGGGAAATTAAACAAAACTGAAGGCAGAGCAAAGCAATCTAATGAATTCCACCTTTATAACTTGTTTGTTTAATTTGAGAAGAAAGGAGAAGGAAAATGATACACATGAAACTTCAGTAAAATTACAATCACAGAGAGAAACACACCATCAAAACATAGAGCCACATGGATCCCAAAGAGTGCTGCAAACCCTGGTCTATTCCTTTGCCAAATTTGCAGAGATGAAATGTACAATGAAGTGCCAAGCAATCCCAAGTGTCCAACCCTGTAAATGAATGAAGAAATAAAATATATAGACAAGCCTAACTCATCCCCATGCCTCTAGGGGTCGAGCTCACCATTATAGGATTTTTTTCAACCATATCTAAATTAAGAACTGGAAAATAGGCAATGAAACAACTTGGCTCTATATGATAGGAAACTGATTCATTCACTTACATTTCAATTTTTGGTGAATGAATCTACTTAGATGAGTAAAAATATGCCAAAATTACATCAAAGTCATGAAATTACATCAAGTTACATGAAAAATTCAAACTGGCCAAAACTAGGCGAAAATCTGAGCTGTTGAGTGAAAAATGAGACCAAATTTCTCAATGTGTCGCGCCTGAATCTCTATGCATAGTGCCACGTTGAGGCTTATTTTTAGGGCCTTCCCGAAGTCCAAATTGAGCACCGGATAGCTCGTTGGAAAGCCCTACCTGTATAATTTCCAAACCAAGTGGAATTTCTAGATTGTTTTGTCATTTGCCCCTCCAAAAATCAAATCTCCCAACACTGCTTCCTGTGTGTGCAAAAAGTGGCAGAAAGGCCATTTTTAATTCAGGCAACCCAAAACTTGTCAAAATCCTTAGGTAATTTGTAGGCATGAATAAATTTTGATGAAAAATCCAGAAATACAAATTTTTCCTCAAGAAGAGCTGCCAATTGTAAGCGCGCACCAAGTGGCGCTACGCGTCGGGCAGGAAAATCTGTGTTAAGGCCAAAAAATTCAAAATTGACAAAATGTTTCCCAAATTTCTTGAAATTTGGGCTGAATGTCCACCATCAAGTACTATGCTGGGCCAAAGAAGCTTCGGCCAAGATTTGGAGTCTATCATGCCTTTTGCGACACTTTAGTGCCCTCTTTAGCTTTGCCTTCAGGATTTTGATTCGCGCCTTGCAAACATAATTTCGCGCCCAATAATGATTATTCATGTGTCTGAGCATGTCCTTTTCCTTGTTTGCCTTCACCAACAGCTTCTCCAAATGAATATTGACCCTTTCGAGCCAAGTCTCTCGATCAGCCTCAATCTCCCGCTCAATTGGTGTCATCTCGGTTTGACTTCTTTGGGCAGCTTGCCGGTTCTCACGGATGTTTTGCAACTCCATGATCGTATGCCGATCTTCCAACTGTTTGTTTCACTGCTCCAAGTAGTTGATAATCCATTGGGCTCTCTGCAACTTGACGATCAAGGCATCTATCTCTGCCTTCTGCTCCTTAATAGTCTCTCTCAACTTTGAGCTTGGAGAGCTCAAATCCTCATCAATAAGTACGAAATCAGTATCCTAGCCTCCTGAAGGCCCCTCATCCTACATAAGATTCTTCCCTCTATCCTGTACCTGTACCTGTGCTAATGATGGAGGCGAGAGCCCTTCCACCCCAGGTGGAGATAGTATTCGCCGAGCTGCTGCAAATAATACTCTGGTGCCTCTCTGATAAGTAACAAACACGGGCACACTGATAGGCTCTGTCTCATGACCTTCAGGCTGATGTGAAGGTTCACCTGGCTCATGAAAAACCTTCGGAGGAACTTGGGGAGATGTGAAGAAATCATTAGCAATGAAGTCTTCCCATGTAATACCCTACAAGCCAAGCTGATGCAACACTATAATTTTAATGAGTGCATAGTGATAAATACTGTTGTACTGCTGCTCGGGAGTCTTCTTCTACACAAGAGTGGTCATTCTCTCGATGTTCCGGCACATGAAATAAGGAATTTTCATCATCCTCACTCTAGTGAAATGCATCAATAACCTGATATGATAGGCATAGAGGCATGAGAACCGGCCCTCACAACTGAAATATCTGATAATGAGTTTCATCAATGGCACATAGGAATCCTTCAAGAATCTGAAAGGAAACACTTGGCTGAGTTGTCTCACATAGCTAGACCTGATATATGGTTCATAATGCACTCTGTCCACCTGTTGTCTTTTGTTTCACTGTTCACCCACATTCGGTATTCCAGTTGCTTGAGAGATAGTTTCTGGTGTCAGAGTAAAAGTTACACCAGCAAGAGTTACCTGACCATCATGTAAATGCAATACAAACAAACGAGCCAACTCCTGATGATAATGGGTCCTAGCAATCATTTCACAATACTGAAAACATGACTGTTGTTGGAAACTTGCCATGGCAAGTGGACAAGCCTGCAATTCAGCCAATGAGGTGGGCTCCTCGCTCACATGTCTGCCACCTTTACGAAGCCTTCTAGGTGCATGTATCTCAGTGTTGGAATCACTATCTCGGTCATATGATGTATCAGTGTCTGTCTCCATGGTGTTTCAAAGTCTATGCAAAGTGTATGTTGGCTTGTATGAGATGAAAATGAGAACTTGGTGCTTTTTTTTTTCAGTAGTCAAATATGTGTCAAAGTGGAGGGACTGTAGGAGAAATAGAGTAGTGGGGACAATGGGGTCTTAATCAAGTGATAATTTTCCTTTTGAAAACTTGTGATTTGACAAATGTAGAGACAATGGGACAACCACTTGAATTTTTGGGATTTTGGGAAATTTGGGGTTTGGGAATTTCACAAGTGGGATTGGAAAGGGAGAATGAGAGTGAGATGAAATGACTTGGGATAGGGAGATGGAGCTTGGGAGTGAATGACTTTATAACAGTGAGAGGGAGGAAGAAACAAGTGAGGAATGAAGTATTTGGCACCAAAACAAATTTTAAACTCCAACTTCAAAACCCTAAGGAAAAATTCTTAACAAGAGGATAGGGTTTAGGTTTTGGGATTCAAAATCTTATATTTCAATCTCAAACAATACCAAACATGAGTTATGGACAAGAGGGGAATGTCTTTGACTTACTCAAGCATAGAGCAACCAAGCAAATTCGATTTCGGAGAAGACTGGCAGAATTTTTTTGTTTCGGGCCAATGCGCCGCGCGCACAACCCAGTGTGCCGCACCCTCCTTGTGCGCTGCGCTGGAGAAAATTAACACAGGGCAGAGTGGCCCTATGCGCCGCACTCAGCCAGTGCGCCGCGACCACCACCTAGTGTGCCGCGACAGTGAATTTCACAGAAAGTCTATCCTCCAAACACTGTTTCGCCCTTCCACGATTTCACTTCAGCTCTTTGATATCTTTGGTATACAAATGGATTTTGAATATGAAAATATCTTATATATATCAAATAATTTGATTTTTCATTTCGGCAAACCCACTTTCTAATGTTGCATATTTTGACACTTTTTAAATGAACTCTGTTTTTTGTTTCCTTTGTGCTTTTTGAGTTGAATGATGAATTTATTTTTTGTCTTTGCAGGGATAGCTAGCATGAAATTTGGCAAGGGCAACCAGGGTTGCGCATGAAGTACTTTACAACTGAAGAAAATTTGAAAATTACATTTCATTTATTACGAAAAGACGAAATAGACAATTTTTCTTCAAACTGAGTTTTGAAGAAATCATTATCAAGCGTTATGAAGATGAAATTTTTGCAGTGAAACCTTATTTGAAGCTTCCTCATGTGCCTACTGGTATCATTAGGCATTTTGAAGATCAAATTAACGAAACCCTAGACCTAATGAAACCTAAAACCCTAAAATGACTCTTTGCCAATATTAAGACCAAACATGACTGTAAATAATTTTGATGAACAAAATTAGACTAGCAGGTACAAGACATGAGGAACATGAGTGAAAATCCCCCTACCGTCAGGAGATCCATGCCCCTAATGGAATGCAGATGACTGAACTGAATGAGACACCTAAAATGAAATGCAACAAGAGAAATTTGATCTCTGACGGAGGGATTAAGATACCGACTCTAACATTGGCTCCAATGGGGATGGTAGCTCCTTGGAGTTGCCAATAACTATAGATTTCTGGGAGAGTAGGCAGTGCCTTTGTCCATTGGGCTATGGAGTCAATAATTTCGACAAACAACACAAGATTTTTGACTCATTTTATTGACTGAAAATTGACTGAAACTGACTCAATTTCGAAACTAGAAATGACTAATAAACGTGACTCGACAAACTCAAACCAAAGCTGAAGTTAATCTTCAGAGTTATAGCCTTCACCTCGGGCCCCAAACTGAAGAAAAGACGATAGCACACACTTGCAATGAAACTGAAATAAACGATATGTACAGTGACAATATAAATAGTAGAAAACATCTTAGAAATGGTACCGCTTGAGCAGCCGACCATTGACCAGCCCTTCTGGACAATCTTCCCCGTTCATCTCTTTCAGAAGAAAATCATTCTGACCCCGATATGCAGCAATTTTGAAGGGTCCTTTCCATAGATTTTTGAACTTCCCATGCCTACCTTTTTCCTCGTTTCTTGCATCCCATTTCAGCACCACTTCTTCCAATTGAAACTTGTCCGCTTTGGCTTTTCTGTCATATATTTTCCTAATTCTCTCTTGCAGCTTGAACGTGTTTTGGAAAACTTCTTCTCTAGTTTGTTGCAGATGGATCATTTGATTTATTCTCCTTTGCATATGATCGTCTTCACTGCCAACTTCCTGCAGAAGTTTAACTACTGGAACTGCGAGAGAGGTAGGAAACACTGTGTCAACTCCATATACTAGCTCAAAGGGGAACATACCAATGGATTTCTTCTGACTCACTCGGCCTACCCAAAGTTCATTGACCAACTTCTTATGCCAACCTTTCTTGTTTATTTCCAGCAACTTTTTAATGATGTTGACCAAAGATTTGTTGGAAGACTCCGCCAATCTGTTGCCTTGTGGATGATAAGCGGTTGAGTCTCTCAAAATGATATGATACTTGTCACAAAACTCAACCATTATTTTGATTTGAAAGCTACTGCGTTATCAGTAATTAACTTATTCGGGCAACCAAAATGAGACAAAATATTATTCTCAAGGAATGAAATTATTACCGAATCCGTGGCCTGCCTGGTGGGAATCGCTTCAATCCATTTCGTGAAATAATCTGTCACTATGAGGATCCACCTATGCTGAGCTGAAGATGCAGGATGAATTTCGCCAATGAAATCCAAACCCCACTGCTGAAAAGGTGTGCTTACTTCGATGGGCTTAAGTGGAAAAGGCTGCAATTTCTTCCTTCCTTCAAAAATCTGACATTCATGACAACTTTTAAAAATTTTATATACATCAGAAAAAAGAGTCGACCAATAATATCCCGCTCTCAAAATCTTGTTGGCCGTTCTTTTCCAAAAAAGGTGACCCCCACAATCTCCTTTATGAAAATCCTCCATAACCTGCCTTGCTTCTTCTTCCACCAAACAATTCAGCAAAACACCACTGGGATCTTTCCAATAGAGAGCATCATTCAAAATGCAAAATTTAGCAGCTTTCAATTTCAGAGTTCTACCTTTTTTTCTAGCCATGTCGGGCAGTGGTGACAAATTTTGAAGCACATATACAATATCCGAATACCAAGGAGAAAGCACAAAGATTTATGATACCTGAGTTAGCGAACTTTCCTCATTCTCTTCAGACATAGCAGCAATGAGATTTATGTCCAAGGCATGCAAATTTGATTTAGCCATTAGCTTAGCCAGCCTCTGTCCTTTGATAAGCTTTGTAGGCTTTATCTCCACATCATACTCCAACAAGGCAGCAATCCATTTTCCTCGTCTCCCTTCTGGATTTGTTTGCACTAAAACATCCTTAACAACAACGTTAGGAACATAAGAAAGAATATGTGAATGCAGAATATATACTCGAAATCTTTCAACGCTTTCACTAGAGCAAGAGCTTGTTTTTAAATGATGTTGTACTTCAAGGCTGCATCTCTTATGGTTCGGCTGAAGAAAGCAATTAGTTTTTCATGCTCATCTCTTTTCTACATCAATACTGCTGCCATAGTATGCTCTGAAGCAAATGAAAACAAAATAAAATGCTGGGTGTAATCCGGGCTCATAAAAACCAGAGCTGAAGAAAGAGCCAACTTCACTAAATTGAAATACTTTACAGCCTCCTCAGTCCACTTCACTAGGCTGTCTTTCTTAAGCATGTTTGTAATCTCCCTTAGATGTTCTGCAAGATTAGGCATAAAGCGGTGCAAGAAATTCATCTTACCATTAAAAGACTGGATCTCCTTTTTGTTTCGGGGAGGGTCAATTTGCTGAATAGCTTCTACTCAAGCTGGATCAATGTGAATGCCATCCTTTGAGATAATATGACCAAGTATTTTTCCCTCATCCATGGCAAACAAGCTCTTCTTCGGATTGAGTGACACACCATATTTTCTACACTTTTGAAAGACAATTTTCAAATGATACATGTGCTCTTCATCAGAATTGGAAAAGACTGTCAAATCATCAAGATACACAACTAGAAAAACATCCTTCTCATTTGCAAATGCCATGTCCATTGCTCGCTGAAATGTCGCACCAGCATTCTTCAAACTGAAAGGCATTTTAGCATAATGGAAAGTTCCCCACGGAGTGGTGAACGTTGTTTTGTCTCTATCATCCTCATGGACTAGAATTTGGTTATACCTGGAATAACCATCGAGTAGCGACATACGAGATGCTCCAACTACTCACTGAAGTATGCGATCCATTTTGGGAAATGGATAATTATCTTTCAAAGAAACTTTATTCAGATTCCTAAAATCAATGCATAAGCGAATCTCACCTGTCTTCTTGCGCACGAGCACCAAATTAGAAATCCAATCTGAAAATCTTATAGGAACAATGATACCAGCCTTGTACAATCGATTCACCTCCTTCTCTATTGAGGGAAGCAACTTTGGGTTTATTCTTCTCAACTTATGCCAAAAGGGCTTTTGATTTGGCTTAATCGGAATGGTGTGCTGAATTATATTGGTATCGTATGTCTTCAAGTCTGAATAGTCCCAAGCAAATACATCAGCAAAAGAAGACAACAAACTGATATACTTTGCTTTTACCTGTGGTGGCAATGATTTTGACAATTTCACCATTTTTGGATTTTCAGCTGATCCAATATTCACATCTTCAACTCCCTTTTCGGTTGGCCGCAAGGTTGGTTTTCGAGCAATGTCATCCTGATCGAAAAACTCTTCTAAAGGTATCAAACCTTTAGGAATAACATTATATTTCAACTGCAATACTTCCATCTGATTTATTTGCACATCAGCCCCACCATCATCATGCTCCACATCAATTGAAGTGTCTTTGAATTTGCCTTCATTTTGCAGAAATTCATCAATTTCTTCGTCATCTTGAAACACTTGCCAATACATTTGATTGTCCGGGATGGTCGGACGATGCTTCACATGAATTTCAAATTTGTTACTTGAGTTCATTGGAATCTTCAAATTACTTGCTACCTTTGCAAGTGCATCTGCAATACCATTCTGAATACGAGGGACACAAGTCAAAGTATAGTTTGAAAACAATTTCAAGATATCAAGAACTGCATTTCGGTAAGCCCGCATTCGAGGATGCTTGGCTTGGTATTCACCCTTCACTTGCTTAATAACCAATTCGGAGTCACCATAGACTGCAATCCTCTTAGCATTCAACTTTCTAAGAATTTTCAGACCAGCGATCAAAGCTTCGTACTCAGCCTCATTATTTGAACAATCAAAAGCTAATTTATAGGAACAGACCCTTACATTACTCGGTACCTTGCTCGGGGCAGAAAAATGGCTGCGTACCCAAATGCCAATTCCAGCACCATCATTTACCACTGTACCATCAAAATCCATGGTCCACAAACCATCTTCATCTTCTTCCAAGTGCTGAAATTCAGTTTGCTGTATTATTTCTGCTTGATGTCCATCATCTTTTTGCTGCTATCGGAAGGTTGATTGCTCAATGGAACTTTCAAGCTTTTGTCTCTCTTTCTTCAAGACTTCTCTGAAAATTTCCGTGATCTCCGGAATTCCCTCTACTTCAACTAACTGACTATTTACATCATTGAAACTATCTTAATACAAAACAAAAGATTCTAAATCTGTATGTACATAATTAATCGGATGATTTACTGGTTTCTCCTTGCTGGTAATCATATACTTCATCTTTTTCTCCTGATATAATTTTCTCATTTGACCAAACACGGGAATAGTAGCGTAGGAGAAATCAAGCTGCAATTTTCCCTTTAGTTTCGCTCCCCAAGATCTGGAAAGAAGCATGCTAAATCTAGGAGGAATATCCGCCACAACCACATCCATCAAAACATTCTTAATAGGAATCTGATCTAATCTGACCACCAAATATTTAATGAGCCCAATGCATCTTACCCTACTGG
This sequence comes from Pinus albicaulis, assembly GCA_034641835.2. Lineage (NCBI taxonomy): Eukaryota > Viridiplantae > Streptophyta > Pinopsida > Pinales > Pinaceae > Pinus > Pinus albicaulis. The sequence goes on along the minus strand of CM076572.1, from coordinate 1,368,752,746 downwards.
AATCAAAAGTATACAGATCATGATATTTTCTAGTGATGTCCAATCCCAATTTCTCCATAATTTCCCTTGGCATGAGATTATGAGAAGCTCCGGAATCGAACATGGCATTATGCAACACATACTCATGCAATCTAAGACTGATATAAAAAGAAGGCACATCACTATCTGGAGACTCACCATCCAAAGCAGGACCAAATATCAACTCAGGTTGATCATCCTCCACATTTACCATATCAGACATTGGATCGAAATTCAAAATTTTAGATACCTGACCCTTATAGCTGCTGTTCTTCATCAATTCAGTCAAAGGAATGGAAACTTTTAACTTAGAAATTTCATTCTCTAAGCTAAAAACTGAAGTATTCTCTACCTCTTTGGCTGGAACATCCTTCTTTTCATCTTTCTCCCTCGATACAATTGGCTGATTATATCTTTCATTTGGTGATGGTAATTTTCTAGTAGTGGGATCAACTATCTCCTTTCCCTTCTTCTGTGCAACAGGTGAATCATTCTTTGGTGCTGAAACTTCCTTTCTCTTTTGGATTGGGTTAATAGGCACATCTCTGTTTCTAAGTGAATATTGTCGCTACTGGGTGGAAAAAGCATTCATATAACCTCTCTGATACTCATCTGACTTTTCTTCAAGAGTTGTCTCATTTGCCAAGATGAAATCTTCGTCTTTTTATACAGCTGAACTTTCTGAATATTCCTCATCTTCAGTGATAAAAATTGGCAAATCATCAAGAGTAAAGAAGTGATTCTCTTCCCCTATTACATTATCTTCATCATCTGATTCCAGACCAACAAAATTCTGCTGTAAAGGTGTCTTTACCTGCTGCTGTACTGCTGGTTCTTGTGTTTGCTACTCTCGTTGTTTGATCCTGAATTGTGGTTGCTGCTAGCGATGGAATTTAGGATTTCTGATCTGCAGTTTAGGCTTATCAAGTTTTAATCTTTCAATCATCTTTTCCACTTTACGGAGTACTTGATCTGAAGTAGAAGCCTCTTCCTTTATTGTGACTTTCTTCTCAGCTTTCAATCTAGCTCTCTTATCACTCAAATTAGCTTCAACACTCACTGCAATTTTCTGCATGTCTTCTAAAGTGGCAGGGTCTCTTTCTCTTAACTGATTGGCCATGTCCGGATCGAAACCATCCAGAAACTTAAGCAAAGCTGATCTTCTAGATGCCCTTAAATCATCAGGAATTGCATTGTAAACCGCATTGAATCTAATACAATAATCTTGGACAGACTCACCAATGTTCCGCTTGATCTTGGTATATTCAGAAGTGATTTGAAGAGGATTTTTCTTTACTTCCCATCGATCCAAGAATTGTCTCTGAATTTCAACCAACGTAGGAATACTTCTAGCAGGAAAAGCTCTGAACCACTTTCTCACTTCTCCTCCAAAGTTTTGAACAAACAATCTCATGGTCACATTTTCGGCATCAATCTCATGAAGATCAAAGAAATCTGACATCCTATCCACGTGTTGTTGAGCAGGAACACTTTGAGGAGTGCCATCAAATAACAGAATTTTACTTTAATAGTCTGCGGGCATGTCATACAAGTTCTGAGGCAATACAAGAGGTGCAAATCGGGCAGCCATTGCTCTAGGTGGATTCACAACCAGATTTGGAGATGTAGGTGGAGTAGGGGCAGTAGATGTATGAGGTGTAGGTGGTGTGGATGGAGAAACTACTGCAGATTTTTTATCAGGAATAGATGGTTGCATGGAAATGGTAGGAATGAAAGGAGGCTCGGTAGGAATGTGTGAACCAGATCTAACTGCTGATGGCCCAAGAGTTTCAGATGCAGACTCTATGAATTCAGGGATATTTGTTGCTACAATAGAATTCTGAATATTCAAGATGTAACTGTCAATGGATCTATTAGCCTGTTCAATTTCAAGATATTTGATAAACTCAGGATTTATGACAGTAGAATCAATAGCACTTTCAGACTTAGTCTCAAACAACGACAACTCAAATTGTTCATCAAAATCGAGATCTTCAAGATACTCGAAAACAACGGGACATGAATGAGATTTAAACAAAGGAAACACAGGACTTTCTCGACGATGAATTCTTGAAATCAGATTGGGATTCTCATACAGAGGAGGTGGATCGGGATCTGGATTTGCTCTGGTATGTCATCTGGAAGCCAGTGTGTTGAATTATGTTTAAAATCAAAGGGACAAAACCAACTTGTTCAGCCTACCAAATTCTAGACTCATCACCCAAAAGTCCAGAATGATCTGATGTACTGGGGAAATTCACAAGTTAAATGTTACGTTTACAAACTAGACCAGAGATTGACTGAAGCAACATTCATCTACTTTCGCTGATGCAAAGCAAGAGCGTTTCGAAGGCTACCTGGCTAACTTCAGGCTTCGTCTGTAGCTTATAAAACAAATAACACTAACAAGAAAACCATTTTGTTTTTCCCTAGTGGAGTCGCCACTATGTTATGGCCTAAATCTACCTCAGGCTGAAGAAAGGCAGAGTTCAGGGTAACATCAAACCACGCTTAGTCTGATAGCTAGCCCTACCAGATCAGGAGAGGGCTCTCTCCGGGTCAATCTCAGCAAAGATAATCAATAAGGCTTGAGATGAATCTAAAAAAAGCTAATTTTAGGCTAGGTATATAAGTAAAAGAGTTTGAATTGATTTTGGGGGTTTTTGTTGGAATCAAAGGGAAAGGCAGTTTTGGGTCCGGGGATAAGGCCTAGTTTTTGCAGAGTTCTAAATGGGGCAAGGAAAGAAATTGTTTTGATGATTTGGATTAAATGAATGGATGGCTTAGACCAGTGAGGAGCTGAAGAGGGAAAGAGGCTCTCAAGAATCCTCTTCAAACAGATGAAAACATGGAAAATTAAACAAAACTGAAGGTAGAGCAAAGCAATCTAATGAATTCCACCTTTATAACTTGTTTGTTTAATTTGAGAAGAAATGAGAAGGAAAATGATACACATGAAACTTCAGTAAACTTACAATCATAGAGAGAAACACACCATCAAAACATAGAGCCACATGGATCCCAAAGAGTGCTGCAAACCCTGGTCTATTCCTTTGCCAAAATTGCAGAGATGAAATGTTCAATGAAGTGCCAAGCAATCCTAAGTGTCCAACCCTAATAATGACTGATGAATTACATGATATAGACAAGCCTAACTCATCCCCATGCCTATAGGGGTCGAGCTCACCATTCTAGGAGCTTTTTAAACCATATCTAAACTAAGAACTAGAAAATAGGCAATGAAACAACTTGCGTCTATATGATAGGAAACTGATTCATTCACTTACATTTCACTTTTTGGTGAATGAATCTACTTAGATGAGTAAAAATGTGCCAAAATTACATCAAAGTCATGAAATTACATCAATTTACATCAAGAGTTACATGAAAAATTCAAACTGGCCAAAACTAGGCGAAAATCTGAGCTGCTGAGTGAAAAATGAGCCAAATTTCCCAATGCACCGCGCCTGAAATCTCTATGCATAGCGCCAATTTGAAGCTGATTTTGAGGGCCTTCCTGAAGTCAAAATTGAGCACAGGATATCTCATTGGAAATATATTCCTATCTACTTTCTATCCCAAGTGGAATTTCTAGATTTGGTTGCCATTTTCCCCTCCAAAAATCAAATCTCCCAACACTGCTTCTTGTGTGTGCAAAAAGTGGCAGAAAAGTAATTTTTAAGGTATTTTTGACCCTTCAGGCAACCCAAAACTTGTCAAAATCCTTAGGTAATTTGTAGGCATACATAAATTTTGATGAAAAATCTAGAAATAAAAATTTGTCCTCAAGAAGAGCTGCCAATTGTAAGTGCGCGCCAAGTGGCGCTACGCATCGGGCAGGAGAATCTGTGTTAAGGAAAAAAAATTCAAAATTGATAAAATATTTCCAAAATTTCTTGAAATTTGGGCTGAATGTCCACCATCAAGTACCATGCTGGGCCAAAGAATCTTTGGCCAAAATTTGGAGTCTATCATGCCTTTTGCGACGCTTTAGTGCCCTCTTTAGCTTTGCCTTTAGGATTTTGATTCGTGCCTTGCAAATATAATTTCGCGCCCAATAATGATTCTTCATGTGTCTGAGCATGTAATTTTCCTTGTTTTCCTTCACCAACAGCTTCTCCAAATGAATATTGACCCTTTCAAGCCAATTCTCTCGATCAGCCTCAATCTCCTGCTCAATTGGTGTCATCTCGGTTTGACTTCTTTGGGCAGCTTGCCGGTTCTCATGGATGTTTTGAAACTCCATGATCGTATGCTGATCTTCCAACTGTTTGTTTCAATTCTCTAGGTAGTTGATAATCCATTGAGCTCTCTGTAACTTGACGGTCAAGGCATCTATCTCTTCCTTCTGCTCCTTAATAGTCTCTCTCAACTTTGAGCTTGGAGAGCTCAAATCCTCATCAATAAGTATGAAATCAGTGTCCTGGCCTCTTGAAGGCCCCTCATCCTGCATGGGCTTCTTCCCTATTTCCTGTACCTGTACCTGTGCTGATGACGAAGGCGAGAGCCCTTCCACCCCAGGTGGAGATAGTACTCGCCGAGCTGCTGCAAATAATACTCTGGTGCCTCTCTGATAAGTAACAAACACGGGCACACTGATAGGCTTTGTCTCGTGACCTTCAGGATGATGTGAAGGTTCACCTGGCTCATGAAAAACCTCTGGAGGAATTGGGGAGCTGTGAATAAATCATTAGCAATGAATTCTTCCCATGTAATACTCTACAAGCCAAGCTGATGCAACACTATAAATTTAATGAGTGCATAGTGATAAATACTGTTGTACTGCTGCTCGGGAGTCTTCTTCTGCACAAGAGTGGTCATTCTCTCGATGTTCTAGCACATGAAATAAGGAATGTTCATCATCCTCACTCTGGTGAAATGCATCAATAACCTGATATGATAGGCATAGAGGCATGAGAACCAGCCCTCACAACTGAAATATCTGATAATGAGTTTCATCAATGGCGCATAGGACTCCTTCAAGAATCTGAAAGGAAACACTCGGCTGAGTTGTCTCACATAGCTAGGCCTGATATATGGTTCATAATGCACTCTGTCCACCTGCTGTATTTTGTTGTACTGTTCACCCACATTCGGTATTCCGGTTGCTTGAGAGATTGTTTCCGGTGTCAGAGTAAAAGTTACACCAGCAAGAGTTACCTAACCATCATGTAAATGCAATACAAACAAATGAGCCAACTCCTGATGATAATGGGTCCTAGCAATCATTTCACAATACTAAAAACATGACTATTGTTGGAAACATGCCATGGCAAGTGGACAAGCCTGCAATTCAGCCAATGAGGTGGGCTCCTCTCTCACATGTCTGCCACCTTTAAGAGGCCTTCTAGGTGCATGTAGCTCAGTGGTGGAATCACTATCTCGGTCATATGATGTATCATTGTCCGTCTCCATGGTGTTTCAAAGTCTATGCAAAGTGTATGTTGGCTTGTATGAGATGAAAATGAGAACTTGGTGCTTTTTTTTTCAGTTGCCAAATATGTGTCAAAGGGGAGGGACTGTAGGAGAAATAGAGGAGTGGGGAAAATGGGGTCTTAATCAAGTGATAATTTTCCTTTTGAAAACTTGTGATTTGACAAATGTAGAGACAATAGGACAGCCACTTGAATTTTTAGGATTTTGGGAAATTTGGGGTTTGGGAATTTCACAAGTGGGATTGGAAAGGGAGAATGAGAGTGAGATGAAATGACTTGGGATAGGGAGATGGAGCTTGGGAGTGAATGAATTTATAACAGTGAGAGGGAGGAAGAAACAAGTGAGGAATGAAGTATTTAGCACCAAAACAAATTTTAAACTCCAACTTCAAAACCCTAAGGAACAATTCTTAACAAGAGGATAGGGTTTAGGTTTTGGGATTCAAACTCTTATATTTCAATCTCAAACAATACCAAACATGATTTATGGACAAGAGGGGAATGACTTTGACTTACTCAAGCATAGAGCAACCAAGAAAATTCGATTTCGGAGAAGACTGGCATCAATTTTTTGTTTCGGGCCAATGCGCCGTGCACACAACCCAGTGCACCGCACCTTCCTTGTGTGCCGCGCTGGAGCAAATTAACATAGTGCAGAGCAGCTCTATGTGCCGCGCTCAGCCAGTGCGCCGCGACCACCACCCAGTGCGCTGCGACAGTGAATTTCACACAAAGTCTGTCCTCCAAACACTATTTCGCCCTTCCACGATTTCATTTCAGCTCTTTGATGTCTTTGGTATACAAATGGAGTTTGAATATGAAAATATCTTATATATATCAAAGAATTTGATTTTTCATTTGGGCAAACCCACTTTCTAATGTTGCAGATTTTGACACTTTTTAAATGAACTATGTTTTTTGTTTCCTTTGTGCTTTTTGAGCTGAATGATGAATTTCTTGTCTGTCTTTGTAGGGATAGCTGGCATGAAATTTTGGAAGGGCAACCAGGGTTGTGCATGAATTACTTTACAACTGAAGAAACTTTGAAAATTACATTGCATTTATTACGAAAAGACGAATTAGACAATTTTTCTTCAAACAGAGTTTTGAAGAAAAATCATTATCAAGCATTGTGAAAATGAAATTTTTGCAATGAAACCTTATTTGAAGCTTCCTCATGTGCCTGCTGGTATCATTAGGCATTTTTAAGACCAAATTAATGAAACCCTAGACCTAATGAAACCTAAAACCCTAAAATGACTCTTTGCCAATATTAAGACCAAACATGACTGTAAATGATTTTGATGAACAAAATTAGACCAACAGGTACAAGACATGAGGAACATGAGTGAAAATCCCCCTACCGTCAGGAGATCCATGCCCCTAATGGAATGCAGATGACTGAACTGAATGAGACACCTAAAATGAAATGCAACAAGAGAAATATGATCTCTAACGGAGGGATGAAGATACTGACTCTAACACCTCATAGGTTACACAAAAACTCAGAAAACCCCAAAACATTCCCAGATTGGTTTATCCCTAGTGATTGGTGGTAGAATATAGCTACATATTTACAAAAACAACCAAGTTCCACCTAGAAACTCCACTAGCCTCCAGTAGGCCTTAAAAACTCCATTAGAAAACCAAAAAATTTCATAAACCATACCTTTCTGTTGACCCATCCTTTCCAAAAAACTTAAAACTTATGGTGCAAACTTTGTAATCAGTGACAAACTAAGTATAACTTAGCGATTCAAAAAAATTCACCTAACCATAGGAGTTAAACAGAAATAATCTTGCAAATAGAGCCATTAGCTTGTCCAAACAACCTAGAAAACTGTTTAAACCAAGTGAATCACTCTTCCTTGCAAGTCTTCATCTCAAAGTTTGCTAGAAATTTTTTTCCCAAAAGCATCTTTGATAGTGTTGGTGGTGGACCATAGCTCTCACAGAAATCGACCTGGCGACTCCACTATTCCTCATTTTTTTTTTGACCATCCTTCACATTAGTAAACCCCTAGAGAGGAAATCCATCCGAAACAATCACAAATACCATCCTCTCTAAACTCTAGATTTGAAATCTGGCTTCATGAAAAATCAACACCAGATCTCACCCAGACCCAAATCCCCCTATCATAGTAGATGACCCAGAGAAGATTCTGTGGCAAGCTTCCAAAACTGGAAATTTAGCTACTGATAGGCCCATCCGTAAAGCAAGATCAATACCTGAAAACCTCACAGCCTTGCAGGATTCCCCATTTGACTTAAAATCAACAAAACCTGAACACCTCACAGTCTTGCAGGATTCCCCATTTAACTTCAAATCAGCAAAAACCCTTTTTAGAAGCAAGTCACAAAGTAAGGTAAAATTTGATGATCTTGAGCCCCTAGATCTACCATAGAGTCCTAGTAGAGAAGCCTCAGCTACTACACCTCCCGAATTTCAGCTTCTACATCACTTTGCCTCCTACCATCCCAAATCTGCCCAAAATCAGATCACTAGTCCAAGTACATCCGCCACACCCATCCAAACGACTATGGTTCAAATCACCTCAGCTCATCCTACAAGCCCTCATTTTGTACATCATCCATTAGCTCCCGCCATGGCAGCCTAGTATGCACCCTTGGTGTTGCCACACCCTTTGGCTCCTTTACAAAGTGATTATCAATCCAAAATCCCGCACTTTATCGGAGTTGAGACTACCACAGCTCAACAACATGTAGATAGAATTAGCGATGCCTTTGAATACATGGAAATAGAGGACGAGACCATTAGAATGAGGATGTTCGCTCAAATCTTGGGCAGAGAACCCAAAAAATGGTTTAAAAGCTTAACTCCAAACAGCATCCACGATCTCCCAGAACTCTACCAAACCTTCATAAATAAGTGGGAAATTTGAAAGAACCCCATTAAAATCCTGTCAGAGTATAACAATCTAAAACGGGAAAATGGGGAAAGTGTCTAGGGATACTGCACTAGGTTCAATAGTGTTTATAACGCCCTCCCGCCTCACTTCAAACTTCCACTTGGCTCAGCCTTGGCAAAGTTCCCCAAAGGCTTTGACCCAGACATGACTTATCAACTAAGAGACAAGGACCCCCCTACCTTAGAGGAAATGAAAAAAGTGGCCATAAATGCAGAAGCGAATTTGGCTACAAAGAGAGATAGGATAAAATCAGAGAAGAAGGTTACATACCGTGACGAAGTTGCCCCTTCAGTATATTCCTTAGACCCTAGAATAGATGGCCTAGTTAAAACCATGGCGAAAATGTGGGAAAAAATGAGTGAAAATACACCTCTTAGGGACAACCAGCCAAACCTTCCAGACAGAAACCGAAACCAAAACTTTAGGAAGGAACAGCCTCAAAACAAACCTAAGGAAACTGAGCAACAGATTAGGAAATCCTTTAATGAAAACTATGTTGATGAGGATGAGAGGGATACAGAACCCATTGATGAAAATCATTTAAACCTTATAGGTTCTGATACCGAGAGTGAGGTTTACCTCACAGAAGAAGAAAAATATTTATTCTCTCCAAATCAAAATGAAACCAACTATGAAGATCCTGAATTTCATGCTATAGAGTTTCAGAATGCCATAATAGAAGCTCGCAGGCAGTATGATCTCAGGAGTAGAAAAAACCAAGACAACTCCAAGAAAATTAGCTCAGACACTGCTATTACTAAAACCCCTGATAATATTCTTAAAAAAGCAGTGGATAGCAACAAAATCATGGTCAAGAAAACTGACCAAAACAAAGATAATTTTTTTCAAACAAGTCTTGGCTCAGATGCTCCTAATACCTCCACAAATATTCCTGAGATGGTTGTGTCAAACAAAATCTCGAAACGAAGTTAGCAAACTCAGAACATAGAGAAAGTCATGGCTAAAAAAACTGAAGCAAACCTGTCTAAACTACAAGCACCCTTCAGTTTTGAGGGAGAAATCGCCAAAATAAAAATTACCATGCCTGTCACTGAAATTATCGCCCAAATCTCTTATAAATCCCAAGTGTTTAAAGTCCTGAATATAGGAAATGATGAAAACACCCTTAATCTAGCTGATGACACTCCTGAAGTGTTGTTTGGTCCAAAAATAGAAGGGAAATTCCAAGAAGGAAACACTCTTCCCTTTTACATCAGTTTGAATATCCATGACCAAATCTTACACAATGCCATGCTAGACTCCAAGGCCTCGCATAATCTCATGCCGAAGGTTGCGATGGAAAGATCAGGCCTAGAAATCAGAATACCATATAAAGACTTATATTCATTTGATTCGCGTAGAGTCAAATGTCTAGGCTTAATCAAAGATCTTTGTTTCAATTTGGCCCAAATACCTGCAAAACACTTGATCATGGCAATAGTAGTAGCAGACATTCCCCCCAAGTACGAAATGCTTTTATCCATAACTTGGGGAGCTAAGCTTCAAGGAAATATTCAGCTTGATATGTCCTACGCCACTATTCCTGTGTTTAACCAAACTAGAATACTCTATCGGGAATCACACATGAAATATATGGTCAGTAGTCAGGAAAGGCCAGATAACATCCCGATGTACTCCTTGCATTCTGATCTGAACTCTTTCATTTTACACACTGATGAGGACATTGAAAACGATTCAGAAGGATTTGAAACAAACTTAGACCCACCTCACTAGCTTCCCCAAGTTCTCTATGATGAACTAGACGCTCAAAATTATCATGACCATGAGTAGCTGTGTCTTGAGGAAAGAGAGTTTGTTCCTTTTGAAACATGGATAGAGCAAGAAGCACAAACCATTATGTACCATCAAGAAAATTGCTCAAAACTTAGGCAAACATCAGCAGTAACATTAGGAAACTTTTTCAGAACAGAGGCATTAGAAGATTTGCATATCACAAACCTCTTTGGAACTCAGGGGCAGGGAAGCTTAATTTTCTTACCATACCTTAAGGATTTTCCATCACATAGCTCTACTCCTTCAAATGAAACCTTGACTATAGCCATAATAGCTCCAAATCCAGAAAACATGTATAAAAAACTTCTTATGAAAGGATATGATCACTGCAGTCCAAATATACCTGAGTTGTTTGAACTAGCTAGCATTCTGCCACTCCAACAAAGACTTAGAACTACCAAAATTTGCAATCTTGTTCAAAATACTACTTCATGTAGGGAAAATAGTGAGAAGCACTATGCCACTGCCATCACTCCAAGAAACAACTTTGACAAAAGAAAATACAAAAATCTTGACCAAGCAGTAGTAGTCAAAGGTAAAACAACTAGTCATAGGAATTGTTTTGATTTTAGAAATACTAATACACACCCTTGGGACAACAACTATATCCTTCCTGCCCAAGACCATGGTATACCAATGATAAATGCTTTTAATCATGTGCCTTTGCAAAATAATGTTTCAGGATATAACCAAATAATTCCTTTGCAAAGCAGACAACTCCAAGAATTTTTCAAGTATGTGTAGGTTTTAACCCTGAACATAAATTATCTACACACGAATCTTATAACAGAAAATAAACAATAGCGAGAGCATAAAACATAAAATATATAAACACAGAGATTTTCCCTTGGATCCCAAATTAGGACGACCAGCTTTATTTTTCATTATATTCCTTTTAGTGTTACAACACATATATATACATGCTGAAGCATACATAAACCCTAATCCATTAACCCTGGATTAGATAATAACCGTAGTACCCTTGACCAGATCTACAAAATACCAGGGGCTGAAAACCATCGTACCCCAAAACCATGTGCAAAACCATGCACAAAACCATGGACGTAGACTACCCACCGGAAATTAAGGACACATACCCAACATTCTCCCACTTGTTGTTTTCTTTCCACAGGGGGCCATAGGAGAGCTTAGTCATTGGCCCAATTCTTCAACACCCATTGTTTCTCTACACCAAGAGAACTTTTGAGTGCTCACAGACTTTGTCAATGCATCTGCAACATTCTTCAAAGTGTCCACCTTTACCAGCAACACCCTTTTAACCTCAACCATATCTTTAACAAAGTGATATTGAACATGAATGTGCTTTGTATTTGAATGATAAGCAGGGTTCTTAGCCAAAAAAAATTCACTTTGGCTATCACAGTCTATCCTTATAGCTTGTTGTATCAACCCCATACTTGAACACAATCTCTGCAACCAAATTGCTTCCTTGCTTGCATGAGTGGCTGCTATGTATTCTGCCTCTGTAGTTGAAAGAGCCACTACAGACTGTCTTTTACTCATCCAACTGATTGCGCCTCCAAATAGGCTAAACACATACCCACTTGTAGATCTTCTTTTGTCCAGATCTCCAGCCCAATCTGCATCAACAAAACCACGAATGTCCAACATTATTTCCAATCCTGGTCTTCCCTGGTAGCACAAGCCATAATCACTAGTGCCACGTAAATATCTGAAAACCCGCTTCACTACTGTCCAATGCTCCTTCCCTGGGTTTGACATAAACCTGCTCAATACTCCCACTGCATGTGCAATGTCTAGTCTAGTACATACCATTGCATACATCAAGCTACCCACTGCACTTGCATATGGAACACGGGACATATACTCCTCTTCTTCTTGTGTCTTGGGACACTGTTCAGCAGACAGCTTTACACCTACAGGAATAGGAACCTTCACCGGTTTACTATCCTGCATATTGAACCTCTGCAATATAGTATCGACATACTTCCTCTGGTTTAACCAGAGCTTCCTCTTTGCCCGATCTCTCTTAATTTCCATGCCCAAAATATAGTTTGCAGCACCAAGATCCTTCATGTCGAATTTGGAGAACATTTGGGTCTTCAAATCTTGGATAATTTCTTTGTCATTTCCAATCAACAACATATCATCCACATACAAGACCAAATAAATAACACGGTCACCAATTAATTTAAAATAAACAGAGTGATCCTCCTTGCTTCTGGTGAAGCCAAGTCCCCGTATATAGGTATCAAATTTCTGATACCACATCCTTGGTGACTGTTTTAACCCATACAGAGACTTCTTCAACCTGCATACCAGTTCTTTCTTACCCTTCACCATAAAGCCTTCGGGTTGCTTCATGTAGATCTCCTCTTCTAGATCCCTGTGAAGAAATGTTGTCTTCACATCCATCTGTTCTATCTCAAAATCAAATGCAGCAGCAACAGATAAAAGTAATCTAATAGAAGTAACCTTGGCAACAGGAGAAAAAATATCACCAAAATCAATTCCCGACACCTGGGAATAACCTTTTGCTACCAACCAAGCTTTTTATTTCTCCACCTTGCCTTCTCCATTCATCTTCTTCTTAAACACCCATTTGCTCTCGATGGGCTTCCTTCCAGCTGGCAACTCCACCAGATCCCATGCCTCATTTTTGTGCAAGGATGCCATTTCATCAACCATGGCCTCCTTCCAGAGTTTTCCATCCTCTGAATTTACTGCCTCCCTGATAGTTCTGGTATCATCATCAGCTATAGTTAAGGCAAAACCTGAACAGAAAGCAGATGGACTATACCTTTTTAGTTGCCTTCTTTCCCGAGCCGATCTTCTCACAGCTGGAGTTTGTGGCTCTTCCTCTTCTGAGTCTTCTTCTATTGTAGAGTCTGATTCATCCTCCTTTAGCTCAAACTCTATCTTCTCGGGTTCCTTTGGTAGGACTTCATGTGTAACAACATCTTTCTCCTCTCTAAACACCACATCTTGGCTATACACAACCTTCCTTGTTTCTGGGTTCCAAAGCTTGTAACCCTTTAAACCATCCTTATACCCAATAAAGATGCACCTTTCAGATTTGTTATCCAACTTGGTCCTTTTCTCCTTTGGAACATGTACATATGCATCACATCCAAATACCCTTAGATGTGAAAGAGAGGGTTTCTTACCAGTCCATACCTCATGTGGAGTATTATCCTCCAACATTGATGAAGGTGATCTGTTAACCAGATAGCATGCAGTCTCCACTGCCTCTGCCCAGAATTCTTGTCCTAACCCGGTACCACTGAGCATGATTCTTGCCTTTTCCATCAGTGTTCTGTTCATTATTTCTGCAACTCCATTTTGTTGTGGTGTGTATGGAGTAGTCTTTTGCCGTGCTATACCACACTTCTTACAGCACTCTTCAAATTCCTTCTTGCAGAACTCCCCACCATTATTTGTCCTCAATGCCTTTATCTTCTTCTCTGTCTGGTTTTCCACCAAAGCCTTAAATTCTTTAAATTTGTCAAAGACTTAAAATTTCTTCCTCAAGAAATATATCCATGTATTCTTTGAGAAGTCATCTATGAATGAAACATAGTACACAGACTTTCCCAGTGATGGAACTGACACAGGTCCAAACACATCACTGTGCGCAAGTTCTAATATCTTGTTCGCCCTCTTAGCACGAGAAAAAAAACTCACCCGATTCTGCTTCCCGTATACACAATGTTCACAGAATCGAAATCCAGAGAGAAATTAGACATACCTTCTACCATACCATTTCTATGCAGTATCTGAAGGCCCTTCTCTCCAATATGTTCAAGCCTTTGATGCCATAGCATGGTCTTTTCTCCAGAGAAAGCTAGGCTTTCCGCTCCAATTTCAGGAACCATTGAACTGTTACACCCATCAATAACAGTGCTACCTTGTAGCTTGTATAGAGTTCTAGTCCGAACTCCCGCATTAATACCAGTGCTCCCCGAACCATCTTGCAGGTATCCATTAGGGGACTTTTGAGGTCTAAAATGGGCCTCCTAAGAAAAATGTACAACCAAAATAAACTTTATAAGAACCAATAGGATTCAAGATGATGATATCATCCATAATGGATGATTCACCATTTTTGGAGTAAAAAAGTAAAAATATTAAAAAATAATAAAATAATAAAACTACTTTTTCAACTCGTATTTTAAACTTATCTCCCAAAATTTTTACTCAAATTTCGAGCGGGAGTACTCGTTGGATGTTGAATTTAATTCCTCATCTAAGGAGTACCCATGTTGCATACTTTCTATGAACTCTACTACACAAAAAATGAGAAATACATAAAAACGTGATTGTAATCACGTTTTTTTTATGTATTTCTCATTTTTCGTGTAGTAGGACCCATCAAAAGTATGTAACATGGGTACTCCTTGGATGAGGAATTAAATTCCACATCCAACAAGTACTCCCGCTCGAAATTTGAGTAAAAACGTTGGGAGATAAGTTGAAAATTTGAATTGAAAATTTGTTCATTTTTCCCTCTAAAATTTGATGATGTCATCAAATCTTATTTGATTTTTTCCACTATTAGTTGAGCAATTTCGTAGTGCCCATTTTAGACCCTCAAAAATCCCCTAATGTTTCTCGAACAACGTTTTACACCCGCATCATCCATCTTGCCTGCGAAATCGATTTTCCGGACAATGCGTAATAAGTACAATACCCTAGAAGTGTTCTAATCCTTCCACCTCAGAGCTTAGCTCGACCTTTTCCACGTCCGATTTATCTGCCTTCCTCATCACCTAAGAAGACATCACCACCATCATATTTCTCATACTCACATAACCACTCCCTATGGGGAGTGAAGTGAAAGGATGCACCCGAGTCAATCAACCATGACTCATGATCTACATGTGTATTTTAAGAAGAAGCCAAATACACATCCCCACCTTCATTCAAGGTGTTTGTTGCTTCTTCAGAAGGAGAATCATCAGATCCCTTTCCTTTCTGTGAGCTGATTCAAGGCCTCAGTGCCCTTCCTTTCCGCATTTCCAGCACACCTTTACAAACTTTCCAGGAGATTTAGATCTCCCTCTAGATTTAGATCTCCCACTCCAAACCTTATTCTTGTTTCTGTTCTGGGACCTTCCTCGTACAGATAAGGCATCTCCATTCTGACCCTCCATATTTCTCCGTCTCATTTCCTCCAATAGCAAGGCTGAGACAATGTCATCAAAATTCAAGGTAGTTGTATTGCTACCTATTGCAATAACCAGACTGTCCCACGAATCTGGTAGAGAACACAACAAACTGATGCACTTATCTTCATCTGAAATTTTAATATCAACAGATGACAGCTGACTTACCATAGTATTGAAGGCGTTCAGATGCTCTGTCACCGAGTCTCCATCCTTCATCATCAGGTTATACAGCTTTTTCTGCAAGAACAAATTATTCACCAGAGACTTAGATTGGTACAAAGTCCCAAGTTTTTCCCACAAATTATTCACCATAGCTTCCCCATATACATTCAAAAATACTGAATCTGAGACACACAATCATATTGTGCTCTTTGCATTCCGATCCAACTTCTTCTAGTCTTCATCTGACATTGCCGTTGGTTTAGTACCCGGATCTACCATGATCCACTGATCTTTATCCACCAGCAGATCCTCCATCTTGAGCTTCCACAACTCAAAACTCTAACCATTAAATTTATCGATCTCTATCTTTCCGCCACTCGCCATCTTCTTTCACCGCAAGAATCGATCCCTAGATCTCCCACTGAACAGGGTCTACCTCAGGCCCAAGAAAAAAACCCTCAGTAGCAAAGGCGTCCCCTTGAAGCCGAAACAGCTCTGATACCAAATGTAGGTTTTAAACCTAAACAGAAATTATCTATACACGAATCTTATAACAGAAAATAAACAATAGCGAGAGCATAAAACATAAAACAGATAAACACAGAGATTTTCCCCTGGATCCAAAATCAGGATGACCAGCTTGATTTTTCATTATATTCCTTTTATTGTTACAACACATATATATACACGCAGAAGCATACATAAACCCCAATCGATTAACCCTGGATTAGATCATAACCGTAGTACCCTTGACCAGATCTACAAAATACAAGGGGCCGAAAACCATCGTACCCCAAAACCATGTGCAAAACCATGCACAAACCATGGACGCAGACTACCCACAGTATGCTGGAAGTAGTTCCATTTTCAAACCCAGAATTGCAAAACCACTAGATATCAAAAATATGCTCCTAAAAGCCATGTTTCTAGTTCTGAATTTCCGCATTCTGACATACCTTGATGATGCCATCATATACTTCAAAAATGACAAAGAATATCCGCATTACTTGAAAAGGATGTATAACAAAAGAAGGAGTGGAAATCAGAGGTATAAAGAGGTACAATGGGAAGATACGGGGTTGTTCAAAGATTTGTGCATAAATCCTTATGTTATGCTTGAAAGAGAAAATTTCCAAATTTTTCTTTACAAGAGCTGAGTGGACCAAGAGTGGTAGGATATCCTTATGAAGATAGGATGCTTAAGTTTCACCATTTCCAAGATTTCTGAGTTAAAACATTTTCAATCATTGTATATACCATTGTTTGAAAAATAAATCAAAAACAGAAAATTCAAAAACAATAGAAAAATAGAAAAAGAGGGCGGTTTGAAAAGTAGAAAGAAAGCCCCATGTTCAAAAAATAGTCATTCGGAAAGCGCACAAGTCTAAATGCTGCTACTAGTGCTCAAATGTCTTGTTCAGTTATCTAGCCTAATCATAGCTGAACATGTTTTAAATTTATTTTCTGATAAGTTAGTGAGAGGAAAAGATAGTCAACATTGTGTAAGCTTGACTTATCAAAGAGAGTAGATTAGGAAAATATACTGGTTCCACATGCTCAAAACAAAACCAAAGAGGAAAGTAGGGATGAAAAACAAATTGTGTATCCTAGACTTGTTTTTCTAGATTTCATTTTATGCAAAATAATATTTGTTTGCAGCTTGTCTTTCATGCCACAAGTACATGACAAATCAGACTGTCTAATCCTGATTTGGTCATTTTTCAATTTCATGTTTTAGATTAGAGAATAAAATCCTGTCAAACAGCTTAACCTTGATAGTCAATCTAGCATAGGTAGAGAAACAAAGGAGTTCATCAGCTTAATCTGAACTCCCGGTGGATATAAGTGTAGAAATAGATAGTGTCATTTTTCAAAAAATATTATGTCAAAGGGTTGCTAGTCCAAATGCACCCAAAAGAAGAAAAAATGCTAGGAAATATAGTAGGGTAGGTAGAAATGTCATTGATGCTAATCATGTTGTCAATTTTCAGAAAAAGCATCAAGGAAGAAAGAAATTTGCACCAATGGATAAAGGCACTGGTCTTCAAAGAACCGAGATCTGAAATTTTGGACCCCTCCTGAAAAGGAGGTGCCCTCCCCAAATGGAGCCACTGTTAGTCATCAATATTTTTCACCTGTTGATGATGACTAGTTTTTAAAGCCAAGTTTTCTAGCAGCTGATCTCAAATATGTCAAATTTGTCAGCTAGAAAAAACCCATAAACATTTTTCCCTCCTACCTTTTCAATCAGCCCATTATGAGATAAAACCTAATTATCAAGCCCTATCTAGCTTCAGTCATACAAACTTGCCCATCAGCTCCAAAGAGAATACTCCAAATTTGTCCAAAAAGTCTCCCATAAGTTAGGTAGTGGCGCTTTAGGCGATCCTCCCTTGGAAAACTATCCTAAAGCCAAAATAATATCTGTCTAATAGAAACCAGTCATAGATAACCTTCCTATTCTGCAAATAAATCTTGATACACTCTTAAGTCATGCCACTAACAAACCTTGATGTCTGAGCAGTACATATGCCACAGGTCAAGCTAATATTAGGTGGATGTACAATGTTTCAATGTCTTTTTCAAGAGCAGAAGTGTACCAGTGTTCCAGAAGACATTATTAAACTTAGCATGAGAAGACAACTGCTTCTCATAAAATAAAACATGCCACTATCACAAACAAAGGCCTTTTTTCCTTGACAAAAAGATATAGGTAAAATATGGGTAAATGAAAATAAGTTTTAGAGTGGTGATTTATCTCCTTCCAAGATATGGCAAAGGATGCCTCACAAATCATTGATATGTCTTTGAGCAAGGTTTTTCCTTTAAAGGTCATAAATAAGCAAAAAGTGACAGAGTTTCTTCTTTAATAAGAAATAGTGAAAAGGCAGTAGAAGGGGTTGGTTTTTTCTTAAAGAAGCCTTTTTACTTCAACGAGAGTCATCACTAGGGTGTCATTCAAAGGTCGACCGCAACATCTCGTCAAAATACTTGTTCGAAGATGAGTCTTTATAATGTTTTAAAATGATAAAATTGCAAAGACAATGGCTCATGTTTTGACAAAACAAAAGGCATTTTCAAACACATAAACCCTCTAAAGCATTATATGAAAACGTTTGATTTTTATTTCATATAAGAGGTGGGGAGACCATTGCAAAGCCCATTTTGCAAATTCAAAAACCACCAAGTGCTCCCCTGGCTGTTCACCGGACAGAGCAAGAAGTTTCGAGCAATTTCCAAGCTTTTTAAGGCTTAAAGCCTACGCAGCGTGCCTGGAAGAGTGCGTGTCGCGTTCAAAAGAGAAAATACACAGAGTTTATATAGTTGCACGGTGCACCTGTAGCAACGCACGACGTGCCTGTAGCACACATTAAACCCCTGCCCGAGGCCGACCCGACTGCCTTTCTACTACGCGGTGTTCTTTCCAGAAAACATGCCGCTCACTCATGTTGCTTTCTAACAAGCTCTAAAGCTTCCCAATCAATCAAACAATGTCTCTAAGTGTTTCTTCGAGGTATTCTACTTCTCCTCTTGGAAAATTTCAAAGATTGAAAGGGTGTTTGTTGTGTTTTTTTCGTGAGAAGGAAACAGTGCCTTTGAAACCATTTCATCATTTAAAAACAACGAGATAGGTAGTGTTAAGGAGACAGAGTCCTTTTCAAAGCTGGAGAAACCTTTCTTGTGCTTAGGGGGTCTTAAATCAGTTTGAAATTTTTTTTTAATAGTGGCTTTAAAAAGGAAGTTTGTCATATAAAGAGCATAAGAGAGAGACAGTGAGTAGAGGGCAGTGTTTTTGAGCAAAATTAGAGGTTTTTATTGCTGTGATTTTCACACACCTTTACATTTTTAGGTGGATGTTGTAAACAACCTTAAAGGACCCTAAATGCCTTTAAGAACAGTAATAGCCTACAGGTAAAATGAGAGCAAACTCTGTTTTGAAGTTACAAAGGGAAACAATGATCCTAATTTGAAAATAGTGTTTATAAGGTAAAGCCTTGTCATTTTTAAAAGGTCCTTCTCTGTGTGATGAAACAACCAAATCTATACAGCCTCCATTGTTCCATAAAACAGAGTATGCTATGAAGATCTTTTAAATCAATTTGAGGGTGTTTTTGTCTACCTTTCTGAAGAAACAGTGAATAGCAAAAGGGTACTGATTGAAGAGAAAGGTGTTCTTATCAAAACACAAGATATTCTGTCTTCACCAATAAACCACAAACATATCTTTTCAGAGTTATTTTCCCAAGCATAGTGATAAGATTGAGCTTGTTTCATTTTGACAAATACTTGTTGTTTGGCATAAAAGAGACAAAACAATGACTGATAAGGAGGGTAGGGTGTGTTCTTGAGAAGCCATTCCAAAGGCCATTTGAGATAGCTTGTTTTTGCAAAGGACATTCACAACAAAATGCCTCCCAGGCAAGACAGTAGAAGTGGCCTTCATGGGAGGTTTGAGCATGTTTCCAATGAAGAGGTAAATGCTCATCCATCAGTCCTGTTTAACTTTCATGAGGTTGGGTGTCTAGAGTTTTGTCAAAGGGTGTACGAGGTGAAAAGCTATTCCCCTTTGACACATCTTTGTGCTTTGATATTTCAAGGGAAGCACTTTCAGCTGGCAATCTTGGATTTCAAGTTCACTCCTAGAACCATTTCCAAGGCCACCAAAATCCCTTATGTCGGAGAGAAGTGGTTTAAACAAAGCCACCTAGACTCAGAACAGTACAAACCTTTTCTGAAGCTTGAGCATAGAGACACATGTCCATCCATTTTTCCCTTCTCATATATGTTGATTAGTTATGCCCCCCTCATGAAGATAATCATGAAATACTTCACTTGCGAGGGAATATTCTCCCGAGTCTATGCTTAGCATGTTCGATTGCTCATGCATTTCACAAGAGCCAAATTATTAAATCTCCCTTTCTTTCTCCATAGAAGTATTGAGAAAATGGCCTCCACTATTCAGAAAAAACCTCCTTCTCAGCAGACAACCTACCTCTTCCATCACTCCCGCATCAAGGTTATCATTCTTCATCAGCTTGAGAAGAAGGAAATCTCTTGGGATACTTTCATTACATATCTAGATTTCACCATTCTCCCTTCATTTCATACATCTCCTTCACTTTCCACTCACCATCCTTCGCCTTCTTCAAGCAAGCCCATTCCCAAGAAGCTCAAATTTCCCATTGAACAAAAAAAGAGCATGAGCAAGAGGAGGAAGATGATGATGAGCAGCATCATGATGAAACAGGGCAGCAAGGGGAAGAAGAGCATAGTGAGGCAGAGTAGCAAGGGGAAGAAGAGCATAGTGAGGCAGAGCAGCAAGGGGAAGAAGAGCACAATGAGGCAGAGCAGCAAGGGAAAGAAGAGCATAGTGAGGCAGAGCAGCAAGGGGAAGAAGGGCATGATGAAAAAATGTAGCATAGTAAGGAAGGGCACCATGATGAACAAATGCAGAATAGTGAGAAAAGGTAGCCACATGATGATGAAAGACAACAAGATAAGGAAGGGTAGCATGATGAATAGGTGCAACACAGTGAGGAAAGGCAACCTCATGAAGAAGAAGGGCAGCATGATGAACAGGTGCAGCACAGTGAGGAGGGTAGCCCTCAAAAAGAAATGCAAGAGGATAGTCAAGGCATCCATGAAGAAACTCAAGACAGTGGAAAGAATGATGAGGAAAGTAACAAGGGCAAAGAGCCAATAGAGCATGTGCTAGCTGCCTCTCCTAGGCAAGGGGCCATATTTTCTTCTCCGAAAGTGGCCAAGCCCTGAACATCAAGGAAAAGCGTGCCAAAAGCTGTAACTCCAAAAGCTGTTAGGGCCCTCCGAAGCAAGGGGAAATTTCCCAAGAAGCCCATTGTCGAATTTCCCAAGAGGAGGAAGACTGAAAGAGCCACCCAAAGCAAGGGAATGGAGAAATAAGAAAGCAGCCATGAAAAGGAGAGAGACTTCGACATAATTCAAATCCAAAGTGATGATAGCGACAATGAAGCCCAAATCCTAGAAACTCTCTTGATCAATAGACAAAACGAAATTGATTCTTTGAGGACTTATCTAGAGAGGGATAGAAACTTCAATCACTTTTTGCAAATTCAAAACAAACAGATGAGTGTCCATATGGCGGTATATGAGACACATGCCATCAAATACAAAAAGGAGGCCTCCAAGGCACAAGTTAGATTGGAAGAACTCATGGGTGAGTTTGATGAGAGTGAAGATGAAGATTAGCCTAGGAGAAAGAGGCCAAGAACCATGCGACTCAAAAGAGCCCATGAGAAACAAAATGAGGAAGAAGCTGCCCTTGTCCAATCTACTCCTCTCACTACTTTGTTCACCCAAGAGATAGAGAACAATCGAGAAGCATGGTTTGAGAGGGTAAATGATCACTTGGAAAAGAAGTTGGATAAGGCAAATAGAGATTTGGACCTTCAATGGAGGATGACTGGGCATTATAAGAAGCTCAATCAGTTTGACCGACAGAAATTGAAGGCCACACAGGAAAAACTCAAGGAGGCTCAAAGGAGGCGCCCGACACAAAAATTGAAGAAAGACAGCACAAAGCTCCAAATTTTGGCCTCAGCTTCACAACATGTTTTTGAAAACCCTTGAGGGTCATGCTCGCCAAATTTGGGAGAAATTCAATAAGTTTTGGTTTTTTGTCATTTTTTGGTTTTTGGCTAAAATTCATGGGCATCGCCATTTCTATTTGGGGCATCCTCAAAGGATGAAAATGGTATCATTGGATGCCATAATTTTAGGGGCATATACTCAGTGATTTTTAGATCAATTGAAGATGATTTTCTCCCTAAAAATGGCAAAAAACACTCACTTTTTCTACACTCTGCCCCATTTATCAGCAAGGTCTATTTTTTGAGTTTTTACACACAGGTCAGTTTTTGATGGAATTTCAGTTGTCAGTTTGGAGAAAACTAAGAATTTTCAGAAAATAGACATTCAGATCTTTCCAATGAGCCGTCACAGGCCTCATTTTGACATCGGGAAGGCCTCCAAAAGTTTCTAACAAGTCAGAGGACTTTCTGCTGATATATTTCTTAAGTATTTTTGTAAAAAATGAACCTTTCAAAAGTGACTTTTCCTCATGTGCGTTTAGCTATTTTTGTACATGATTAGTTATGAAAATTCAATATATTTCCCTTTTTTGGAAATTTTGAGATATTTTATTAGATATTTTGTGCCTTGGGCTTTGCAAAGCCTCAAGGACAAAATCAGATATTTTGGATAGGCCAATGAGATTGCAAGTTGAACTTGGAGGTTTTCCTCACTTTGGCCTATATATTCCAAAGGATTTCATTATAAATAAGGCTAAACTTGATGAATAGAAGCAATATATGGTGATAAAAGCTTGGAAGAAACACTTGTCTCATGCATTGGATAGTTTCTTGAATGTTTTTGGATAATGAAGGAGGTCTGTTGTTGGATTCTTTGACTTGGTAAAATGGTATAGTGTCCCTCTCTGCTATGCTTCTTAGTTTTCATTCATAATTCCATGTTTTTTCTTGCTATAAGACAATAGAGAATAGATTTGAGACATGCCCTTGGAGGCACCTCAAGTTTCCTATTTCTTTATAGCTTCTATGTTTTTTGCCTTCTTAGTCATATCAAAGAATCCTTGATTGCTCTTTGATAACTGAAGAAATTGTTTGCTTGTTTCATTTATGGTTTTATGCATGCTAATATGATTCACGGTATGCCCTGCTTACTCATGGTTAGTCATAGCTCCACCTCTCAAACTTTTCTTTGATAGTTTGATTGTCATTTGTTGAACCAAGGAGGTCTTGTACTAATCTTGCCCTTTGCCTAAAACTGTGTAATCTTGCTTTCAAAGTGCCCAATAGCTTGAAATACTATGCTTAGGCATTCCTTCATAGTGATTTAAGTTGTTTGTTTGTCTTAAATGTATTTCCCCAAAGTCTGATAGCCATTTCCTAAAGTTAGAGAGTCATATATCTCTATGCATGGCTTGAATCTTTATTTCTATGCATTGATCAGTTTATATTTACATTTCTCATGATTAATGGTTTGCCCTACCATGTTTATGTCAGCTATTAAACTATTTATGTTTGAAATCCTTTGTTCTTCACAAATTTAATGTCCATCCCACTCCATTTTACCCAAATATCCATTTTACCTCGCGAAAATCGGCCCTTCAACAACCTTGTATCACCACCTGAAAGCTTTCTTGACCTTTTCGACCCCATAGGCCAATTAATCTGAAATTTTTTGACCTATCTTAGTCTTTGATTAGTTCATCCCTCACAAACCTAAAAACCAAAACCAAAAACCTACTTCATAACTAGCCTAAAATCAAGAACACAATAAGAAAACACACAGATATCCCTTACACAAATAGAGAGAGCCCTCTCTGAGTCTAGGAAGGCTAGGTCCTTGGGCTCCAAAGACTGTTTTGATGTTACACTGTCATTTGGCTTGCCAATCAGGAAAATCACGGGACCCTAACATAATGGCGATCACGGTGGGAATCTGAGTGATAAACAAACTTAGATTCCCTAAACATTCCAGTAGCCTTAAGAATACTATCTGATTGACTTATCCCACCACTCACTAACATAATGGCGATCACGGTGGGACCTTCCGAGTTAGTGACAATCTAAGTACTCCTTAGTAACTCTCGAAGTCTCAATCAAACTTAGAAAACTTAAGTGTTGTTTGAAGAGTAGAAGCTAGCTTTTTCGCCATCTTAGCAAAATGATGATTCAGTTATAAGAAACTCTTCCAAACCTCATAGGCTACACAAAACCTAAGAAAACCCCAAAACATTCCTAGATTGGCTTCTCCCTAGTTATTGGTGGTGGACCATAGCTACATCTTTACAAAAAAACCAAGTTCCACCTGGCAATTCCACTAGCCTCCAGTAGGCCTATAAAACTCCATTAAAAAACCAAAAAATTTCATAAACCATACCTTTCTGTTGACCCACCTTTCCAAAAAACTTAAAAATTATGGTGCAAACTCTGTAATTAGTGACAAACTAAGTATAACTTAGCGATTCAGAAAAATTCACCTATACATAACAGATAAACAGAAATAATCTTGCAAATAGAAACATTAGCTTGTCCAAACAGCCTAGAAAACTTTTGAAACCAAGTGAATCACTCTTCCTTACAACTCTTCATCTCAAAGTTTCCTAAAAAACTTTTTCCCAAAAGCATCTTTGATAGTGTTGGTGGTGGACCATACCTCTCACAGAAATCCACCTGGCGACTCCACTAGTCCTTATTTTTGTTTTGACCATCCTTCACATTAATAAACCCCTAGAGAGGACATCCATCCAAAATAATCACAAATACCATCCTCTCTAAACTCTAGATTCGAAATCTGGCTTCACGAAAAATCAACACCAGATCTCACCCGGAACCAAATCCCCCTATCATAGTAGATGACCCAAAGAAGATTCTGTGGCAAGCTTCCGAAATTGGAAATTTAGCTACTGATAGGCCCATCCGTAAAGCAAGATTAGTACCTGAACACCTCACAACCTTGCAGGATTCCCCATTTGACTTAAAATCAACAAAAACCCTTTTTAGAAGCAAGTCACAAAGTAAGGTAAAATTTGACGATCTTGAGCCCCTAGATCTGCCACAAAGTACTAATAGAGAAGCCTCGCCTACTACACCTCCCTAATTTTAGCTTCTCCATCACTTTGGCTCCTACCATCCCAGATCTGCTCAAAATCATATCACTAGTCCAAGTACATTTGCCACACCCATCCAAACCACTATTGTTCAAATCACCTCAGCTCATCCTACAAGCCCTCATTTTGTAAATCATCCATTAGCTCCCGCCATGGCAGCCTGGTAGCACCCTTGGTGTTGCCACACCCTTTGGCTCCTTTACAAAATGACTATCAATCCAAAATCCCGCACTTTACTGGAGTTGAGACTACCACAACTCAACAACATGTAGATAGAATTAGCGATGCCTTTGAATACATGGAAATAGAAGACGAGACCATCAGAATGAGGATGTTCGCCCAAAGCTTGGGCGGAGAACCCAAAAAATGGTTTAAAAGCTTAACTCCAAACAGCATCCACGATCTCCCGGAACTCTACCAAACCTTCATAAATAAGTGGGAAATCCGAAAGAACCCCATTCAAATCCTGTCAGAGTATAACAATCTAAAACGGGAAAATGGGGAAAGTGTCCAGGGATACTGCACTAGGTTCAATAGTGTTTATAACGCCCTCCTGCCTCACTTCAAACCTCCACTTGGCTCAGCCTTGGCAAAGTTCCCCGAAGGCTTTGACCCAGACATGACTTATCAACTAAGAGACAAGGACCCCCCTACCTTAGAGGAAATGCAAAAAGTGGCCATAAATGCAGAAGCCAATTTGGCTAAAAAGAGAGCTAGGATAAAATCAGAGAAGAAGGTTACATACCATGACAAAGTTGCCCCTTCAGTATCTTCCTTAGACCCTAGAATAGAGGGCCTAGTTAAAACCATGGTGAAAATGTGGGAAAAAATTAGTGAAAAGACACCTCTTAGGGACAACCAGCCAAACCCTCCAAACAGAAACTAGAACCAAAACTTTAGGAAGGAACAACCTCAAAACAAACCTAAGGAAACTAACCAATGGGATATAGAACCCATTGATGAAAATCATTTAAACCTTATAGGTTCTGATACCGAGAGTGAGGTTTACCTCACAGAAGAAGAACAAGATTTCTTCTCTCCAAATCAAAATGAAGCCAACTATGAATATCTCGAAGATCCTGCTATAGAGTTTCAGAATGCCATAATAGAAGCTTGCAGACAGTATGATCTTAGGAGTAGAAAAAACCAAGAAAAATTCAAAAAAAGTAGCTCAGACACTGCTATTACTAAAACCCCTGATAGCATTCTTAAAAAAGCAGTGGATAGCAACAAAATCATGGTCAAAAAAACTGACCAAAACAAAGATAAAGCTTTCCAAACAAGTCTTGGCTCAGATGCTCCTAGTACCTCCACAAAGATTCCCGAGATGGCTGTGTCAAACAAAATCCCGAAACAAAGTCAGCAAACTCATAACATAGAGAAAGTCATGGCTGAAAAACTGAAGCAAACCTGTCTAAACTACAAGCACCCTTCAGTTTTAAGGGAGAAATCTCCAAAATAAATATTACCATGCCTCTCATTGAACTTATCGCCCAAAGCTCTTATAAATCCCAAGTGTTTAAAGTCCTGAATATAGGAAATGATGCAAACACCATTAATCTAGCTGATGACACTCCTGAAGTGCTGTTTGGTCCAAAAATAGAAGGGAAATTCCAAGAAGGAAACACTCTTCCCTTTTACATCAGTTTGAATATCCATGACCAAATCTTACACAATGCCATGCTAGACTCCGAGGCTTCGCATAATCTCATGTGAAAGATTGTGATGGAAAGATTAGGCCTAGAAATTAGAATACCATATAAAGACTTATATTCATTTGATTCGATTAGAGTCAAATGTCTAGGCTTGATCAAATATATTTGTTTCAGTTTGGCTCAAATACCTACAAAACACCTGATCATGGACATAGTGGTAGCAGACATTCCCCCTAAGTACGGAATTCTTTTATCCAGAACATGGGGAGCTAAGCTTCAGGGAAATATTTAGCTTGATATGTCCTACGCCACTATTCCTATGTTTAACCAAACTAGAATACTCTATCGGGAATCACACATGAAATATATGGTCAGTAGTTAGGAAAGGCCAGATAATATCCCGATGTACTCCTTGCTTTCTGATTTGAACTCTTTCATTTTACACACCGATGAGGAAATTGAAAAACATTCATAAGGATTTGAAACAAACTTAGACCCACCTCATCAGCTTCCCCAAGTTTTCTATGATGAACTAGATGCTCAAAATTATCATGAACATGAGCAGCTGTGTCTTGAGGAAAGAGAGTTTGTTCCTTTTGAAACAGGGATAGAAAAAGAAGTACAAACCATTATGTACCATCAAGAAAATTGCTCAAACCTTAGGCAAACATTAGCAGTAACACCAGGAGACTTTTTCAGAACAGAGGCATTAGAAGACTTGCATATCACAAACCTATTTGGAACTCAGGGGAAGGGAAGCTTAATGCTCTTACCATACCTTAAGGATTTGCCATCACATAGCTCTACTCCTTCAAATGAAACCTTGAATGTAGCCATAACAACTCCAAATCCAGAAAACATGTCTAAAAAACTTCTTATGAAAGGATATGATCACTGCAGTCCAAATATACCTGAGTTGTTTGAACTAGCTAGCATTCTGCCACTCCACCAAAGACTTAGAACTGCCAGAATTTGCAATCTTGTTCAAAATACTACTTCATGTAGGGAAAACACTGAGAAGCACTATGCCACTACCATCACTCCAAGAAAAACCTTTGACAAAAGAAAATACAAAATTCTTGACCAAACAGTAGTAGTCAAAGGTAAAACAGTTGGTCATAGGATTTGTTTTTATTTTAGAAATACTAATACACACCCTTGTGACAACAACTATATCCTTCCTACCTAAGACCATTGTATACCAATGATAAATGATTTTATGATGTGTCTTTGCAAAATAATGTTTCAAGATATAGCCAAATAATTCCTTTGCAAAGGAGACAGCTCCAAGAATTTTTCAAGTATGCTGGAAGTAGTTCCATTTTCAAACCCAGAATTGCAAAACCACTAGATGTCAAAAAGATTCTCCTAAAAGCCATGTTTCCAATTCTGAATTTCCGCATTTTGACATACCTTGATGATGTCATCATATACTTCAAAAATGACAAAGAATATCTGCATTACTTGAAAAGGATGTACAATAAAAGAAGGAGTGGAAATCAGAGGTATAAAGAGGTATAGCGGGAAGATACGGGGTTATTCAAATATTCGTGCATAAATCATTATGTTATGCTTGAAAGAGAAAATTTCAAAATTTTTCTTTTCAAGAGCTGAGTGGACCAAGAGTGGTAGGAGATCGTTATGAAGATAGGATGCTTAAGTTTCACCATTTCCAAGATTTCTAAGTTAAAACATTTTCAATCATTGTATATACCATTGTTTGAAAAATAAATCAAAAACAAAAAATTCAAAAACAATAGAAAAATAGAAAAAGAGGGCAGTTTGAAAAATAGAAAGAAAGCCCCATGTTCAAAAAATAGTCATTCGGAAAGCGTGCAAGTCTAAATGCCGCTACTAGTGCTCAAATGTCTTGTTCAGTTATCTAGCCTAATCATAGCTGAACATGTTTTAAATTTATTTGCTGATAAGTTAGTGAGAGGAAAAGATAGTCAACATTGTGTAAGCTTGACTTATCAAAGAGAGTATATTAGGAAAAGATACTGGTTCCACATGCTCAAAACAGAACCAAAGAGGAAAGCGGGGATGAAAAAAAAATTGTGTAACCTAGCCTTGTTTTTCTAGATTTCATTTTATGCAAAATAATATTTGTGTGCAGCTTGTCTTTCATGCCACAAGTACATGACAAATCAGACTGTCTAATCCTGATTTGGTCATTTTTCAATTTCATGTTTTAGATTAGAGAATAAAATCCTGTCAAATAGCTTAACTTTGACAGTCAATCTAGCATAGGTAGAGAAACGAAGGAGCTCATCAGCTTAATCTAAACTCCCAGTGCATATAAGTGTAGAACTAGATAGTGTCATTTTTCAAAAATATTATGTTAAAGGGTTGCTAGTCCAAATGCACCCAAAAGAAAAAAAAATGCTAGGAAATATAGTGGGGTAGGTAGAAATATCATTGATGCTAATCATGCTGTCAATTTTTAGAAAAAGCATCAAGGAAGAAAGAAATTTGCACCAATGGATAAAGGCAGTGGTCTTCAAAGAACCTAGATCTGAAATTCTCGACACCTCCTGAAAAGGAGGTGCCCTCCCCAAATGGAGCCACTGTTAGTCATCAATATTTTTCACCTGTTGATGATGACTAGTTTTTAAAGCCAAGTTTTCTAGGAGCTGATCTCCAATATGTCAAATTTGTCAGCTAGAAAACACCCATAAACATTTCGCCCTCCTACATTTTCAATCAGCCCATGATGAGATAAAACCTAATTGTCAAGTCCTATCTAGCCTCAGTCATACAAACTTGCCCATTAGCTCCAAAGAGAATACTCCAAATTTGTCCAAAAATTCTCCCCTAAGTTAGGTAGTGGTGCTTTAGGCGATCCTCCCTTGGCAAACTATCCTAAAGCCAAAAGAACCTCTGTCTAATAGCAGCCAGTCATAGATAACCTTCCTATTCTGCAAATAAAGCTTGATACACTCTTAAGTCGCGCCACTAACAAACCTTGATGTCTGAGCAGTACATATGCCACAAGTCAAGCTGATATTAGGTGGATGTACAATGTTTCAATGTCTTTTTCAAGAGCAGAAGTGTACCAGTGTTCCAAAAGACATTATTAAACTTAACATGAGAAGACAACTACTTCTCATGTGGTTTTGAGCATGGGATGTAGCTACAGGACAAAGTTATTTCAATAAGCTCATGCAAACACAGTCAAAGGTTAGTGACTTATGAATAACAAGAAATACTCTGTAGATACTGGTCAGGCTGCCTCTGATGTCTAAAGATGCATAAAGGTATTTTTAACAACAGAATTACATGTCTTAGAGGGTTGATTGACTAAGAAAACCTCCTCCAAACATGAGCAGAGGGTTGAATGACTATGTAAAACCTCCTCCAAGTATGAGCAGATGATCAGGTCATTGGTTGAAAACCTCCTTCATTTTACAAGCAGAGGGTTTGGCAATGTGATAAAGGCCTCCTTCATTTAATAAGTGAGAGGGCCAGGAACAGAGGTATGGCCTCATTTAAAGGGCACAAAGCTAACAATGATGCAAGCTGCCTGAAAAACTTTCTTAAAACCTTGTCTCCAATAGATTCAAAACCACTAACACAGCAGTAGTGTCTCAAATATTTATTATAGTGTTTTCACTGATTGAAGGGAAGAGTTTAAATGCAGTAGGAAACAATTGAAGGCTTATGAATAGAAAAATGTTGTTAAGAAGATGGCCAAGCAGTGATATTATGATAATCAAAGAGGTTTGGTTTTTATTCTATCAGAGATCTCCTTCAAAGGTAATCTGAAGTTAAAGTGAACAAAGCTTGGACAAGTTCATCAATGTGAAGAAAAGGATATGACAAGATGTCTCAAATTCAAAACCAACTTTCAAAGAATCAAGCCATATCACCTAGCCTTTGTTTTCCTTTAAAAGACAGAGTTGAAATTTAGTAGAAATCAATTCAAGGTTTATGAGTTGAGAGCTCAGTTAAACATAGGCCAAGGAGTGATTTTTATGTTCAAAGAAGCTTTGATCTTCCTGTTTATGAAGATCATTTTCAAAAACTCATCAAAATTGACAAGGAGGTAGCCTAAGCCTTGCTTCTCAAGGAGACTTTTCAAATAAACAACACAGAGACAACATGTGTGAGAAAAGGGTATGGCATGTGTTTTAATTCAGGGACAACATTAAAAGAAATAAAACATGCCACTGTCACAAACAAAGGCCTTTTTTCCTTGACAAAAATATATAGGTAAAATATGGGTAAATGCAAATAAGTTTTGTCATTCACAGTCAAAAGAAAAACTCAAAAGGGCACCTGAAAATTTTGGTCAACTCCACTATGGATAGAATCATCAACAAACACCAATAGAGTCGAGTTGTCAAAGAAATTTTTAGAGTGGTGATTTATCTCTTTCCAAGATATGGCAAAGGATGCCTCAAAAATCATTGATATGTCTTTGAGCAAGGTTTTTCCTTTAAAGGTCAGAAATAAGCAAAAAGTGACAGAGTTTCTTCTTTAATAAGAAATAGTGAAAAGGCAGTAGAAGGGGTTGGTTGTTTCTTAAAGAAGCCTTTTTACTTCAACGAGAGCCATCACTAGGGTGTCATTCAAAGGTTGACTGCAGCATCTCGTCAAAATACTTGTTCGAAGATGAGTCTTTATAATGTTTTAAAATGATAAAATTGCAAAGACAATGGCTCATGTTTTGACAAAACAAAAGGCCTTTTCAAACACAAAAACCCTCTAAAGAATTATATGAAAACGTTTGATTTTTCTTTCATATAAGAGGTGGGGAGACTGTTGCCATGGAAAATTTTAGGGGCGAGTTTTATCCCAAAGGCGAATTTTAAGAGATTTTAAATTTTAATAGGGCGAATTTTTTATATAAAACCCATTTTCTATAGTTTTATAAAATTAGCCCAATAATTATTTTAAAAATAATTAATTATTATATATTAGCCCACCAAAAAAAATGCACATAAAACTGAAACAATGGAATTCGCTTTTGATTTTCTTTAGTTGGAGCAGATTTGAATGGCATTCGCCTGGGTTTACAGGGTCGAAGGGAGGGGTTGGAGTGATTCGCCCCATTTTTTCACTGGTTCGCCGGGGTGGCTGGGACTTGGAAGGGGCGTGGAGTTGAATGTTGGTCCTTCGATGTGCATAGGCTCGCCGATATTCTTGCTGGTTGAGTGACGGTATGGCAGATACCATCCCAAATAGCAAGCCCTAGAGCTTATTAGATTAGTCAGTTTAGTTAATTAGCCCTAGAAGCCCAGAAACCCAATATAATTGCATAGGTACAAAGATTTAGCGAAGTTGTGCAGTGTCACCTGTTAGCCTATAAGTCATGGATTTCACAACATACCTTAAATTCCTATTTATTCTCATGGGATCTTTGCTGCTGGTGCTTTTTGTTAGGACTTGGGTTCATTTTCCTTCTCAAGCAAAGGTTGAATTGGATTTCTCTGAGTATGGGTCCTGGTGCACCTTTAAGAACAGTGTTCCAGGCAGCAGTAATGGTGTGCTTATTCAGAAAGGAAAGCCTAAGCCGCAGTAGAAAGTTGATCACGAAAAAGAAGTTGCAAACCATCCACTGGATCCTTTGACCTTTCAGAAGATCAAGAAAGTCCAGAAGATTCTGCAGCAGTCCTCAATTTTCAATCATGGTAAGTTTTCACTTCACTCTATGGTCCTAGAAGAGCCCCCAAAAGAACAAATCCTTTTATGGAAGGCAGGAAGTAGCCTTCCAAGAAGGAAGGCCACAATAATAGCTTGGGCTAATGGGCATGCTTATAAACTCATTGTAGACCTTGCATTAGGCCAGATTTTTGACAATCAAATCAGTCATGAAAATGGGTATCCTGCTATGACAATGGAGGATATGACTCTGGCCGTTCAAGTACCTCTGAAAAGAAAAAAAATCATAGAAATTATAGGGAAAAGAGGGGTTAACGTAAGTGACCTTTGATGCCTGCCTATTTCTCTGGGCTGGTTCGGACCTGATGAAGAAGGCCGAAGATTGATAAAAAATCAGTGTTATTCAAGCACAGGGACATCAAAATTCTACATGAGATCCATTGAGGGTCTCACAGTTTTAGTTGATATGGATTCTAAGGAGGTCTTGAAAATCACAGACTAAGTAAAAGATATACCCTTTCTAAAGCCAGAGGGTACAGACTATAGACTGTCTGCCTAGAAGTATCCTTTGTTGCCCCCTCTTAATCCTATCTCCATAGAGCATCCCAAAGGTCCCAACTTTAAATTTGATGGTCATCAAGTCAAATGGGGGAGTTGGGAGTTCCATCTCAAGCCTGATCCTCGTGCTAGGGTGATCATATCACAAGCAACTATTAAGGATCCAAACACTGGAAAACTGAGGAGGGTTTTGTACAAGGGTTTTACCTCTGAGCTCTTCGTACCTTACATGGACCCTAGTGATGCTTGGTATTTTAAAACCTATATGGATGCAGGTGAATATGGATTTGGACTGACTGTTATGTCTCTTGATCCACTCAATGATTGTCCAAGAAATGCCTACTACATGGACGGGGTCATGGCTGGCGACGATGGAACACCTTATATAAGACCTAACATGGTCTGAATATTTGAGCAATATGAAGGTGACATAGCTTGGTGCCACACAGAGTGTCCAATTTCAAGCATTAAGGTAAATAGTTTTTTGTTTCTTGAAATTTCTTTCCAATTTCATACAGATTAAAATAAATTCCACTATGTAATCTTTGTTTCCAAACTTGCACTGAAGTCTTCTATGTAGTTTTGCTGAGAGTAACTAGGACTATCATCAACTAAGTTCATAGGCTTTCTGTCCCTGTCTCCAACTTCTCTATCTCTATAGAGATTCTTTGGCCTTGGATGCTAGAAGAGATGCTTTTGTTTCAAGATAGAATAGAAAAGGGTTTCCTTTTCCTCCCGCTTTTTGCTTGCAATGGTATATTGTTTCCTTGGTGGGTAAGATTAGGTCGCTGCTTGGTACTCATTGAAAATCTCCTTGGCATTTAGATGTTTGCTTGGCACTTGTATAAACGTAGAAAAAAAGATGATGCTTTTGTTTGCACTAGTATATTGTTTCCTTGGCACATGTATAAACCTTGAAAAATTTTCTTGATTCTGTTTGCACTGGCATATTGTTTGTATTTCTAATTTGTGAAATCTATTGTGTGACAGATTCGAGAAGTCAGACCAAAGGTTACCTTAGTAGCCCACATGGTAGCATCTATTGCAAACTATGATTATATTGTGGATTGGGAATTTCAGACTGATGGCCTTATCCGAATTAAGGTAGTAAACTCTGAAATCTTTCCTTGAGAAAGAAACTTGTCAAGTTATTTTTACTCAATCACAGATTAGAAGGGCTAAGATTTTGACCATTTTATTTGGCACACAGGTTGGTCTAAGTGGGATCTTGATGATCAAAGGTACAAAATATGAGAATGTCAACTAGATCAGATCCGAGGATGAGATTCATGGGACTTTTCTTGCTAAGAATACAATTGGTGTCATCCATGACCATTATATTACTTTCTACCTGGACATGGATGTTGTAGGTACAGACAATTCCTTTGTTTAGGTCAAGATAGCCAAGAAAACAGTGAATAATGGACAAACTCTAAGAAATTTTTTTTGGAAAGCAGAGAGACACATAGCAAAAATAGAGAAGGATGCCCAAATTAAGCTGAGCCTCTATCAGCCATCTGAGTTTCATGTGATCAATCCATCAAAGAAGACAAAGATTGGAAATCCAGTGGGATATAAAGTTGTCCCAGGGGGCACTGCTACAAGATTTCTCGATAACAATGATCCTCCTCAGCACCGAGGGGCCTTCACTGACAATCAGGTTTGGATTTGGATGC
Source organism: Pinus albicaulis (assembly GCA_034641835.2). Lineage (NCBI taxonomy): Eukaryota > Viridiplantae > Streptophyta > Pinopsida > Pinales > Pinaceae > Pinus > Pinus albicaulis. The sequence goes on along the minus strand of CM076572.1, from coordinate 1,368,718,091 downwards.
CCTCAAAGTTCGACTAGTTTTTGTTGTTGAAATTCACACTAAATAATAAAATAGATCTCCAAAATAGTCACATTCATGCATGGAAAATTTGAGTGGAAGGAGAAAGGATGAGAAAAAGACAAGAAAATAGAAGTCTTAGATGTATAAGGGAAAAAATTAAAGTACAAATATCATATAGATCGAACCAGCCATGAAATTTAGCAAATATACAGGTTGAAAGAGCCAGGGAACCTGGAAATTATGCAAGAAGTTTTGTGACATCAGCTAGACCTTTCTATTTTCTCACCAGAGAACATTAATGGGAGGGACTTTTGAGGGACGGAGAAGCAGGGAAGGAAGTCATCCTTATGTTGTAAGTGGCAGATCATAAAGGTGCCTGGAGCTGCTCTATCTTTTGCAGACTTGGCAATGAGAATTACACTGGTTTAAACTCCAAATAGGTTGAAGTTAGGGCTTATTGTTCCTACTTCCTGGTGGTATCATAGCCTAGCTAGGGGGTGGAGTTTTACAACAAACTACCTGTAATTGGGTGGAAATTTCTTGGTGTATTTGGTTTTTCTGGTGATCCACATTGAAATTAGATAGGTATGCAAATTTGTTTGATTATTTGTACGTGGTAACATAATCCTTCTGATGCATAGATTCTTCTATAAAAAGAATGTATAGTCTGAGATAGAAGCCATAGCCTCTTCTTGAAACTACCTTTAAATGATTTCTAGAAACTTCATAAACTCTATTTCACACTCGGCTCACTCTATATGTATGTAGAGCAAGGCTGGGTCAGAGCCTAACGGGTAAAATTTATTTGGTAAAATGTGAGAGACATTGAATAGAACAAAATATTTTACCTCAAACATGAAAATGGTTTGAAAAAATGAAAAATAAAATTTTGAGCTGGAGTATTACACTATTGCATACAAGAGTATTCATAAATTATATTTCTATTGCATTCCTATCGTTTTATTAGTGCTCTATTCAAGCATTAAGATCTCCAAACGCTTGAATATTGGCCTTTTTGCTTGACCATTTTTATTAGCATCGCCGCTTATTTCAACATTCTGTCCCTGCACATAAATGCCATGCAAACTGGAAATACTATTATGGGGTTATGGTTTAATAATGCTGCAATCACCGTTGGAAATGGATCCCAAAGTTTCATCTACACAAAGATTTTCTTGCTACTTTATTTCCTATATGCACACTTGGTTTTGAATTCTTTTTCGATTTTCTCCAAATGATAGACCCAATCCAAAACTGTAAGAAAGTCAAAATGTTCGATCATGATACTACACAATCAAAGTGGTGGACATGAGGTTTCTTTTAAACATTAATAAACTTTTAAAGGTAAATAGGAGGAATGCAACCCTGATTGGAGTAATACTCTGTCCACTTCCTTGGCAGGATGAGGTGATTTTGACCTTTTTCCTTTTTATGTCTGGAGTATTTTCTGCCAATTGACTTCTCCTGCCACTCTAACACATCTTTGTCTCTATACGAGATGTCTGAAATTGTGACTCTGCATTCTGGACGAACCAAGGGACGTATCTCATCATCTACTCCATTAACATTTTTATTGAAATATATCTAAATGATTCATGGTTCATACCTTCAAAGATTTAAAATAATTACAACATGGTTCCTTATGATTTTTACCAAGAAGTCAAAACATTGCCAAGCCAAAATGATCTCAGTTTATAATTTTGGATTTGAAGTACTGGAGATAGAAAAAAAGATGGATTATGAGCATGAAAATTGAAGTCCTAACACCAAAGAAACTTTGGATTGGAAGTATTGGAGTTAGCAAAAAGGATGGATCATGAACATGCAAAGCTGAATTCCTGACAATGTTCTCTGTGCAAATCCTCAGATGAATGTGTTTCTCACTTGTTTATTTATTTTTCATATATAAAGTGGGTATTTGAGGCTTATCTATAATGGTCAAAGTCCAATCTAGGCAATTGTTTAAATGCTTGCGAGGAAGCCTGTTTTGTAGCTTGTTTCAAGGCTTTCCCATGCATCTTTGTTTACATTATTTGGTGGGAAAGGAATTAAAGTGTGTTCATATCATTTGACATCTCGATGGACATTATTGTAGGAATCATTGCAAATCTATGCAAAGAATATAGGATAGATCCAAATGGAAAAATAAAGGGTCCCAATTATGCCTCCATTAGATCATGATAATCTGTGGAGTTTATTTGATGGTGCTACACCGGGTCATCCATCAATTTGCATAATTGTAGTAGTATTATTTTTTAACAAATCACATTATATGCATGTTAAATATTCCCCAGGGTGTAGGACAAATAATCATTTTGAATTTATTGCCTCGCTAACACTCTTTTGTATCCACTCTAAAAAAATATCAAAAAGCTACAAGTTATGATAAATTGAAAGTTAGTAATTGATTGGGATAATAGGAAAATTGAGGTGGAAATGTTTGTTTGCAATCTCTTCTTTAGGACATCCAGGAATAAATACTCTCATTTGATTGGTTATTTATCTGTAAACATATCCTAAGAGAGCTCAATTCCAAAGCAATCACTCTTTCAAAGGAAGCACCAACACTTTTGACATCACTGAATATGTGGATAGAGAAGAACTAACTCAATGACCTAGAATTTTTGACCTTCAGGTTCGATCATAGAAATGGATGATATTTCTTTTTAACAACTAGAAAGTCACTACTATTTTTTTTATTAAATAGGAGAAAGCTTGTGCAAGGTAAACATTTTGGGAACTCTTGGAATAAATTATATGATGGAATAATCAGATTTAGTAGAACTGTGCTAGCAGTTTGATTGGCTAAAATAGGCCATATGAATACTGTAGAATGGATTTTCACATTGACACCAACTCTTTTAACATCAGGATTTTGAAAATGTTTCCTTTGGGAATGTTTTGCTCCATGTTTTCAAGATAATGAGAGTTGCTTGTACGGTCCTCAATGGCAGGTAGATGCAGATGCAGAGGCTCTTTTAAACTGTTTAAATATGCAATAAAAATTCTTCCCTAGCTTACCGAGGAACACATTTGGGGTAAAAAAATTGTTCTTTGGGCTCATTAAGTTTGCTATCATTTCCACTTGCTCAATAACACAGAGTATGGGCATAATGGCTTATTTCTATTGTAAAGTATCTTGGATGCTCATTTAATTTGATTTTGTTGGTTTACTTTACAGAGAGAACTGGCACTCTAAAAAAATTCCTATGTCAAAATTAAGTCTTATTCAAGTCCTGGTGCAAATGATCCGCACAAGGTAATTGTGGCTTCTAAAGCGGTAAAGAGAGTTTTTGTCATACTAAATTGTACGATGAAGAAAATGCTGATTTTGATGTAACAGTAGTATGTGATAACACATCAACAGATGTGACTTCAGCCATTGAGTTTACCAATCCTATAGAACATGCAGTGAATAATAATACACAGAATGACCAAGAAAACCCTTATATGGTTCTTCAAGATGATGCAAAAATGAATAACTCTATCAGTTCAAGTCAAAACAACCCAATTTTTGATGTGAAAGAACCAATGGTGAATGTAAAGGATGCAGATTATTTGGTACTGGGATGCAATACCAATTCCAAAGGTTGTTCAGAACATCCTTTGGATGATGTTAATACTAGGGTGTTTTCAGCAGAACCTGAAGATGGTGTCACTAACCCAGAACTGGTGGATGATCATGATCCGAGAGGCTTCTCAGAAGAATCAAATCTTAATACCATATTTTCTCCAGAAGAGCTTACTTATGGCATTAATTCAATGCATGTCTCAAAAGCACCTATGGATCCTGTTGATGCAGTAGTATTGTTAGAGGAGCAGGCTAACATTGTAGGTCCATTTCAAGTTAACAATGTGCCTTCCATTATAAAACGAAATATTTCAATATTGAATACATAAGAGCACAAGACAATGTCATATAGACACATAGGAAACATTGATTTCAGAGTGACTGAAAAATCTTCCAGGGACTTTCCTGTACCAATAGACAGCTGTACAGATATTTCTGTCACAAATAAAGCTGCAGCATTTTTGGAAATTTCCAGTTCCCTATCCTTGAAGTTAGTGAGGGAATGTGAAGGAGAATCACATTCTATTTCTATGATGCCAAATTCAGAAACTGTTAGTCAAGTATCTGAATTTCATGAGAGGCATAATAATGTATATTTGGATATTGTAAATGTCGGGTGCTTAGATCCAAATCAACAAGATGAGGATTTGTGTGGTGAGGCTGGAATTAAGCAGGATGAATCACCTGGAAATACAGAGATAGCTTTGGAAAATGCAGTTGAGTCAGTTGATTCTAAAATAGGCATACAGATTTTCAGTCCATATAATCTTCCTGGAAGAACACATTGAGACAATCTAAGTATTTTTTTTCCCTCTTGTTGATGCCTTTCTTGCTCATGTTATATTTCTTGCATGCATTCCTTGTAAATGTGGCCAAATTATGGAAATATGTCTCTTTCATAAAGTTCTTTTCGTTGTACATATCTTGTTTTCTGTTTTTTTTCATGGGTTTTTTTGGACTGAGAAATTCAATCCACTTGCAGTATCTGTTCTTTGAGGTAAGTATTCTTTCTCTATTATTAAGTAACCTTTATGTAGTATCAACAATGCTTTATATTTAGTGATCAAAAAAACACTTGTATTAGAATTGCTAGTCGTCCTATGTTAAATAACATCATCTTCTGCTAGCTGTGGTCAAGTTTCTCAACTTTAATAATGTTACGAGTTAATACAGGAGCTAAAAGTTTAATCTCTGTAAGTAGCCTTAAAACACTTCTGTATCTTCATTACCATGTTTCCTAGTATGGCCGTATTATAGTCACTAACCTACATTTCAGTTAACCCATTTTGAGTATTCATATGAGGTTCCTTCGAAAAATGCCCGTATGATAGTTTTGCTTGAAGTATTGAGAGTTTTATACCCGCTAAAATCTATAGATGGTATTTAGAATGTGATGAACAGACCATGGAACCATGAAATTCAACTATTAACGATTTTTCTTGAGCATTTGTGCTGCTGGTTATGGCTTAAAACTATTTTTTAGTTGGGGTCTGGTAATTCTTTCACCATGACTAGTAAGCTATCCTCTTAATCCATAATAATTACATTCTTGTTTTCTTTGCTGTGACACACATCCATCTGTTGCTTATGTGCACTTGCATACTGAATCTTGACACTTAAGAAATTACTTTTAGGGTGAACCTTTTTAGTTTTTTTCTGGTTATTGGTGGTTTTGAATCACTTGACAGTCGATAACATGTTGAGTGAGCTTCTTCATGCATAAATTGAATAACTTCTAGATGAAGTTGATCATGCAGCAACATTAAGTCAATGACCTCATACAAGGCATTGCAATTTCACCATTTATTCCTTCCACTATTGTTAGTCTAATTTTCCAAATTTTGAAGAAAATTAAGTTTATTTTTCCATGACTCCAGACATTCAGCTTTTTTATACCTTTATTCAGCAATACATTCTATTTTCTAAATGATATTGTGGAAGATAGTGGATGGAGTGGATCTACAACTGCCTAATGTTATGAGATACTAATGTTGTTACTCCGCATCATATCGGATTTATTGATGAAAAAGTCATTGGTTAATAAATTTGTGTTCCAGTTTTTGGAAAGTTATGGTAAGTTTACATTATCACACATTTCCTTCTTTAGCGTGATTCCTTAGTTGTTTTGAGGGAGCTTTGAATTTGTATATGTAATTTGCTGCTACCCTACTTACACTAGTGATTATCACCTTAAATTTTTAATATTTTGGGATGTATTTATTACCTAGAGCTGAATTGGTATGTAAACTTGCATTGAACACATTTACTGCTACTTATATATGCCTTGTTATTGGTAATGATTTTTACATTTCTTGATTATATCTTGTTTTCATAATTATTTACATTTTGAACTGTAAAATTGGCTTAATATCTGATCTTTCATCTACACTGTGATTCCCTGTTGTTACAACAAAACCCAGCACCCGCAAAAAGTATAAAGTCTCAATCACGATGGTGTTAGTTTTTTTACAATGCAAGAATATTACCTACTCACTTTGAGTAGCTTTTCCTTTCTCTTTTGGTTGGCTCTTCTTCAACTCAAGGGGGCATCCCTAAAAGGTAGGATTGCTAGGCTATAGAATGGGGGCACAAGGTGATTTAATAAGATGAGTGGTGGTTGTACTGTATGAAATAGGATGAAGAAACAAAAATGGACAAAATCAAGGAATGAATGAGAAGGAAGGAAATTGGTGCCTATCAGTTATGGGCTAATAGAGCCATAAGGCATTTGGATAAATGAGAGAACTTGTATGTCACAAACAACTACTTTGAAGCAGGTCATACGGTAGAGGATTTTTGTTTACCATTTTCTACCAATTAGTAGATGAAGAAACAATTTGATACATTCATCTTTAAGGTGTGTACTTGAGATGAAAAGGGCCTAATGTATGCATTTGATCCTTATGTGTTCGCTGGAAATGTGTTGTAGAAATGTAGTCTTCAAGGGCTAAATTACTACTCATCAATCCATTCATAAGGCGTTGTTTTATGGCTGTAGTATGCTTCAAAATCTGCAACATAGTTGATAGAAGAAAGGGAAAAAAGTGCAGAAATAGATAGCCAGTGTTAGGGTATCTGTGGTATTCCCTTTCTAATTATGCAATATTTCATGTTCACAGTTATGGTACGCATTAGCCAAGACACTGTCAGAGAGGGCTGCATGGGCACTGGCCATGGACAGAGGGTTGAATATGGTGATAATCAACACATCTATGATTATGGGACCTGGTATCACATACAAAAGCTCAGGATCTACCATTTCATATCTTAAAGGTGAGAGTGAGAGATCTACATACCAAATAGAATCTGTTCTAGAACGTACAAATATGGTATAGTAATCCCTTGGAGAGGATCTAATCTATTGGTATAGTAATCCCAATATTGTATCAGGTGTGGCAAACCTAGCATGTTTGGAAACCAAAGCTTCAGGAAACCAAACTTTGGATCAATGTGTCTTCTATCAACATCTTTGGAACATGGACCTCAACTCTGCCCTTTGGCTCTAGATTTAGTTCTAGCTATCCAACTCTATTTCTTGGCTTCACTTGTTTCTGTAGTGCGAAAATAGTTAAATTTACTATTGATTCTCAACTCCAAGCAATCTTTATATTTGGAACTATTTAATCAAAATACATTCCCATTTTATTCAAGTCCCTTTCAGTCTCAGAATTGGCGATAATCTATCTTGGTAGCTATTGGTTCCATTATTAAACCCTCACATTTTATCAGGGAAACATTCATGGGGCAAGATCTGGATGAACAATTACCTGAGATGAAAAAATACAATCTGGTGTGAAGGATCTCATTTTTCTTGAGCTAGCTAGGTGAATATGTCGTCCATAGTAGGTCAAACCATATAAGACACACGATATTTGATATTTGAAATGTTTCTCAAAGAGTGCACCACCATTAAATCTTAGTCACTCAGCCAAAAAATTAATGCGGAGGAGACTCCAGGAGGTATGCCCCACCATTATTTACTTGGAAATTAATTCCTTGTGATCACTATCCAACTTAAGTTCGTCGAAGCATTCGGGTATGCATAGCCTTTCTTGCATTGAATCTTTAGTGGTCTCAAGTAGTATGCCTATTCTGTTCATGTCAATGCATCGACTTTAAGCTCAAAGAAATCTGAAATTCAGAATAAATTAATTCACAATGTCTTCAGGTGGAGGTGGCCATGATACACAACAAAAATCAACATGATCTAGAATTCAAAATAATGTGGCAGTAAAGAAGATCTCAACCGATTTTTATCTAGTGATTTAAAGCAACAATCTGCACAAATTTTTTGTAAATGACAAGTCTTAACTTTCTCCCCCTTTATCCACTATGATCAAACCTATTATCTAAGCAGAAGCGTCGATATCAAATCAAATCAAGCATCAATGTTGGCTAATGCTAGGGTTCAAGGTGTTCCTGGAAGATGGTTAAAAAATTGGTTAGTAGCAGAATATCTGAACTTACAAGGAGCTTTTTTTGTTGAATATACTCCCTAAAACTCATTACTATGTCACAATTTTATTTCTTTACAGATTTCAAGGGATGAAATAGCATGCTTTTGGAATAAGGCCACAAGTATCCTTACATAAAATTTAGGTTATGAGGCTTTATCCTACATGGATTTGCTGCGAGAAAGACATTGATGGTAGGTAAGCATCTAGAATATTTCTTAAATTAGAACCTTCTCCTCATTATCTCTATCAAACAGAATTTTGACCTGTGACAATGGACAAAAGTGCTATTGGCAGGGACCAAATCGTTGTATTTTCTGCAAATGTTAAGGTAAATTTGTGGATCACCTCTTTATTACATGTTCATATGTTATTTCTGTATGGCAAGATGTTCTCCAATCTTTAAATTGTTGAGGAAAATTTAATTCTGGGTCCCTACTTCAGGGTCTTGAGACATGGTTTGCACACACTCAATTTTGAGCTCTTCTTAGCTATATTATGTGGGGGTTATGGATGGTTGGAACAAGTGGACTTTGGAGGATCTGGCAGAATAAGTGGACGGTTGGAATAAGATAAAGAATCTGGCAATGCATATAATTAGAATTCTCTATAAAGAAAGTTGCAGAGATAAAAAGCCAAAGGATTTTAAGATAAATCATAATGAAGAAAGGGTTTTTGATGGAGCAAGGTATTCCAGAAGATGACGATATGGTGTTGTTTTTTTTTTATCTCACCCGTTACTCTACCTTAAAGTTTGGAGCTAATCAAGGGTTCAAATAAGAGGATAGAACTATTTGCATTGTAGATTTTTTTGAAGTCTTAGTTTGCTTTAGAAAATGATATCAAATATTTGTAGGTACCAAGAGTTTCAAAGTTGAAAATGGCATTGGTTTATTGAGAAGTGTCAAATCAGATATTTGCAACTACCAGGAGTTTCAAAGTTGAAAATTGCATTGGTTTAATGAGAAGTGACAAATCACTAATTTAGTGTTGTCTCCTTTGCTTCACTGAATTATAGAGACAAGGTTCACTCTTTGGTCCATTGCAACATCTGTATAGAGAATTTAGCAAATCAGCCAATGGACTCTCAAAAAAATTTATGGCACAACATAAAGGTTTGCTCTTGTTCAAGGAGTTCAAGGGGGAAGCGAGCTTGCCAGTGAGATATAAAATAATCTATTGACTTAGAAGAACAATGGGAAGTGCTCTATTTGACTTGTAACTCTTGTTTTCATGTATAGTGTATACCAATTGCAGAAGATGGATGTGGTATGTATTTGGGGTAAATCTAATGGTTAAGTTCCAATGTATTTAGACTAGTAGTTTTGTATGAAAGCGCAGACTTTTCCATGCATATTTTTCTTTCAAACTTGAAATAGAAAACACAGTTTTTTATTGGAAAAGGAATGTGTGTAAAAGAATAAAGATGTAAACAACTCAAAGTTTTAGAATCCATGAAGGGGGTGTATGAAAGAAATAATTCATACTTCTGATATTTTATATTTGATAGTGAAATTATAATATGTTTTTTTTTTCTTTTGTAAGTAAGCGAGAGTTTTATTATATTATAAAATTCTGAAGATTACATTTGACTTCAAATGTGCTAGGTTTGCCACACCTCATACCGTTCCCTAATAGGTACAGAGAAATTAATTATTGTTTAGTTATTGAAATCACTCAATATTATGAATCTTCAAGATTTAAATTGGGTTTCTTACCTAATTATATTTTTTCTTTAGCTATTATGTCACAATGAAATTAATCATACATATATACTCTCCAAAGATAATCATGAATTCATTATTTATTTGATTTTTTTCATAATTTGGTAACAGATTTGAAAAACCAACGGTCTACCAACAGCGTCTGAATAATAAGAAGCTAACTGGATTGATGGTTGGATATGGAAACTGTGCAACCCTAAGCAGTGAACTGTAAGGGAAGGGGGGTTTCCCATGTTACAGCTTAATAATAGCCATGAATGAGGGGCACAAGAAAACTTGGGGAGTTTACATGTTCAAACTATATCCATTTTTGTACATACTGTAATGTAATTTTCACTCTAGGGTTTGGATAGTTGGCAATAAGTCGATTTCCATAATGACCAACATTAAAATTTTAGCCGGTGACTAAGGCTCTCTACCATATGCAGTTTTTTTTGTTAATTTATGATGTAAAATCAATTTCCTGATTTTTGGCAAGGACAAGTGCAAGTAAGTTGTTGATGGGTTGTTTGGTGTGTGAATAAAAAGTGGGATACCCCACACTTTGGAATTGTTTTATCATTATTAAAGTTCCTCCTTTTGTTTTACCATTATGGGAAGTTGCACTTTCTCTTATCATGAGTTGTGTTATGAATGGAATGAGAAGTTACACTTTCTCTTATCCTGAACTGTTTTATGAGTGGAGTGCATAATTTTCGTTTGATGGTATTTTTATATATTGGGATGTTGAATTATTTAATTACAAGATAAAAAATTGAATACTACTTTGCCTGGTCAAACTTTTATTTTTAAAGTTTTTAGATAAGCACCATCGCCGTTCAAACTTGTGAGAGGCCACTGTTGTGAGAGGCATGGACTGTGTAATAGTTGTGTAACTGCTGGTGCCTGTTGGTGATTATATGCGTGGAGGAGAGCCAACCTCCATTGTTGCATTGGACTGTGGAGGGATGAGTTGAGCTTCATGAATTTATGATACCGCCCCCTCGAATTCCCCAATCCATTCCCACGAGAAAATTATGCCATGATCTGAGTCGGTTTGGATATGTGTAGCAGACAGGGAGCCACAACTGTCGGTTTGGAGATGTGTTGGGATTGTCGTATTGACTCTGTTTATTAGTTATTGGAGTTTTAATTTTTGTTCGACTTGTTCTGCTCATTGAAGAAATCAGCAGAGGCATGGGCCTTTGTGTTGGAGGATTGTTGAAATGAAATGATCTGAAAAGATCCCAATTTGTTGAAACTCCTCTCCAACCTCAATATCAGTGCTAGTAGTAGCATGAGAAACAACACTACGCTTAGCAGAACTAGAAGAACACGTTTTCCAAACTGCACGAGAACTACTTCCCGCATGAATCACCATGTGCCATGCTTGGTCTCGGTGGTTCTCTTCCTTCTACTCCTGGTACAACTACCATATCTTCATTGGAACCAACAACCTAAAATCCACTAGACAATGATTCACCATTTTGTAGTAGTGATTTTCCATTTGTACTGGTGATTCGCCATGTTTTTACAAGATAATATAATCTCGTGAGAGATTCGCCAAAAAATTATATATACATATTATATTATTAATAAAATCGCCATCCATTTTTCCTATGTATCATGGGGATTCACCTATTTATTATATATATAAATTTAAGGGGGTTAAAATTTTCCCTGACCATTGCAAAGCCCATTTTGCAAATTCAAAACTCACCAAGTGCTCCCCTGGCTGTTCACTGGACAGAGCAAGAAGTTTCAAGCAATTTCCAAGCTTTTTAAGGCTTAAAGCCTGCGCGGCATGCCTGGAAGAGCACGCGGCATGTTCAGAAGAGAAAATACACAGATTTTATATAGTTTCACGGCGCGCCTGTAGCGAACGTTCAACCCCTGCCCGAGGCCGACCCGACTGCCTTTTTACTGCGCGACGTTCTTTCCAGAAAACGTGTCGCTCACTCTTGTTTCTTTCTAACAAGCTCTAAAGCTGCCCAATCAATCAAAAAAGGTCTCTAAGTGTTTCTTCGAGGAATTCTACTTATCCTCTTGGCAAATTTCAAATATTGAAAGGGAGTTTGCTGTGTTTTTTCCGTGAGAAGGAAATAGTGCCTTTGAAACCATTTCATCATTTAAAAACAACGAGATAGGCAGTGTTAAGGATACAGAGTCCTTGTCAAAGCTGGAGAAACCTTTCTTGTTCTTAGGGGGTCTCAAATCAGTTTGAACAAGTGTTTTAACAGTGGATTTAAAAGGAAGTTTGTCATATAAAGAGCATAAGAGAGAGACAGTGAGTAGAGGGCAGTGTTTTTGAGAAAACTCAGAGGTTTTTATTGCTGTGATTGTCACACACCTTTACAGTTTTAGGTGGATGTTTTAAACAACCTTAAAGGACACTAAATTCCTTTAAGAACAGTAATAGCCTATAGGTAAAACGAGAGAAAACTCTGTTTTGAAGTTCCAAAGGGAAACAGTGATCCTAATTTGAAAACAATGTTTATAAGGTAAAGCCTTGTCATTTTGAAAAGGTCCTTCTCTGTGTGATGAAACAGCCAAATCTGTATAGCCTCCATTGTTCCATAAAATAGAGTATGCTATGAAGATATTTTAAATCAATTTGAGGGTGTTTTTGTCTACCTTTCTGAGGAAACAGTGAATAGCAAAAGGGTACTGATTGAAGAGAAAGGTGTTCTTATCAAAACACAAGATATTCTCTCTTCACCAGTAATCCACAAACATATCTTTTCAGAGTTATTTTCCCAAGCACAGTGATAATATTGAGTTTGTTTCATTTTGAAAAATACTTGTTGTTTGTTATAAAAGAGACAAAAAAGTGACTGATAAGGAGGATAGGGTGTGTTCTTGAGAAGCCATTCCAAAGGCAATTTGAGCAGATTGTTTTTGCAAAGAACATTCACAACAAAATGCCTCACAGGTAAAACAATAGAAGTGGCCTTCATAGGAGGTTTGAGCCTGTTTCCACTAAAGAGGTAAATGCTCATCCATCAGTCCTGTTTAACTTTCATGAGGTTGGGTGTCTAGATTTTTGTCAAAGGGTGCAGGAGTTGAAAATTTATTCCCCTTTGACACATCTTTGTGCTTTGAGATTTCAAGGGAAGCACTTTCAGCTGGTAGGCTTGGATTTCAAGTTCTCTCCTATAACCATTTCCAAGGCCACCAAAATCCCTTATGTTGGAGAGAAGTGGTTTAAACAAAGCCACCTAGACTCAGAACAGTACAAACCTTTTTTGAAGCCTGAGCATAGAGACACATGTCCATCCATTTTTCCCTTCTCATATCTATTGACTAGTTATGCCCCCCTCATGAAGATAATCATGAAATAATTCACTTGCGAAGGAAGATTCTCTCGAGTCTATGCTTACCATGTCCGATTGCTCATGCGTTTAATAAGAGCCAAATTGTTAAATCTCCCTTTCTTCCTCCATAGAAGTATTGAGAAAATGGCCTCCACTGTTAAAAAAAAACCTCCTTCTCAGCAGACAGCCTGCCTCTTTCATCACTCCCTCATCAAGGTTATCATTCTTCATCAGCTTGAGAAGAAGGAAATCTCTTGGGATACTTTCATTACACATCCAAATTTCACCACAGTCCCTTCATTTCATACATCTCCTTCACCTTCCACTCACCATCCTTTGCCTTCTTCAAGAAATCCCATTCCCAAGAAGCTCAAATTTCCCATTGAACAAGAAAAAGAGAATGATGAGGAAAAAGAGCATGAGAAAGAGGAGGAAGATGATGATGAGCAGCATCATGATGAAACAGGGCAGCAAGGGGAAGAAGAGCATAGTGAGGCAGAGCAGCAAGGGGAAGAAGAGCACAGTGAGGCAGAGCAGCAAGGAGAAGAAGGGCATGATGAAGAAGAGAAAAAGGAAGGGTAGCATGATGAACAGGTGCAGCACAGTGAGGAAAGGCGGCCTCATGAAGAAGAGTGGCAGCATGATGAATAGGTGCAGCACAGTGAGGAGGGAAACCCTCAAAAATAAATTCAAGAGGACAGTCAAGGCATCCATGAAGAAACTCAATACAATGGCAAGAATGATGAGGAAAGTAACAAGGGAAAAGATCCAATAGAGCATGTGCTACCTGCCTCTCCTAGGCAAGGGACCATGTTTTCTTCTCCGAAAGTGGCCAAGCCCTGGACATCAAGGAAAAGGGTGCCTAAAGCTGTAACTCCAAATGTTACTAGGGCCCTCCGAAGTAAGGGGAAATTGCCCAAGAAGCCAATTGTCGAATTTCCCAAGAGGAGGAAGACTAAAAGAGCCACCCAAAGCAAGGGAAAGGAGAAAGAAGAAAGCAGCCATGAAAAGGATAGGGACTTCGACATAATTCAAATCCAAAGTGATGATAGCGACAATGAAGCCCGAATCCTAGAAACTCTCTTGATCAATAGAGAAAACCAAATTGATGCTTTGAGGACTGATCTAGAGAGGGCTAGAAACTTCAATCACTTTTTGCAAATTCAAAACAAACAGATGAGTGTCCATATGGCGGTATATGAGACACGAGCCATCAAATACAAAAAGGAAGCCTCCAAGGCACAAGTTAGATTGGAAGGACTCATGGGTGAGTTTGATGAGAGCGAAGATGAAGATCAGCCCGGGATAAAGAGGCTAAGAACCATGGGACTCAAAAGAGCCCTTGAGAAACAAAAGGAGGAAGAAGCTGCCCTTCTCCCATCTACTCCTCTCAGTACTTTCTTCGCCCAAGAGATAGAGAAAAATTGAGAAGAATGGCTTGAGAGGGTAAATGATCACTTGTAAAAGAATTTGGAGAAGGAAAATAGAGATTTGGACCTTCAACAGAGGATGACCGGGCATTATAAGAAGCTCAATTAGTTTGCCCGGCGGAAATTGAAGGCCACACAGGAAAAACTCAAGGAGGCTCAAAGGAGGAGCCCGACACCAAAATTGAAGAAAGACACCTCAAAGCTCCAAATTTTGGCCTCAGCTTCACATCATGTTTTTGAAAACACTTGAGAGTCATGCTCACCAAATTTGGGCGAAATTCAATAAGTTTTGGTTTTTTGTCATTTTTGGGTTTTTGGCTAAAACTCATGGGCATCGCCATTTCTGTTTGGGGAATCCTAAAAGGTTGAAAATGGTATAATTGGATGCCATAATTTCAGGGTAATATACTTAGTGATTTTCAGATCAATTGAAGATGATTTTCTCCCCCAAAATGGTGAAAAACACTCACTTTTTCTACACTCTACCCTGTTTATCAGCAAGGTCTATTTTTTGAGTTTTTACACACGGGTCAGTTTTTGATGGACTTCTAGTGGTCACTTTGGAGAAAAATAAGCATTTTCAGAAAATATACATTTAGATCTTTCCAACGAGCCATCACAGGCCTCGTTTTGACATCAGGAAGGCCTCCAAAAATTGCCGGTAACTCAGAAGACTTTCTGCTGATATATTTCTTAGGTATTTTTGTAAAAAATGAACCTTTCAAAAGTGACTTTTCCTCATGTGCGTTTAGCTATTTTTGTACATGATTAGTTATGAAAAGTCAATATATTTCCCTTTTTTAGCATTTTTGAGATATTTTATTAGATATTTTGTGCCTTGGGCTTTGCAAAGCCTCAAGGACAAAATCAGATATTTTGGATAGGCCAATGAGATTGCAAGTTGAACTTGGAGGTTTTCCTCACTTTGGCCTATATGTTACAAAGGATTTCATTGTAAATAAGGCTAAAATTGATGAATAGAAGCAATATATAGTTATACAAGCTTGGAAGAAACACTTGTCTCATGCATTGGATAGTTTCTTGAATGTTTTTGGATGATGACGGAGGTCTGTTGTTGGATTCCTTCACTTGGTAAAATGGTATAGTGTCCCTCTATGTTATGCTTCTTAGTTTTCATTCATAATGTCATGTTCTTCCTTGCTATAAGATAGTAGAGAATATATTTGAGACATGCCCTTGGAGGCACCTCAATTTTCCTGTTTCTTTATAGCTTCTATGTTTTTTGCCTTCTTAGTCATATCAAAGAATCCTTGATTGCTCTTTGATAACTGAAGAAATTGCTTGCTTGTTTCATTTATGGTTTTATGCATGCTAAGTATGATTCACAGTATGCCCTGCTTACTCATGGTTAGTCATATCTCCACCTCTGAAACTTTTATTTGATATTTTGATTGTCATTTGTTGAACCAAGGAGGTCTTGTACTGATCTTGCCCTTTGCCTAAAACTATGCAATATTGCTTTCAAAGTGCCCAATAGCTTGAAATACTATGCTTAGGTGTTCCTATGATAGTGATTTAAGTTGTTTGTTTGTCTTAAATGTATTTCCCTAAAGTCTGATAGCCATTTCCTAAAGTTAGAGAGTCATATATCTCTATGCATGGCTTGAGTGTTTATTTCTATGCATTGATCAGTTTATAGTTACATTTCTCATGATTAATGGTTTTCCCTACCATGTTTATGTCATCTGTTAAAATATTTATGTTTGAAATCATTTGTTCTTCACAAATTTAATGTCCATCCCACTCCATTTTACCCAAAGATCCATTTTACCTCACTCAAATCGGCCCTTCAACAACCTTGTATCACCACCTGAAATCTTTATTAACCTTTTCGACCCCATAGCCCAGTTGATCTGACATATTTTTACCTATCTTAGTCTTTGATCAGTTCATCCCTCACAAACCTAAAAACCAAAGCCAAAAACCTACTTCATAACTAGCCTAAAATCAAGAACACAATAGGCAAACACACAGATATCCCTTACACAAATAGAGAGAGCCCTCTCTGAGTCCAGGAAGGCTAGGTCCTTGGGCTTCAAAGACTGGTTTGATGTTACACTATCATTTGGCTTGCCAATCAGCCAAATCACGAGACCCTAACAGAGGGCTTAGCCAGGGATTGGGGGTTAGGGGTTAGGGGTTTAGATATTTAGGGTTTATGGGGTTAAATGGGTTAGGGGTTAAGTGGTTATAGGTTTAGTGTTTAGGGGGTTAAATGGGTTAGCAGTTAAGGGGTTATAGGTTTAGGGTTTAGGGGGTTAAATGGGTTAGGGGTTTAGAGGTTTATGGTTTAGGGTTTAGGGGGCCAAATGGGTTAGGGGTTTAAGGGGTTAGGGGATTTAGCAGTTAAGGATTTTAGGGGTTAGAAGTTAGGGGCTAATGGGGTTAGGTTTTAGGGGTTAATGGTTTATAGGTTTAGGGTTTAAGGGGTTAGCTAGGTTAAGGGTTTAATGGTTTAGGGTTTAAGGGGTTAGGGGTTAAGGGTTTATAGGTTTAGGGTTTAGGGGCTTAAATGGGTTAGGGTTTACTAGGGGTTTAGAGGGTTAAATGGGCTAGGGGTTAAGGGTTTAGGGGCTAGGGGTTAAGGTTTTAGAGGTTTATGGCTTAGGGGTTAAGTGGGTTACGCGTTTACTAGAGGTTTAGGGGGTTAAAAGGGTTAGGGGTTAAGATGATAGTTTCATTGGTCTCTGTTTGTGCACATTTTAACCTTGCGAACAAGGCGAAATTAACCCAATCATAGGTCCCAATATGTCATGATATATATTAAATATAGATATATATGAGAAGGAATAATTATAAAGACATAGATTGATAGAGGTGGTGAGACAAGGGGAGTCACAAGGGAGAAATGGGGATAAACTAAAGGAGAGGGGAGAGAAGGAATGGATCTGCTGAGAGAGAGGGAGGGAGAGGAGTGAGAGAGGTAGAGAAGTGTAAGAGAGGGAGATAGTGACACAAAGATGGAAGGGGGGTAGAAAGAAGGATAGAGGAAGGGATATAGCTGTGAGAGGATTGGAGGGTAGAGAGAGAGAGAGAGAGAGAGAGAGAGGGAGATTCGGGAAGAGAGAGGTCATTCCAGATGCTCTGTAAGTGTCGAGGCTTCAGCCAGGTCACAAATATTTTCTGCTAGGAAGGCTTTCCAAAGAAGTTTGCTGCCATCACTATGACACTATTATGGAATTAGAAGGGAAGAGAAAGGCAAAGGCTTAGGTATCATATGAGAGAAGGAAGCAATCAGAAAAATTGAGATCAAAAGCGGTGGAGTTAGCCAAAAAGCAGCTTACCACAGAGATGGATAAGATAAAACTTGACAACATATTGGTTAATTACCTTGACACTTTATTGGTTATTTAGAAGGAGTATGAATACACCACCATTAATATCAAGGTAACCAGCCCCTAGCAGATCAACGGGTTAAGGGGTTAGATGTTTGGGGTTTAGGCGGTTAAATGGGTTAGGGTTTTAGAGGTTTAGGGGGTTAGTGGATTTAGCAGTTAAGGATTGTAGGGTTAGGGGTTGTTACGAGTTAATTCAGGGGCTAGGGTTTAGGGGTTAAATGGGTTAGGGTTTTAGAGGTTTAGGGGGTTAGTGGATTTAGCAGTTAAGGATTTTAGGGGTTTGGGGTCGTTACGGGTTAATGGGGCTACAGTTTAGGGGGTTAAATGGGTTGGGGGTTGGGAATTAGTGTTTAAGGGGTTAGGGGTTAAGGGTTAGAGGTTTAGGGTTTAGGGGGTTAAATGGGTTAGGCGCGCATTTATAGGTTTAGGGGCTTGGGGGATTTAGCAGTTAAGGATTTTAGCTAGGGGTTAGGGGTTAAGGGGTTAAGGGGTTAGAGGTTTAGGGTTTATGGGTTTAAATGGGTTATAGGGGTTTAGAGGTTTAGGGGGTTAGGGGATTTAGTAGTTAAGGATTTTTGGTGTTAAGGGTTACGGTCGCGGGTTAAATGGGTTAGGCCGGTTGGGAAATAAGGTTTAAGGGGATAGGGGTTAAGGGTTTAGAGGTTTAAGGTTTAGGGGTTAAATGGGTTAGGGGTTTAGGGGTTTATGGGGTTAAATGGGTTAGGGGTTAAGGGTTTAAGGGTTAGTGGTTAAGGGTTTAGAGGTTTAGGGTTTAGGGGTTAAATGGGTTAGGGATTTAGAGGTTTATGGTTTAGGGGGTTAAATGGGTTAGGGGTTGGGAATTAGGGTTTAATGGGCGTGCCTGAATGAACGAATATGCGATAAGGGAGAAAAAAAAAAACAGACTGCCCAAATGTGTACAAGGCACCCGGGCAGTCACAACTTAGCAAAACTGATAAGGGCACCCTCGAACAAAACGACCTGAACCGAATGCACCCGGTCGGGTGACCTCACATGGCACTACATGGTGCACCCTACCAAATGATGCCACAAGGGATCAAATGGAAAACGGGCCACTCGAACATGCACAAGGCACCCAGGCAGTCACAAGTTAGCAAAATTGATATGGGTGCCCTCGAAGTACGAAACAACTCGACTCGAACGCACTCGGTCGGGCGACCTCACATGGCACGACATGACACGCCTAACCAAATGAATATTCCACAAGGGAGAAAACAAAAAATGGGCAGCCCGAACGTGCACAAGGCACCCAGGCAGTCACAACTTAGCAAAACTGATACAGGCGCCCTCGAACAAAACAACCCAAACCGAACGCGCCCCGTCGGGCGACCTCGCACGGTGCGACACAGTGCGCCCAAACGAACGATGATACAAGGGAGAAAATGGAAAACAGGCCACCCAAACATGCACAAGGCACTCGGGTGGTCACAACTTAACAAAACTGCTATGGGTGCCCTTGAAGTACGAAAGGGCCCAACCCGAACGCGCCTGGTCGGGTAACGTCACACGGTGCGACACGACACGCCTGACCGAACGAATATGTGAAAAGGGAGAAAACAGCAAATGCGCCACCTAAACGTGCACAAGGCACTCGAGCAGTCACAACTTAGCAAAATTGATATGGGCGCCCTCAAACAAAATGACTTGAAATGAACACGCTCGATCGGGTGACCTCCCATGGAGCAACACGGTGCTCCCGATCAAACGATGCCACAAGGGAGCAAACGAAAAATGGGCCACCCAAATGTATAGAAGGCACCCAGGTGATCACAACTTAGCAAAACTGATACGAGCGCCCTCGAACGAATCGGCCCGACCCGAACGTGCCCGGTCGGGCGACCTCACATGGAACGACACGGCACGCCCGACTGAACCATGCCACAAGGGAGAAAATGGAAAACATGCTGCTAGAATGTGCAAAAGGCACTCGGGAAATCACAACTTAGCAAAACTGATATGGGTGCCCTTGAACGAAACGACCTGACCTGAACACGCCCGGTTGGGCGACCTCACATGGCGCGACATAATGCCCACGACCGAATGATGCCACAAGGGAGAAAACGGAAAAACGATGACCCAAACGTGCACAAGGCACGTGGGTGGTCACAACCTTTCAAAACTGATACGGGCGCCCTCGAACGAAACGACCTGACCCGAATTCGCCCGGTCGGGCGACCTCGCATAACGCAACATGACGCTCCCGACCGAACGATGCCAGAAGGGAGCAAATGGAAAATGGGCCACCTAAAGGTGCACAAGGTACCAGGGCAGTCACAGCTTATCAAAAATGATACAGGCGCGCTCAAATGAAACGGCTCAACCCGACCCGAACACGCTCAGTTGGGCGACCTCACACGGCGCGCCCGGCTGAATGATGCCACAAGGGAGAAAATGGAAAACGGGCCGCCTGAATGTGGATGAGGGACCCGAGTGGTCACAACTTACCAAAACTGATACGGGCACCCTCGAACGAAACGGCCCGACTAGAACGTGCCCGGTCGGGCACCTACCTCACACGGCGTGACACGACGTGTCCAAATGAACGTCGATGCCACAAGGGAGAAAATGGAAAATGAGCCACTCAAACATGCACAAGGCACCCAGCCAATCACAACTTAGAAAAACTGATATGGTCGCCCTCGAACAAAACGGCCCGACCCGACCCGAACGTGCCCGGTTGAGCGACCTCACACGGCGCGACATGGCGCACCCAACCGAATGATGCCACAAGGGAGAAAATAGAAAACAAGCCACTCGAGCATGCACAAGGCACCTGGGCAGTCACAACTTAGCAAAACTAATATGAGCGCCCTGGAACGAAACGACCCGACCCAAACGCGCCCGATCGGGCGACTTCACAGTATGGTGCGACACGGCATGCCCGACCGAACGATTCCACAAGGGAGCAAATGGAAAATGGGCCACCCGAACGTGCACAAGTTGCCTGGGTAGTCACAACTTAGCAAAACTGATACGAGTGCCCACAAATGAAACGGCTCGACCTGAATGCGCCCGGTTGGGCGACCTCACATGGCGTGACACGAAGCTCTCGACTGAACGATGCCACAAGGGAGAAAATCGAAAATGGGCCGCCTGAACGTGCACAAGGCACCCGAGTAGTCACAACTTAGCAAAAATGATATGGCAGCCCTCGAACAAACGGCCCGTCCCGAGCCGAACGTGCTCGATCAGGCGACCTCACACGACGCGACACGATGTGCCTGACCGAATGATTCCACAATTGAGAAAATGACAAACAGGCCGCCCGAACGTGCTCAAGGCACTCGGGCGATCATAACTTAGCAAAAATGATACCGGCGCCCTCGAATGAAATGGCCTGATCCAACCCGAACGCGCCCGATCGGACGACCTCACACGGTGCGACATGGCACGCCCTACTGAATAATGCCACAAGGGAGAAAATGGAAAATGGGCTGCCCGAACATGAACAAGGGATGCTTGTGGTCACAACTTAGAAAAACTGATACAGGCGCCCTCGAACGAAACGGCTTGACTCGAACGCACTCGGTCGGGTGACCTCACATGGCACGCCCGACCGAATGATGCCACAAGGATAGAAAATGGAAAAAGGACGACCCGAACATGCACAAGGTACCCGGGCAGTCACAACCTGTTGAACCCTTAGTTAAACTGAGAGGGGGGGTGAATCATTTTAACACATTCATGGTCTTTTAAACTTTCCTTTAAATTTATTTACACCTTTATTTCATGTTCAACTTAGTATGTGAGTAGTCTAATATGTGAGCAACAAGTATTAGGATAATGTACCAGCAGACTTAATATGTGAGCAGCAAGTATTAAGCAGATTAGATAAACCATATCAACACATAAACATCATGCACATAGACAACAGATATAAGTGAAAACCCATAAGGGAGAAAACCACATATTATTATTGTTGTGATGCAAAGGCAAGCTCCAACTCCCTTTCACCGCTGATTTTCTGTAGGTTCCAACCTACAGGAGGCTCCTACCTCAATCTGCAAGCTACAGCTTGCAAGGAAGCTCCAATTCCCATCAATTTTTTGTAGGCACCAACCTACAGGAGGCTCCTACCTCAGTCAACTACAACTGACATCTATCAAGCTACAACTTGATAGGGAAGCTCCAACTTCCTCACTCTTTCAAAAGAAAACATTTGCTGATTTACCTGGATATCGGCTCTGTTTTGTTCCTTCTTTTCTGTTGTCCATCAGTCCTCATATCTGCCCTGTATCATCTCTGCATCTTCTCAGATTCTCTATCAGCTTTTCCTTCTTCTCTGCCTCACTGCTTCATTTCTGCATTCTCTAACCTCTCTATGCATATCAATGTGATATCATGTATAGAGTTCACCTTATGACTGTTTGTATTCCACAGGGAATTCAAAGTGAACAACCATGACTCTTTGACTTCTGCCTTCTCATTTCTTTGTCCAGCTCATTCAGAAAAATATAGCAATTTATACAAATTTCTGTTTTACAGTGGAGTTTTGTTTTCCTACCGGAGACTTGCCAATGCATCACAAACAATATAAAATCAATTAAAACATTTACATTCACATTTTCAGTTACATATATCAATTTCACTCAGCCCTTTTCTGGCCCTTGGCTTGCTGGTTTTGTCTTTTCTGCTGCAGTCATGTAACTGTTCTACATACGTCTGCTGTTCACTGCAATTGTGTAACTGCTGCAAATATAACTGCTTTACAAGCATGTACCCCTGTTTTTCTTCAAATCTGGTAGTTTAAATTAATGTTGTAGCTTTTCCATCAAGGATTAAGATCTCTGTTATAGCTCAACAATGCAGTTTCATTTAATTGGAAATGCTCAAATTGGCAAACTCAGTTTTGGAAGCCCACCTTTAATGCTCTGTGAAAAAGTAATCAACACAATTTCAACCCAGCAATTCTAATGCGGAAGCAGCTCTTCATTTTATGCGCTCTGGTCAAATATCCATTTTATGAGTTTGAAATTAATATTTCAAACTTTGGTTACAAACTCTTTCATATACCTTTGAATTGGACGCGCAATATTTTAAATCTCTGATTTAAACTTTATAAATAAATCAAACTTCATATATCAGAAGTTTTTGCTCAGAACCTATGCCCAGGCTACCTGCTTTCTTTCAATCCCTACATAAAATTTCAATTTTAGTTCTAGCCCAAATAATTTTAAATCTGGGCAATTTCTAATTTTCATGCGGAACCCACATTCTCCTTATTCGTGTGCATATAAACATGCATCTCCATTTTCTTGTACCAATAACTCTCAATCAGTCTTAAGGCACTCAACCCCTTATCAAAAGCACCTCATTTTAATCAATACAACCTTGTATACGAAGCAGATCCTTCAACAATACTTTATGGTTATAAAACATAGTCTTTTACCCATTTTGTGGGTTATTTTAATATATCGGGTTCAAAGCCATGACCAACAGCACTACCAAACCTTGAAACTCTTATACATATAAATTTCTATAAGCAGAAACATTGATTTTCCACCAAGTCTATTGTTATGAAACCATAGTTTAAAACCCATCGGATGGCCTTCAAATTAATGTTCGAATAAACATTTAACCCCAAAGTTGATCTCCTTTACTCTCGCCTCAGGAGAGTCCAACGCAATATGCAGACTTTATAGAAACTCAATATAACAATGATCACTACTTATCACATACCTATGTGCTTGTGGCTTTATCGTTACACGTCCAACCTAAGATTTAATACATATTATGCCCTTAATTCAAAGTTATGAAACCTCCGGGACCATAGCATATCACTTCATATATTTGCACATAACTATAATGTGCCCAGTGTATAACTCATTTCTACGAGGTTCGGCTTTACCTATAATATATAAACCAACACATATATACCCCAAAAGTCTGATACATAATTGGGTCCCACAACATCCGACTTACCTTGCTAAATCTCTGCGTAGGTTGACGATGCGACCAGCATTGATCTCCAGCACCACTAGATTGAACGGATATCGCATATATCGCGTTTTTTAAAACTCTGAATGTTAACCCTCAAGAAAAATGTGAAACTCGCAGTTTTTCAATACCACCTCTACCCTACGTGTCACGCAGGGATGCTTATCGTGTTTTTTTGGCAAAATCAACTTACCATTTTTTTGTTTGTGCGAGACTGCTGGTTTAACTCCTCAAAATCGCCGTTTCTGTTTACAAATCAAGGTTTTGATTCTTTGCATAATTCCGCCTTCCTTTAATGCCTTCACTAGTTATTAGTCTCTCCTATACACTTTGACTTCACGATTCATTAGAAAGCTGTCTTGCAACTGAATTTGTTCGAATTCCTTCGCTCAGTATGACTGTCCGCCAATACCATCGCTGTTTGATAGCTTTCTAACACTCGAAATTCATCATCTATTGTGATTCATCTCCATTTCATTCATTCAGCTCCCTTACACTACATACTCTCACTCCTTTGGTCATGGTGATGCTTTTCCATGATTCCATCGTGCTTCACATCAAAGTTCCACCTCTAACTCTCTACTCGACATTTCCCCACTTAACAATCTTCTGATTCATACTTCCTCTGCGCCTTGGCTATCCAAATTTTTCTAATCGGTTTCTATTACAGTAAAGCCCTCAAATGACTTCATATTTCCAATCTCCCTTTGCTGTTAATTACACAATGGAGCGTGTAATCAAACTATCCCATTGAATGCTGTATGCGACTTTCTCACAAGAATGGGTATCGAATTATGTAAATCAAACCCAATAGTTTCATACATAGATTGTTATCAATATCGAATGAATTCCTGAGGGGATTTAAAGCCCCTTCACACAGGGATTGATAACTCGAATTCTTCCATAGTATAATAACTCAAGGATTCAAAAGAAATCAAACCTTCTTTCGATTCAATGTAGAATACATCCAACTAGTCATCTATGAATTGAGACAGATAATTAATCCTTCACTGAATCGATCCTTTCAGTGATCGATTCATCCAAATTAAAAGTCAAACTGAAATATACAAAGCATCATACACAGGTCAATCTGACTCTGAATGTCTCCATATAATTAAAACTAAATTAATTACAAAACTTACTTCCTCTTGTGGTTTGATCTTCAATTTGATGGCCCTTCTATTCTCACACTCTGCCTCTGAATAGTTCCAAACAGTTCTTTGCTAACTCTAATACTTCTGCTATTTTGATTCTCTCTTTGCTGCCTCTGCTACCTCTCTGCTTCATTTCTGCCTCTGCTTCTTGTCCTCTACTTTGCCTTATTGCAGGTTCAGGTGTTGCTCGTTTGTGCTCCTTTGCCATCAATGACAACATTTCCAACAGTCTCCCCCTTTGGCATTGATGGAAATACACTTCCTTTGCTTTCCTTTTAGAAGACCCTTTTTGCTTTTCCTACCCCTTTGACATCAATGGCAAAGGGTTGCAAATTTCCTAGTGTGGATTCTATCTTTGAATTTCCTCTCTATGAGTTGTGTTTAGGTCTTCTTCTTGTTACTTTGTACCATGCTGCTCCAAACTGGTGTACAAGAGTTGTTGAGAGAACACTTTTGAGGATTATTGAACTTGAATAAACACTGTAAGTTGATACAATCCCAAAGAATAGACTCCTTTCACTTGTATAAAGCTGAAAGTGAAGCTAGTGACACTTCATAGAACACCTTGTACTAGTCTTGTCTAATCATAGATGCATCATTGGATCAAAACTAAAATACTAAGAATGCTTCAAATATACTTTAGTCTCTAGTATTATCTTCATCAGAAATCCATATCTGTTGAGGAAGATTGTAGATGGAATAAGTCTTCTTCTACAATACACATCTGCAGTACAACATCTGTTCAATTATGATGATGATGCCAATATATCTTTTATAGCTGTGGTTCACCTTTCCTTCCTGTTGGTGGTGAAATGAGCTAGGATGATGATAATGATATTACAGTTAATAGCTGAAAGGTCCTTGTTACTGACGTGATCAATGAATTAAGCCAGAGTTTACAATTTATTGTGAGATTAGATGATATATTTCAATCTAAGAGACCAAATGACTTTACTGCTTGCACACTGTATTTTCAAAACAAACCCTTGAGGCTAGATACATTCAATGTGTTGGTCAGTCTCACTTATCAACCATGCAATTTATTTATGACATAATGGGTATGTATGTCAATGATCACTCTCTCTTTAAATGGTGAAATACCATCAATTCCTTTCCACTGAAGTATGCTTGTGATGAATCAATAACAGACTTTTGAGCTTCAACTGTACGGTTAACAGAGCTAGTCCTTCATACTTCCAATACTTTAACTGTTCTATCATGATGAAATTTAGCAAAACATCATCAAGTTGTTTGATTGAAATCTCAGCAAACAGACTTCACACAGTTTTATGACTGATCTTAAGGAAGAGGCCTTGAAGATAAATAAGTACTAACTTCAGGAAGGCATGCGATTATATAGAGAAAAAGATACAGCTTCAAAGCTCAATATAATGCTTCAAGTGTAAACAAAATAATGATCCTTTAGCCCTGTTATTTACCTTTTTATGCTTTAAAAATGCATATAACACTGGAATACTACCTTGTTGTACTCTTGTCATAATCCTTTGATCCTGAGGACCTGTACCATACTGCTGCTCCACTGATAACACTTGGTACTCTGTTGATAAGCATGCTGCTTGTACCTAAATACCAATTGATACTACTTTGCTAAACCATGCAGAGATTTCACTTCAGCTTGCACATGAACCCATAATTAAGAAAACCTTCATAGTTTCTCCTATTGAGCTCTTCACTGTTCTCAACAACAATCATCAACCTACTGAATCTGATCTTGGCATCATTAATCATTTTTCTTAATCTGTCATTCTGTTTTAAAAGAATTTTACTGCATTTCCTTTCTAGGACTGCTCTAGAATAATTGTTGCTTTATATACATAATTCAACTATACTAACATAAATATCTTTGGGAAGACATCTTCAATTTCTATACTAGGAATATTCATGGGCATATCACTCAGAGTTTTATCACTTACTTAACTGCACTCCTACAAGGGGAATTTTCATAGATGAATGATGTAATTACATAATGATGACAAGCACTTCTCTTATTCATCCTTCTTAATATGATTCATTGTTAATTCTAGCAGTATGATGCACAATGTGATCATCACTTAAAGCGCTGATGTATTATTAGCTTACATGTTCATGGCTGATGTTCTTTCTACTACCATGGTTTCTTGCTACCTTATCTTCTTCCATCAATCTGTCAGCTATTGAATGCTTTAGATAATCTTCTTCCTTACCTTTTAACAATTTCTATTTCATGGAGCTCTTCTTAGAATGATTTTGTGGGAATTATTTATGAACTGCTCTCCCCTTGGGATGTTGTTTCATATCTATCACTGGTTGGATATTTGCATTGCTTCCTAGAGTAGCTCCCCCTGAGACCATGATGGATTCATTTTGTTATTAAGGTAACAGACTCCCCCTTTCTCTTTTCCTTCCATACTTTATTAGGGTTCTTCATAATGTCTTCTCTTCTTTTTGATTCATATTGTTTGACTGGATTAGATTCCATTATCTGTCTAGAGTTTTTTAAAGTATATGGAAGTTTACAATATTTTTCTTTGTGGCCAAGCTTGAGGCATACATAACGTATTATTTACTAAGGTACATTTGAGTTTATGTACAATAATTTGTACCCCTTTTTTAATACAATTTACATTCAACAGATTTATGTCCAAAATTATTGCATGCATAACAGTAGCCATGGAAATGATTTGTGTACCTGGTGAAAGATTGTCTTTTCCATTTTCTTGCTTGAGGGGTTCTTCTCATTTGCTGCATCCTTTGCTGGTTGGATTGGATTTTCTTTGTCTTACAATATGCTATAGTATGTCCAGGTTTGTGGTAGGAAAAAAAAGTGATACTTCCCATAGGAGGAAATAATCTTCTTTGACATCTTCCAAATTTATTCAATTCATCCTTAGGAGCAAATGAGCCTTTAGCAGCTGATTGTTTCATCCTCTCATTCTCTGTTCTTTCATGTTGCTGCTTGATTCTGTTTATTTCTTTACAAATCATGTTCTTGCTGGCTTCTACTTCTATAGGAATCTTCTGAGCTACTTCATTATCTTTTACAGCTTTTACAAAGAAGATTTTCTTGTTATCTTCTACCTTGGGCTTACTGGTTTCTCCTTCATATCCTATCCCAGCCTTTATGAGAGGTGAAATTTGAGCATTTAGCATCTTGTCCAATTGTTCAGAGGTTTTCATTTTAGGTGTATTCATTAATAATTCTCTTTGGGATTTTTCTAATTTCTTTCTCAGGCACATAACTTCTTCCAATTTTTCACATTCAAGACTTTTCTCTCTCATTTGTTGCAATAGAGTGTCTTCTACTTTCCTTGCTTCTTCAAGTTGTGTCTTCAGGCCAACAATTTTGTTCTTATCTTCATATTCTTTCTCATCACATATTTGCACCAATGTCTTAAGGTCTTTGGTTTCATTCTTCAATATTTCTATTTCAGTCAAGGCTATGTCAAGTTTGGCTTTTTCCTCAACTGTAATTTCTTCATGGGTCTTACGTCTATTCACACTAGCAGGTACCTCATTTGATTGACCTTTTTCCTTTGGAAAGGGATTTTTCTTCTTCTTCTGGCTTATCTTCTCCTTCTTGACATTGCAGCCCCTAGTGTCTACTTCATGCATGAGATGCAATCTATCCCAGATTTCTTTTGCAGAGGTTAAATCCATAATTAAATCAAGATCCTTGTTGTGAATATTATTATATATCACACAATTTTCCTTGGCATTCCGCTGTTGTTCTTGCAATGAGGGAGAGTCTGTGTAGTAACCATCACATACAAGTTTCCATACCTCAGGCTCATAAGTCAATAATTCTGTTTTAACCTTATCTCTCAATTCAGGAAAGTTTGTTGTATTTAGCACAGGTAAATTTTGATAGTCCATGACTCAACCAGATCTCCTTCAAGCTATTAAGCTTACACCAAAGGAACCAACTCTGATACCAATTGTTGAACCCTTAGTTAAGCTGAGAGGGGGGGTGAATCAGTTTAACACATTCATGGTCTTTTAAACTTTCCTTTAAATTTATTTACACCTTCATTTCATGTTCAACTTAGTATGTGAGTAGTATTTTTTCACAAAGGAAAAATTCGTAATTTTATTAATGAAAATAAAATTACATGTTACATGTGCTAGTATGATCAGTCAAAGACAAGCTAGTATGCCGCAAGTAATATACATGGGTAGAAAATTAAGATTTTCTCCCTTTTTTCTTTTCAACCTTTCGCCAACCAT
The DNA here is from genome assembly GCA_034641835.2 of Pinus albicaulis. Taxonomy (NCBI): domain Eukaryota; kingdom Viridiplantae; phylum Streptophyta; class Pinopsida; order Pinales; family Pinaceae; genus Pinus; species Pinus albicaulis. The sequence goes on along the minus strand of CM076572.1, from coordinate 1,368,688,924 downwards.
CCTGTGATGGTGTGGTCGTTGTAAGGGCAAGCTGGTTTTCTTATGTGGTTACTCTAATGTCCTTTTCTAAGTCTGATGTATCTGAAGTGTGTAGCCTTTTATTCCCCACATTCTCCAGTGCCTCTGGTTCTGATACCAGCCGCGCCATGGAGGTATTGTCAAATGAATCTTGCATTCCTTGATCTTGTGCATCTGGTGCATTTTTTGGTTGCTTACTCTCCTTTGGGATGGTGTCTTCCTCCTCTACGTTTGTCTCTTGCTCTAAATCCTCTGAAGGGAATTGCCATCCTTTGGCAGCTTTCCCTTGCTTCTTCTTTTTCCTGTTGTCTCGCTTTGCCTCCAGGCATGTGTTTTGGAGATGTCCCGTATTTCTGCATATTCTGCATCGAAATGCCGTGTTTTCATAGTCCAAGTGCTGTGTCCATATTTTTTGTTTGTGATTCAGCTGAATACTCTCTGGTAGGCCTTTTCTAAGATCCACTTCCACACAGATTCGTGCAAAAGTGTATATACACTCCTCCAAACGGTGGGTATCTGTTTTTATATATCTTCCAAGAGTGTTTCCAATGGCTGTTAGAATACTTTCATTCCAAAAATGAATCGGAAGGTTGTATAGCCGGACCCAAACCGACATTCTGAAAACCTCCATGGTGTTTGCATCAAATTCAGGAAACCAAGGTGTGATGAAGAGCCCGGTGGATCCCCAGAACCATGGTCCCTCCTGCAATATTATATCCCTGGCTTTCGCAGATAAGAATTTGACAATGAAAAAACTTTTTGATCAAAGATGGATTTCACAATCCATTGTCCAATTGGTAAAGATCCAATTAAAAAGATCCATTGGTTTGGGCCAAAATTAGTTGAATCTACATATTATTGCTTGTGCTTCATAGGTGGTTCGATGCTCGTCTATCTCTGGACTGTCTATATTCAATTCTGGCACACTGTTTTGTTGCTCCACAATTTAAGGCTTGGGAGAACTCCCTATTTGTGTTGTAGCTGTTGTTGCTTTGTTTTTCCCTTCCAGTGCATTTCTGTATGAGAAATATTTTGGGTTTGCAGTATTGAAGGTGATGGCTCCCCTGGTTGATCCTTGACCTCTGTTTGGATTTGCTTTCCCCCCTCTCAGTCTTAGATTGAGGGTAATGGTAGAGTCTAAGCCAATGGGATAATCCTTGATATATCTGGAATCTAATAAAGATTTTCCCCCGTGGATCAAAGACTGATGTTGATGAGGATAACCAGCAACAAACTTGATATTTTCCTTAAGCTGAGTTACGCTATCTGTGTCCCGAATCCAAACAGTAAAGCTATTTCCCATAGGAGACTTTATAAAAACTTGAAAATGGTCAGAAGTTACTTGAGATTCGCTTCCATCGATAGTTCTGTGGCTTCCTGTAGTCGCCTGTACTGGTATCATGGGTGGGGTTCTATACTAGTCAGCACGCTGAGATGCATACATAGCCCCCAGCGATGGCACCAATCTCCATTTCCTACTGCAAATCACCCGCATAGGCTCTGTCCAACAAAACCCAGAAAATCTGCATCAAAATAGTGAATATGGTTGCCAATTCCCGCCGCATGTCATCGGTGGGGATAATGCCCAACCCTTTGCATCAAACCCACATCGAAAGAGGGCCAGATGTAGATCTTCGGCCGCCATCACCCATCTTGTAAGTAGAGCTTCCGTCCTGAGACAATGCCAGTGGTCCAAGCGATCCTTAATGAATATAAGTGCGGCCTCCGGGCAGGAATGGGTAAAGCATTGCACAATAAATCACTCATTTGTCCTAGGAGTGAGGCCGAGGGCCTGCATAGCATAAGCGATCGTCTCATAAGGTAATCCTCCATGAAAAGCCACCACCGCACTGGCCAACAGTTCAGAGCTGAAAGAACTAGGGTAAACGCCGACCTCCTTTGCGCTCCACATTTTTCTCATGTGAGTAGTATTAATATGTGAGAAACAAGTATTAGGATAATGTAACAACAGACTTAATATGTGAGCAACAAGTATTAAGCAGATTAGATAAACCATATCAACACATAAAAATCACATAGAAAACAGATATAAGTGGAAGACCATAAGGGAGAAAACCACATCTTATTATTGTTGTGATGCAAAGGCAAACTCCAACTCCCTCTCACCACTGATTTTTTGTAGGCTCCAACCTACAGGAGGCTCCTACCTCAATCTGTAAGCTACAACTTGCAAGGAAGCTCCAACTCCCATCTATTTTCTAAAGGCTCCAACCTACAGGAGGCTCCTACCTTAGTCAGCTACAACTAACATCTATCAAGCTACAAATTGATAGGGAAGCTCCAACTTACTCACTCTTTCAAAAGAAAACACTTTCTGTTTTACCTGGATATCAGCTCAGTTATGTTCCTTCTTTTTTGCTATCCATCAGTCCTCATATCTGCCCTGTATCATCTTTGCATCTTCTCAGATTCTCTATCAGCTCCTCCTTCTTCTCTGCCTCACTGCTTCATTTCTGCATTCTCTAACCTCTAACCTCTCTATGCATATCAATGTGATATCATTTATAGAGTTTTCCTCATGACTGTTTGTATTCCACAAGGAATTCGAAGTGAATAGCCCTGACTCTTTGCCTTCTTCCTTCTCATTTATTTGTCTAGCTCATTCAGAAAAATATAGAAGTTTATACAAATTTTAATATTACAGTGGAGTTTTGTTTTCCTCCAGAGACTTGCCTTTGCATAAAAAACAATATAAAATCAATTAAAACATTTACATTCACAATTTCAGTTACATATATCAATTTCACTCAGTGCTTTTTCTGGCCTTTGGCTTTGCTGGTTTTGTCTTTTCTGCTGCTGTTAAGTCCTGTTTTGCATACCTCTGTTTTTTACTGCAATTGTGTGCACCTGTCAAACCCACATTTTCATTCCTGTGCATATTCACCTGTTCACTGCAATTTTGTATCTGCTGCAAATTTAACTGCTTTACAAGCATGTACCCCTGATTTTCTTCAAATATGGTAGTTTAAATTAATGTTGAAGCTTTTCCATCAGAGATTAAAATCTCTGTTATAGCTCAATAATGCAATTTCACTTAATTGGAAATGCTCAAATTGGCACACTCAGTTTTGGAAGCCCACCTTTAATGCACTGTGAAAAAGTAATCAACCCAATTTCAATCCAGCAACTTGTTGTGACCAGCAACAACCCCCCTTTTTATTTAATTTTAGTAATAATACTAAATAAATGGGGACCCTTAGTTAAAAAATCCAAAAAAATCAATTAGGATTTGTTTTCCTTTTCAAATAAAACTTTATATCATAAACTTAGGGAAATTCCTTAGAAAAACCTTAAGAAACACTTAAGTTTATGATAGATTTCAATAAAAATTTTCTTTAAACGAAATAGCGCATCCATCGCAAATAGTAGATATCTTTTTGTAAAACTGAAATTGCGATTTTGCGATATTGCGATAACGCGATCCCAAAAAGCCTATACCGGTCGCAAATCGCAGATCGCAGAAATGTGTTAAATAAATACTTTTTGATTTGCGATATTTTCGATTTGCGCATTTGTGATATTTGTGATTTGCGCTTTTGCGCTATTTGCAATTTGTGCTTTTGCGCTATTTGCAAAATTGCGATGGTTACGTTTTGCGATATTGCGATATTGGGCAGCAAATCGCAGATCGCAATGTTGCAGATTCATAAAAGTGCGTTGTTCAAAGAAAATCTTTTCATATATCAATATCCGTTATGCGCTTTAATGATTGGATTAAATGAATGGATTGTCAATTAATGGTAAATGAGATTTTGTTTTAATTGAAAGGTCGTTTCACGTTAAAATAATATATTTCATCCGCCTTTGCATTTAAAACTATCTCATCACCTTTCTCATACCATTACTCTCATTTAACTCGTAAAACCGTAGGCGGGAAGGAGCAAACGACTATACAAAGCGTTCACAGAACATTATGGGTAAGAAAGAGAAGAGTTCAAATTCTGAAAACAGAGAAATGGCTTCACTGTATACAGACACTGCTTGCAATAAGGATGCCGGTATAACCACCTGGGAAGGAATGTATAATTTGCTTGAAGAAGAAAATCTTGTGGTAATATAAGTTGCGGCTACAACAGGCTCCAGTAATTCATCCGAGGCAACCCTTAAAGAACTGGCTTGTTCATTTCTGCATAGGATAGTGGCAAGGCCAAGAATTCTTCCGTATACAGACATGGTGAAATGGGTGCTGGACAGCACCGATATTTCAGACAGGCAATTTAGAACTCCAACTCAAGAGCTAATTGGGTCGTTCACTACGGAAGATTTGAGATTGATGTATCTGTTGCCGGAACCTCAGGCGACTTATAATAAGCAATTTATGGAAGATTTTGCCAGAGAACATGAAAATTTTTCAGAATGCACACAGGAGTGTGTTAGTATGAATTCTTCGTCAAAGTGTACGAAAAAGAACCACTTTAGCTACGCATAACTAATAGCCCTAACAACAATAGAGGCTGCCAAACATCTTCAGATCTGCGATTAGTAATTAAAATGCTGCAACAAATAGATCTATAAATGGAAAGACATTAAGCAGTAAAATAAAGGGTTTGCTCCATGCATCCAACAGACAAGACAAGAACACGATTTTTGAATGAATTTTTATATTATAGGGCACCTGGGAGGAAAACAAGAAGGTGTATCCAGCTCTCCTCAATGGGATGGGTTCTTTGTAGTCCTCAGCACTTCAGATCTAAGCTTTCTCTCTCTTGTAGGTGTAGAAAACCCAATGCAAAAAATGAAGCTCAATGGGAGCAAATGATGGAAAAATGAGACCAAGTGTATAGATCCAAAGTGATCTAGTAGGCAACAAAAGGTGAGGAATGATGGGGAAGAACCCTCCTATTTATAACAAAATATTGGGTCATTCTAGATCTTGGTGAATGATTAAAATAATGTTAACCACATCTAGATCCACCTTTATGGAATATTTTATTATATTTGTTGGAGGGAAAGGGTGTTTGACTTGGGTCAAATCCCTTGATTAGTGAAAAATAAATAAATAAATGATTTATTTATCTTTTTAAGGAAGTGGTTGGGAGATAATAAAATAAATAATGATTTATTTGATTAATGGTGGGTGATTTGGTCATATTTAACAAGGAATATTATCTAAATAAGATTTAAATAATTATTCCTAAAAAATAATAAGATAACTAAGGGTTTATCTCATTAATTTCTTTGTTTTTGGGTTAAACATGACTGGGAATAATAATTAAATTATGGTTTAATTAATTATTCCATGAGGAAAATCAAACAAATATAGGTTTGTTTAATATTTCCTTTTGGGGTTTCCTATTTTAACATAGTGAAAGCAGTTTAACTTAGGGTAAAACTGGTCTTACATGGTGTACTTGGGTCCATCTAATGATTAAAGGTTAGATGACCAAAAAATGGTGTAACAGAGTGGACCAAAAGAGATGAACCGTTGAAGAAAAAAAAACACGGTATGTACAGTACTGGTGCACTTATCTCTCCACATTGTTTTGCTGCTGCCATGTTATGCAGGCTTTTTCGAAAGCCTGACATAAATATGATCTTGCTTGAATGAATCCCTTTGTTAAATTCTGCCGTTAATTCTACAATTGTAGACTGGGCCAAAATCTTATCTGATAATTTGACCACTGCTATTTTCCATTATCGGTCTAAACGAAGTGTTTCTCAGCGGATTTCTCCGCCTTTTTATTTATCTTCCTATGTCATGGATGCTATCTGTTTTGTTTCTAAATTCCCTGTGATGGGTTGGAAATGGACAATCCACGATCCTTTACCTATTCATGTGTATCACAAGGAACTGTGGGAATCTAAGTTTGTCCCCCATTTTTACAAAATTTGCCATGGTATAATGCTGCCATTGTACAGAACATTGCATAATAAGGATGCCGCAAGGTTATCCACAGAAACAGAGGTCGACATTCTCCCTGTCGCGAGATGGTTTGGAGAAGAGTTGTTCACTTATGTTAGGGTTTTTGGAAGTTCTGCTTCCCCCCATGTTTTACCCCTATATGTTCCGTATAGACTTGTTGCTCGAGAGATTGCTTATAAAACTTGTGGTCAGGGAGGGTTGACCAAGGAATTAAAAGAGAAGAAGAAAGGCCTTTGGCCACAATTTCCCATAAACTGTGGAACATTTTCACTGTTTGATGTTGGTCATGCATTCAAAGCGGTAAGCAACATTACATGCTTACAACTGTTCAAATTTTCGAGAAGGTTATTTGACCCAAATAATATTGTTAAGAATTTTACCAATGCAATCAGAGTAAGGGAATTTTCCGGGGAACAGGATCTTTTTGATGATATGTTCCAAACAAAAGGTTCATTTAAAGAAGTTTTGAATTCAGCTCAAATGCATTTATCTCTAGAGGAATTTCAGGAATTTAAACTTTACAGAGAGAGAAGACTAACTACTATTCCTTTGGAAAATCTACGCTTGGAACCCGCAAGGGAACAAACTCCTAGTGTTAGTCTTAATGACAGTTCGAGTACAGATAAATCTAAGTTAAAATCTGAAAGAGATACTTCTGAACGTTCCAATAAGTCTAATGAAAATGAAGATAAAATTGAAGAATCAGTAAAAGATTCTGCTCAATCGAAAGAACTTCCTCAACAGCAAATTTTGACTTCTCAACAGATAAATCCTCCTCCTACCAATGTACAGCAACAGTCAGTCACCATTGAATTAGACAAAGAATGGGAAAGCTTTAATCAATTGATTAATGTAGAAGGACAGAATGTACATACCCCTGTACAGACAACCAAAGTTTTGAGCACAGGAATAAGTAGCACAGTCACAGTGACTGAGCACATACCTATCACACCCTCCTCTGAAATTGTACTTAATGTAGAGGACATTCCTCCTCTAGATGTATTCTACAGCCCAAAATACAAAGTAGTAGTGAAGAAACAAAGAAAAAAGAGAAAGTTAGAAGGTGCAATTGCTACTGAAGAAAAACAACTAGATGTCTTGTGGAAGGATCCTGCCACAGAGCCTACTGATAATCTTGCTAAGTTATCTCAAATGACAGGGGCTTATGCTTCTGAAACTATTGACAAAGCATTTGAGATACAACTCTTATTAAATGAAAAAGAAGAACAGATAAAATTTCTATAACAGCAATTGCAACAGGTACAGGCCAATAATGTAGCACAGTTAAAAATTGAAGAGTTACAACAACAACTTCAAGAAATACAAATTGGACATCAAAAATTTTTGGATGATAAAGAAAAAAAAATACAAATTATCCAAGATCAGCACAAAGATGATCCTAAGCTTCCAGAGTTTATTTCAGAAACTATCTCTTTAAACAATCAACTACTGCAACAAGAAGAAGTATTATGCCAAAAATTCTTGCAATGGAATTCTTTTTGCCAAGAGAGTGATAAAATCACAAATCATGTCGTAGATTTACGAAATGATTATGATTTAATTAATGAAAAGATCAATGATTATTTGGTATGGCAAAAAACAGAAGAAGGAAGAAAAGCTGGTGCACCAATTATTAATGAAAACCATAAAGAAATACTTTTCAATAACTGGGATGCACAAATCAGAAGGGCAGAGAAAGCAGTAGAAGAGGCTGCTACAGCAGCAAACAGTCTTACTGATTGTGTAAATGATAACTTGCACAAAGCTAATTTGATTTCAGAAACTGTTTCGGGTTATCTCCCACAGGCACATCAACTGCAAACAGAATGGAGGCAAAAGGCAGAAGAAAGAGAAAAATCAATCCAAGGGTTGACAAGATTAAACTGGGACTCTTACTGGACATACTTAGTGAAACCACACAGTCAGCACAGTGCGCTTAATTGTATCATCAATTTTACTGAGAAGATTGCACCTACACTTGTCGATTCTGTCTTTTCAGGACAGTTGAAATCTGAAGTCGGTCAACCACATCTTCTCAAAACAATGCTAGATGCCTGCAAGTTTAAATATCAAGTTCATAAGTAGTTAGTTAATAATCTTTATTTTTAGATTTAGTTTTAATTTTACTGTATTTTTGCCTAGGAAAAGGACGGTCATTTAAACCGAATCCTTAATTTCTGTAATAGACTATTTTTAGATTTAGCTAAGTAGTATTTAAACCATTCTCATGCATTTAGAGAAGGGTCCTGGATTTTAATATTTTTGACTTGGAGATTACATTTATGTACTCCACTGGGTTATATATTTTTTTAAAAGGATCACATCTGGTGATTTTATGCGGAATTATCTTTAAAGTGTTGCATTTTTGTACCTTGGATTTGATTTTGCATCAGAATTACTGGATTAGAGTATCAGATTTCATTTGAAAGCCTTCAATATGAATAAGGTATTTCTATCTGTTCACTGTTGATTTCTTTTGTCTTATGATATTCGCTTTAAAATTTTCTATCATTTACAGATATTTGTTTTCATAACGTTTCTTTATATATATCATTTTTTAGTATAATTGAAATGTTATCTTTCATAAGTATATGTATATTATGATGAATGCAATATGCTAATACAACTTTGTTTAATTTCTTAAACAGAGTTATCTATAGTTGTTTCTGCACATTTCGATTTAAATGATAATACATTTTTATGGTTATTGTTTAAAAGAAATAATCTGAAGTTGTATTCACATATGATTGCCCGGGTTAGTGTTAGAATTTCTTTATCATTATTTAGTTTAAATTAGATAGTTTTATTTCAGTCAATTTAGTCCCATTTTCACTCATCCAAATCAACCCATCACCAACCCATTAGTTATAAGGAAACTGGTCCTTTCAATCCAGTCAGAGCCACCATACCAAACGGAAAAGGAGTTGTCTTAAGGTCCCGACCGGGTGGTTTTCCCCAATGTTTGAAGCAGAGATTTTCTAGGCTTCAACATTTTTGGTGCTAGAAGGAGGGCCTGAGCTATGATTGGCAAGCAAATCTTTACCCACAAGCCATTCTGAGAGCAAAACACCCTCATTAACTTCTTCAATTTCTTCTGAAATACAAAATCCTATAGAAGGAATTGAGAAGAATATTCAGACACCCACTACCAAAATCTCAAAACAATCAGACAATCAAAATCCTGAGTCTCCTGAAGTTCAAGATTTAATTCATAAATTGAAAGGATTCTCATTATCTCTAGATGAGTCTAAAATTTCTGAAGGTAGTGTAACTTCAAAATTTGTTTCTTCAAAACCTCTTACTAGGCTTCAAAGGGAAAAACTTAGCATTTCTCCGAAAGAATTCCCTTTACCTAGTAGATTTAGGACAAGAAAAGCTCAATCGGAATCAGTAAGTGATATAGGTTCTTCATCTCATATTCAATTACCTGTTTCCGAAATCCCAACTCAACAAAGTACAGTTTTTTCCACATCATCTGCTCAATCATCATCAATCTCAACATCATCTATTCCAACAACCTCTATTCAGACACCACCAGCCTCTACTACTCCTCCAATAGTTGTTCCAATAATGGCTAGACCATGGGCTACTCCAGGGGCTGTCAACATGCCTGCACCATTACATGATTTACCTGACAATCCTGGAAAATGGCTTCCAAAGTTTAGTCCAGAGCTTAATATTCAAGCTGAAGAACACATCAATAACTTTATGCTGGCTGTAAATTTGAATGGAGTCACAGAAGAAGATGTTGTAGTCAGAATATTCCCTTATACTCTTCAAGGGGCAGCAGGATCTTGGTACTTTTCATTACCTTCAGGATCCATAACAAGTTGGGCCATTTTTGCAGATCATTTTTTAACCAAATTTGGAGATGACAGATCAATAGCTACTTTAATCAACGATCTCTCAAATTTGAAGGCAGAACCCAAGGAGCCCATAAAATATTTCAACGCTAGATTCAACAAACTCTTGAACAAAATCCACACAGATTCAAGGCCTAGTGAACAGGTCAGAAGTGAATGGTACATAACTGCTTTGCCCTCAAACATAGCAATTTTTGTAGATAGAGCTGCAAAACCTACGTTGGCTGAGAATATGAAAGAGGCTATTGCAGTAGAAAAATGAATTATTTCTCTAGAAAAGAAAAATGTTATTGAGGAAAGGAAATCCAAGAAAGTCAGCTTCAAAGATTATTCAAAGAAAAAGGCCAAAGACCCATACGACATGGAAGGTTTACAGAAAGTTCTTAAAACCATGTCAAATGAAATGGTTGAAATAAAAAAACAAGTAGCTGAAACTTCTACCAAAAAACCATTCCGAAATTTTAAAAGAAACCAAGTTGAATCTAAACCTCCTAATTCAATCTCTAATGCAGAATCAGAAGAAGAGGAAGAAGAAGAAGATACATCTTTAGTATCAGATGAGGAAGATGAGAATGAAGAAATAGCTGAATTGCATGGAATGTGGGATTTTATTCTCCCTAATTCTGATAGTGAAGTAGAACAAGAAGCTATGCCTGTAGCTACTAGGAGTAAATCTACAGCAGAGCCTGTGCAAACAGTTCCTAAAAAGAAAATTACAACTCCAAGTACCAAAGACAAATCCCCTGCAAAGAAAACTTCTCCATTACCTACTCAGAATTAGCCATCTTCTTCTAATCCTCCTTCATCAAAAACAAAGACTTTAGTAGTGTTAGATCCTATGGAGTATAACATTGTTGAAGACATGAAAAAGATTAAAGCCAACATTTCCTTACATGAACTCAGCAAACTAAAACACCAGCAGAAGTTGCTATTAAAATAATTAAACGCTACACCAATTGCTCCTTTACCAAGTGGTGTAGTTGCAAAAGCAGATAAAGGAGCTGGTAAGCCACCAGATAAGGTAGATGCTACTGATACAGTGCTCATTGGAGAAAAAACAAATTCTCAGACTCCTCCTTTTCTTTTGACTTATGAAATGTACAATAAAAATCTGCATAATTGTTTAATCGATTCTGGAGCATCCTCTAATATAATGCCTATTTATGTTTGTGCCAAATTGAATATCGAACCACAGAAATCGGCAGTTCATATTGTTCAATTGGATCGCTCTAAAGTTCAAGTTGTAGGAGAAATCAATTCAGTTACTATCAGATTAGCTTCCGATCCTAGGATTGTCCAAAGAATTGATATTTTGATTGCAGATATTCCTGAATTCTATGGATTAATCTTAAGCAGGGACTGGTCTGCAAAACTTAATGGTTATATCGCAACTGATTATTCACATATGTGGCTTCCCTACAAAGGGAAACCAAATCAAATCAAAGTTGAACGAGAAAAACATATGACACACACTGTCACTGAATTTGAACAAGCTAATGAGCCTGTGGCATTCAACAACAATATTCTTGGAGGTTATTCTGCTGAGTCATTTCTTGGAAACTTCAAAGCACCTCAATCATATTTTTCTGTAAATACTTTTGTTTCTCAAATAGAAATTTTTTCACAATTTGATTCTTCTAGAATTGTAAATATTTTTGATGTAATTGTAGATAAGCCAATAGATAAATCTTTATTTTGGTCGTTATATTTTGATGGATCAAAGTCTAGTGATGGAGCTGGAGCAGGGTGCATCTTAATTGATCCAGATGGAGAAAAAACCATGCTATCATGTAGGTTAGAATTTGAGTGTACTAACAATACCGCAGAATATGAAGCCTTGATTCAAGGACTTTATAAAGCTATAGGGTTAGATGTTAAATACTTGAAAGTCTTTGGTGATTCCGAAATTGTCATAAAACAAGTTAGGAATACTATTCATTTCCTTTCAGGACATCTTAAACACTATCAAACCCTAGTACAAGATCTTACCACTCATTTTTTAGCATTCAATATCTCTCCTATTCCTAGGAATCAAAATGCATCAGCTGATTTGTTAGCAAATGTTGCATCCAAACTCCTTCCAGCTGAAGATTGTAGTCCTGATATATTTTCTGTAGAATTGATTTTTTGCCCATCTGTCCCAGATAATGTCACAAATTGGAGAGTATTCTATCATGATCAAGATATTTTAAATTTCATGACTTCAGAGAAATCATATGATGAACAAATTATTGATGAGGATGATCATGATTTACAAATTGCCTCAAAAGGTAATGAAAATCCCATTCCGAAATATGTTGTTAAATTAGAGGACTTATATGATATTAAAGACAGATTCAAGAAAGTCACTAATGCTAAACTTCAAAGTTTCACTTTGAAGTTTGAATTAGTAAATCTTGGTTCTGATTCTAAACCTCAAAACGTTAATTTAGGACTCAATTTAACACCAGAGGAAATGAATGCTTTCATTAAACTTCTGAACAAATATAAAAATGTTTTTGCTTGGAATTATGATGATTTAAAAACGTATGATACTTCGGTTATTCAACACACAATTCCAATGCTTCCTGATATTAAACCTGTTTAACAGAAGTTGAGGAAGGTTCATCCAAATCTCGAAGGACAAATCAAATCAGAACTTAATAAACTCTTAAAAGCCAAAATCATTTTTCCTGTAAGGCACTCCAATTGGGTTTCCAATATGGTACCTGTAAGGAAGAAAAATGGTGATATGAGAATCTGTATTGATTTCAGAAATTTAAACAAGGCATGTTTAAAAGACAATTTCCCATTTCCAACCATGGAACAGATACTTCAAAAGGTAGCTGGTTCTGAACTCATGTCCTTTCTTGATGGATTTTCAGGCTATAATCAAGTTTTAGTTCATCCAGATGACATTGAAAACAACTTTCAGAACAAAATGGGGAACTTATGCTTATCAGAAAATGCCTTTTGGTCTAATAAATGCAGGAGAAACTTTCCAAAGAGCCATGGACATAGCATTTAAAGGTCTGATCAATAAATCATTTGTTGTTTATCTTGATGACATAACAGTATTTTCAAAAAAGAGAGCCAATCATCTACATGATTTAAAGCAAATATTTGAACGATGTAGAAGGTTTGGTATTTTCTTAAATCCAAAGAAATATTTCTTTGCTTTGGATGAAGGAAAACTCTTAGGATTTATTGTGTCAAAAGATGGTATATATATGGATCTAGATAGAGTGAAAGAAATTTCTGATATTTCTTTACCTCATAACAAAAAATCCATGCAATCATTTCTTGGGCAAATCAATTTTGTAAAAAGATTCATTCCTGATTTTTCTTTAATTGTTTTACCTATGCAAAATATGATCAAGAAGAATTTAGTATTCAAATGGGGGCATAAAGAGAAAGAAGCCTTTGCGACAATCAAACAAGCGATCATTAATGCACCAGCATTGAATACCCCTGATTTTTCTAAAGATTTTATTTTTTATACTTTGGCCACCGAAACATCCTATGCAGCTGTTTTAACACAGCTCAATGATCAGAAAATCGAAGCACCAATTTCTTTCTTTAGCTCAAATCTGCAAGGAGCTGAGCTTAATTATTCTGATGTTGAAAACAAGCCTTTGCCGTCTTTAAATCAATCAAACATTTCAAACCTTTTCTCTTGAAAACACATACAAAAATCATTGTCCCATTCTCTGCAGTGAGGCAATTATTAATTCAAAAAGAAGTAGGAGAAAAGAGAGCTAACTGGGTAACAACCTTGCAAGAATATGATATTGATATTAAACCTGCTAAGATTGTTAGAGGACAAGGTTTTTGCAGATTATTGGCAGGAGCTCATAACATACCAGAAAGTCAAGATTCAAATCAAGATATTCAAGTAAGTCAGGTAAGTGTTACAGATTCTGAATCTCAGTATGCTGATCTCATCTATTACTTGAAAAATGGGTATGCTCCTTCTAATCTCAGCTATAAGAGAAAATGTGCTTTAAGGTTAAAGGCTATTAAATATGAGATCATTGATAATGTGTTATTCAGAAAAAATTATGATTCAATCTTATTAAGATGTCTTGAAAAGACTGAAGCTGAAAAAGTTTTGCAGGAATTGCATGATGGACCAGCAGGAGGACATTTTGGAGGCGATACCACAGCTCACAAAATAATTCGTGGTGGTTATTACTGGCCTACCCTTTTTAAAGATACGCATGATTACGTAAGGAAGTGCAGAATTTGTCAAACTGCAAGTGGAAGACAAAGGAAACCATCTTTTCCTTTGCAACCAGTGAGTATTGAGCAACCATTCGAACAATGGGGGCTTGACATTATTGGTGAGATAGTACCTCATTCTTCCAAACAGCACAAATACATCCTTACTACAACTGATTACTTTACAAAATGGGTAGAAGCAATCCTATTGAAGGTAGCCAATTCTGATGCAATTATTGATTTCATAGATCAATTCATCATAACCATGTTTGGTGTACCTAACTCTCTTGTCTTTGATAATGCATCTTACTTTTCCGGAAATAGTATAATGGAATTTGCAGTCAAAAGAGGTTTTAAATTGAAATATTCAGCAAATTATTATCCACAAGGTAATGGTTTGGCTGAATCCACTAACAAAAATCTTATCAAAATCATTAAAAGGACCATTGATCAAAATCAAAAGAATTGGCACAAGTCTTTAATCTTTGCACTATGGGCTAATCGTATTACTGAAAAAGCTTCAATAGGAACTTCACCTTTCAATTTAGTTTATGGAAAAGAAGCTGTGATACCATCAAATTTAGCTCGTCCATCATTAGCCCTAGTGCAATTTATTGAAGAAAATCCTTCTTCATCCATTCAATTGAGATATGATCAAATCCTTAAACTAGAAGAAGAAAGAGATAAAGCAAAAATTATTCATGAAAAACATCTTCTTTTGATGCAAGTTCTACCGGCTCAAAAATTTTGTCAATTGGTGATCTTGTTCTGAAATGGGATAAAGCACACGAAGAAAAAGGTAAACATACCAAGTTTCAGAAAATGTGGCTTGGACCATTTCAGATCGTTGAAAAGATAGGCTCAAATACATTCATACTCCAAGATCTAATAGGTAAGAGAGAATCTCTTCCTGTAAATGGGCTTATCTTGAAGAAATTATTTTCATAAGGAGGTAACCCCTTCTTAAACTGTACATATTCCTTTCTGCAGAGTTTTTAATTGTTTTTGCAAATAAAGGTTGTTAATAAGTCTATAATTGACTGTTTACTATTTAGGAAAATTTCTTAGGAAAAATATTATAAATATTTATTTTGTGTAAATAAGAATTTTTAAAGAGATGATCACAGTTTTTGGATAGTTTAAAATAAGATGTTAAACTTTGAAAGATTATTCCAATCATTTACATGATCTTTTCAAAACTTGAGGAGAATGTAAATCATTATAAGTTTATTGAGCAGAGAAAGGTTATCTATAAAATTAAAGATTTTTCAAAGTCTTGGTACTCAAGAAACTCTGAAAATTGTCATCCATTGATTCTTAAGGATAAAACTATTTCACCCCATCCATTTAAGTTGTGATTTTTTAGAATGTACTTCTAAGAAATTATATGAAAATTTAAGAGATAAGAGGTCTCATTATGAGCCGACTTACCATGTTCATAAGAAGTAATGAAACTGACATTACCAATACTGCATACCAAAACAGGGTAATGGCTTATAAATATAAGACAAGGGGTATCATCACGAGCCAGCTTGTTTAGTTTAATTATAACTAGTGAATAACATTGTTATTAACTGGCTACCAAACCAGAACAATGGCTCTTAAAAATAAAAAATAAGTAAAAGACAAAAACATGAGATAATAGGTCTTATGAATTTATCTTTTAAAAAGTCATAATTTTAGTTGGATGGGACAATGAATGGTTAACGGTTTAAAGGTAACCCTGTCGAGACTATGAACGTTTGCAGGCAGCAGGGGCAATACCTATGGAAATAGAGTATATTATAAAACCAAAACTTGGAGAAATCCACTTCATTATTAACACCAATCAAAGCTTGAGATAACCCAAAAAAATTTTTATTATTAAGGAATTAGAAAGAAATTGTGAATGATTTTTATTTCTTTTTCATAGTTAGATTTTATTTAAAATATCCTAAGATAGTTTTCATTATCTTTAAAAATATTTATTTACTAGAAATATATTGTTCATTTTATTTTTTCAGAGATAACTGTTTCTTTCAGTGAATCGCCAATTGTTGTGACCAGCAACAACCCCCCATTTTTATTTAATATTAGTAATAATACTAAATAAATGGGGACCCTTAGTTAAAAAATCCAAAAAAATCAATTAGGATTTGTTTTCCTTTTCAAATAAAACTTTATATCATAAACTTAGAGAAATTCCTTAGAAAAACCTTAAGAAACACTTAAGTTTATGATAGATTTCAATAAAAATTTTCTTTAAACGAAATAGCGCATCCATCGCAAATAGTAGATATCTTTTTGTAAAACTGAAATTGTGATTTTGCGATATTGCGATAACGCGATCCCAAAAAGCCTATACCGGTCGCAAATCACAGATCGCAGAAATGTGTTAAATGAATAATTTTTGATTTGCGATATTTGCGATTTGCGCATTTGCGATATTTGTGATTTGCGCTTTTGCGCTATTTGCAATTTGCACTTTTGCACTATTTGAAAAATTGCGATGGTTACATTTTGCGATATTGCGATATTGCGATATTGCGCAGCAAATCGCAGATCGCAATGTCGCAGATTCATAAAAGCACATTGTTCAAAGAAAATCTTTTCATATATCAATATCCGTTATGCGCTTTAATGATTGGATTAAATGAATGGATTGTCAATTAATGGTAAATGAGATTTTGTTTTAATTGAAAGGTCGTTTCACGTTAAAATAATATATTTCATCTGCCTTTGCATTTAAAACTATCTCATCACCTTTCTCATGCCATTACTCTCATTTAACTCGTAAAATCGCAGGTGCAAAGGAGCAAATGACTATACAAAGCGTTCACAGAACATTATGGGTAAGAAAGAGAAGAGTTCAAATTCTGAAAACAAAGAAATGGCTTCACTGTATACAGACACTGCTTGCAATAAGGATGCCGGTATAACCACCTGGGAAGGAATGTATAATTTGCTTGAAGAAGAAAATCCTATGGTAATACAAGTTGCAGCTACAGCAGGCTCCAGTAATTCATCCGAGGCAACCCTTAAAGCACTGGCTTGTTCATTTCTACATAGGATAGTGGCAAGGCCAAGAATTTTTCCATATACAGACATGGTGAAATGGGTGCTGGACAACACCGATATTTCAGACAGGCAATTTAGAACTCCAACTCAAGAGCTAATTGGGTCGTTCACTACGGAAGATTTGAGACTGATGTATCAGTTGCCGGAACCTCGGGCGACTTATAATAAGCAATTTATGGAAGATTTTTCCAGAGAACATGCAAATTTGTCGGAATGCACACAGGAGTGGACCAAAAGAGATGAACCGTTGAAGAAAAAAAAACACGGTATGTACAGTATTGGTTCACTTACCTCTCCATATTGTTTTGTTGTTGCCATGTTATGCAGGCTTTTTGGAAAGCCTGACATAAATATGATCTTGACTGAATGGCTCCCTTTGTTAAATGTTTCCATTAATTCTACAATTGTAGACTGGGCCAAAATCTTATCGGTCTAAACGAAGTGTTTCTCAGCGGATTTATCCGCCTTTTTATTTATCTGCCTATGTCATGGATGCTATCTGTTTTGTTTCTAAATTCCCTGTGATGGGTTGGCAATGGACAATTCATGGTCCTTTACCTATTCATGTGTATCACAAGGAACTGTGGGAATCTAAGTTTTTCCCCCATTTTTACAAAATTTGCCATGGTATAATGCTGCCATTGTACAGAACATTGCATAATAAGGATGCCCCAAGGTTATCCCCAGAAACAGAGGTCGAAATTCTCCCCGTCGCGAGACGGTTTGGAGAAGATTTGTTCACTTATGTTAGGGTTTTTGGAAGTTCTGCTTCCCCCCATGTTTTACCCCTATATGTTTCGGATAGACTTGTTGCTCGAAAGATTGCTTATCAAACTTGTGGTCAGGGAGGGTTGACCGAGGAATTAAAAGAGAAGAAGAAAGGCCTTTGGCCACAATTTCCCATAAATTGTGGAACATTTTCACTGTTTGATGTTGGTCACGCATTCAAAGAGGTAAGCAACATTACATGCTTACAACTGTTCAAATTTTCGAGAAGTTTATTTGACCCAAATAATATTGTTAAGAATTCTACCAATGCAATCAGAGTAAGGGAATTTTCCGGGGAACAGGATCTTTTTGATGATATGTTCCAAACAAAAGGTTCATTTAAAGAAGTTTTGAATTCAGCTCAAATGCAGTTATCTCCAAAGGAATTCCAGGAATTTAAACTTTACAGAGAGAGAAGACTAACTACTATTCCTTTGGAAAATCTACGCTTAGAACCCGCAAGGGAACAAACTCCTATTGTTAGTCTTAACGACAGTTCGAGTACAGATAAATCTAAGTCAAAATCTGAAAGAGAGACTTCTGAACGTTCCAATAAGTCTAATGAAAAGGAAGATAAAATTGAAGAATCAGTAAAAGATTCTGCTCAATCGAAAGAACTTCCTCAACAGCAAATTTTTACTTCTCAACAGATAAATCTTCCTCCTACCAATGTACAGCAACAGTCAGTCACCATCGAATTAGACAAAGAATGGGAAAGCTGTAATCAATTGATTAATGTAGAAGGACAGAATGTACAGACCCCTGTACAGACAACCAAAGTTTTGAGCACAGGAATAAGTAGCACAGTCACAGTGACTGAGCACATACCTATCACACCCTCCTCTGAAATTGTACTTAATGTAGAGGACATTCCTCCTCTAGATGTATTCTACAGCCCAAAATACAAAGCAGTAGTGAAGAAACAAAGAAAAAAGAGAAAGTTAGAAGGTGCAATTGCTACTGAAGCAGAACAACTAGATGTCTTGTGGAAGGATCCTGCCACAGAGCCTACTGATAATTTTGCTAAGTTATCTCAAATGACAGGGGCTTATGCTTCTGAAACTATTGACAAAGCATTTGAGATACAACTCTTATTAAATGAAAAAGAAGAACAGATAAAAGTTCTACAACAGCAATTGCAACAGGTACAGGCCAATAATGAAGCACAGTTAAAACTTGAAGAGTTACAGCAACAACTTCAAGAAATGAAAATTGGACATCAAAAAAGTTTGGCTGATAAAGAAAAACAAATACAGATTATCCAAGATCAACACAAAGATGATCCTAAGCTTCCAAAGTTTATTTCAGAAACTATCTCTTTAAACAATCAACTACTGCAACGAGAAGAAGTATTATGCCAAAAAATCTTGCAATGGAATTCTTTTTTCCAAGAGAGTGATAAAATCACAAATCATGTCGTAGATTTACGAAATGATTATGATTTAATTAATGAAAAGATCAATGATTATTTGGTATGGCAAAAAATAGAAGAAGGAAGAAAAGCTGGTGCACCAATTAATTAATGAAAACCATAAAGAAATACTTTTCAAAAACTGGGATGCACAAATCAGAAGGGCAGAGAAAGCAGCAGAAGAGGCGGCTACAGCAGCAAACAGTCTTACTGATTGTGTAAATGATAACTTGCACAAAGCTAATTTGATTTTAGAAACTGTTCCGGGATATCTCCCACAGGCACATCAACTGCAAACAGAATGGAGGCAAAAGGCAGAAGAAAGAGCAAAATCAATCCAAGGGTTGACAAGATTAAACTGGGACTCTTACTGGACATACTTAGTGAAACCACACAGTCAGCACAATGCACTTAATTGTATCATCAATTCTATTGAGAAGATTGCGCCTACACTTGCTGATTTTGTCTTTTCAGGACAGTTGAAATCTGAAGTCGGTCAACCACATCTTCTCAAAACAATGCTAGATGCCTGCAATTTTAAAGATCAAGTTCATAAGTAGTTAGTTAATAGTCTTTATTTTTAGATTTAGTTTTAATTTTACTGTATTTTTGCCTAGGAAAATGACGGTCATTTAAACCAAATCCTTAATTTTTGTAATAGACTATTTTTAGATTTAGCTAAGTAGTATTTAAACCCATCTCATGCATTTAGAGAAGGGTCCTGGATTTTAATATTTTTGACTTAGAGATTACATTTCTGTACTCCACTGGCTTATATATTTTTTTAAAAGGATCACATCTGGTGATTTTATGTGGAATTATATTTAAAGTGTTGCATTTTTGTACCTTGGATTTGATTTTGCATCAGAATTACTGGATTAGAGTATCAGATTTCATTTGAAAGCCTTCAAGATGAATAAGGTATTTCTATCTGTTCACTGTTGATTTCTTTTGTCTTATGATATTCGCTTTAAAATTTGCTATCATTTACAAATATTTGTTTTCATAACGTTTCTTTATATATATCATTTTTTAGTATAATTGAAATGTTATCTTTCATAAGTATATGTAGATGATATATTATGATGAATGCAATATGCTAATACAACTCTGTTTAATTTCTTAAACAGAGTTATCTTTATTTGTTTCTGCACATTTCGATTTAAATGATAATACATTTTTATGGTTATTGTTTAAAAGAAATAATCTGAAGTTGTATTCACATATGATTTCCCGGGTTAGTGTTAGAATTTCTTTATCAGTGTTTAGTTTAAATTAGATAGTTTTATTTCAGTCAATTTAGTCCCATTTTCACTCATCCAAATCAACCCATCACCAACCCATTAGTTATAAGGAAACTGGTCCTTTCAATCCAGTCGGAGCCACCATACCAAACGGAAAAGGAGCTGTCTTAAGATCCCGACCAGGTTGTTTTCCCCAATGTTTGAAGCAGAGATTTTCTAGGCTTCAACACAACTCTAATGCGGAAGTAGCTCTTCATTTTATGTGCTCTGGTCAAAAATCCACTTTATGAGTTTGAAATTAATATTTCAAACTTTGGTTGCAAACCCTTTCATATACCTTTTAATTGGATGCGCAATATTTTAAATCTCTGATTTAAAACTTTATAAATAAATCAAACTTCATATATTAGAATTTTTTGCTCAGAACCTATGCCCAGGCTACCTGCTTACACACTCTCAATCCCTATATAAAATTTCAATTTCAATTCTAGCCCAGATAATTTTAAATCTGGGCAATTTCTAATTTTCATGAGGAACCCACATTCTCCTTATTCTTGTGCATATAAACATGCATCTCCATTTTCTTACCCCAATAACTCTCAATCAGTCTTAAGGCACTCGGCCCCTTATCAAAAGCACCTCATTTTAATCGATACAACCTTTTATACGAAGCAGATCCTTCAACAATAATTTATGGTTATAAACCATAGTCTTTTACCCATTTCGTGGGTTATTTTAATATATTGGATTCAAAGCCATGACCAATAGCACTACCAAACCTTGCAACCCTTATGCATATAAATTTATATAAGTGGAAACTTTGATTTTCCACCAAGTCTATGGTTATGAAACCATATTTTAAAACCCATCAGATGGCCTTCAAATTAATGTTCGAATAATCATTTAATACCAAAGTCGATATCCTTTACTCTCGCCTCAGGATAGTCCAACCCAATATGTGAACTTTATAGAAACTCAATATAACAATGATCATGGCTTATTGCATACCTATGTGCTTGCAGCTTTATCGTTACACGTCCAACCTAAGATTTAATACATATTATGCCCTTAATTCAACGTTATGAAACCTCCGGGCCCATATCATATCACTTCATATCTTCGCACATAACTATAATGTGCCCAGCATATAACTCATTTCTACGAGGTTCAACTTTACCTATAATATATATACCAACACATATATACCCAAAAAGTCCGATACATAATTGGGTCCCACAACATCTGACTTACCTTGCTATTAATCTCCGCGTAGGTTGACGATGCGACCGTGTTGATCTCCAACACCACTCGATCGAACGGATATCGTATATATCGTGTTTTTTCAAACTCCGAACATTAACCCTCAAGAAAAACGTGAAATTCGTGGTTTTTCAATACCACCTCTACCCTACGTGTCACGCAGAAACGCTTATCACGTGTTTTTGGCAAAATCAACTTACCATTTTTTTATTTGTGCGAAACTGCTGGTTTAACTCCTCAAAACCGTCATTACTATTTACAAATCAAGGTTCCGCTTCTTTGCAGAATTCCACCTTCCTTTAACACCTTCACTGGTTATTAGTCTCTCCTATACACTTTGACTTCATGATTCATTCTAAATCTGTCTTGCAACTAAATTTTTTCAAATTCCTTCGCTCAGTATGACTATCCGCCAATACCATCGTTGTTTGACAACTTTCTAACACTCAGAATTTCTCATATGTTGTGCTTCGTCTCTGTTTCATTCATTCGGCTCCCTTACACTGCATACTCTCACTCCTTTGTTTGTGGTTATGCTTTTCCATGATTCCATCGTGCTTCACATCAAAGTTCCACCTCTAACTCTCTAATCAACATTTCCCCACTTAACAATATTTCGATTCATACTTCCTCTGCACCTTGGCTATCCAAATTTTTCTAATTGGTTTCTATTACAGTAAAGCCCTCAAATGACTTTAGATTTCCAATCTCCCTTTTTTGTTCATTACACAGTGGAGCGTGTAATCAAACTATCCCACTGACTGTTGTATGTGACTTTCTCACAAGAATGGGTATCGAATTATGTAAATCGAACCCAACAGTTTCATACATAGATTGTTATCAATATTGAATGAATTCTTGAGGGGATTTAAAGCCCCTTCACACAGGGAGTAATAACTCGACTTCTTCCACAATATAATAACCCAAGGATTCAAAAGAAATCAAACCTTCTTTTGATTCAATGTAGAAGACATCCAACTAGTCATCTATGAATTGAGACAGATAATTAATCCTTCACTGAATTGATCCTTTCAGTGATAGATTCATCCAAATTACAAGTCAAACTGAAATATACAGAGCATCATACATAGGTCAATCTGACTCTGAATTTCTCCATATAATTAAAACTAAATTAATTACAAAACTTACTTCCTTTTGTGGCCTGATCTTCGATTTGATGGCCCTTCTATTCTCACACTCTGCCTCTGAACAGTTCCGAACAGTTCTTTGCTACCTCTGCTACTTCTGGTATTTTGCTTCTCTCTTTGTTGCCTCTGCTACCTCTCTACTTCTTTGCTTCCTCTTCTTCTTGTCTTCTACATTGCCTTATTGCAGGTTCAGGTGTTGCTCCTTTGTGCTCCTTTGCCATCAATGAAAACATTTCCAACACAACCTAGAAAAACTGATATGGGTGCTCTCGAACGAAACGACCCAACTCGAATGCGCCCGGTCGGGCGACCTCGCACGGTGCAACATGACTTGCCCGATCGAACGATGCCACAAGGGAACAAATGGTAAACGGGCCGCCCAAAGGTGCACAAGGTACCCGGGCAGTCACAACTTAGAAAAACTGATATGGGCACCCTTGAACAAAACGGCCCGACCCAACCTGAACGCGCTCGGTTAGGCGACCTCACATGGCACGACATGGCGTGCCCGACCGAATGATGCCACAAGGGATAAAACGACAAAAGGGCAGCCTAAACGTGCATAAGGGACCTGGGCGATCACAACTTACCAAGACTGATACGGGCGCCCTTGAATGAAATGGCCCGACTGAAACGTGCCCGGTCAGGCACCGACCTTAAACGACGCGACACAACGTGCCCAAATGAACGTCGATGCCACAAGGGCGAAAATGGAAAATGAGCTGCCCAAATGTGCACAAGGCACCTGGGTGTTCACGACTTAGAAAAACTGATACGGTTAGCCTCGAACGAAACGGCCCAACTCGACCTGCACATGCCCGGTTAGGTGACCTCACACGGCGTGACATGGCGCACCCAACCAAACGATGCCACAAGGGAGCAAATAGAAAATGAGCCACTCAAGCATGCACAAGGCACTCGGGCAGTCACAACTTAGCAAAACTGATACGGGCACCCTCGAACAAAATGGCTCAACCCAAATGCGCCCAGTCGAGTGACTTCACAGTATGGCATGACACGGCGCGCCATACTGAATGAATCCATAAGGGAGAAAATGGAAAATGGGCCACCCAAACGTGCACAAGGCGCCCATGCAATCACAACTTAGCAAAACTGATACGGGCAGCCATAAACGAAATGGCCCGACCTGAACGCGCCTGGTCGGGCGACCTCACACGGCGCGACACGGTGCTCCCTACTGAATGATTCCACAAGGGATAAAATGGAAAATGAGTCACTCGAATGTGCACAAGGCACCCGGGTGGTCACAACTTAGCAAAACTGATAGACAGCCCTCAAACGAAATGGCCCGACTTGACCCGAACGTGCCCGGTCGGGCGACCTCACACGGTGCGACACGACGCACCCAAATGAACAATGCTAAAATTGAGCAAACAACAAACGGGCTTCCCAAACGTGCACAAGGCACCTAGGCAGTCACAACTTAGCAAAAATGATACGGGCACACTCGAACGAAATGATCCGACCCGACTTGAACGCGTCCGATCGGATGACCTCACATGGCATGACATGGCACGCCCGACTGAATGATGCCACAAGGGAGCAAACGGAAAACGGGCCACCCGAACATGAAAAAGGGATGCGTGCAGTCACAACTTAGCAAAACTGATACAAGCCCCCTCGAATGAAACGACCCGACCCGAACGCACTTAGTCGGGCGACCTCACACGGCGTGACACAAAGTGCTCGAATGAATGATGCCACAAGGGAGGAAATAGAAAACAGGCCACCCGAATGTGCATAAGGCACCTGAGTGGTCACAACTTAGCAAAACTAATATGGACACCCTCGAATGAAACTACACAACCCGAACATGCCCGGTCGGGTGACCTCGCACAGTGTGCCCGACCGAATGATGCCACAAGGGAGCAAACAACAAACTGGCCACCTGAATGTTCACAAGGCACCCGGGCAGTGACAACTTAGCAAAACTGATACGGGCGCCCTCGAACGAAATGACCCGACCTGACCGAAATGCACCCGATTGGGCGACCTCACATGGCGCGCCTGACCAAATGATGCCACAAGGGAGCAAATGGAAAATGGGCCACCCGAATGTGCACAAGGGACCCAAGCGGTCACAACTTAGCAAAACTGATACGGGTGCCCTCAAATGAAATGGCGTGACATGAACGCGCTCGGTTGGGCAACGACCTCACTCGGCACGACACGATGCGCCCAAATGAACATCAATGCCACAAGGGAGAAAATAGCAAACAAGCTGCCCGAACATGCACAAGGCACCCGGGTGGTCACAACTTAACAAAAATGATACAGGTGCCCTCGAACGAAACAACTCGACCGGACCCAAATGCACCCGGTCGGGCGTCCTCACACGGTGCGACACGGTGCACCCGAACGAACGATGCCACAAGGTTGCAAACAACAAACAAGCCACTCGAACGTGCACAAGTGACCCGAGTGGTCACAACTTAGAAAAACTGATACGGGCGCCCTCAAACGAAATAGCCCGAATGGAACGCACTCGGCCGGGCGCCGACCTCACACGGTGCTAGATGACGCACCCAAACGAATGTCGATGCCACAAAGGAGCAAATAGAAAATGAGATGCCCAAATGTGCACAAGGCACTTGAGCGGTCACAACTTAGCAAAATTGATACGGGCGCCCTCGAACGAAACAACCCGACCCGACCGGAACGGCCCCGGTCGGGCGACCTCACACGGTGTGACACGACGCGCCTGACCGAATGATGACACAAGGGAGCAAATGGAAAATGGGCCACCCAAATGCACACAAGGCACTCGAGCGGTCACAACTTAGCAAAACTGATATGGGCACCCTCGAACGAAATGGCCTGACTCGAACGCGCTTGGTCGGGCAACCTCACTATGCGGTGACATGGCACGCCCGACCGAATGATGCCACAAGGGATTAAATTGCAAACGGGCCACTCGAGCGTGCACAGGGCACCTGGGTGGTCACACACTAGCAAAACTGATACGGGCGCCCTTAAACGAAATGACCCGACTTGAATGTGCCCGGTCGGGCGACCTCACGCAGTGCGACATGGTGCGCCCGATCGAACAATGCCACAAGGGAGAAAATGGAAAATGGGCTGCCTAAACATGCACAAGGCACCTGGGTAGTCACAATTTAGCAAAACTGATACGGGCGCCCTCGAACGAAACGGCCCGACCTGACCCGAACGCACCCAGTTGGGCGACCTCACACGGTGCGACATGATGCGCCTGACCGAATGATGCCACAAGGGAGAACATGGAAAAAGGGTTGCCCGAATGTGCACAAGGGACTCAGGCAATCATAACTTAGAAAAACTTATACAGGCACCCTCGAACAAAACGACCCAACCTGAATGCACCTGGTCGGGCGACCACATATGGCGTGACATGGCGTGCCCGACCAAATGATGCCACAAGGGAGAAAACAGAAAACGGGCCACCCGAATGTGCACAAGGCACCCTGGGGGTCACAACTTAGCAAAACTGATACGGGCGCCCTCGAACGAAACGATCCGACTTGACCCGAACGTGCCCGGTTGGGTGACCTCACACGGCGTGCCCGACCGAACAATGCCACAAGGGAGAAAACGGAAAACGGGCTGCCTGTTCGTGTACAAGGGACCCGAGTGGTCATAACTTAGTAAAACTAATATGGGCACCCTCGAACGAAAGGGCACAACTTGACTCGAACACGCCTGGTCGGGCGACCTCACATGGCGCGACATGGCGCGCCCGACTGAATGATGCCACAAGGGAACAAACGAAAAAAAACCTACCCGAACGTGCACAAGGGACCTGGGCGGTCACAAATAGAAAAACTGATACAGGTGCCCTTGAACAAAATGGCCTGACCGAATGCGCCCGGTTGGGCGCCGACCTCACACGATGCGACACGACGCGCCTGAATGAACGTCGATGCCACAAGGGAGAAAACAGCAAATGAGCCGCACGAACGTGCACAAGGCACCCGCATGGTCACAACCTAGAAAAAATGATACGGGCGCCCTCGAACGAAGCAGCCCAACCCGACCTAAATGCGCCTGGTCGGGCGACCTCACATAGTGCGACACGGTGTACCCGACCGAACAATGCCACAAGGAAAGAAACGAAAAATGGGCTGCCGGAACATGCATAAGTGACTCGAGCGATCACAAATTAGAAAAAATAATACGGGCACCCTTGAACGAAACAACCCGAGCAGAACGCGCCTAGTCGGGCGCTGACCTCACACGGTGCGACACAATGTGCTTGAATGAACGTCGATGCCACAAGGGAGCAAACAGAAAACGAGCCGCCCGAACGTGCACAAGGCACCCAGATGGTCACAACTTAGCAAAACTAATACGGGCACCCTCGAACGAAACGACCCAACTTGAATGCACTTGGTCAGGCAACCTCACAGTGTGGCACGACATGGTGCGCGCGACCGAACGATGCCATAAGGGAGTAAACGGAAAATGGGCCACCCGAACATGCACAAGGCACTTGGGTGGTCACAACTTAGAAAAACTGATACAGGCGCCCTAGAATAAAATGGCAAATGGCCTGACCTGAACGTGCCTGGTCAGGTGACCTCACACAGCGCAACATGGCACACCCGACCAAACGATGCCATAAGGGAGCAAATGGAAAATGGGCCACCCGAACTTGCACAAGGCACCCAGGCAATCACAACTTAGCAAAATTGATACGAGCACCCTCAAACAAAACAGCCCACCTTGACCCAAATATGCCGGGTCAGGTGATCAAACATGGCGTGCTCGACCAAACGATGCCACAAGAGATAAAATGGCAAACGTGCCACCCAAACGTGCATAAGGCACCCAGGCGGTCAAAACTTAGAAAAACTGATATGGGCGCCCTCGAACGAAATGACCCGACCTGAATGCGCCTGGTCGAGCAATCTCACACGCCGCGACATGGTGTGCCCAACTAAATGATGCCATAATGGAGCAAATGGAAAACGGGCCACCCGAACGTGCACAAGGCACCTAGGGGATCACAACTTAGCAAAACTAATACGGGCGCCCTCGAACGAAACGGCCCGACCTGACTTGAACGCCCCTGGTCGAGCAACCTCACATGGCACAACACGGTACGGCCGACCGAACAATGCCACAAGGGAGAAAATAGAAAATGGGCCACCCGTTCGTGTACAAGGGACCCAGACGGTCACAACTTAGAAAAATTGATACGGGTGCCCTCGAACGAAATGACCCGAATCGAACGCACCCGATCGAGCGACCTCACACGGTGCGACATGATGCGCCCGAACGAATGATGCCACAAGGGAGAAAACGACAAACGAGCCACCCGAACGTGCGCAAGGCACCTGGGCAGTCACAACTTAGCAAAACTTATATGGGTGCCCTCGAATGAAATAATGCGACCCGAATGCGCCCCGTCGGGCAACCTCGCATGGCGCGACATGGCGCGCCGAACTGAACAATGCCATAAGGGAGAAAATGGAAAACGGGCTGCTCGAAGGTGCACAAGGCACCTGAGCGGTCACAACTTAGCAAAACTGATACGAGCGCCCTCGAATGAAATGGCCCAACCCGACCAAAATGCGTCGGGTCGGGTGACCTCACACGGCGCGACACGACGCGCCCGACCGAATGAAGCCACAAGGGAGAAAATGACAAATGGGCCACCCGAACGTGCACAAGGGACACAACTTAGCAAAACTAATACGGGCGCCCTCGAATGAAACAGCCCGAACAGAACGCACCTGGTCGGGCGCCGACCTCACACGGAGCGACACGACGCACCCGAACAAACGTCGATGCCACACGGGAGAAATTAGCAAACGAGTTGCCCGAACGTGCACAAGGCACCCAGGCAGTCATAACTTAGCAAAATTGATACGGGCGCCCTCGAACGAAACTGCCTAACCCGACCCGAACATGCTCGGTCGGGCGACCTCACACGGTGTGACACGGCGCGCCCGAATGAATGATGCCACAAGGGAGAAAATGGAAAACGGGCCGCCCGAACGTGCACAAGGGACCGAGGCAGTCATAACTTAGCAAAACTGATATGGGCACCCTCGAACGAAATGGCCCAACCGAAACACGCCCGGTCAGGCACCAACCTCACACAGCGCGACACAATGCACCCAAATGAACGTCGATGCCACAAGGGAGAAAACAGAAAACAAGCCGCCCGAACATGCACAAGGCACTCAGGTGGTCACAACTTAAAAACTGATATGGGCGCCCTCGAACGAAACGACCTGAACCAACCTAAATGTGCCCGATCAAGCGACATCACATGGTGCGACAGGGCGTGCCTGACCGAGCGATTACACAAGGGAGAAAATAGCAAACGGGCCACCCAAATGTGCACAAGGTGCCCGAGCAGTCACAGCTTAGCAAAACTGATATGGGTGCCCTCGAACAAAATGACCTGACCCAAATGCGCCCGGTTGGGAGACCTCACAGTACGACATGACACAACGTGCTTGACTGAATGATGCCACAAGAGAGCAAATAGAAAATGGGCCACCCAAATGTGCAAAAGGCACCCGGGTAGTCAAAACTTAGCAAAACTGATACGGGCGCCCTCGAACGAAATGACCCAACCTAAATGAGCCCGGTCAAGCGACATCACACGACGCGACATAGCGCGCCTGACCGATCGATGCCATAAGGGAGAAAATGGCAAACGGGCCGCCCAAACATGCACAAGGTGTTAGTATGAATCCTTTGTCGAAGTGTAAGAAAAAGGACCACTTTAGCTATGCATAACTAATAGCCCTAACAACAAAAGTGGCTGCCAATATCTTCAGATCTGCGGTTAGTTGAACAAGAAAAGAGCTGCAAAAAACCAGATCTATGCATGGAAAAACATTAAGCAGTAAAAACAAGGGTTTGCTCCATATACCAATAGACAAGACAAGAACAATTTTTGAAAGAATTTTTGTATTAATTGGGCACCTGGGAGGAAAACAAGAAGGCGTATCCAATTCTCCTCAGTGGGATGGGTTCTTGGAAGTCCTCAGCACTTCAGATCTAAGATTTCTCTCTCTTTTTGGTGTAGAAAACCCAATGCAAAGAATAGAGCTCAATGGGAGCTCACACAGAAAATGATGGAAAAATGTGACCAAGTGTATAGATCCAGAGTGATCTAATAGGCAACAAAAGG
This sequence comes from Pinus albicaulis, assembly GCA_034641835.2. NCBI lineage: Eukaryota > Viridiplantae > Streptophyta > Pinopsida > Pinales > Pinaceae > Pinus > Pinus albicaulis. Next base: position 1,368,658,921 of record CM076572.1, on the reverse strand, counting down.
TGAAGAATGGTAAGAAAAACCCTCCTATTTATAACAAAATATTGGGTCATTCTAGATCTTGGTGCATGATTAAAATAATGTTAACCAAATCTAGATCCACCTTTTATGGAATATTTTATTATATTTGTTGGAGGGAAAAAAGTATTTGACTTGGGTCAAATCCCTTTATTTGTTAATAATAAATAAATAAATGATTTATTTATCTTTTTAAGGAAGTGGTTGAAGGATAATTAAATAAATAATGATTTATCTAATTATTTGTGGGTGATTTGGTAATATTTAACAAGGAATATATCTAAATAAGATTTAAATAATTATTCCTAGAAAATAATAAGATAAATAAAGGTTTATCTAATTAATTTCTTTGTTTTTAGGTTAAACATGACTGGGAATAATAATTAAATTATGGTTTAATTAATTATTCCATGAGGAAAATCAAACAAATATAGGTTTGTTTAATATTTCCTTTTGGGGTTTCCTGTTTGGACCATAAACAACCTAATAAATGTGTTTTATTAAGTTATTTAACATAGTGAAGGCAATTTTACTTAGGGTAAAATTGGTCTTACATGGTGTACTTGGGTCCATCTAATGATAATAGGTTAGATGACCAAAAAATGGTGTAACAGATTTCCCCCCAGCGTGCGAGTGTCAGGAGAAAATCGTATGACCGAAGTACGTTGTAAGAACTCAATCACTAGACAACAAAAGGGAAGTTAGAGAGAGAAATGCAAGGTAGATAGTGTGCTGAAGAACTAGACCCTGAGGAGACGAGACTCGCAGGTGCAACAAGTCTCTTTTTATGAGAGGGTACCTATGCTGAAGGCGGCGGGGGAGGCATACCTATGCTCGCCGAGACAAAGTACAAAATAATAGTGTGTCCGGTAAACAAGGGACCGAACCATAAAGTACAGTTGGCATAATCACGAGCTAGATAAAAATACAATGAGAAATCCCACATACATGTTGTGCCTGGGATAACAGCCAGGACTGATACAATAATATCTGAGTACATGAGATACAAATACAACCCAAATGCCCCCTGTAAATGGGGAAGGGCTCACAAAATCTGACTGATACATGCAAATCAAAGAGGCGCCGCAAGTGGCTAAGGCCAACATCATCAAATATCTGGAGCTGCATCGAAGGCTGCAAGGAGGAGGTCATCCGGGCATGTGGGGGGCTACCTGCAGGGCCACCCCCTCATGAGGGTTGAGCCATCTCACACACACCCGAGAATCATCAAGAGCTGCTGCTGTATCACTGAACCATCAAGTATACGGATCTTGGTCATGCTGAAAGGAGCTGGAGTGGAGAAACAATCAAGTCAAAGGGAAATGAGAGATCCCTTTGCCTGATCCGAGGCACCGAACAAGAGTGGAAGCTGGAACCAAGGTACACCGCCCTCTAGACCTGGCTTCTGGAATGAATGAGATGATGTCGACAGAAGGAGGTCCGCCATAGGTGAGGCAATGAGAGATCCTCAACTAAGGCATGAGAGAAAATAGTAGAGCGACGGACAGACTGACACTAATGATGATAGTGAAATGGAAAGGACTGAGTAGCGAATGGACGACTTCCCTTGTTAGAGCATAAAGGGCATGAATGACATGGTAGCGACTGACACAATATCATAAGGGATAGGGGATAGTGGGATTGAAGGTCATAATGTGCGACACAAGAGAGAGACCAAGAAATGAAGGATGGAGGGCTATAGCGGGGTACAAAGGGACTCGGGATAGACTCCATGAATGCGATGATGACTCAACTTGGATGCTCTAAACAAGGGCGACTTGATGGTGCTGCCACACAGTAAAGGTCCAATGGGGGACCATGAAAACATGAGTACAAGATGGGAACTCATGACGAAAATCGACACGAACAAAGACAAGTAAGGAGGCAAAATGGTGCCCCAAGTACAAGTGTCGTAAGTGAGGAAATTCGATTTTAAGGAGAGGTGAAGTGACCCTTCTTGGACAAAATGTGTCCTGGTGAAGTATCAAATCACAAAAAACTAATAGATACCCATTTGAGGGCTCAGTGAGAGCTTTCCAACGGTGCAGACGGTTTGTCAAACGGGGCTACGGTATGGTCGGAGCAGTCGAAAGAAGAAACAGGGGTTCTCTTTTAATAAGGTAGTTTTCTCTCCAAATTCACTCATTTGCTATTGTTGCTGTGGTGAATGTAGAGAGGAGAGAAGGCCCTAAATCTTGTAGTGAGCATAGCGGACAAACCGACCGTTGGAATCGAGATCTGTCAGTTGCAGGTAAGAGGCCTAACCTTACTCTTTCATTTTGATGGATTGAAAGTTCAGTTTAGGGCCCAAAATCTTAGGAAGAGACCCTCCTTCATCTCTACGGCCGGGTCGCACTTTTTGGGCCAAAAAGTGCGACCTGGGAAGCAGGTTTTATGGCAAAAACTGCGACCTATCCCAGAATTGGGCAGAAAACTGCAACCTAGGAGATGAGGGGGTTTTGGTGCTGTTTTATGGCTGAGAGTTGGGTTTTTTTGTGTTTGGTTATGGTATTCCCGATCTGTATGCTGACAAAGATGATGTTTTTGTGCAGGTATGGCAGATTTACGGGTTAACTGGAGAGAGAGAGACGTGGGTACATTACGGGCAGAGATCCAAGTGGATCAGGGTGTCCGTCGTGTGTTGGCCAGGTTTGGGGTTCTAAAGTTTTTGGAGAACCCTTTGATGAGAGCAAGAGAGCCTTTGTTGTCCCGGATTATCAGTTACTGGGATCCAGAGCATGAGGTCTTTGTAGTGCAGGGGCACAGGATCGAACTGACAGTCCAGGATGTGTATTTCCTGACGGGTCTCCCGCCACTGGGGATGGTGGGAAACACGCAGCCAGTATTACCGCGGGGGAGGCATATCATGGATTTTGTGGAGTGACATTGTCGACCGAGTCTCCAAGTCAAGGGGACTCGGATACCGATTGGGGATCTAGAGAGACTAGAAACCCGTGCAGTGGCCGCAGCTGTGTTGCGTATCCTGGGCAACCAGGCACTCCATCACATCACTGGGGGGCAGATGATGATTTTGGAGAGTGTGTTGAGTGGGACCTACTATGGGTGGGCCCAAATGATGCTGGTGTCACTAAAACGACAGTTGTCGCTCTGCAAGCGGCAAGTGAACCACGATTGCTCGTATGGGACTTTATTGTGCGCCTTCTTCTTTGAGAAGATCCCGACCTTGCGGCCTCGTATACAGCTTCCAGATGGGGGCCCGAGAGAGCCCAGGATGCACCGGTGGGGGTGGCTACTGTGCCGAGGAGGAGGAGGGGCGGTCGGGCGAGTGTTTCGACCTGAGTTTTTTGCCCATTGGGATCAAATGCCATTATACATAGACGACTATCCCTATAGTGGGATGAGTTATTGTGGAGATCCGGACCTGCCACTTCTGCCTGGTCGAGTATGGGGGCCCGATGGTAAGTGACAGATTTCTATTCTTTTATGGGCATGTTAAAGTTTTTGAATAGTAGCTAGGGTATTGATTCATGGAATTTTGGTATGCAGATATAGCTCCGGTAAAACCGGCCGGATACATGGGACGACCGGCAGCATCTGGAGCTGCAGGTCCGAGTGGGTCAAGAGCAGTGCATAATGAGGATGCGGTCGCCCTTCTGGAGGACATCCGCCGTAGATGCAAAAGGTTACTGACCAGAGTATCAGAGCGTGGGTGGCAGGACTTAGACGACCAGTACATAGAGCCATGTATTGGTCTACCCTCGGAATGGCGAGGTGTCATGCGGCGCATGGCGATGGCCGGTCAGGGGATGCGTGATCTACAGGCTGCAGGGGTAGAGCCATTGGCTCGGGATCCGCCAGATAGTGATTAGGTGTGGGGCATGTGGTGCCCCCTAGTGTGTATGTAGGGGCAGTTGGTGCCCCCAGTTTTGAGTTTTTTGTAACATGCTATGGGCATGTCATATGTATCAGAGTAGATGGACTCTAAACACATGTTTTGCGACACATATTATGGATATGCATCATTTTTTAATGATTATAAATGTTTTTATCTTCCTTGTAAATCTTGATGTGATAAATACCAATCTAAATTGTAGTTTGATACTATCTCCACTAGTGATTCTGTTTCTCTTGGTACATGGTCGGCATTGCTGGTGGAAAATACACGTATCAGAGTTTGACTTATAAATAGTGTCATGACACGGGTTATGCACACGATAAACACCATTTAGTTGCATGACAAGAAGTAGGGAATCCAAACGAACGTGCAGATGGAGGATGCGATGGAAGAGGGCATCAGCTAAGAGACCACGTACTGCATCATATTCGGCCTGATTGTTGGTGGTAGAACCAATGCAGTCTTCGTTGGAGAGAACGAGGGCATGCAAGGGGGTGAAGATGGCCCAACCTGCCGACGCTAGATTCCGGGAGTAACGACTTGCACCATTGGCGTAACCGATAAAGGGTGTGGATGGGGGGTCCTGCGGAATGGTGTTACAAGACAACAAATGAGGGGAGGAGAGACAATGACGGCAGCGTGAGTGTACAAAAGACATCGAGTGGCAACAACGGGAGGGAGTGCAAGGAGTAGGATGACTATGACTCATATACGAACTAGAGGGTGGTATATGAGGGTTATCGGAATTATGGCGAGGACTCAGGTTGCAAAGGTCAACAGAGATACGGGTGGAGTGATCTCGTGTATGGGTAGAAAAGAGAGGGTCAGGCGAAACACCAGGGGAGGATGCAGGGGGACTAGGCTCCAAGTGTCTCGCAGAGGAGGATAGGTAAAGAATTGTCATAGTAGACTTTGTCATCTGAACATCAGGGGGGGGAATGTCGATGGGAGTAGGGGGATCCTCAGGCTGGCCCGAAGCATACTGCGCGAGAATGGGAGAGGCGGATTGATTTTGTTCAACCTCATACTCTCGGACTACCTCTAAAGAGGTGCGGTAATGCGTGAGGTGAGGACAATGGTGGGAGTAATGGCCATGAACACTGCAGAAAGCAAGGGGTTTGTTGGTGCGGAGAGTCTTGGGGTTCTTGGTTATGGACGAAGAAGGAGTGGAGGCTTCAGGGACCATAGATTCGGGGAATGCGACTTTAACCATGGGATGAATACGGGGTAACTCGGGACAAGCATGGGTCCCTGGACCGACGGCGGCACTCCTGGACCTGGCTGCGGGCGGAGGGCGGGGTCGATCGTGGTGGTCTTGTCTTTGGGTGCCCCCTTGCAAGCTTTCCTTTCTTCAGGGAGCGTCACGGCGAGGAGAAGGGTCTCGGGAGGTCTTTGAGGCACGATGGCACGGAGGAAGCAAAGAGGGGACCGGTTGGGCGGTGTCGAAGCCATGGGGTTTGGGACGACCGAGAGGGGTAAACGTGGAGGATGGTACGAGACGGTATGCTAAAGGTCGAGGATTAAGGAGAGGGTGAGCGCGGCGGGGACGAATATACTCGGGAGGGGAGCCGAGAAGGTGTACGCCGGCGGGGTAATGACCGGGAGGGATGGCTCGAGATGGTTGGGCACAGAGGCCGATCCGGGGGGGATAAGGGGTTCGGGAGATGGCCATGGGGGGAGGGCTAGAAGGAGGAGGTCCGACTGGCTGAGATGAAGGGCTAGGAGCGGGTTGCAGTGGGTGAGGTTGAATCGGAGGTTGCTGACTAGCCGAAGTGGGTCGCTTAAGGGCGACCCGAGACGATTGCATCATGCAAACATTCGATAAGCTGGGATCAGAGATAGGAGGCGGGGGGAGACCAGGGAAAGTTCCAAGCAAAGAGGAGTCTTTGTAGACGCCGGGAGAGACACTGGTCAAGGAATCGACGGTTTTCTTATTGGCTACGGAAGAGATGGTCGTCTCAGGGGAGGTCTGAGACTTTGGCTCATGATAAGTCAACTGGTCGATGGTGACTATCTTTCCATTGTGAGGAAAAGACATCTTGCGAAAAACCGCGGATGGGACAACAGACATGGCATAGGTGTAGCTTCGCCCGGGCGCGGTGTTGTAGTCTGGCGGGCGTCTATGACTTGTCAACGCAAACAGTCTTACGGCGAGGGTGATAGGAAAATTACGAAACGAATGACGTGGTGGGAGGCATGACCGTCCCATGCTCGAAGGGTGATCGTGGAAGGGGCTAGCTCAGGGGATCCGAGTTGCTTCCAAACCGAAGCGGACATCACGCAGGTGGATGCCCCCTCATCAATTATGCACCGGGACACGTTGGCGTTCCATATCTTGACTGGGATTTGGAAGGCGACGGAAGGAGGAAGGGGAGGATGGTCCGATTGAGTGGCGTCGAAGACAATCATTTGGTCATCAGCAGGATCTACAGCGCCCACGACAGATAGCAGAGCCTTCTTTTGGGAAGGGAACGACTGGAGGAGTTCCAGTGTGGAAATGGCAGCAAGAGATTGCGCCAAATCATCTACTATGCTATACGAATGAGCAGCTCGACCAGAAGCAGCATTTCGACATAATGGTCCCTTAGGAATCTTTGGATGGACCTCAACTTTGGGTTGAGGGATATGTAAGGGGCCATTGGATGTCGAAAGAGGCTTTGTAGAACCGGAAGAAGAGGACTCGGGGGCAGACTGAGCGGGAGGCTTGGGGTACTGGCGAGACCGAGTTTGAAGGTGAAGGTCGATGGTTGGCGATGGATCAGAGGTCATCATGAGGATCTGGTAATCGGAGGAACCAGAAATGGAGGGTGGAGTGGAGACCCACCCGTCAGGTGGTTGGGTAGCCACGAATCCTTGCTGAGGGAAAGGATCGGTAAACACAGCTGGTTGAGTAGTGGCCACATTAGGGGGAGTGTGAGGGGAGGCATGTTGTCTGCGCAATGTGGCTTGAGACTCCAACATCTGCCGCATCTATGGTAAAAGGGGACAATCGTGGGTGTAATGACCGTAAACACCGCAACACGAACAAGGCTTGTTGGTACGAAGAGGCCTGTCCGGCTTGGGCTGAGTGCCCTGTTGCTGGTTAGCAGTGTTAGGGTAAAAACCTTGAGGATTGGGTCCACAAGTACCAGGGGCAGATTGATTTGGATTTCCTCTCCACCTTCTTTGAGAAGAAGGGGGATTAGTCGCACCTGTCTGACACCCCTTTGAAAAGGGAAATTTGTCGATCTTTGATGGCTGGGGTTGAGGAGGCAAGGGAGGTGGAAGCGCATATGCTGGAGGAGCTGGCACACCAGGCTGCAGATAAGGTAATGGTTAGGTTGGGCAACATTGAGGTAAGCAAGAGGTTGGGCAAAAGGAGGAGGCATGCCGTATCCTGGGTACATGCTACCGAGAGGGGGAAGAGTGCTAGAGGTGCTGGCCCCTCCCTGAGGGAGACCGTAGCCCATAGGAGGTTGAGAATACGGATGGGAAAGGGCTCCAATGATACCGTCGGTGGAATGAGATGCCCCCGGGGCGTTAGCGCCACCGGTCCTGGGGAGGTCAGGAAGGACGGTATAAACATAACCAGACTGAGCGTAGATCAGGTCATATTTCAGGGCTACTTGGAGGGCGGCTTCTTTGGTTTGAGGGAAATGGGAGGCGACATCTTTGCCGATGGGAGCTAAGAGAGAGTGAAGGAACCGGTCCATACAGATCCGATCTTCGAAGGGGGGAGCTCGACATAAGCTGCGTCTTCGTCGCCATTCCTGAACATGGGTAGAAAGGCGGGTCGAAGATGTTTGCTTAAAGGAAGTCAAGAGCTCCGTACCAATATCGTATCGGAGAGGGAGTTGGAAGTAAGATAAAAAGGCTTGGGTAATGGTTGCAAAGGTGGTATGGGAAGAGGTGGCTTGGTCTACATACCATTTAGAAGCTTCGCCGGTAAGTGTGCGTTGGAACAAACGAAGATGAATGGAGTCATCGGTACTGGAATTGGAGGAACACCACATGTTGAAAGATGACATGAATGGTTGGATCTTCTCCGACAAGGCCTTGAACTTAGCGGGATGTCGGAGGAGCTTGGATTTTGGCATAGCGGGCCAACCAACATTATCGCGGATAGGGTCATTGAAATCAGGCGATTGAAATGGGGAGAGGCCTGCAATGTATGGCGGCAAGGGTATGGCCGAGTAGTTCTGTGGCGGTTACGCACCAGCGTATTTCAGCCATTAGGGCACAGGCCTTGTCGCGGTGGGCACGGGCCCGGACCTGGGGAAGGTGACAGGGGGAGAACCAGGAGGAGAAGGAGAACCCAATGAATCAGAAGAGGAGTTGGAGTGCAGACTCGGAGGAGGACTGGCTCGACGACGGCGGGACGGAGCAGGTCAATCGACCGGAAACTGAGGGTGAAGGCCAAGAAGTCTCCGGGAAAGGCACCTTGGGGGCGCAATGATGACGGGAAGAAGGAAACCGACAAGGGAAAAAAGGGATAGAATCAAGTGAGGTCAAGAGCAGAAAATGTGCAGTGACAATTGATTTTAGAGTCTTTGCTAGGCGGTGTTAACCAGGCGCTTCTTCACTTAGGGTCAGTGCGGGGCGTGCGTTAATTTTAATTTTAAAATACATACCGTGTCGAAACTGAAAAAAAGAATTAATGCTACGTAACGAAAATACGTCTGGGAAAACGATTATATAATGCTGAAATAACAAAAAATTAACAGCTACTATTGCATCTATCTAACCCAAGGAGGCGGGTCCCTCAAAACTAGTCTAAAAAAAGGGAAAAAATATAGTCAAAACACACTGAAAAAAGGCCAATAGATCAAAGGTCGGGAGGGACAGGGATCTAAAGGATAAAGCTGCTGAAAAGAGGTGCAGATCACAGCCAAGAGACAGAGGCAAGGTGGCTGGAAAAAGGGAGGAAATCAGAAAAAAGCGGAAAGGACGGGGAGGAGGTCCTAAAAAGAGGTCCAAACAAAACGACAAGAGGTGATTTGAAAGGAAGAAAGGCTGATTTAAAGGGATCTAAAGAGGAGGTTTCAGATCTAAAAAAGGGAAGGCTGAAACTCTGAAAAATAGACGGCTGAAATAGCTAAAACTCTTCCACAAAAAGTGGAGGGTACTGAAGCCCTAGGGGGCTAGGTTCCCACTTAGATGAGTAAAAACAGATCAGAACTAGGTCAAAGCGGGCTGAGACAGAGGCTGGGAAACCCTGACAGAAGCTTCAACAAAACCCAGAAAAATTGCAGAAAAACCACTGAAAAATTGGCAGGTCGCTGGTTCTGACTTGTTTTCAGTGCAGGTCGCAGAAAAGAGGCTGAAAAGTGCGACCTGGAGGTCCAGGTCGTAGTTTTTGGGCTGAAAAGTGCGACCTCCCGTTCCAGTTGTCTCGGCGACAGATTTTCGGAAAAGTTGCCGTCTCAGTTGCGGCTGATGTCGCTTACCTGCGCAATAGGGCCAGAAACACGCGGAGGTTAAAAATTTTAATGTCTTAGGGTTTTATGTGAGAAAAACAACATAAAAATAGAAAAAAATAAACAGCTGAAAAGAAACCCTAGGGACTGAAGTAGCTGGATATGCAGGAATATGAAAAACGACAGCGGTCGTAATTTAAAACCAGTGTGGAGTTGCCATTTGTTAGTATGAATCCTTTGTTGAAGTGTACGAAAAAGGACCACTTTAGCTACGCATAACTAATATCCCTAACAACAAAATTGGCTGCCAATATCTTCAGATCTGCAGTTAGTTGAACAAGAAAAGAGCTGCAAAAAACCAGATCTATGCATGGAAAGACATTAAGCAGTAAAAACAAGGGTTTGCTCCATATACCAATAGACAAGACAAGAACAATTTTTGAAAGAATTTTTGTATTAATTGGGCACCTGGGAGAAAAACAAGAAGGCGTATCCAATTCTCCTCAGTGGGATGGGTTCTTGGAAGTCCTCAGCACTTCAGATCTAAGATTTCTCTCTCTTGTTGGTGTAGAAAACCCAATGCAAAGAATAGAGCTCAAAGGGAGCTCACACAACAAATAATGGAAAAATGTGACCAAGTGTATAGATCGAGAGTGATCTAATAGGTAACAAAAGGTGAAGAATGGTAGGAAAAACCCTCCTATTTATAACAAAATATTGGGTCATTCTAGATCTTGGTGCATGATTAAAATAATGTTAACCAAATCTAGATCCACCTTTTATGGAACATTTTATTATATTTGTTGGAGGAAAAAAGTATTTGACTTGGGTCAAATCCCTTTATTTGTCAAAAATAAATAAATAAATGATTTATTTATCTTTTTAAGGAAGTGGTTGAAAGATAATCAAATAAATAATGATTTATTTAATTATTTGTGGGTGATCTGGTCATATTTAACAAGGAATATTATCTAAATAAGATTTAAATAATTATTCCTAGAAAATAATAAGATAAATAAAGGTTTATCTAATTATTTTCTTTGTTTTTGGGTTAAACATGACTGGGAATAATAATTAAATTATGGTTTAATTAATTATTCCATGAGGAAAATCAAACAAATATGGGTTTGTTTAATATTTCCTTTTGGGGTTTCATGTTTGGACCATAAACAACCTAATAAATGTGGTTTATTAAGTTATTTAACATAGTGAAGGCAATTTTACTTAGGGTAAAATTGGTCTTACATGGTGTACTTGGGTCCATCTAATGATAACAGGTTAGATGACCAAAAAATGGTGTAACACAAGGCACCCGGGCAGTCACAACATAGCAAAACTGATATGGGCGCCCTCAAACGAAACGACTTGACCCGACCCGAACGCGCCCGGTCGGGCGACCTCACATGGTGCGACACGGTGCACCCAACTGAATGATGCCACAAGGGAGCAAACAGCAAAAGGGCCACCCGAACATGCACAAGGCACCCGGGCGGTCACAACTTAGCAAAACTGATACGGGCGCTCTCGAACGAAATGGCCTAACCCGACCCAAACACGCCTGGTCGGGTGACCTCACACAGCACGACACGACGCGCCCGACCAAATGAATCCACAAGGGAGAAAATGGAAAATGGGCTACCAAAATGTGCATAAGGCATCTGGGCAGTCACAACTTAGCAAAACCGATACAGGCGCCTCGAACGAAACGACCTAATGTGAACGTGCCCGATCGGGCGAGCTCACACGGCGTGACACGGCGCGCTTGACCGAACAATGCCACAAGGGAGCAAACAGAAAATGGTCCTCCTGAATGTGCACAAGGCACCCGAGCAATCACAAACTAGCAAACTGATACGGGCGCCCTCGAACAAAACGGCCCGACCCGACTGAAACGCGCCCGGTCGGGCGACCTCACATGGTGCGACATGGCGCGCCCGACCGGACGATGCCACAAGGGAGAAAATGACAAACGGTCTGCCTAAATGTGCACAAGGGACCTGGGTGGTCACAACTTAGCAAAATTGATACGGGTGCCCTCGAACAAAATGACCCGACCTGAACACGCCCGGTCGGGCGACGTCACACGACACGCCCGAACGAACAATGCCACAAGGGGAAAAATGGCAAACAGGCCATTCGAATGTGCACAAGGCACCCAGGAAGTCACAACTTAGCAAAACTAATATGGGCACTCTCGAACAAAATGGCCCGACCTGGACGCGCCCGGTCAGGCGACCTCACACTGCGCGATACGGCGTGCCCGACCGTGGTTGGGGGCACACATTAAAAGTGAACCAAGGAGTGAGCGCATCACGTCTTTAATATTTTATGAAACTCCTTAGAAGTCCCATCATAACCACCTTCCATCTTCATCACAATGTGATATGTCAACTAAAGATATCTTATTATGTTGCTCCAACCATTCAAAAGGGGGACCCAAGTTAGATTATTATTTATTAAAGGAGAGGCCAAAGAAATTAATTTACAAACCGTCGCAATAGCAACACTTAGCCCAAATTGTTGCAAGAGCGAAACTTAGCCCAAACCGTCGCAAGAGCGAAACTTAGCCCAAACCGTTGCAAGAGCGACACTTAACCCAAACTGTCGCAATAGTGACAATTGTTCCCAAACTGTCGCAATAGCGACGTTTTCCTCCAAACGTCACAATAGCGGCACATAGCTCTAATCCGTCGCAATTCCAACGCCTTTTCCCAAACTGTTACAATTCCAACGCTTTGCTACAAACGTCGCAAGACCGACACTAACTTCTATGTGTCGCAATACCGACACTTGTCTCCAAACGTCGGTATAGCGACAGTTGTGGGCGGGATTTGAAAAATTATAAATTTTGCGGAAATTTCTGACATTTGGTCAAAAGTGTCGGAATTTCTACCAAATGTACTAGTATACTGGTGTACTAATTTGTGTTTTGTTTTTAAGCGGTGAATTTTGGTTCTTGATCTACGGAATGTTGGGTATGTGTTATATTCTTTCCACGACTAATCACGCGTGGGGGGGTAAGAGGGGGGCGATAGCCCCGCTTTTCTCTGGGCACAACGGGGGTGCAGTAGCCCCCCCTGTCGGGGTTTGGGGCAGCGCCTTGGCAAAATTTTTTTGGTCCTTAATTTCCAGTGGGCGGTCCGCGCCCATGGTTTTGTGCATGGTTTTGCACATGGTTTTGGGGTATGATGGTTTTCAGCCCCTGGTATTTTTGTAGATCCGGTCAAGGGAACTACAGTTATGTTCTAATCCAGGGTTAATGGATTGGGGTTTATGTATGCTTCGGCATGTATATATATGTGTTGTAACACTAAAAGGAATATAATGAAAAATCAAGCTGGTCGTCCCGATTTGGGATCCAGGGGAAAATCTCTGTGTTTATCTGTTTTATGTTTTATGCTCTCGCTATTGTTTATTTTTTGTTATAAGATTCATGTGTAGATAATTTCTGTTCAGGGTTAAAACCTACATTTGGTATCAGAGCTGTTTCGGCTTCAAGGGGACGCCTTTGTTGTTGAGGGTTTTTTGCTCGAGCCTGTGGTAGACCCTGTGCAGTGGGAGATCTGCGGGATCGATTCTTGCGGTGAAAGAATATGGCGAGCGGCGGAAAGATAGAGATCGAGAAATTTAATGGTCAGAGTTTTGAGTTGTGGAAGCTCAAGATGGAGGATCTGGCCGGTGGGATAAAGATCGGGTTGATCCCAGATCCAGGTGACTGGGCAACGGAAATGAGCGATGAAATTCAGAAGAAACTGGATCGGAAGGCTAAGAGCACAATACGGTTGTGTGTCTCAGATTCAGTATTGTTGAATGTATCTCGGGAAGCTACGGCGAAGAATTTGTGGGAAAAACTTGGGACTTTGTACCAATCTAAGTCTCTGGTGAATAAGTTGTTCCTGCGGAAAAAGCTGTATAACCTGAGGATGAAGGATGGAGACTCGGTGACAGAGCATCTGAACGCCTTCAATACTGTGGTAAGTCAGTTGTCATCTATTGATATTAAAATCTCAGATGAAGATAAGTGCATCAGTTTGTTGTGCTCTCTACCAGACTCGTGGGACAGTCTGGTTATTGCAATAGGTAGCAATACAACTACCTTGAATTTGATGACATTGTCTCAGCCTTGTTGTCGGAGGAAATGAGACGGAGAAATATGGAGGGTCAGAATGGAGATGCCTTATCTGTACGAGGAAGGTCCCAGAACAGAAACAAGAATAAGGTTTCGAGTGGGAGATCTAAATATAGAGGGAGATCTAAATCTCCTGGAAATTTTGTAAAGGTGTGCTGGAAATGCGGAAAGGAAGGACACTACAAAAAGGAATGCAGATCTAAAGCTCCTGAGAAAGGAAAGGGATCTGATGAAGCTCCTTCTGCAGAGGCAAAAACCACCTCGGATGAAGGTGGGGATGTGTATTTGACTTCTTCTTCAAATACACATGTAGAACATGAGTCATGGTTTATTGACTCGAGTGCATCCTTTCACTTCACTCCCCATAGAGAGTGGTTCTGTGAGTATGAGAAATATGATGGCGGTGATGTCTTCCTAGGGGATGATAGGAAGGCCTGAATTTTTGGACATGGAAAATTCAAGCTGAAGCTGCAAGGTGGAAGGATTCGAACGCTTCCTGGTGTTCTGCATATTCCTGCATTGGCTAGAAATCTGATTTCTGTAAGAAAGATGGATGATGCAGGTGTAAAAACAGTGCTCGAGAAAGATGCCTGCAAGATGGTTCGGGAGCACCGGTATTAATGTGGGGAGTTCAGACTGGAACTCTGTACAAGCTACAAGGTAGCATTGTTATTGATGGGTGTAATAGTTATGTGGTTCCTAAAAGTGGAGCGGAAAGCCTAGCTGTCTCTAGAGAAAAGACCATGCTATGGCATCAAAGGCTTGGACATATTGGAGAGAAGGGCCTTTGGATACTACATAGAAATGGTATGGTATAAGGTATGTCTAATTGCTCTCTGGATTTCGATTTCTATGAACATTGTGTATATGGGAAGCAGAATCGGGTGAGTTTTCCTTCTAGTGCTAAGAGGGCGAACAAGATATTAGAACTTGTGCACAGTGATGTGTTTGGACCTGTGTCAATTCCTTCACTAGGAAAGTCTGTGTACTATGTTTCATTCATAAATGACTTCTCAAGGAATGCATGGATATATTTCTTGAGGAATAAATCTGAAGTCTTTGACATATTTAAAGAATTTAAGGCTCTGGTGGAAAACCAGACAGAGAAGAAGATAAAGGCGCTCAGGATAGATAATGGTGGGGAGTTCTGCAAGAAGGAATTTGAAGAGTTCTGTAAGAAGTGTGGTATAGAACGGCAGAAGACTACTCCATACACACATCATCAAAACTGAGTTGTAGAAAGAATGAACAGAACGCTGATGGAAAAGCCAAGAAGCATGCTTAGTGGTACCGGGTTAGGACAAGAATTCTAGGTAGAGGCAGTGTAGACTGCATGTTACTTGGTTAATGATCACCTTCATCAGCGTTGGAGGATAAGACTCCACGTGAGGTATGGACTAGTAAGAAACCATTTCTTTCACATCTGAGGGTATCTAGATGCGATGCATATGTACATGTTCCAAAGGAGAAAAGGACCAAGTTGGATAATAAATCTGAAAGGTGCATCTTTATTTGGTATAAGGATGATTTAAAGGGTTACAAGCTTTGGAACCTGAAAAGAAGGAAGGTTGTGTATAGCCGATATGTGGTGTTTAGAGAGGTGAAAGATGTTGTTAAACATGAATTCCTACCAAAGGAACCCGAGAAGATAGAGTTTGAGATAAAGATATGAATCAGACTCTACAGCAAAAGAAGATTCAGAATAGGAAGAGCAACAAACTCCAGCTTTGAGAAGATCAGTTCGGGAAAGAAGGCAACCAGAAAGGTATAGTCCATCTGCTTTCTGTTCAGGTTTTTCCTTAACTATAATTTGATGATGATCCCAGAATTGTCAGGGAGGCAGTAGATTCCGAGGATGGAAAACTCTGGAAGGAGGCCATGGTTGATGAAATGGCATCCTTGCACAAAAATGAGGCATGGGATGTGGTGGAGTTGCCAGCTGGAAGGAAGCCCATTGGGAGCAAATGGGTGTTTAAGAAGAAGATGAATGTAGAAGGCAAGGTGGAGAAATACAAAGCTCAGTTGGTAGCAAAAGGTTATTCCCAAGTGCCGGGAATTGATTTTGGTGATATTTTTTCTCATGTTGCCAAAGTTACTTCTATTAGATTACTTTTATCTATTGCTGCTACATTTGATTTTGAGATAGAACAGATGGATGTGAAGACAACATTTCTTCACGGGGATCTAGAAGGGGAGATCTACATGAAGCAACCTGAAGGCTTTATGGTTAAGGGTAAGAAAGAAATGGTATGCAGGTTGAAGAAGTCTCTATATGGGTTAAAACAATCACCAAGGATGTGGTATCAGAAATTTGATACCTATATACGGGGACTTGGCTTCACCAGAAGCAAGGAGGATCACTGTG
The DNA here is from genome assembly GCA_034641835.2 of Pinus albicaulis. Lineage (NCBI taxonomy): Eukaryota > Viridiplantae > Streptophyta > Pinopsida > Pinales > Pinaceae > Pinus > Pinus albicaulis. Next base: position 1,368,643,160 of record CM076572.1, on the reverse strand, counting down.
TTTATTTTAAATTAATTGGTGACCGTGTTATTTATTTGGTCTTGTATGTGGATGACATGTTGTTGATTGGAAATGACAAAGAAATTATCCAATATGTGAAGACCCAACTGTTCTCGAAATTCGACATGAAGGATGTTGGTGCTCCAAACTATAGTTTGGGCATGGAAATTAAGAGAGATCGAGCAAAGAGGATGCTCTGGTTAAACCAGAGGAAGTATGTCGAGACTATATTGAAGAGGTTCAATATGCAGGACAGTAAATTGGTGAATGTTGCTATTCCTGTAGGTGTAAAGCTATCTGCTGAACAATGTCCCAAGACATAAGAAGAAGAGGAGGAGATGTCATGTGTTCCATATGCAAGTGCAGTGGGTAGCCTGATGTATGAAATGGTATGTAGTAGACCAGACATTGCACATGCAGTGGGATTATTGAGCAGGTTTATGTCAAACCTGTGAAAGATGTCAAACCTGTGAAATGATCATTGGACAACAAAGCAATGGTTTTCAAATATTTACGTGGCACTAGGTGATTATGGCTTGTGTTACTGTGGAAGACCAAGATTAAGAAAAGAATGTTGGACATTCATGGTTTTGTTGAGGCATTGGGCCGGAGATCCTGGGACAAAGAATATCTACAAGTAGGTATGTGTTTAGTCTATTTGGAGGTGCAGTTAGTTCGATGAGTAAAAGACAGTCTGTAGTGGCTCTTTCAACTACAGAGGCAAAATACATGGAAGCCACTCATGTAATAAAGGAAGCTGTTTGGTTTTAGAGATTGTGTTCAAGTATGGGGTTGATGCAGCGAGCTATAAGTATAGATTGTGATAGACAAAGTGTAATTTTCTTGGCTAAGAACCCCGCTTATCATTCAAAGACAAAGCACATTGATGTTCAATATCACTTTGTTAGAGATATGGTTGAGGCTAAAAGGGTGTTGCTGGTAAAGGTGGACATTTTAAAGAATGTTGCAAATGCATTGACGAAGTCTGTGAGCACTCAGAAGTTCTCTTGCTGTAGAGAAACAATGGGTGTTGAAGAATTGGGCCAATGACTAAGCTCTCCTGTGGCCCCCTGCGGAAAGAAACAACAAGTGGGAGAATGTTGTGTATGTGTTATATTCTTTCCACGACTAATCACACACGGGGGGGTAAGAGTAGGGGTGATAGGCCCCCCTTTGCGCTGGGCGCAACAGAGGGATCACAGGGGGGGTGGTAGCCCCCCCCTTTTCAGGGTCCGAGGCAGCACTCGGGTGAAAATTTTTGGTCCTTAATTTCCGGTGGACTGTCCGCGCCCATGGTTTTGTGCATGGTTTTGCACATGGTTTTGGGGTACGATGGTTTTCGACCGCTGGTATTTTTGTAGATCCGGTCAAGGGAACTATTGTTATGCTCTAAACCAGGGTTAATGGATTAGGGTTTATGTATGCTTAGGCATGTATATATATGTGTTGTAACACTAAAAGGAATATAATGAAATATCAAGTTGGTCATCCTGATTTTGGATCCAGGGGAAAATTCTCTGTGTTTATCTGTTTTATGTTTTATGCTCTCGCTATTGTTTATTTTCTGTTATAATATTCATGTGTAGATAATTTATGTTCAGGGATAAAACCTACACGGAACTTACCCTATAAATTCCTACATGGTATCAAAGCTATTTTGAGGGTCACGTCCGTTGTTGATCAAAATTTGAAGCCAATTTGACTGCATGCGAATTTTTTTTTGTAGATCTACTATTTTTGAACATTTTTGGGCTTGGATAATTACTTTGTTGTTTTCGGAGCGCCTATTACAGTGAGGAATGCCTTTCATTTCATGTGAAAAGGTTTCTGGCTACCCAATTTATTTTAGTTTAAATCTATAAAACATCTATTTTGCAGTTATATTTGTTAATAGTTCTCCTTATTTCGGTTTGTTTCTGTTTATTTTCGGTATTAAGGTTTTATGTATTTTCTGGATATATACCCTCTTCTCTGTGTATGCTATTTTCTGTGTGCTCCATGCGATCTCGGCAAATCAGAAACAGGAAAAAGGTATTTTTTTGCTATGTATGCTCTTTCCCCGTGTCTTTGTGCGATCTCGGGAAATCAGAAATAGTGAAAAAAAGTGATAGTTGTCGGTAAGGCTAACCGAGAATCTAACATTCTACCGTAAGGCTTTGCATTTTGTTTTTTTTGCTCATTTTTTTTTTTCAGTGTAGGAAAAGGCACGCACACCGAAAATGATAATAATAATAATAATAATAATAATAATAATAATAATAATAATAATAATAATAATAATAATAATCCCCCCTTCTTTCTAAAATAACATGATATTTTTACTATCTCACTTGGTGAGGGGTTAGATTATGAGAATAGAGGTCTTGGGCTCAAGTATCTTTATCAAGCTTCTTTTGTAAAAAAAAATTGTTCAAAGGGGCGGAATTTTTTTTGAAAAAGCCGCACTTTATCTCGTTCCTGCAACTATTCGACATCTACAACTCGAATTTTTCAAAAGGCATAACTTCTTCATCTGGAAGCCGTTTTTCGAGCCGTTTTTTTTTAAATGACCTAATTTTTCGAGATATTTCCATTGGAGCAGTTATTTTCAGCTTTTCTCAACTTCATTTTAAAAAAAAAAATGGAACGTGCATGCCTGGTTATTCTTAACAGCACCAATTATTTCCAATGGCTACCTCACATGGTAGATATACTTAGAAGTAAAGGGCTTTATAAAATAGCCACAGTTCAAGAAATTAAACCTTCTGATGATGATAAAGTTCCTAAATGGGAAAATAAACAAGATCAAGCACGAGGGTTGATGGAATGTCCATTGCTCAAGATATTCGATTTCACATCCTTGACATTGACACCCCTGATAAAGTCCTAGAAAAGATAAATAATGTCTTTGGCATTCAAAATAAAATCAGGGCCCACCAGCTTGAAAATGAGTTGCTTACTTTGGACCCTAATAATTTCTCCTCTATTGAAGACTTTTTGTCCAAATTCAAGACCCTTAGACTTCTTTTAGAAGGGTGTAAGGTCAAAAAGGAAGATGGTAGCCTCATCTATTGTATTCTTGCTAAGCTTGGTCCTGCATACTATGTATTTGTTTCTACCTTCCATTCCACTAGATTAGCCATCATTTCTTCAGGAACCACCTACAAGAATCCCTCTTTTGTTGCCTTTTGTGATTCTTTGATACGAGAACAACAAAAACTTTTACATCTTGCTCTTATCACTACTGGAAATGCTTCTAAGAAAGCCTTAGCAGCCCAACACCAACCATATCAAAAGAATCCCAAGAAGCAACATCCTAAAAAATATGGTCCTAAACCAAAGAAGGGCCCTAAGCAGTTTCAACCACAAACTAAAAAATCAAATCACCAAAATAATAAGGCAAATCAAAACAAAGGGAAGAAGACATAGAGACATTGCAACTTTTGCAACTGGGATGGCCATATAGAGTCCAAATGTTTTAAGAAGATGAAAGCCTTAGAAGCAGCAATGAAGAAGCACAACATCAATTTGGAGCACTGTTCACCGTCATCTTCAGGCATGGAACTTTTTTCTTGTGGTTGTCAAGCATCAAGATCTGGTTATGCATTAAATGTATCTTCTTCTTCTCCTTCTCATGAGTAGCTCATTGATTCTGGAGCTTCTTACCACATGGCTAAAAATAAATCCATGTTTTCTTCTTTAAATGATTTTAAAACCAAACATATTTATGTTGGTGATGATAGATCTCTTAGTGTTGTAGGATCTGGAACCATTCATCTAGATAATGGTTAGTTTAATGATGTACTATGTGTTCCTACCTTTTCATGCAACCTTCTATCTGTTTATCAGATAACTCATTCAGGTGAAGGGAAAATAGTAGAATTCTCACCTCATGATGTTGTAATCAAGGACCTCAAAGATCCTAAACATATTTTAGCTACTGGCATTGCTGATGATTCCACAAGGTTGTATAAGTTTGACAACTTTGGGTCATCATGTCTTCCCTTCGTTTTTGTTGCTCATAATGATGAAGTGAGCAAACTTTGGCATGAGCGATTTGGTCACTTAAACTATCGCTCCCTTCAAACTCTATGTAAGGAAAATATGGTGACGGGTCTTCCTATGGTATCTTGCCAAGATGGTGTTTGCTCTGGATGTGTACTCGGAAAACATCATTGGGATAGTTTTGACAAATGTGCCTCTTGGCATGCTTCAGCCCCTTTGCAGCTTGTGCACAGTGATTTATGTGGTCCACTTCCTGTTGTTTCTTTCTCTGGTTGCAAGTACTTCTTAACTTTCATTGATGATTTTTCCAGACGCACTTGGGTATATTTCTTAAAACTCAAGAGAGAAGTTTTTAACATGTTCTTTGCCTTTAAGGCCTTTGTTGAGAAACAATATAGACATCAAATACTTGCGTTAAGATCAAAAAATGGTAGAGAATATGTTAACAACAAAGTTATCAACTTTTTCATAGAGAATGGCATTCAATTGCAACATACTGTTCCATATACTCCACAAAAAAATGGTGTAGCTGAAAGGAAGAATTGCACCTTAAAAGAAATGGCTAATTGTATGCTTCAATCTAAAGGACTTGGTCTCAATTTTTTGGAAGAAGCCATTAACTATGCAAATTACATAGTAAATCACACTCATAATAAGGTTTTAAAGAATATAACACCAGAAGAAGCTTGGAGCTCAATAAAACAAGATGTAAGTCACTTTCGTGTTTTTGGAAATGATGCTTGGGCCCATATTCCAAATGTGAAATATAAAGCCTTAGAACCTAAGAGTGAAAAATGTATTTTTGTTGGATATTCTAAATATCTCAAAGGATATAGACTTCTTCAACCAAAATCCAAAAATATTATCATTAGAGGAGATGTAAAATTTGATGAAAATATATTGGCTTGCGAGCCTAGTTCAACAAGTGTGCCACCTTTGGCCTGCGAGTCTGATTCAACATATGTGCCACCTCTCTTTCTCTCTCTCTCTTCTATTTTTAATAGCATTCCTTCTAGTTTAGATGATGACAGTGAGGATGAAAATCCTCCTCCAGCTCGTGAAATTTTTCCTTATACTCCATCGCTTCCAAGATGGGTCCGCTCTACTAGGATGCAGCAGGTTCTCTTGCAAGTGACCCTACTGATCAATGACGTACATGTTCTCAGTTCAAATGAGCCTCTTCCCTATTGGCTCAAGTTACAGAAAAAATTGACCCAGAAACCTTTGAAGAAGCCTTCGGTCATCCAGATTGGGATGAAGCTATGAATGAAGAGTATTGTTCCTTATTGGCAAACAATACTTGGGATCTTGTTCCTCTTCCAAAAGGAAGAAAACTTGTCAGGTGCAGATGGGTTTACAAAACAAAGTTTGGACTAGATGGAAATGTGGATAGAAATAAAGCTCCTCTTGTTGCTAAAGTTTTTTCACAAGTTGAAGGCATTTACTATACTAAAACATTCTCCCCTATTGCCAAAATTAATTATATCTACCTTGTTCTTTCCCTTGCTTCCTCCTTTAAATGGGAAGTCCATCAGATGGATGTTAAATTTGCCTTCTTACATGGAGTTTTTCATGAAGAAATATACATGGAAGAACCCCTTGGCTTTATCCAAAAAGACTCCAGCCTTTTTTGTTGCCTTAGGAAGTCTCTCTATGGTCTCAAAAAAGCTCCTTAGGCTTGGTATGCCAAAATGGATATATTTCTCTTAGATAATGGCTTTTCTAGGTGTCATTCTGGCAACACTGTCTACACCAAGAAGGTGGGTCATTCCTTCACCATCCTTGTTATTTATCTTGATGATATTAGCCTTATTGGTAGTGATCCAAATCATATAAACCATGTGAAGTCTAGCCTCAAAAATAATTCTGAAATGACAGACTTAGGACACTTGCATTATTTCCTTGGTCTTCAAGTCTTGCAATCCAAGGAAGGCATTACCCTCTCTCAGTCCAAGTATGCATGTGATCCTCTACACCACTTTCACATGGAAGACTGTAAGCCTGCCCCTTCTCCCTTTTATTCTGGAATCAAGATTTCAGTCAATTGTACTACCCCTAAAATTGATGCTACCTTATACCGTCAATTTGTTGATAAAATTTTGTATCTAACCTATACCCGTCCTAACCTTTCCTTTGTCGTTGGTCTTGTCGCTTGATTTATGTACCAAACTCATGAAAGTCAATAGAAAGCAGCTAAAAGAATACTTTGATATATTCGAGGTACAGTTCAGTTCGAGATTCATTACAGTGCATGATTATCTCCCTTGTTGATTGGTTTCACTGATTCTGATTGGGCTGGTGACCCTGATGATCAGAAGTCCACTTCAGGATATGTATTCACTCTTGGTTCAAGACCTATTACTTGGTCTTGTAAGAAAAAAACTACCATCTCCCTTTCTTCAGCAAAGGCAGAGTATTGTGGTGTAGTTGAAGCCAGCAAGGAAGCCATGTGGCTTCGTCAGATCCTGTCTGAATTTGGTCTTCATCAGCAGCATCCAACTACACTTTGGTGTGATCATCAGAGTGCCATTCACCTATGTAAATATCTAGTTCAGCATCAGCATATGAAACACATTGAACTCCACATACACTTCATCAGAAAGCTCATTCATGATCGTGTTATTGAAGTGTAGTATTGTCCGACCAATGATCAAGTAGTCGATATCTTTACGAAGGCTCTCATAGAAGCAAAGTTTACCAAAATTAAATCCATGCTTGGAGTTTAGGAAAGTTGTCTTTAAGGGAGGATAGACTCTAATGCCTCATTCCTTCTCCTATTGTGTCACTTTTGTAAACCCTTCAATCCTATCCCAATTTGTTCTTAAGGGGGGATGTTACGATATTTCGACACATAGCAAATAGGCTCCTTTTGTGTCACCTTTGTAAATCCTTCAATCCTATCCCAAGTTGTTCTTAACGGGGGATGTTAGGATATTCCGACACATAGGAAATAGTCGAGAATAACTTAGACTAGTGTAGAGTTAGGTAAAGTGTGTTTCTTTACCATGTACATTTGTAACTTATAATCCGACGATCATGATTTGTAGTGATACGACGGTTATCTCTCACCTCGGTATTAACGGCACTTGATCCGTGGCTTAACACCTGATTGGTCCATGATCTCTATTTAAAGAGAATGGAGGGTCATTTGTTTGGTAACCGTTTATGAGAGAAACATATGTAACTTTTATTTTATATTAACAAATTCCCTGAAGTGGCCACGTTGGCTTAGGGCGTGGACTGTTTCCCTCTTTGAGGGTTTTAACCACGTGATTATACTGGTGTATTGATTTGTGATATGTTTTTGAGTGGTGACCTTTGGTTCTTGATCTACAGAACTTACCCTGTAAATTCCTACAAGCTTTAAGGAGAGGATCATGTTAAGAGCCTTATGAAGAAGAATGTGGATTTTGAAATGATCCACAATATTGTATTTTCCTCTATAAATTGTAGCCTTTTGGCATTGAAAGGAGGTTGTCAATTGGATGAATATTAGACCTCTCAAGGCTCCATATAATATCATAGCAATTAAATAAAAGTTTAATGCCTAGTTTATGTGATTATGTTAATATGTGTGGTGATATAATGTAGTCAATATCGATTGATGCATAGATTTTTTTACTTTGTTTGATGAATTAACATTACATGTAGACCATAGGGTTGTTCACCACATTTTTCAATTTTTTCAGTGCAAGTGAGGATGATTTGAGTTTGTGGGCTCATAACCCACAGGTCTTAAGATCGAACAAGTAAAAATATTGAAAAAGAAGAGACCCCATAAACAATTTTCATCACATAATCCTTGATTTATTTTTTTCAAGTAATCCATATGAATTATACTTGCTCTTGTAGACCCACTTGTAGACAATTGATTTTTCTCCAAATGGAGGGTCCACCAAATTCCATGTGTCCATTCTTGTTGAGTTTGTGTTATATTATTTCCACGACTAAGCACGCGCGGGGGGTAAGAAGGGGGGCAATAGCCCCCCCTTTGTGCTGGGCACAACGGGGGGGTCACAGGGCAGGCGGTAGCCCCCCTTGTCGGGGTCTACGGTAGCGCCCCAGCGAAAATTTTTGGTCCGTTATTTCTGGTGGGTAGTCTGCATCCATGGTTTTGTGCATGGTTTTGCACATGGTTTTGGGTTTAGATGGTTTTCGGCCCCTGGTATTTTTGTAGATCTGGTCAAGGGAACTACGGTTATGTTCTAATCCAGGGTTAATGGATTAGGGTTCATGTATGATTCGGCATGCATATATATATATATGTGTTGTAACACTAAAAAGAATATAATGAAAAATCAAGCTGGTCATCCCGATTTGGGATCCAGGGGAAATCTCTGTGTTTATCTGTTTTATGTTTTATGCTCTCGCTATTGTTTATTTTCTGTTATAAGATTCATGTGTAGATAATTTATGTTCAGGGTTAAAACTTACATTTGGTATCAGAGTTGTTTCAACTTCAAGGGGACGCCTTTGCTGCTGAGGGTTTTTTTCTCGGGCCTGAGGTAGACCCTGTTCAGTGGGAGATCTGCGGGATCGATTCTTGCGGTGAAAGAAGATGGCGAGCAGTGGAAAGATAGAGATCGATAAATTTAATGATCAGAGTTTGGAGCTGTGGAAGCTCAAGATGGAGGATCTACTAGTGGATAAAGATCAGTGGATCGCCATAGATCTGGGTACTAAACCAACGGCAATGTCATATGAAGACTGGAAGAAGCTGGATCGGGAGGCAAAGAGCACAATATGATTGTGTGTCTCAGATTCAATATTTTTCAAATTATCTAGGGAAGCTACGACGAAGACCTTGTGGGACAAGCTAGGGACATTCTACCAATCTAAGTCTCTGGTGAATAAATTTTTCTTGAGGAAAAAGCTGTATAACCTGAGGATGAAGGATGGAGACTCGGTGACAGAGCATCTGAACACCTTCAATACTGTGGTAAGTCAGCTGTCATTTGTTTATATTAAAATCTCAGATGAAGATAAGTGCATCAGTTTGTTGTGTTCTCTACCAGACTCGTGGGACAGTCTGGTTATTGCAATAGGTAGCAATAAAACTACCTTGAATTTTGATGACATTGTCTTAGCCTTGCTGTCAGAGGAAATGAGACGGAGAAATATGGAGGGTTATAATGGAGATGCCTTATCTGTACGAGGAAGGTCCCAAAACAGAAACAAGAATAAGGTTTCGAGTGGGAGATCTAAATCTCCTGGAAAGTTTGTAAAGGTGTGCTGGAAATGCGGAAAGGAAGGGCACTACAAAAAGGACTGCAGATATAAAGCTCCTGAGAAAGGAAAGGGATATGATGATGCTCCTTCTGCAGAGGCAAAAACCACCTCAGCTGAAGGTGGGGATGTGTATTTGGCTTCTTATTCAAATACACATGTAGATCATGAGTCATGGTTTATTGAATCAGGTGCATCCTTTCACTTCACTCCCCATAGGGAGTGGTTCTGCGAGTATGAGAAATATGATGGTGGCGATGTATTCCTAGGGGATGATAGGAAGGCCAGAATCGTCAGACGTGGAAAGGTCAAGGTGAAGATGCAAGGTGGAAGGATTAGAACACTTCCTGGTGTTCTGCATATTCCTGCATTGGCCAGAAATCTGATTTCTGTAAGCAAGATGGATGATGCAGGTGTAAAAACAGTGTTCGAGAAAGATTCCTGCAAGATGGTTCGAGGAGCACTGGTATTAATGCGGGGAGTTAGGACTGGAACTCTGTACAAGCTACAAGGTAGCACTGTTATTAATGGGTGTAACAGTTCTATGGTTCTTGAAAGTGGAACGGAAAGCCTAGCTGTCTCTAGAGAAAAGACCATGCTATGGAATCAAAGGCTTGGACATATTGGAGAGAAGGGCCTTTGGATACTGCATAGAAATGGTATGGTAGAAGGTATGTCTAATTTCTCTCTGGATTTCGATTTCTGTGAACATTGTGTATATGGGAAATAGAATCGGGTGATTTTTCCTTCTAGTGCTAAGAGGGCGAACAATATATTAGAACTTGTGCACAGTGATGTGTTTGGACATGTGTTAGTTCCTTCACTGGGAAAGTCTGTGTACTATGTTTCATTCATAGATGACTTCTCAAGGAATACATGGATATATTTCTTGAGGAAGAAATCTGAAATCTTTGACAAATTTAAAGAATTTAAGGCTCTGGTGGAAAACCAGACAGAGAAGAAGATAAAGGCGCTGAGGATAGATAATGGTGGGGAGTTCTGCAAGAAGGAATTTTAAGAGTTCTGTAAGAAGTGTGGTATAGCACGGCAGAAGACTAATCCATACACACCTCAGAAAAACGGAGTTGCAGAAAGAATGAACAGAACGCTGATGGAAAAGGAAAGAAGCATGCTCAGTGGTACCTGGTTAGGACAAGAATTTTGGGTAGAGGCAGTGGAGACTGCATGTTACTTAGTTAACATATCACCTTCATCAACGTTAGAGGATAAGACTCCACATGAGGTATGGACTAGTAAGAAACCCTCTCTTTCACATCTAAGGGTATTTGGATGTGATGCATATGTACATGTTCCAATGGAGAAAAGGACCAAGTTGGATAATAAATCTTAAAGGTGCATCTTTATTGGGTATAAGGATGGTTTAAAGGGTTACAAGCTTTGGAACCCAGAAACAAGGAAGGTTGTGTACAACGTTTAGAGAGGTGAAAGATTTTGTTACACATGAATTTCTACCAAAGGAACCTGAGAAGATAGAGTTTGAGCTAAAGGAGGATGAATCAGACTCTACATCAGAAGAAGATTCATAAGAGGAAGAGCCACAAACTCCAGCTATGAGAAGATCAGTTCGGGAAAGAAGGCCACCATAAAGGTATAGTCCATCTACTTTCTATTCAGGTTTTGCCTTAACTATAACTGATGATGATCCCAGAACTATCAGGGAGGCAGTAGATTCAGAGGATGGAAAACTCTGGAAGGAGGCCATGGTTGATGAAATGGCATCCTTGCACAAAAATGAGGAATGGGATCTGGTGGAGTTTCCAGTTGGAAGGAAGCCCATCGGGAGAAAATGGGTGTTTAAAAAGAATATGAATGTAGAAGGCAAGGTGGAGAAATACAAAGCTTGGTTGGTAGCAAAAGGTTATTCCCAGGTACTGGGAATTTCTTTTGGTGATATGTTTTCTCCTGTTGCCAAAGTTACTTCTATTAGATTACTTTTATCTGTTGCTGCTGCATTTGATTTTGAGATAGAATAGATGGATGTGAAGACAAGATTTCTTCATGAGGATCTAGAAGAGGAGATCTACATGAAGCAACCTGAAGGCTTTATGGTGAAGGGTAAGAAAGAACTGGTATGCAGGCTGAAGAAGTCTCTGTATGGGTTAAAACAATCACCAAGGATGTGGTATTAGAAATTTGATACCTATATACGGGGACTTGGCTTCACCAGAAGCAAGGAGGATCACTGTGTTTATTTTAAATTAATTGGTGACCGTGTTATTTATTTGGTCTTGTAGGTGGATGATGTGTTGTTGATTGGAAATGACAAAGAAATTATCCAAGATTTGAAGACCCAACTGTTCTCCAAATTCGACATGAAAGATCTTAGTGCTGCAAACTATATTTTGGGCATGGAAATTAAGAGAGATCGGGCAAAGAGGAAGCTCTGGTTAAACCAAAGGAAGTATGTCAAGACTATATTGCAGAGGTTCAATATGTAGGATAGTAAACCGGTGAATGTTCCTATTCCTGTATGTGTAAAGTTGTTTGTTGAACAGTGTCCCAAGACACAAGAAGAAGAGGAGAATATGTCCCGTGTTCCATATGCAAGTGTAATGGGTAGCCTGATGTATGCAATGGTTTGTACTAGACCAAACATTGCACATGTAGTGGGAGCATTGAGCAGGTTTATGTCAAACCCAGGGAAGGAGCATTGGATGGCACTGAAGCGGGTTTTCAGATATTTACGTGGCACTAGTGATTATGGCTTGTGCTACCAGGGAAGATGAGGATTGGAAAGAATGTTGGACATTCATGGTTTTGTTGATGCATAATGGGCTAGAGATCTGGACCAAAGAAGATCTACAAGTGGGTATGTGTTTAGCCTATTTGGAGGCGCAGTCAGTTGCATGAGTAAAAGACAGTCTGTAGTGGCTCTTTCAACTACAGAGGCAGAATACATAGCAGCCACTCATGCAAGCAAGGAAGCAGTTTGGTTGCAAAGATTGTGTTCAAGTATGGGGTTGGTACAGCAAGCTATAAGGATGGACTGTGATAGCCAAAGTGCAATTTTCTTGGCTAAGAACACTGCTTATCATTCAAAGACAAAGCACATTGATGTTCAATATCACTTTGTTAGAGATATGGTTGAGGCTAGGAGGGTGTTGCTGGTAAAGTTGGACACTTTGAAGAATGTTGCAGATGCATTGACAAAGTCTATGAGCACTCAGAAGTTCTCTTGGTGTAGAGAAACAATGGGTGTTGAAGAATTGGGCCAATGACTAAGCTCTCTTGTGGCCCCCTGCGGAAAGAAAACAACAAGTGGGAGAATGTTGGTTTTGTGTTATATTCTTTCCATGACTAAGTATGCACGGGGGGTAAGAGGGGGGGCGATAGCCCCCCCTTTGCACTAGGCGCAACAGGAGGGTCATAGGGGGGGCGGTAGCCCCCCTTGTTGGGGTCTGGGGCAGAGCCCTGGCAAAAATTTTTGGTCCATTATTTCCGGTGGGTAGTCTGCATCCATGGTTTTGTGCATGGTTTTGCACATGGTTTTGGGGTACGATGGTTTTCGGCCCCTAGTATTTTTGCAGATCTGGTCAAGGGAACTATGGTTATGTTCTAATCTAGGGTTAATGGATTAGGGTTCATGTATGCTTTGGCATGTATATATATGTGTTGTAACACTAAAAATAATATAATGAAAAATCAAGTTGGTCGTCCCGATTTGGGATCCAAGGGAAAATCTCTGTGTTTATCTGTTTTATGTTTTATGCTCTCGTTATTGTTTATTTTCTGTTATAAGATTTATGTGTAGATAATTTCTGTTCAGGGTTAAAACCTACAATCCTTTATGAGAGCATCATATTCCTTCAACATTATTTCTTTCTATTCATCATGAGAAGTAACTTTCTTAAAGGAATTTGATTAAAAATTAGTGGAAAAAATCAATTCACAATCATATTGTACATCCATGTCATCAAATAAATCATAATTACTTTCATTACCTCCATCTTGTCTAGTGGAACTTCTCGTTCTTGTCTTTCCAACCTCATTATAATGAACATTTTCGAGTGTTTTAGTGAGCCATATTGGGGGACCCTTTTGTGATGGTCCAAGTTGATTTTTTGATTGAGACAAAGATTCATCAATATTTATCTTTCCAATCCTCTCAATCAAAAAACTCAAAGGGTATTCCTAATCTAAAGGAGTGGTCAAAAACTCATGTGGGGGAGATAATGCATTAGACGAATATTCCATAGATTGGTCCAACATAGGGAACTGTCAAAGATGTGGAATATTGTTATCAAATCATGATAAGTTTTTGTATGATTGAAATTATACAACTAATCAAGTTGTAAATCAATAGTGTAGTCAATCTTGGAAGATTCAATAAAAATCACATTTCTATACAAGAAGATGCATTTCTAAGTCCTTGAATCAATGTTGCTTCTTTGTTCCCTAGGAATCATTACATAACGGGTGGAACCAAACATCCTAAGTTTCCTTAATGAATGAATTTGGCCATATCATATTCCATAAGGAGTCTTACTTCTAAGAGCATGAGATTGAAATCTATTTATGACATATACTACACATAGAACCACATCAGTCCAAAACATCAACCTTACATTTTTTTAAAACATCATGGAGTGAACCATATTCAAAATAGTCTTGTCCATTCTTTTAGCTATACCATTTTTTTGAGGATTTTATGGAACCGTAATTTGATGTTGAAACCCATGTAGGAAAAAATATTTTTCAAATTCATTGGAGGTATATTCTTTACCATTATGATTATGAAGGGTGTCATTATGTGATTGTGCATCATTTTCAATCAATGTATGAAAATTTCTAGTAGTTTCAAAGGCTTATAATTTACTTTTCAATAATTATACCCAACACATCTTAGTGAAATCATCAACGAGGAGACACAATTTAGAATTAATTGGTGAAATTTTTCTACACTCTAGAAGTAGAATCATGAAATGTATATTTGTTATTTCCCATGATACAAGCATCACGTTGCTTTAGTTTTCTGAGAATAGTTGGAAAACTGGAAACGCCATTCCTTTTCAACAAGCAAATACCTTGATAATTAAGATGTCCAATTCTTTCATGTTATAGAAGTCAGGATGGAAATGTACCTTCATCATAAGGAGAAGGGCATGCAAATTTATGTGCATGATAAAATTTTCCTTGCAAATTCGATAATATTTCCTCCTCTTCTCTAGTATTGGAAACTATGTTGTCATATTCTTTCCTTATCTCTAATTTTCCATAAAACATATCAATGGATTGTCCTTGTTGGCGAATGTGAAAAATTGATAGAAAGTGTCTTTGAAATTTGGTAAGGTATAGTACATCATGTAGAAGAAAGTCAGGGAGTTCAAGTAGTCTAAGCTTGATGGTGCTAAGTAGTAACCTCATCATTCTTTGAAACCCATTCCAATGTGTTTCTCAACTTTACTATACCATTATATATAATAACATCCATCTGTGGAATCTATTATATTATTCTATGAAATGCACATATTTTTCACCACCGCTCTCATTGCCAAGATACATGCCTCACCTTTCTTTATTTATATATGTGCCACTTTTAGATTTACAAACCCAAAATAAATCGACCGTCACTCACAAATGAAAACAATTAACATTTTTTTAGAAGTGTTAAAAAAATTTTCAAATGGAGAAATTTATTTTCCACATCAGTGAGATTAATTGGATTTCCGTTAGTTTGAGTGACATGGTTTTGTCTCCTAGTTAAATCAACGAATTTGGTTTGATGGGCTAGAAGTAGAGTTGTGCATGAATTGGTTGCTAAGATCTAGCAATTTAGTAGAGTTATAGTTAGTTAAAATCAGTTATCTAATCTCTAGTCATGAATATAGTTAGTAGGAGTTCAATTGAGTAGTTGTTACTATTGTTAACCCACTGATCTCTCAGTTAACTAGTAAACTTACTAAAAATAGACCTAGTCTTGAATGGAATTCGATTTTCCTAGTTTAGTGGACGAAAAAGGCATCAATGTATTTATTATTGTATACTAGAGAGTGTAGAGAATTTGTATGCAGCAGGTGAGGCTTCCCTTTTGGGAATTGCATAAGAAAATAAGGCCTTCTCCTATTATTTAGAAGCCAATTTCCTCAAGAATTGAGCAAGGAAATAGGAGGAGAAAAAGGCCGAGAATTGGCTAATTATTTTGCAGAGCTGTAACAGGAGGAAGACATCAGTATTGCAACGTAGGTTCTGCTTCAGGATTTAAGCTAACATTGTAATATATATTTTTTTCTCATATGATATAATACAAATAGAGGATGGGTTTTACCATTTGGTTTCCCTAGTAAAATAATTGTATTTCTAGTGATTGAATGGTTGAATATTATTGCATATGTATATATTGTGTTTTTTCCTTTCAACAAAACTGTAGAAGAAATTGGGTCTCTTGTTTTCAGTTTGAATTTGTAGAAATTACACCAATGGATTCAATTCAATCATGCAATGTAATAAAACAAGATACTGAATCCTTCTACAATATTTGTGGAATATAAATCACGATCGCTCAATCACATCAAAGTAAGAGAAAGAAGTAAATCAATCGCACAATACAAGATTTTCCTAGGGAATGCAATTGCTCAAAGCCCCTCCATCTTTGTTGTATAATCAACCAAGGAATCATGAAACAATACAATGCATGTGTGCTCACCATAACCTCATACACTCTACCAATTGTCTCACATTGATCTAGGAAAATTTGGACAAACACATAGCCAATTTCCTGCCCACCTTTAGTCTAACTTGCTCACGCAATCCCTAGGCAAAATAATTCATATTAAATAGGAATTCCAACCTTCCTTGATTGCGCAATCCATCATGGGCTTCCTGTGGCTTTATAATTGCACCTGGGCAGTTCGCTAAAAATACAAATAATATTTTACTTGCCTTTAACCTTTGTATCAACTGGGTTGTTATTATAATTGACATGCATGCAACTATTAATAGTGAACCATCAGTTACTTAGTAGATCACTACTTGTGAATTAAATCTATTTTAATTCACTTGATCTTCCACTAGCTCATCAATCAGTTAGAGCTAGTTAAAGTGATTTTAACTTAATTAATTTGAGTTAACTGATTGCACTCACACCACACTAGTGCTACAACTACAACTGGACCCTGTAAATAATAGAATCACTATACATGCCTATCCTTTGAACCTCAACTCAAAATTCTTGAGCTAACTAAGTCTATCACACTTAGTTAACTATTACAATTTCTTATGTGATAAGATTACAATTTATTTTCCAACTTATTTAAAAATTGGATGCCCACAATAGCACAAATGAGTCACTGAATTCCTCACTCATGTGTGACCTTGAATCCCACACTAGTATGTGGTGCATTTTCTTATTGGATTTCAACAGAATTCACTAGTAGTTACAATTTGTTTTCCATTTCTACACGGTATCAAAGCTACGTAAGGCTATATAGAAACCTTGTTCCAAATTTTCTCTCAAATAAATTTTGATTTGCATATTTTTTGTGCATATTCTCTTTAGTGCAGGAAAAATGTATTTTAATAGATTGAGGATTGAGTATGCATTTGAGAGAACCTAGAATTTTTGTGCTTAGAAAGATAGGATGGAATTTGTCTCAGATGACAATGGAGTATGGGAATATACACAAACTGATATTCTAAAATCAATAGCATCAGATGCAAAAGCACTTGCTAAGTGGAAGAAAGACACAACAAAGACCAGGAATATTATTATAAAGGGTGTCATATATCATGTGGTTTTTAACTTTCATGTCAAGGAGAGTCCTTTTGCAATGTGGAAAATGCTCATAGATATATTCCAGAGTAATAATGATGCTAGGAAATTGGCATTGAGAGATACACTTAGGAGCATTCAAATGTATTAAAATTAAACCATTCCCAAATACCTATCCATATTCACTCAGGTTCAAGATGAACTTGGAAGTGTAGGATAAAATGTGCCATCATCTAAACTTGTGAGCTTAGAACTCCTAGGCCTTGTAATGTTCCAAATTTTGCAATAAAGTATTTGGAACATTAATCTTGCTTTTATTTTAATAATAGGAATAAAATGGGTGAGGGAACCCATGTAGCAACTTAATAAACACTTCTAAGGTGAAAAAAATTCACCTAAGTGGCTTTTGTTAGCAGCCCCAAGTGTGAAAAGGGCTAAGAGCAAGTAAGCTAGACCATGGTTGACCAAGTGAACAATGTACCCAAGGGGGGAAACTTGCACAAGAAGATTGCGTAGTTGGATGGAGGGAAATTTGAAATGAGAGAAACCCTAATGTGAGTGGGGTCCAAGCATGCCTTGCATAAAATATGAAGGAGAGCCATTGCTGGGGTTTCATCTTTGGAAAGAGAATTCGAAGTTGAAGCTACCTTCAACCGAGGGAGCTTGTGCTGCTTAGCACGAGAGGGATTCTTGTTTAGGAATGCCTTTCTCTTCTAGGGGAGGCCATGGAGAGATTGTTCTTCATCTTCCTCACACCTTGGCTTGAGGCAAAAGCAGTCATTTGCATCTACTACATTATTCTTGTAGCAAGAGAACGTTGGAGTTGCTGGTGTTGCAGTGAGGGACCTTCATCATCACATTTCCGGAGCTTGTTTTGTAGAGGAGGAGCCATATCTTTCTCTAGGAGATCAGCAAAGGAGATCCTGGAGCTTCTGTTACATATTTTTTCATTGGGCCACATGTTACTTCTCATACCCAGCGCAGTCCCTTCCTCTTACAACGTTATATTCAGAGAGGGTTTGCAGGAGGAGTTTATTTTGTGCACTAGTGAGTGCAATCTTCAGTAAGGGGATCAACCACTTCACTTTAGAGATAAATGGAGGAGGTATCATTGTTTATTGCAGCATATACTTCCTTCTCCTATGTTGTATTATATTTGAGTTGCAGCAACTACAATGCAACTCCGGCATTTTACTGTTTTATGTATTTTAGCCAATCCCTTGGAGGATTGATGTAATAATGTTTTCTGGGGTTGAGATCTTGCTCCCCCATCTATATTTGAGCACATAATGTCATATCATGTCATCTATATCAGTTTGTAGAAATTTTCCCTCATAGGTTGTGCAGTGACAGAGTTGCTGGGTTATGTAGCAGTGTATTCTCTTGTTTTCTGTACATGTTCCCTTGAGGCTGATTTAAGCTCACCTTGAGAGGTATTTTCCTCAAGGAATTTGCATTCTATTTGCTGCTACAAATTATGTATCAGATTTTCACTCTTCTACATTACATGAGGCATTATTTCACTACTGTTACATATTGAAATTTAAATACTACTAAAGATTCTCTCATTATGCATTATTTCGGTACACTTGTTGGTGGGAGATCTGAATAACTTGCTTAGGGTTATTTCTTTGAGCTTATATTCTACAGGTAGTTTGTGTCAGTTATATTCTAAAGCATCCCAGCACTATATTTCCTTATTTTCACATGGGCTTCCTTATACAATGTCCTCATGGACCCTGTGGCAAAAATTCCTTGAAGGGAAATGTTAGCTTTTGACAAGTTCTATTGGCAGAGTCTGATAGTGGGCCAGGTAGCCTTTGGATCTCATCATTCCTTGTGAATATGACATATCCAGTAAATGCCCCAACAGTCAATATCTAAAATAGTTCAGTGTTGATTGTTAATACTCCTGGAGTTGGAATATCGGAATATACTAATATATTCTCGATGGAGCAGAAAATACCTCATTTGGGATATTACAGTGGTATCAGAGCTTTGAACTTGGCTCAGCCTGTGAAGTTTGAATTTCAGAGAAGAAGAGGCTAGAATGATGCAAAGGATGAGATTGATCTCATCAGTTTTTGGGTCTAGCAAGAACCTCTCCAAGGAGGTTGAAGAAATAGAAGAAGGAGAAGAGGAAGGACCATGCACTTCCTATTCTCACAGAGAAATAAAGAAGAAGCATGGAGAGGCACATACCAGCACTGTCTTTATCATGAAGGAGCAGCCTTCATCTCCAACAATTGAGGCAGCCAACACATTTGGGGAAGAGACTCTTGCATGCACACAAGACCCTTCCAAACTTTATCAAGGTATGCATGAGTTTTCATTTCCTGTTGGCTCAATACATGACATGAGCGATTGCATACCATGGCAAGCTGCTTGTCTAGAGCAGGATACCTGTGCCATTTTAAGGAAAGAAACCCTCATCATCCTCATGCACTATTGATGAGCCATGCATCACATATGAGGGTGGGATTTAGAAATTTTGTCATGAAGGAGATTGCATTTCAATGTCCCATGAAATGCAAAAGGAGAAATCTATTTTTGGACAATGGTAGCTCTTGTGATAGAGGTGCCAAGTGGTAGGATACTTACACCAAAGAGCAGAGCCTTATGGATGAAGTGTGCCCAGCGGAAATGTGGAGGATCCATAACCCACAGTTCCCATGATCATTTCACAGTTATTGCTCTTGATGAACAAAGAGGAGAGCATGGGTGCATAATGATGGGATGTCATTTCTCCTAACACTCATTATGTTCCCATTTCAGATTGGGTATGGTGGAAGTATGGAGGAGAGAAAACATTCTTGTTGCTTAGATTTTGTTTGGATGTTGCGGGAGCAAGAGGAGGCACTAGCATGGTGTAAGAGGATTTCTCTTTGATCTTGGATGCCCAGGCAACACCTTCTTCATGGGAGGGGCTCTACATTTGCAGCAACATGATGGGAGGAGTCTTTGGCAAGATTCATGTCAAAGAGGGGAGATTTGAGATGACAGTGGCCCTACTCCAAAGGCCAGCAGCGTTGTCACTTGAGAGCTTGAGTTACTTGTTGGTGTGTCTTTCAAGCCACTTCAAAAGTGATGTACTTTGGAGGCATGTAGGTGATGAGCATGAAGGAGTAATGGAGGAGAGCACTCCTTACTACATTTTGACTTTCTTGGCTTGGTTGCACAAGCACAAGAAGAGGGATCTACATGAAGTATTTATGGGTTCTTCTTTCATGCATTTTCATGCATATTCTTCATTGATGGAGGGGTCCACCTGGGAGGGCATATTAATGGTTGCATATCAGCATATGGATAGATGCATAGCCCAAAATATGATGAGATGGTTGGCACAACCACTCCCCTACTATGTTGTAGTAAGGGGGACTTTTCATTTGAGCCATTTCAGCTCAAAGGCCAAAGTACATGATGAGGGAGGTAACTATTTGTGACATTATTTTCACTCTCTTATCTTTATGAGTAGCATATCAGATCAAGAGGGATCCTTCCTTCTTGTACATTGTGTTTTTTTGTACTTATGGTTCCTTGTAGCAAAATTATGGCTATTGCAGCAGTGGGTTGTGGGGGAAATCCACATGGATTTTGGTGTGCACCTTTGGCACCAAAATGTGTTTCCATGATCACACCTTGCAGGATGGATGTGGAAGCAAAAAAGTGGCTGCAAAGACACTTGTTGCATCATATATTGAGGTAGGAAAATTATGCCCTACGCTGGTTCCATTCATGGGACCATGTTTCACCTCCTTGCTCTCATAAGTTTATGCTTCCATATGTTGTTGGTGGAACGCTGTTAAGAGGAAGCACTGTTTGAAGGAGGGAAATAAATTGAAGATGCCCATTGGGAGTGTGATTCTCACTAATTTTCATGTTGTATGTTTCAGGAGAAGAAATGGGCAGCCCATGATTGCCAAACTTCATCTCTTTCCTTCATGTGGGAGGAGCTATTTGGAGAGTTGAATTTTTGGAGGAGGCACTTCATGGTTTTTATGTTGGATGGGGTGGCTTGGGTCTCTTCTGAAGACCATTTCATTTCATCCATATATCAGTAGCAGCCCCATATGTATCATGAGGAGGGGGAGACTCATTGGGTGGATGTGCCCTTTGGGAGAGAAGACCTCCCGTCTTTTTGCAGCACATGATCCAAGGGGAGTATGGAAGATGATATGGTCACCATGTTCAGCCATGTGTTTTTCCATGAGGTGAACCATATGATTGTTTGGATGCCATATGTTGATGAATTCCAACTCATCACATATGAGAGGATTTGGGCCAACTTGATTTGCAACGTTGGAGGAGAGATCCTTGGGGATCCAGACTTCATATTGCCTCTTGAAGGCAACACTATTGCAGCCCAAGTTCATCTTTCACTCCACATTCATCATAAGTGGAGAAGAGGACATCGTGGGCTAGGCTATGAAGCTTACCAAGTTCAAAAATTCATCCCACCTATTTCTCATGAGCACAAGGTGGAGGGGTACTTTCAGGAGTTTCCTAGCTAGAGGGTGACTCATTTTGCTTGGTTGATTGCTTGGGGATGGAGGATCTACATCAAGATATTTCAGACTCCATGCCTTAGGTGGAGGAATTTTTGCAGTTCATATTTTCTCTTCCTTGAGGACAAGAAAGTTTTGGGAGGGGAGGACTGTAATGTTCCAAATTTTGCAATAAAGTATTTGGAACATTAATATTGCTTTTATTTTAATAAAAGGAATAAAATGGGTGAGGGAACCCATGTAGCAACTTAATAAACACTCCTAAGGTGAAAAAAGTCACGTAAGTGGCTTTTGTTAGCAGCCCCAAGTGTGAAAAGGGCTAAGAGCAAGTGAGCTAGACCATGGTTGACCAAGTCAACAACGTACCGAAGGGGGGAAGCTTTCACAAGAAGATTGCGTATTTGGATGGGGGGGAATTTGAAATGAGAGAAACCCTAATGTGAGTGGGGTCCATGCATGCCTTTCATAAAATATGAAGGAGAGCCATTGTTGGAGTTTCATCTTTGGAAAGAGAATTCAAAGTTGAGGCTTCCTTCAGCTGAGGGAGCTTGTGCTGCTTAGCACAAGAGGGATTCCTTTTTAGGAATGCCCTTCTCTTCCATGGGAGGCCATGGAGAGATTTTTCTTCATATTCCTCACACATTGGCTTCAGGCCAAAGCAGTCATTTGCGGCTACTGCGTTATTATTTCAGCAAGAGAACGCTGGAGTTGCTGGTGTTTCAATGAGGGACCTTCATCATCACATTTCTGGAGCTTGTTTTGTAGAGGAGGAGCCATATCATTCTCTAAGAGATCAGAAAAGGAGATCCTGGAGCTTCTATTGCATATTTTGGCATTGGTCCACATGTTTCTTCTCATACCCAGCGCAGTCCCTTCCTCTTACAGCATTATATTCAAAGAGGGTTTGCAGGAGGAGTTCATTTTGTGCACTAGTGAGTGAAATCTTCAGTAAGGCGATCAACCCCTTCACTTTGGAGATCATTGGAGGAGGTATCATTGTTTATTGCAGCATTTACTTCCTTCTCCTATGTTGTATTATATTTGAGTTGCAGCAGCTACACTGCAACTCCGACATTTTACTGTTTTATGTATTTTAACCAATCCCTTGGAGGATTGATGTAATAATGTTTTCTGGGTTTAATATATTGCTCCCCCATCTTTATTTGAGCACATAATGTCATATCATCTCATGTATATCATTTTTCACTCATTTCCCTCATAGAATGCACAGTGATAGAGTTGTTGGGTTATGTAACAGTGTATTCTCTTGTTTTCTATACATGTTCCCTTGAGGCTGATTTAAGCTCACCTTGAGAGGTATTTTCCTCAAGGAATTTGTATTCTATTTGATGCTATAGATTATGTATCAAATTTTCACTCTTCTACATTACATGAGGCATTATTTCACTGCTTTTACATATTAAAGTTTCAAAACTGCTGAAGATTCTCTCATTATGCATTATTTCGGTACACTTATTGGTGGGAGATCTGAATAACCCCCTTAGGGTTATTTATTTGAGCTTATATTCTACAGGGAGTTTGTATCAGTTATATTCTAAGGAATTCCAGCACTAGATTCCTTATTTTCACATGGGCTTCCTTATACAACATCCTCATGGACCCTGTGGCAGAAATTCCTTGAAGGGAAATATTAGCTTTTGAAAAGTTCTATTGGCAGAGTCTGCTAGTGGGCCAGGTAGCCTCTATATCTCATCCTTCCTTATGAAGGTGACATATCCAGTAAATGCCCCAACAGTCAATCTCTGAAATAGTTCAGTGTTGATTGTTAATACTCCTGGAGTTGGAATATCAGAATATCTTAAGATATTCCCGATGGAGCAGAAAATCCCTCATTTGGGATATTACAGGCCTTTTGAAATCGTGGCACAATCATCAAGATTCAGTGAATGGAAGAGACAAGCTACCAAATTGGGAGATACTTTGGTCTAATTTGGTGCAGGAGGAGAATAGAAGAAACACTAGGGATGGTGTCACTTACAGAGTTGAGGAGGAAGAAAAATTTTCCTTGGAAAGTAAGGGAAAGAAGGCCCAAGGCAAGGCAGAATGCAGCTAGAACCAGGGCAATAAGAAGTACCTCAACAAAATTAATTGTTTTCACTACCATGAATATCGATATTATGAAACCAAGTGTCCCAAAAATATATTTGGGAAGAAGCCTATAGGAGGAGTAGGAGGTGATGCTCTCACACCACAATTTGAATTGGATTTAGCCTTCATTTTGTGCATGGCTAGTAATGTACGAAGCATTGTATGGTACTTGGATTCAGAAGTATCATTTCATATGACAAGAAATAGGATTTCTCAAGCATCCTAGAGGAGAAGTACCTATAATTACACATAGATCTTGCAGATTATGGGAGGTATATAAGTACCAAAGGGATTGGCACTATCACCTTTAAGAGGAAGTGAGGCTCCCACCTTCACCTAAATGATGTAATGTATGTGCCCAATCTTAGGAAAAATATATTTTATGTAGATGTAATTGAAGATCATGGACACAATGTGTTCTTCAGTAAGGGGAAAACTTTTCTAAAGCATGTTACTACTGGAAACATAAAATAAATTGGTGTTCAAGTTAAAAATATCTACAAGCTAGAGGTAGATTTCCTTGTGCATGCAGTTATACCTCCAAGAGTGAGGTTGGGCGATGTAGAGCCTTATTCCCAGAGCTGCAAATATTTGGGTAGGATCCATATGATAGAAATGTCAATTTTAGTATACTCTTCTCATGAATCAATACCCTTGATACATGGGCCCAAAGTTTTCAGTAGAATAAGGGTCGGTGTCAGTTGATGCAGTCAGATCTTGAGTGACGATGCAGAGGCTAGTAGATGTCAGATACTTAGCATATAGTTGCAGCTCGGAGACACAATTTATTCAGTATTTTGGATTTTTCTCAATTTTAGTTGTCGCAGTAGCAACAACAATGGTGAGAGGGAGTGTTAATTGTGTTAATTTTTTATTATTGAACATCAATCTGTGAGAAATTTTTTCCCTTTAGAATTCAGAAAATACATCTTTATCACTGATATAATTGACAATGTTCACCACTCTTTCCAACTCACTATCAATATGATCATCGTCGTCCCTTTTCAGAAGAATATTACAAAATGTAGCCAACAACTCTGCAACACTAATTCCTGCATCTTCTTCATTGCAGAATACGATGAATGCATATACTAGAGAGTTGCCAAAAATATTATTTTCTTCAAATTAATTCTTCACAAAATTCATATATGTGTCATGCAATTCCATAACTTGGTGCACAAATTATTCAGAATTTTCTTGTCGTATGCCCTGATCTATGTCTTTAGCTAAATTTATAACATCTTATAAGAATTTAATTGTTGTTATTCCTTGGATAGTTATATGTTGTGAAAAAATATTGACTATTGGTTCCAAGCCCTTAGGCATTGCACAAAATAGCTTGTACATCCTTGAAAGATCATTTTTATTTCCAGCCTTTAGCAAGGATTGGCAGCCTAAGTCCTCCATTTCCAAAATTTGGGTTTCATAAAAAGGGGAGAGGATTTAATTTTTCACTTTCTCTAATAACTTGTACTCTGTGCGAGAGTGCACATAATGGGAAACTCATTCCTTATCGTGTTTCAAACATTCTATGGCCTTTAACAAATATTGAGGACAAGAATCCTCTGAAATCCATAAAGCAACCTTTCCAGAATAATAAGGTACAGTGTCCTAAAAAATGTGAGCTTCAAAATCCTTCTTATACAAATCCATGCAACCCATGCCTATTTCCACAAAAAGTTCCACAATATTTCTTAGCAAAGCCCGATCAATTTTATCTCCATTTTTCTCTCGATTAATCACCTTCATCACTTTTTTCTTCACATCACCACGTATCTTATAATACACCAACTGAAAAAAACAAGTGAATCCAACATTGAAGAGTGAAGAAATATTTTTATTTTTCACTAGCCTTTCGTCAACAATAGATAACATATTTGACACACATTTGATCACGTCCTTGTAAAGTTTCCACCATTTCGAAATTGCTCTCAACATAAACTCATCATACTCTTTGATTAAGGCTGGTAAAACATTCCCACTGATGTATTCTTCAAGACACTCACAATATTTCTCATGTATTTGGTGCACGTAATTATGAACGGCTCCATAGTTTCACATCCAGTAAAACGTTGAATGAGTATTCACGTACTCACTCATACTAACCTCATAATTTGAAATGCCTTCCAACTTATTTCTCAACTTCACTATACCAGCATATATAATATCCCATCCATCTATGAAATCTATTACCTTATTCACCGCTGACATGCACATCCTCCTCTTCATCATCACTCTCGCTCTTGCTACTAATATACCCACCTTGCCTCACCTTGCCTTTAATTTCTTTACAGATGCACCACTTTTAGATTTAGCAGCCCAAAATGACAAACCCAAACAATTCACAATTGTGAAAATATTATGGATGTCTTCGAATGAATATTTTCATAGATATTTATATGTCTATGTCATACTGAGGAGGAAACATATGGGCATTTCTTCTAGAGTTCAATATTTGTCTTTCTGCTTGTTGTCATGTTTTTTCTATTTCTGATATGGTATTCGAACAATTTTGCAATAACACATCTTTTCCCGGCTTGACCCAGCTATTTTGTTTCTAACAGTGCCACCATATGATCATTTTTCCCGACTCTGCCTATGCCTCTATGTTTCAAACAATTCTATCATGTCCCCTTATGCTCAACTCTGCCTCTTTTTCTCGTGCCCGCAACGTTATGTCTTCTCTTCTCCTTTGTTCTGTGTTGGGTCACTTACCCGAGTTCATCACCGTTGTGTTCAAGCTTCCGTTTATTTACAAGGCATATGACATACAACACTATTTTGCACGTGGTCGGGTATTACTCGAGTCTACTACCCACATTCACGTTTCTTCATAAAACAACGCAACTGCACATAATCCTGTAATTTAAATAAATTCAAATTTTCCTTTCAAAACTATCATGTCTGTCTCTTTATCGCACTTCACATTTCAGCATTCCATCATGTTTCATGAGCGCCATTCTTCCTGAGCTTGAGATGTGCGATGTGCGATATGGAATATATTAAATAATAGTCTTAAGCTGCATCACATTCAACCCTTACCGCACTTCATATTTCAACATTCCAACATGGTTCATTAGCGCCATTCCTCTTGAGCTTACGATGTGCAATGTGCGATATGCGATAAAGGTAGGGATGATGTGGAAATTAGAGGTTGCGCCGATTGAAAATCACAATCTGTGATATAAAAATTATCGCAAATTTCATATCGACATTCATAACATATCAATGATTAGAGATCAGCAATGGAATTTTGAAGTTGCAATATATGGGGAGAATAAGTGACATGGCGGTGAGGATCCCATTTAATATCGCATCGGCAATCGTGAGTGGTAACAAATGAATATGGAAAATATTTTTCGCGAACCCTGATTGCAATAAGGGGTCCTACAAATGGACCCACCTTCACATATACACACATAATGTTAATACACCAAGATATAAATAAAAAAAAAAATTGGCATATGGAAAATTTTACATATTCTAACATACATGCTTTTTTTGGTGTTTTGAGAAATATTTCAAAAGTAAATGCAAATGAGCCACAACATCTGGCTCCGCCTCGAGATAGTTCCTTTTCCATGAAAGCGCTAAGAACCGCAGATTACTGCCTTATCCATTGGGCATGGATTCAAATATTTCTTGGTGCGATATGAACAATGAGCAATCCGATATTTACAATGGTGGAATGTTGACTTTTAATGCTCAAAATAATGCTTCAAATACTGCCCATTCACAGGTAGTTCCAGAGATTCTCCATCTAAATGTTCTAGGATGAAAGTATTGTTTGATCTGGCTTCAGAAATTCAGTACGAACCATACCAGAGAGGGTCAAACTTACCATGCTTTCCTTTATCCTCCCTTCTAGTGTCCCATCTCAGTACTAAATCTCCTGCATGAAAGAGAATTTATTTCGCCTTCCTGTCAAAAAAATACTTCAATTTTGCCTAATAATTAATCAAATTATCTCTAACTTTGTCTCTGTTTTCATTTAACTCAATCACCTTATTCATTCTTCTTACCAGAGCATTAGGTTCTTCTTGAGCTTCTTGAAGGAAATAAATCACTGGTTTGGCCAATTGACTAGGAAACAATGCTTGATTTCCATATACCAACTCAAAAGGTGACTTTCCAGTGGACATCCTAGTAGTTACTCAAAATTCTCAAAGAGAAAATTTTAATTTTGAGTCCCAATCTTTTTTATTTTCAGTGATTTTTTTCTTCAAAATCCTGACCAATGTCTTGTTTAAATACTCTTCCAATCCATTCCCTTGTGGATGGTAGGATGTGGAATGTGACAAAATTACATTATATGTTGACAAAAAATAATGAATCAAGTAGAATTAAATACCTGAGAATTATCAGTTATAATCTTGACTAGACAGCCAAACCTATTGAAGATGTTCTTCTCCACAAACTTCATCACCACTTGGTCATTTTATTTTTTGGCAGGGATTGCTTCAACCCACTTTATGAATTAATAAGTAGCAGTTATAATCTGTTATAGGTCAATTTGGGCACCATTCCCAATGACCTGGTTAAACTGGACATCATCCCTAGAACTAATGAATAGGGTCTATCATCCCCTATAATTTCAATTGCTACATGCCCTAAGACAAATAAAAAGAACAAATCATTTGTGACTTGCATTCCAAGTTTTCCAAGATTTGAATTACATGTTATATCACCTATGAGCTCAGCAACGCAGTCTCTCAAGGGACTAACTACTTTGCATATGTAGCTACCTCCATTCAAGGGTGTTGTAATATTCCTAAATTGGCATGCAACTAATTGGAATATTCATTTTTGCTTTTGTCTTCTAGATAGATGAATAAGTGGGTAGGGAGACACATAAATATCTTTAGTAGTAATAAAATACCTCTTAATGTGAAAATGGATCATCATGATAGATGGATAAAACACCTCCATATGTGAACAGGGGAAAAATCATGTGGACAAGGTCAATGTTGACCAAATCAACAATGCTGGTATAGAGAGAGTGGAGCATCAATGTGAAACAACACAGAGTTAATGGGAGATAGTCTCCATGTGATTAGTGTCTTTAATGAGTGGGACCCAATTTGAGAAGGCTCACAATGCATATAAGGAAGGTCAACGCAACCATAGAAGGCATGTTAGATGATTATTGATTTTGATCTTTTTAGATCGGGAAATTTTTAGGTGACATTTCTATGCATGCTTTTGTTATTTAGTAGGGTTTACTGTATTGTTTAGTACAAGGGTGTTCACGAGTGGGAATCCCACACTCATCCTACTCAGGAGATGTTATTGATCTATATAATCCACATCTAGGCATTGGTCCAAGCTTCAGTCTTCAGCTACAGTGCAGTTTCTGTTCAGAGTTGTGTTGTGTTGCAAGGTGTAGCAGTGAAGGAGAGATATCTCCAATCTCTCAACTTGTTTTCCAGTGAGGGGACCATCCCTTCACCTATTGAGTTGATTGGGTATTTTTGCAGCTGATAGATTAATATTTCATCCTCATATCAGAAGTTTTCTTCATGGAGTGCATAACTCACAGGGGTGCAGTGTGCAACCCAAAAAGGGCCGAAAATTCAAAGTTAAAATCTGGCTAAACCATTTCTGTGTTTTTCTGGGTTTTTTTGGTAGAATATTTGAGTAAAATTCTAGACCATTTTGAGCACTCCAACAGCCTTCCACACATGGTTATTTTTTCTAGTAGTAGTAGTTTCCTGCAACAGCAGCAGTAGCAGCACACATTTCTAGTGCTAGTTTCCTTTAGTGTATTTCATCTATCTTGTGGCTTGAGTACATTCATTTTTTGGAGCACTGTGTACTTTATTTTTCTGTTGATTATAATGATATGGATCACCTATTTCTTCTCATGGATTATGATGTCTTAATGTAATTTCTAGTTGCAACATGTTTCCGACATTTTCCTGATTTTAGTGCTATGTTCTTGTTTTGATTTATTTGGAATGCTACATATGTTCTATATTCCCATGTTTTCCATTTTGGAATATTACAGTGGTATCAGAGCATAATCTTGGCTCAACCTGTGAGTTTTAGCCAATGTGCTATAAGAATAAGAAAAGAGATCTACAAATATGGAAGGAATGGGTTTTGTCTCATCACTTTTCAGATCTATGAAGGGTCTCTCCAAGGAGGTCAAGAAGATGAGAAAGGAGAGATGCAATGATACCTCTAGAGGGTTTCAAGATGAGGAAGGTCCATGAACTTCCTATTAGTAGAAGAAAGAACCAGTATTTCATAGAGCTCCAAAGGAATATATTATGCCCTTTTCTTTTGAAGCAGAAGATAAGAGGCATGGAGATGGAGGAAACTTAGATCATGAGATTCTAAGTGAGTATATTGCAGAATAAAAATCTCAATCAAGAGCTTTCAAGGAGAATATAACTCTCCCACAGTTCATTCAGCTCAAAGAAGAAAGAATAACTTGCATAAATAGATTTCTATCGTCTACATTTGATGGGTCATCCACATGCACAACAAGGGCTTGGGGAATAAATTTGCATGCATTATTCCTACTACATCCAGTAGTATAGAGAGAAGTTGTTGAGATTTCAGCGCTGCACCTTGAGGGTGAAGCAAAAATTTGGTGGTTCAACCATTTGAGTCATGCAAAAGTGACTGCATATGCAGATTTTACTCAAAGAATGATCAAAAAGTTTGACAAGAAGAAATCAGAGGAGAAGAAACTTCCACCACCACTTGATGTAAGAGCACTTACATCAGGAGGAAGAAAAATTGCACCTTTGCAAAGTGGTCTTGATCACTTGACATTTAGATTCCCATGCACTATTATGGAGATGCATGAGGAGGAGGAGATTTATACCAGTGCTAGTGTAGCCATAGAGGAGCAACCATCAGCATCAGTAGTTGGGGAAGTCATCACACCGGTGGGAGGAACCCTTGTAGCAGTACAAGATGTTCCCAATAAAAACCAAGGTATGCAAATGTTTCCACTTTCTATTATTTCAACACATCATATGGAAGGTTTTGGGGACATGCAATTGCATGACCTAGGATCAAAACACAATGGTAATTTGGAGCAGAAGACTATCATTGCGCAAAGGACCCTTGATATAATCAAGGAGGAAATATACATTCATCCTGATATGTCATTGTTAAGCTACACACAAATCTTGGGGTTGAAGTGTATATTTTTGGAGAATAGGATGAGTATTGTCTTAAACAATCCAATTCATAACTATATGTTCAGCATTGAGCATGATCATGAGACAACAGATGCACCATCATGGAGATGAGTAGCGCTATCATTGAGCAACAATGATTATTTGGGGGACCAACTAGTATTGGGACATTCTGATGACCAATATACTTGTGTAGTATTGGATAGGTAGATGGTTGATGAGAGGCATCTTATCTCCCATTATTATGATGAATCTTTCTTAATGAGCACTTCACAGCTCAAAAAGAAGTTTTTTCCTAAAAAATATTTGGATCCTTATGGGGTCAACTTGGTCATTGATCAGTGGTCTTCACTTGGAGATCTCCAAGAGGTTGTACTTCAACATCCCATGAAGTGAAAAAGTAGTAACTTGATTTCGTAGGATGGTATTCTCCATTGGAGGGATACCAATTTTCAGCATTGTAGGAGACACCCACATTTGGATGAATGGGTGTGGATGGTGAGCAAGGGGTTGGTGAGGCACTTGAAGATCTATGACACAGGGCAGCAGGAGGCATGGCTATGCTGGCTACTCTTGAAAGAGTTTGGCCATCATGTGACATTTCCTATCTCAAAGGGTATGTTTTGGGTTGGTTCTTTGCATGGCACCCATATGTTATGGCAGCATAATATTTGGTTGTATGGGGCATTATAAAAGTCAATCATCATGATGTTACTCCATGACTTGTATGATGAGGATATGAGGAGGCAACAAGAGTTTTTGTTGCTTTGGATACTCTTGGGAGAGTATGGGCTGATTTTCTCCGATACTTTGCATGATGTTGCAGGAGTAGATGGTGGCACAATCATGGTGCAAAGGGCCTACTCCTTAGCTTTGGAGGATCAAGAGGTACTTCAACTTTGGAAGGAATATTTCATATATAGCATCACTATGGTAGATGATCTTGGAATTTGGTATGTCAAAGAATGGAGTCATAAGATGGTAGGAGCCTTATCACAAAGGCCAACAACACTGTCACTTGGGAGCTTGGATTTGTTGATGGAGTGTTCCGAGGATCACTTCACATATGATGCACTTGATGGGAAATTAAGAGATGAGAGTTATGGAGTAGTATATGGAGGAATCTATTACCATGATATGATTTTCTTGACTTGGATCTCCAAGCATAAGAAGAATACTTAGTATGTAGCATGTGGTTCATTCCTTTCCATTCACAAGGGTCTCATGGAGACATATCAGAAAACTATGGAGAGGTCATCCATGGATATCATTAGCAGCCTACACTCAATACATGGTCAGAGTTGTTTTTTTGCACTTATTGATAATCTAACACAGTATTTTCATTGTCTTGCCATTTATATACAGTTCATTTCTCCACAAGAGGGCAAGATTCTATTTGGGCTTCATGGTCTTTGCAAGACCAACATCAGTGATGGAGATAGCCACTTCCTATATGGCTTTGGGAAAGTGTTGCCCTATTATTTTTATGCTTAGTTGATACACAATGCCATTTACTATTTTCTAGTAAATGAGATGACATGCACAACTAGAAAATGGTTGGAAGACAACTTTCCATATTATGTTTTGAAACAATAGTTAGAAAAACTGCGCTATGACTGCTTGGGAAACTGTTGGTACCTTCCAACACTACATGAAACCTTCAGTATATTTCTCATTTGGATTCCATATGGTGATGATGTCATATTCATCATATATGGGATGGTTTGGGCACACATGATTCATGACAATAGAGAGAGGATATTTGAGGATCCAATTTTCTTCTTGCCCCTTGAAGGAAACATTATTGTAGCCCAACATCAACAGCCACTCTACACTTATCATAAGTGGAGAGAGAGACAAAGTGAGATAGACAATTTTGTCTATCAATTTCATCTATGAATCTGATCCGAATGGAAAATGGCATCAACTCATGTTATTCATCTACCCATATTGTAAATGGCATTGACCCATGGTATTCATCCACCCATGATATTTATTCACCCATGGTATTATAAGTGACCCATGGTATGTATCCACCCATGGTATTCATCCACACATGGGATTTACCCATGGTATTGTAAGTGGTATCTACCCATGGTATTGGCCCATGGTATCCACCTATGGTATTGTATCTCAAAAAGGCTATAAATAACAAGCCTCACTTTGTAAAAGGACAGATTGTCTGCCACAATGTAGCTTCTACAGTTATTCTCTGTTTTAATAAAACAAGTTTCTTTGTGGTTTTATTTTCTTTGTGTTCTCTCTTTTTTTCTGGCATTATAATTTTGCAGATCTTGTCAGATCTATTTCAACTTTTTAGATCTTGGGGGCCTCCCCCCCAAGATCCGGATCAGTGGTATCAGATTTAGGTTACGCCTCCATGGGAATGAGGGTTTGAAACATATTTCAGTTTCAATGTTTTGCAGCAATCTTTAGCAAAATCCATGAATGTTTTTGGGCGGCGAGATTTCAGATCAGATCTGAAACTTTTGGTAAAAAATTTTCAAAAAAAAAAAAGACCAGATCTGGATTCCTTGCGAAAAAATACTCAAATTCAAAAAAAAAATCGGCCAAATTGGAGTTCGGATGAGAGAGATATCGCTAATTCAAAATCAGCAATGTTGAAGCAATTTTTCTGACGACAATTCATGGACGGCGGCTCTCTTGTCATTTTTCACCATTTTTAGTACAAAATTTCAGAGAAATGGAGATAGATCTGAGCTCCTCTTGAAAAATCACCCAAGTTCAAAAAAAAAAAATCGGTTGAATCGGAGTCCGGATGTGGGAGTTATCGTTGATTTAAAATCAACTATTTTTTCAGAAATTTTGTGACGGCGTGCCATTTCCAGCGCAAATCTGAGAGTCTAGAGTCTCCAGATAGTGGTTTCAAACACATGAGATGATGCAGAATGGTCATTCCATTTCCAAAAATAGGTTATAATAAATATTCTGAGTTATATTGACCGAGTTATGCTCATTTTAAATCTGGAGCAGCATTCGGAGCGGGTTCCCTTTGGAGACGTACCCTCCCACCCCGCTTTAGTAGGCACCTGCTTCACATTCATCAGTTTGATCATAGCAGCATTCGGCTTGGGTTATTTGGAGACGTGCCCTCCCACCCCAAGCTATGTAGGCACCTGCTACTTCATCAACAATCAGCATCACAGTTATGGGTCAACTACACAAAATCATTTTCATCGAAGTCCATTTGCTAGGCCGCACACTGTTAGTCACACAGTTGGTCACAAGCATTACAGGGTATCTATATCCTCAGATCTTTGTTTGTCATGATTTTGGTTCATCCACAAACCCACACTTCATCGAAGTCCATTTGCTAGGCCGCACACTGTCAATATCACAGTTGGTCACAAGCATTACAGGGTATCTCTATCCTCGGATCTTCGTTCATCACGGTTATGGGTTAACTACACAAAACCCTTCTCTTCAGTGGTTCTTCATATTCAAAAAATGATTCTCAGGAGGGAACTTCACGCAATGGAGACCATTACTTCTTAAGGAGGGAGGAATGATCCGAATGGAAAATGGCATCAACTCATGTTATTCATCTACCCATATTATCCATCTACCCATGGAATTTACCCATGGTATTGTAAATGGCATTGACCCATGGTATTCATCCACCCATGATATTTATTCACCCATGGTATTATAAGTGACCCATGGTATGTATCCACCCATGGTATTCATCCACACATGGGATTTACCCATGGTATTGTAAGTGGTATCTACCCATGGTATTGGGCCATGGTATCCACCTATGGTATTGTATCTCAAAAAAGGCTATAAATAACAAGCCTCACTTTGTAAAATGACAGATTTTCCACCACAATGTAGCTTCTACAGTTATTCTCTGTTTTAATAAAACAAGTTTCTTTGTGGTTTTATTTTTTTGTGTTCTCTCTTTTTTTCTGGCATTATAATTTTGCAGATCTTGTCAGATCTATTTCAACTTTTTAGATCTTGGGGGCCTCCCCCCCAAGATCCGGATCAGAATCCCACCTACATTGCAAGAGCCTAAGGTAGAGGATTTTCTGTATGAGTTACCATTTTGGAGGGTGACTCATTTTGCGTGGATGATAGCTTGGGGATGGGAGCTTCATATGGGAATGATGGTTACCAATATATTTTAGATTCCATGCCTCAAGAAGGACTCTAGATAGCATATAGTTCCCTCCATGGATATCCCACTACTTCATGATGAGGGCCATTTGGATTTGTCACCAAAGGCTAGCTTATACACTTGGGAGGAGCAACTTGGATACATATTGATGAGAAAGAATTTTGTTCATTGGAGTAGCTTATCATATGAGGATGCTACAGGAGGAGAAGAGGAGTCCCTTCAGTTATATCCTTGCATTTTCTTGAGGACAAGCAACATTTTGGAGGGGAGGATTATAATATTCCTAAATTACCATGCAGCTAATTGGAATATTCATTTTTTATTTTGTCTTCTAGATAGATGAATAAGTGGGTAGGGAGATCCATAAATCTATTTAGTAGGAATAAAATCCATCTTAATGTGAAAATGGATCATCATGATAGCTAGATAAAGAACCTCCATGTGTGAACAGGGGAAAATTGATGTGGATAAGGTCAATGTTGACCAAATCAACAATGCTAGTATAGAGAGAGTGGAGCATCAATGTGAAACATCACAGAGTTAATGGGAGATAGTCTCCATGTGAGTAGTGTCTTTAATGAGTGGGACCCAAGGTGAGAAGGCTCACAATGCATATAAGGAAGGACAAGGAAACCATAGAATACATGTTAGATGATTATTTATTTTGATCTTTTTAGATCGGGAAATTGTCAGGTGACATTTCTATGCATGCTTTTGTCGTTTAGTAGGGTTTGTTCTACTGTTTAGTAAAAGGGTGTTCCCGAGCAGAAATACCACACTCATCCTAGTCAGGAGAGGTTTTTGAGCTATATAGTCCACATCCAGGCATCATTCCAAGCTTTAGTCTTCAGCTACAGCGCAATTTTTGTTCAAAGTTGTGTTGTGTTGTAGTGTGTAGCAGTGGGGGAGAGATATCTCCAATTTCTAAGCTTGTTTTCTAGTGAGGGGACCAACCCTTCACCTATTGAGTTGATTGGGTGTTGTTTCAGCTGATAGATCAATATTTCAGCCCCATATCAACAGTTGTCTTCAGGGAGTGCGTAACTCAACCGGCAGGCGTGCAGTGTGCAACCCAAAAAGGGCCAAAAATCCAAAGTTAAAATCTAGCTAAACCATTTATTGGTTGTTCTAGGTTTTGTAGTAGAATCTATGATTAAAACCTGAATAATTTCGAGAACTCCAACAACCTTCTACACATGGTTCTTCTTCCCAATAGTAGCAATTTCCTACAGCAGCAGCAGCAATAGCAACACACATTTCCAATGCTAGTTTCCTTTAGTGTATTTCAGCCATCTTGTGGCTTAAGTGCATTCATTTTTTGGAGAAATGTGTACTTTATTTTGATGTTGATTATAATGATATGCCTCAGCTATTTCTGCCCATGTATTATGATTTCTTAATGTAATTTCCAGTTGCATCATATTTCCAGAAGTTTCCATATTTTAGTGCTATGTTGTTGTTTTGATTTATTTGGAATGTTGCATATGTTCTATATTCCTGTCTTTTCCATTTTGGAATATTACGGGTGCTCTGCAAAGAAATTCCCAACAATCAAGGGTGCATTGGTCAATTGGGAGCGAAATTATCATTGTTCCAAAATCTCCACATGGCTAGTGCCTTCTAGAAAAGTTCACATGTGTCAAACTTCGAATCCATGTGTCCATTCAACACCTCTGAGCTAGGAAACATGTCTTGCCTATTATTAGAAAGTCATTGATTGTGAAACTACCTTCAGCTCATCTATAAATTGAGCGTAGATCCTAATGCTTGAAAAGGAAGAAATTTGGTAGATAAATGTTGTTGGAATCTCAATTGAGGGTTTGACTTGAGTGATATGCTACTGGAGATATGTTCATTGTGTTGAGGTTGGGATGATGTTGGAGTGACATCAAATCAATCACTGGTTGTAACCTCCCCTTCTATCCATTAATAAATATTGTTGCTTACTTTCCCACATATGTATATGTATAAGATTCTCTTTTTCATATTATGGATTCTTATCTAATGTATATGATTCGCGTTTCATTGATTTAATTGATTAAAGTGAATACCCATCTGTATATTGCAATATCTTTTTTGTTTAGTGTTTATACTTGCAGGGACTAATCTGGCGATCAAGCTTGGATTGGAAGCTACAACAAGAGCGACAGAAGAAGAATAGGAAGTGCTTGGAATCCAAGTAAGTTTCTCCATCTTTCTATGTGTCTATTTACTATTAGGAAAATTATTTGCAAAGTCTTTGATCCATTGTTCTAAATGCATAGCACCACATTTAGGGAATTTGTTTTATATTTAATCCATAATTCTGTATAACGAATTGGCAACTCCACGAGGGAGTTTACCTTCATCCTTGGTGTTTTTTCCTCTTCTTTTCCACCTAGCAGCATCTACTCTCAATTATTAGGCTTCTGAAACAAATAATTTCATTTGAAGCGCGTCATTAGCTTGATTTTTTTGTTCTCTACTGTGCCCAATGCACTATTGGTCAAGACACAGTGCTTTGCATAGCACTGTATCCCACTCAAGGGTGCTTTGCAATGCAATGACTCCCCTTAGAGGATGTTTCCCCCCCTAAGCCATCCAAATTCCCTTTGAATTTTTCATTTCCATCACTTTC
The DNA here is from genome assembly GCA_034641835.2 of Pinus albicaulis. Taxonomy (NCBI): domain Eukaryota; kingdom Viridiplantae; phylum Streptophyta; class Pinopsida; order Pinales; family Pinaceae; genus Pinus; species Pinus albicaulis. Next base: position 1,368,605,695 of record CM076572.1, on the reverse strand, counting down.
AGCCTTTTGTTTGTTGTGTTTTCAACTGTCTGATGCCTCATAGAAACCAGCGAATTTACCTGAATCTTCCTCCTTTGAAAATTAAGTTTTTACAATGTCTCTTTAAGTGTTTTTCTCTATCATTGACAAATCAAATTGAAAGTATTTTATTTCTACATTAGATCCATTTGTTTTCGAAAAATGAAATTTTCGTTAAATTATTCGTTTCCTCTAGGAAAAAATGTAGTTCTATTCTTCATTTTTCATAAAAGAGAGATTGTTGTTAAATTCATCATTTCTCAAAGAAGAAGGCATTTGTTTTTTTTTATTTGATGCATATAGTTTCCTTTTTCATTCACATTAAGGGGACTGAAAAGGAAAACATGCATTTGCATATAGTGGATTGTTTGTTTTGCATAGGAACAATTAGGAAAGTTGCATATTAGTTTGTGCTCTTTGTTGTTGTCTCTCAAAATTGATTGCTCTTTCCCTTTAGTAGTTAAGATTTTCATTGAAAAAGCTAAAATTGAAAAGTTTGCTTATCATTTTAGTTTGAATTTTAGGAATTTTCATTACATCATCACGGTGAACCTTGAAAGGAAAATTGATAAACAATATCAACTTAAAATTTACATCAATTTACCTAAAAAAACATTGGAACCCTAACAATAAAATTTAGAAGGTCTAGGCTAGAGACGTGTTCCGACGTCGTAAAACATAGAAACTATCATTAATTGTCTATTATACATTCTGAGTGTGATACCTCACTTCACGTACGTAAGTATATCATAGCTCGTCCACGTACGTTTGGGTATATCAGGCAGTGTTTTAGTACGAAAAGTATAAAGGGGTGCTCTCACTGTGTGGTTTCGCATTAGACAACACTAATACAGACTTGGGCCTCCACGTACCTTCGGGTACATTTAGGAGGACAAATTTAGGTTTTTTTCTGTCCATAGTGAACCGAGTCGGTTTCCCTGTAAATTGTGATACACTAAACACAACATTCGAGGAGATTGCATGCCTGTACTTCTTGGTTCGCCAGGAGGTATTCTGTAGTTCATAGTTTCTTGGTAAACCTTTTGCCTAACATTACCCTTTTATTTTTTTTATTTGTATTCGGTCATAAAATAAATTAGTCATCATGGAAGAAGAAAATCCATTTCCCCGTCATTTGCGTAGACTTGCATTAGAACCAGCTTTACACCATAAGCCACTTCTGTGCAGTGAAGTCGATATCCCTCTACCGAAACTAGTACTATCAGTACCTCTGGTGAAGCATCATCTTCCCATATACTAGAGTCAGCACAAGTTGTTTCTACAAATCTTGGTTTGTTTACTGTTGTCGAGACAGAGTCCTCACAACTACCCATGGTCATGATCCATTCAACAGTGAGACAATACGTCCCGAACTCGATGTTTTTCAACTGGAAGTCGATCCAGATCCTGTATATTTTCTGCCAGAAAATCCGCATCTTGAAGTTGAACAACCGAAAGTTGTTCCTGTATCGGTCACCCCACACTCTATTTTAGCCATTAAGTCTCCCATATCACGCATTCAACCTCCTGAAATATACTTTGGGCCTGACGATGAAATCTTCCACGTAGTTTAATTTCGATTGAAGAAATCCCACAAGATAAAAAACCTTTAACTCCAACCCATTTTTGGGAGTATATTTACCTGTACGAGTCTTTTCCTCAATCACCATCCTCTACTTTTTTTGATCCTGTTCCTATTCAAATTCTCGTCGATTCAAAAGGGTATACATTTGGTCAACTAACCATGCTTGAACCAAAATATTCGATTGGACCATCTGTTTCAATTACGTCAGCACCTTCTCTCGCTACCCCCGTCGATTTTCAAAACTTCACCAGAGTCATATTTTCATGGTTTCCCTTTGGTCCCATCAAGTTATAAATATTTATCTAGAATTTTCTCTGGTGAATCTTTAAACCCATGGAATTCACCAATGTCATCATCTCATATTCTAACTAGTAAACCTATAGTGAGTACTCAATGAATTTATCCTTTATGTCCATCATCAAGGCAATATGAAGCTGGTCCTTCTAGACCTATTCCATCTAGTACCATATCAACTGGACTCCTTGCATTTGGAGAGAAATATTTTCCATATTATTATCCTCCTCATACTGGGGGACAACCTTTTGTCACCCACTTTGACAATACTCCATCATTTTTTGGTCAACTTAATGTTGAAATGAATGTATGTCAATGGCAGCCCACTCTGCCTATCCAACCACAAACGGTCGTACATTCGTATCAACCGGTTCAACCTGTTGCAACCACATCAATTCCACTTGTTAATACATCTTTAACCTTGTTACAAACTCAAACTATTGTAAAACAACCGTTTTAGGCGGGTCCTTCAACTCAATACCCTCAAGTATTGGGCCCTCAACATCCAATTCCTTCGGCTAATTTACAAAAAACTATACCTGGAATCATTTATTCACAAGATGGATTACCATATTTTTGGATGTCACAGCCACAACCAGGCTATACTTATCTTCAACCAAATCCAAGTTATCCTAATTTGGGTTATAACATTTGTGGATGACCCCTTGGCAGCCTCAGGCGCAAATTCCACAACCTTCATTTCAACAAGTATCGTACCCAGGTTTTGGTCAACAGAATCCTCAAGCATTTTCTTATCAAAACAACCCCTATCTAGGTTACCAGTAGCAGATTACTTATGATGGTGCTCAAAGGCCTGTTTCCCAAGAAATTCCATCATACCCTGGCTATGCTCAACCTGACCTTAATCGACACTTGCCCTTTGTTGCAACTTTAGAGTTACTGGATTTAAATCAGCTCACCAATGATCCAATCAACTATGCTCCTTGGTGGCCGGTGATACCCCATAAATTAGCCTCGGATATTCCTAAGTTCAATGGAAACCCTGGGGAAGACCCATTGACTCATGTTATGACTTATCATTTGTGATGTTCGTCAAACTCCTTGAATGATGACTCTATTCGGCTATGTCTTTTCCAACGTATGCTCACTGGTCTGGCCATGAAATGGTACATTGAGTTACCTAGAGCTTCTTTTGAAAAATTCACTGCCCTAGCTACTGTATTTTTGACTCACTTCCAGTTACCCATATGATATGAAACTGAAACGGAACTCTTAAATAATTTTAAACAGACTAATGCTACTCACATTTTTGATCATATTCAAGAGTGGTGTCGTCATCGTAGAATGGTTAAGGCATTTGTTCCTGATCAGCTCCCTGATGAGTGGTTCATTAAGTACCTATTACCATCTATAACTGAGGATGTAGCTAAGGGTGGCATCATCACTGAAGAGCAGGTTATTGCACATGTCCAATATTTAGACTTGATTTATACTCAGTTTAGCATGCTCTATGAGAAAATTCCTAAAGCGTCGCGATCTAATTTTATTCTTCCTCCTCCATCAAACAACTCTCATGCCGGAGACGGTTTGATTGGTATTGTAAGCACACATCATAATATTGCATCTGATCCTATGCCTTCTTCCGAAATAAATGCCATGTTATTTGACAAAGGAAAAAGTGACAAGAAACCTGGAAGTAAGAAAAAGGGGAAATTAAAGAAAAAGAAAACTTCTAACTCGTAGGAAAGATAATTGATTAATCGTTTGGAAATAGGAAACCTCTTTATCCATGCAAAATCTGCAATGAGGAACACTTTGTTTGGGATTGTTCTCACCATGCTTAAGTATCAAAAATGGTTAAGACTTCACATGCGTCAGATGTGTTAACATATCTGTTTCTAAATCCGGACACAAATTTGGTTGCTACGGATCGAGCTTCTAGTTCACAAGTACTCATGTTATTTGTCACAAACCCATCAACATATATTTTGGTGTCAATGCATAATAAAGATTATGGTATTCAGGCCACTAATCAACCTACTATCTCGACCACGAATCTGTCTATAGAGTCAGTACCGCCAGCTGCTATTCCTTAATTGACGATTAAGACACCGAAGGGAGTCATTCAGAAAACGACATATAATCCTCAAGCAAGAGATGCTCAAAATTATAATATAGTTGAATATTTGGCTCAATTCCCTTTAGCTATGTTAGCTCTTGAGGTATTACAAAATTGTCCCTCCCAGAAACAGGCTTTATTGTCAGCTATTAGTGGAATTGATCCGACAAATTCTAATCTCGTTATTTTTAATTATACGGGCTATGTGTCACAATTACCAGCAGAATTGGCATTTTCCATCCAAGTAAATGTTCTCAATCACCTTGTTCATCGTACTATTATTGATGAGGGAGCATCTACGTGCATTATGTCTCTAAATTGTTGGAAGTCACTTGGCTCGCTAGGCCTATCTCAATCATTAATGACATTGAAGGCTTTCGATGGACGTACATATAAGCCTTGTGGTATTATCAATAACTTGCATGTTGAACTAGGGGGGGAAATAGTGAATGTTGACATTGAGGTCGTTAACAGACCCCTTGACTACAATATTTTACTAGGAAGGCCATGATTATATGCTATGACTGCAATTGTTTCTACATATTTTAGAATGATTGCCTTTCCACATAAAGGTGTTATCACAGTCATCAATCAACCATCCTTCTTTGCCTCCACTTCATAGGTAACTAGAAGTGTTCCATTTGTTCACGCACCCCAAATAGCACTTCAAAACATCAGTGTAGGACTCTTAAAGGATTCCACTCTTATGGGAACCTTTGCATTACTGCCGCCTGTGACGTCAGAAAAAATTGCAAGTATAGAGACATGCTACATGATCTCTTCCACTCCATTTGGCTTAAGGAAGAGTACGGGTGATTCTAAACTTTTTACGTTGGATGATTTTCTGCCAGCCAGCCCTATTGAGGTGGCATAGCAATCAATCTATCTAGCCTGGGTTGTGAATCTGAAATCATCGTTGCTGGTTTTTTGGGTTGATCATTCCTTAGATTTTGGTACTCCATCTGATCCTTTTTCCTCAACTTTCTTGACAGATGAGAATATTTTGGAAACCATGATGTCGAAAGGAGAACCATGGGAAGATTATCATCATCATTCCCATCTTCCTGATTATGAAGAAAATAATCTTAGTGAACTATATCACCCATCAATCAAAAATTTATTTCCAAATTATTTTCCTATTAATGCAATCGATTCCGAGTGAAACTTGTCAAATATTGAAGAAACCATTTCTATCGATATTTCGACCAAACCTAGCATTGTAGAAAATATTCATGTCGGCATATCTTGTTCTCCATCAGAACTTGAAACATGTCACTCTCTATTTCATAAATTTCTTGATGTATTTTCTTGGTCTTACGAGATGATGCCAGGCATAGATACTAGTATTGTTGAACACACTATTAATATGTATCCCGATGTCAAGCCGATGCATTAATGCCTTCATCCTGTTCATCCGAAGAAGGTCACTGCCATTAAAGCGGAAGTTGAGAAGCTTTTGCGTGCTGGTTTAATTTACCCTGTTTCGCTAACTGAGTGGGTTTCCAACATCGTTCTTGTCATGAAAAAATAAGGAACCATCAGAGTGTGCATTGATTATCGGGATGTCAATCTTGATTGTCCAAAAGACAACTATCCTACTACCTTTATCGACTAGATTAATGACAATTGTGCTAGATGCAAAATATTTTCATTCATGGATGGATTTTCCAGCTACAATCAAATCAATATCCCCCCAGAGGATCAATATAAGAAAACATTCATCTGTCCTTGGGGCACATTCACTTATAGGAAAATACCTTTTGGTTTAAAGAACGTTGGGGCCACTTTTGAGAGAGAAATGGATTATGATTTCAATGACATCAAGCACATTGTTCAATCCTATCTAGACGATTTACCCGCGCATTCACGAAATCAGACTGATCACCGGATGCATTTGAGAGCCATATTTTTATGCTGCCGACACTACAAAATACGCTTCAATCCACATAAATGTGTGTTTTTTGTTGGTTCTGGTCATTTGCTTGGATTCATCATCTAGAAGAAGTAATTTGAATTGACCCATTGAAGGTCCAGGTCATTCTTGATTTGCCTACGTCATCAAATTTACTTCAGATACATAAACTTCAAGGAAATGCTAACTTCCTAAGGAGGTTCATACCCAATTATGCCAAAATGGCTAAAGGATTTACTCGGCTCTTGAAAAATGGGATTCCCTTCCATTGGGACCAAGTTTCGCAAGCTTCTTTTGATTTTCTCAAGTATAGTCTTGTCCGGGTGTCATTAATGTATCCCCCTAATTATTAGAGTGATTATTTCTTGTATATCATTGCGGATGATACAACATCCATCTAGGATAGAAAATGGGATAGAAAATCTGAACTATTATTTGAGTCATAATCTCATTGATACGGAAGTGAAGTATTCATACATTAAGAAGCTTTCCTTGGAAGTTGTTCAAGCTGTCCAAATATTTTACCACTATATCCTGTTCCGGAAGACCATTGTTATTTCAGATTGCAACCCCATGACTTATATCTTATCACGTCGATTGCTGGGGGGCAAATATCTAAAATGGATTTTCATTTTGCAAGAATTTGATTTGGAAGTCATCAAATCCAAGTAAAAAAAGTCTTTAGTTTTGGCTGAGCTTCTTTGTGAACTTCCCTCTGATAGTAATGCTACTACGTTAGAACCATCTATTCCAGATGAGTCTTTGTTTCTGATCGAAAAATATGATCCTTGGTATGGGGATTTTATCATTTATCTCCAGACCTAGAATTTTCAGCCCGTTACCTCTCGCTCTGACCAACGACATATTCGATACCAAGCTAAATATTAGTTGATCGTAGGCGATACACTTTATCGTCATGGTGTCGATACAATTTTAAGAAGGTGCCTCACTCGTGAGGAGGCTGAAAAGGTTTTAAATGATTTTCATGCAGGGGCTTGTGGGGGACACTTGTCTGGATACGCTACCGCGTAGAAGATACTCCACGCCGGTTACTTTTTTCCTACCATATTTTGCGACTGCATCCTTGTGGTCATAAGTTGTCATGCGTGCCAGATATTTGATATTATAATATGCAAAATACCAGCGCCAATGCATCCTGTTGTCTCTATAGGAACATTTTCAAAATGGGGAATTGAATTCATGACCTGTAACCCTCGTTCATCTGAGGGGCATGGTTATATTATTGTCACAGTAAACTACTTTACCAAGTGGGCCGAAGCAATGCCTACATTCAACAACACAGGACAAAAAACTGCATTTTTTTTCTTTAATCATGTCATTGCATGGTTTGGGGTCCCACATGATATAGTTACAGATCATGGGAAGAATTTTCGCAACCACATGATGACTAAATTGACTACCAAGTTAAGTTTGTCACATGATAATTCTACTCCTTATTATCCACAATCAAATGGACAAGTTGAAGCTATCAACAAGATTCTTAAACGAATTCTTCAACGAATGATAGGAGTTTGTAAAGGAAACTAGAATTTGATCCTATACTCAGCCTTGTGGGCATACCAAACCTCAGTAAGAAACGCAACCAGATTTAATCCCTTTCAATTGGTGTATGGTCTGGAAGCTATATTGCGAATATAATGTGAAATATCTTCGTTAAAACTCACAATCAACTTGTTACCTGACACCTCAGAAGAATAAGCGTGTCTTTTTAACCTCATCCATATTGATGAAATGTGTCATGAAGCCCAAGTAGCCAACGAAGTGCATAAGATACGTATAAAGGCGCAATATGACAAAAATGTCCAGCCTCACATTTTCTGAGAGGGCGACTTGGTCCTTCTTTACGATCAAGAATCTGATGTAATAGGTACAAGGAAATTTGAGCCATTATGGCATGTCCCCTATATTATCAAAATATTTATTGCTAAGGGTGCCTATGATTAGGTGGATTATGATCGAATTCTGTTGGCATAGCCCCGAAATGGGTTTTATCTGAAACGTTACTATGCTTAATCATGAGCGTAGTAATTTTTTGTATTATATTGTATATATATGTTGTTTATTTGCATTCACTGTCTAAGTTTGCTTTCTTGACATTAGTAATCTGCTTTTCATTTCATCGCAGATGTCTGAATCTTTGGAACCATTTGTTGGATATGCTGATGGTGCTAGTCGTAGTATGTAGAATCTATCCTCTGCAGCATGGGCCATTTTCCCTCCGAACGACGAGTTAGTGAGTTTTCAAGGGATTTGTATTGGTAGATCGACAAACAATATCGCTAAGTATAGTGTGTTGATATAAATTCTCTCTAATGCCATTTCATTTGGTATTAACTACATCATTATAAGGTTAGACTCACAACTTGTGGTATTACAACTTAATAGTGTTTATACTGTTAGAAATCCAACATTGCATCGTTTGTTCCCAAGAGTTAGAATTCTGGAAAGACACTTTTATTTTATTCAACATCAACACATTTCCAGAAATTTGAACACATTGACTGATTCTTTAGCTAATCATGTTTTAGACATACATTTGCAACACATGTAAAGATACATTAACATAATTGAATAGTATTACGCAATAAACATAGGAAAACATTGAAATAAAATAGATAAATAGTTATAGGTTTTTACAAAATTTGTGCCCACGACACATTGGGCATATGACCTCAAAATGTATGCAAAATGTCAAAAGTAAACCAGTGATGCTCATGGTAACATGCAATCGATCTAGCTATCCTACGTAGTAACTGCATCCAAGAGTTAGGAATGCCTATAGTATGGCACTGTAGTTGCATGGGTAACTCCTCGATCCGGCAATCTGGAATCCTGAAGGTCAAACCCTCTATGTGCTATCAAAGTTGAGACAGAGTTTCAGCCATATCTAAATCCTGAAGGACTACTCTCCCGACAGCACTCTCTACTAGCTCATCCGCTCCATGCTCTGGTTCCTCTATTGGTTGAACTCAACCAACATCTGCATTACATTAAAACTTTATTTTAGTCTTGGGAAAACATCAAAATACAAAAAAAAATTATAAACCTTATAAAAATAAAAAAACGTGGTCAAAACATTCTTACCTATTGCACCCCACTGAGTGCCTTCTGGTAAAGCTAAGTCTCGATCTCCTCGAAAATCGATGCTTGGATATGCATACTCATCAATAACGATAACTTGTCACCTGAACCAGGAAAAGAATTCAATTGAGAAAAAAATGTACGATTCGCGTGCATGCCTAGCTATTAGTTCTACCCATCTTTGCATCCTTGGATCTATAGGATTAGACACACCGAGTGTCACATGCTGAGGCTGCATTAGTGGAATCTGATCTAAGGCAAATGAAATGAGGATCAAACCATAACTAATGTTTTTATTCCTTCCTCCCTTTCCCTTGTTCAGTTGTTATTTTATTTGAGAAAGTACAGCTTCAGACCATTTGAAGACTATTGGCTCCATGCACTCTAGCGCATACTGCATATATGATCTATTTGCTGCATGTAATGTAACGGTGCCAGCAAGTTTTGCGATCATGAAAAGAATGGTTCTCAAAAGCGAATCTTGAACATCATGGATGTTTATATTCCCATGATTTCTTGGCTCTACCCCTAGATATAAATATTTCAAAACATAATCTCTCATCGTTTCTCCTCCGAGAGTAGACCCTGAGAGGGAAATAGGTAAGCCTCTCCTTGACAAGCCTGTCAGAAAATACAAATCATCCACTATAATAGGAACTATTTTTTTCCTAATATGAAATGCCTCAATATTTGGATCCCATGCTTGAACAAGGCACTCCAAGGGTTCTATTTGTTGCCTCATCCATGACAAGTAGAAGGACTTTAATAACCCACAATCTCTTAGGGCTCTTACTGTGTTAGGATCCTATAAGTATAGGATTCATAATTTGGAATTTACTTATGGTATTCTTGTAAAAATATGTACATACCTTGCTTTCTACAAGTTGTTTTCCCATATTTGGTAAAAAATAAAAAAAATAGAAAATCAAAAAGAGGGTAAAAGTCCTAAAAGAAAGATCAAAGGACTTAGAAAAAATAATATACCCCAAAGAAAATAATAAAACATGAAAGTGTGAAAGTCCAAATGCCACTACTTTTTACTGATGATTATGGCAAAGTGTCAATAAATTCCATAATCCATGATGAGTTGAACTGCTTAATCTTGACTTGTCATGTTTCAATTTTACTTGTTGTAGAGTAGTGAATAAAGATTAGTCAGATAGTTTAATCCTGACTAGTTAGCAGATAGGTAGAGAATAAAATAGGAGCTCATCAGCTTAATCTAAGCCCTCGGATGATATAAGGTAGACTTAGATAGTTTTTATGCTTTTCAAAAGAATAAAATGTTCAAGTTTGTTAGCTCAAATGCACCTGCAAAAATGAAGAAAAAAATTTGTTAGATTAATGGTTGAGTAAGTAGAAAGAAGTGGGAGAATCATGTAAATACTTTTCACCAGGAAAAAATCACTAATTTCCCTTTCCCTATAGTTATTCTGCATTCTAAAATTTCAGTTAAGGAGGCTCAGAGCATTTCTCTGACTTCTGTTGGGACCGGACCCAAGGCTCAATGATTGTTAAGTTAAAAGTGTTGAATTCCTATATTAATCCCCAATTATCATTATTTACCCTTCATTCACCCATTACAACTCAAAATTTTAAGTAAGAAATATTTTCTTACTTAATGATACATAATATCCCATTTGATTAATTTCCTCCATTTCATTAAACATAAAAACCCTCAAAAAACATCTTATCCTAAGTGAAAGTAGTGAAATCATCAAATGATAAACTTTGCTTTAAGATTTTCACTTTAGTTGGTAATATAAGTATATTTCTTGAGTATTTCATTTTCCTATGTCATATTCACTTCCAACTTATTTATTAATTCCTTAAAAAACACCTTATCCTACTAATATAACTACTTTTATTTAAAATATCCACCTAAACCTACTATTATAAGATTTTATGCCAAAGTTAATTACCCACATGTTTTAAATAAAACCCCCATTTACACCCCCTTTAGCATAAAAATAACCATATGTAAATATCCCACCCTCTATAGTGATAGACATTTCCATAGTCTATAACTATATAATAAAAATAAAAATACAAAAGGACTTTAGACATGTTTTATATATGTCTAAGCAAAAAATATTTCCTCGATTATATCATTCTACCCTAAGTTTTATAAAGGTTGATCATTTGCACCTTTATAATATACTTAAGAACATTCCCCACATTTCTTAAACCTAAGGTTAAAAGCCTAAGATCATTTATATTAAGCATTTTTACCTTCCCTGATGTATAAAACCTCACGTTTTATATATAAATTAATCCCTTGACTAATACAACCCGCCTCATGCACATTTTTACCTTGTACATAAACCTTCAATATATAAAACCACTCATTTCAAACCCTTTGTAAACTATTTACACCGCATATAATCATTATCATTTGATATAAGACTTTGTAATATAATACATATGTTACAAAGGTTTTATTTCATTACCGCGCATATAAAGCCGTCTGGCCCCACAACTTTTAGACCGCAGCTTTAGGCTCATCCCGATCGTTCGCTTGCGCTTTCCAAATCCGACAGTGGACGATCATTTTTGTGTCCACAAATCAATCAACTACGAAACACCCAAATGAGTGCGAAATGTGCAGTTTCTTCATTACCGCTGTTGAGGTATAAAAGGTGTCCTTTTAACGCCTATTTATCCTACATTAATCATCAATCCAGGAATGAATTTTTGTTTCAAGAGTGTACTCAGTCCGAGGCTGCAATTAAATATAAGAGTAATGCCTTGCAATATGTAGTACAATGTTGTAAATACAAGAGTAAACAGATGCTTGAAAATTAAATCTAACTACAATGACATGAACTTAAATGCTCTGAAATCGAATCATTCACTCAGCAAACATTAGTCAAGGATGCAGTAATGATAACTCTTTCCTTTAGAAATTGATGGAATTGAAATCAAACGGGAACAAGATAATCAATCTGAGAATGTAGGTAACAATAACCAATATTCTTTACAGTTGATAATCCTGCCTTAAAGCAATTAAAAGGAAATTGAACTAAAGGCCACTAATGAAAGTAAACTAGGTAAGCTCTTCAAAAGCAAAACCAAACTCTTTGCAGACTGTAAACTAATGAATTGAAATGAACAGCAAATATGGAATTGAACATAAATCGCTATCTAATGAATATGAACAACAACTTAATGAATATGAACAGAAAACTCTGTCTAAGAGAATTGAACAACAAATTCTATTAAATAGCAAATGCTATTGAGCAGCAAATCTTGTCGACAACAAACTCTCTTGATCAGCACTCTTAAATGAACAGCAGTCAAACGAAACAGAAAATGGAATGGAACAAAAACTAAAATGGAACATCAAATTCTAAACAGTGAAGCTCTGTTAAAGCATAACAAGATAAATGATACAGGAATTAAGATTCTTGTTAGAATGGAACAACAATGCAATTCATCAATGTAACACACCAATATCAATAAGAAATTAAACAGTAAACCAATTAACTTGCAAACTATAACGAAAACAAATATAAACTGTCACACAACGATAACTGAAAGGTAATGACACAAACAGAAGATAGATCCACCAGGGCTGGGCCCTTAGCCACCAGTGAAACACTGATGGGTTTTACTCCAGAGTTAAGAAATGGAACGACAACATGTTCTTGTATTAATCAGACATAAATAACATTTACAGTAGTCTCTCTCTGATCATGAGAGTTAAGAAATTACAGAGTTAAAAAAGAATTTCAATAATAATCATTCTTTCCCCCGATTTCTACAGGCACTGCCTTTTATAACAATTTGGCAGACAGGACAAGAAATAAGACCAAACAGCGATCCCTCAGGATCGAAATATCCTGAGAGATTCGCTCCTTTTCTTTTTTAGCTAATGCTTGGTCTTCTTAGGTTGTAGCCGTGTTGTTCCCTATATTCCTTTAGCTATGCATTCTAATATCCTTCTTCTTGTCGGGATACGGCCCTTTGCTGGAGGGACAACAGTTACTCATGTTTTAGCTTTCCCTTTCAAATGATGGTTTACTTCATTTGTTTCTTATTTTTTAGAATAAAAGGCAACCTTTAGTCAATTTTCACAATAAACATTAGTATTTGCAATTCTATCATAATCCTCCAATAAATCATCTTTCTAGAATAAAAAGAGTTATGTTTAAAGGAAAAAGATGAGAAAATAAATGGTGAATCCATACCTTTTCCAATGCTCAACATACCCCCCTGCTTACACTTTTTCATGTCTTCATGAAAACCATAGTGTACATGTAAAGCAATTAGAGAATAGACTGGAGAGGATTTTTCATTAAGAGGTCTAAAACCATGGTTTGCAACTAAAGCTTCAAAGATGTGCCCTTTCTGTCCTTCAAGTGACTCATAAATGGCTTTATAGTCTGTTGCAAGATACCATATAATGGGACTTCGAAACCTACAACCTAGCCAGAATGGGCCTTCCCTCAAGATAAGGTTACTATAGAGAATGAAGCAGCCAATAGCTAATCCAAAATTTCTATAATTAAATGGCTCTCTGTCTTGAACATTCCGATTGGAAATATTCCATCGGATTTTAGCTGCTATATAGGCCTGGTCTCTGATAGATAGAAAATATTCTACCCTATCCAAGACAATTTCTTTGTGGACAGGTCCCAATGTTTGGATCACACCCTCCTTTGTCATTAGACTCTTCTGCTTAGCCCATAGTTGTAATGGGTGTTTTGGTTCACCCCTAACCCAAAGGTCTAACCCATTTTCTTGCCTCTAAAAAATATTATAGGCCTTGAGCCATTTTAGCTGGTTGACAGCAAATTAAATAAATGCTTGAAATTGGATATCACCCACAAAAGGGCTGCGATTTATCTCAATTTCATTCTCCAATATAATATTGTGCAAATAGAACTCACATAGCAGACGTTGGACTTTAACTTTAATTTATTCCTTACCTTTTCAGCTTTCTCTTCTACCTTCCGACACTTATCATAGGCTTTAGTCTCTGATGCACTGATGTCATTTAGTTGCTCCTGTAATTGTTGATATTTATTTTTGGTGAAATTCTCTTCTTCGAGATTTTCTCTTGCCTGTTGAGCCTGTGCTAGCTCCTTTTGGAGTTTTTCTATAGAAGGGTCAATAAAAATGTTTTGACTGCAGGTCTGTGCACTTTCAGCTGGTGCAATTGCACCTGGAATAGCTGCCCACTGTTCGATGTCTTCTTGATTGAGCTCAGCTTGGGTTTCCATGGTCTTTGCAATCTGGGGCTTCGCTTTGGTGGCTACTTTCCTCTTCTTTGGGGTTCATTTGGTGGCTATGTTCCTCTGTTTTGGGGTTTTTTTAGGGGTTTTCTTCATTTTGAGAATCCTAATACTCTGTCTGAGTTGTTCCACTAGCTTTTGGAGATTTTGTTGTTCCCTCCGTAGCTTTTCAAGTTTGGTTATTTTCTTTTTCCTCCTGGAAGGAACGACTATTCCTTTTTCTATACTCAATTTCTCAGGTAGGGTTTGCTTTTCAGTAGCCATTCCTTCGCTCAGGTTTGCTTCTCTGTTTTCTGCTCGAAACACTTCTTTAGTATTCATATGTTGCTGGCTACATTCTTCAGGGGTAGTAACCTTAACTGGTTCTATTGTTCCCTGAGGGTTTTCTTTTTCTACTTCATTGGGTATTCCCTCGGCCGTATCTTCACTAGTAATAGCTTGTTCCTGCAATTGGTTTATCTCAATGTTGAAGTTCAGTGGGCTGTGGGGTTGTATGTATTCACTGATGTTGGCCAAAATTTGGGCCAATTGATCCTCCTGCAATGGGCTTTGAGGTGGACTTTCAATGGTGGTTTCGGGAGGTTCTGCTCCCTCTCTTTCATCTTCATTGTTTTCTTCCTCTTCACAGGTGTGATAACTTCCTTCTTCTGCACATGTAGGGTGACTTTCTTCTTCCCCACTGGTGTGGTGACTCTCTTCTTCTTCACCAGTATGGTGACTCCCTTCTTCTAACTCATTTCCTTCTTCCTCATCGGTGAGGTGACTTCCTTCTTCGAGTTGTGGGGCTTGTTCATCTTCCGAACTGGGAAATTCTAAGGGTTGGCTACTAATACCCTGAAGACCTTCTATCATTCCCCTAGTTCTCCTTAACCTCAAGGATTGTTTGCATTTTGATGGTTCTACAGCTTTGCTAGTAATTATTTTGCATTTTGGGGCAGACAGGGCTATTCCTCCATCAATTGAGAATTTCAGTTCTTCCCAACTAGTCTGCTATTGGGCAAGACTGTAACTCACTATCAATCTGATTAAAAAATGGTGGCTTACCACCATGGCTATATGACAATATTTTCTTATACTTCGGGCGGCAGCATGCAATAAAAATTTTAAATATGCAGGCAGGTTTATGGTACATTTCTATTTTAACAATGCTAATAGCTTAAGGTGGTGTGGTCTTACCACATCTTTTATTCCATCGCATGTTATGTAGCTCTGTACCACTTTCACCAATTCTGTCCATGGTTCTCCCAATGTCACCGGCTAAACTCCTTTCCCTTTGACGACTAGGGTCTGCCCTTCATCCCGAAAAATATTCATGGCTTCTTGGAGTTTCATTTTCTTATGGGTCCATCTGGGTCCTTCTGCTGGCAGACCAGATACCTCAGCGATTATTGAGTCTGTTACTGCTATCTACCTACCTATAACCATGGAGTAACCTTCCTGCAGATTCTGTAAAAATTCAATGGCTACCATTTCATGAGGTTGTTGTAGTCTTGTGAGGTAGGTAATCCACCCTAATCTCTCCAGAATTTCCTGTGCAACATTAGAAACAGCTAGCACCTATGGCTCACTACGAATTTCTCATCCTCCCATTCTATCTGCACACTGTTAATTTTTCACAAATGCACAACAACGTAATGGAACAGCACATCACTGCACCTTGTGTATATCGGAACAATACCGTTAAGATTTTACTATTACCGAGAATATGGGAATTCGACCCACATGCAGGCATTAAAAGGCATCTGCGCCCCCCTGAAGGATGATAGGTCATCCTCGACCATCGAATAGAAGCATGGTACTGCACATCAGTTGTACAACATTGAAAAGCATACATACTTATGATATGATCAAAAAATTATTGCATTACTGAAATCGATGCATATTATTAAATTGTGAATAGATATGGAATCGTTATGTAATGATTCGAGAATAAGGGAAAGGTTCAGCTGATGTGAAAGAAAGTACTTAGGCGGTCAGTACCCACATAAACTATTATGATCGATTTATAAATAAATTTCATGCATAATAGGTTCAAAACAAAGGGTTTAGGGGCATTATCTCATTTGATATTAGATAAATATATAAGAAAAGGGTTCAACATTAATATTGATTTGTGAAAAATATGACTCCAATACCATCAGTAGAGCTCTGTTGCCCACATGTGTCTATAACCTTGACAAAGTTGATTTTTCACCCTTGGAACCATTATCCTTTATTTATGTCTAGGGAAGTGCTGTGTAATGTCATGATGGAAGCCACTGTGCTGGCTTGGGAACCAGATGAATCATAATGCCATTCACTAGGAAGGAATGAAATGTGGGCAGGACGGCTCATGATGAGACCTCCTCTTCCAAGGAGTTTTTATTATTTTTTCTAAGTTATCCATTAGATCATATCCCTGGTGTCGTGGCCATAATGGGAAGGCCACTTCATTTCTTCCTTATGATCATGGTAGGCTGGCTCTTGATGAGACCCCCTATCCTCCATCTGCCATGTCATAGAACTGTTAGTAATCATATAGAGATCTGTCTTTTATTTCTTTTCGTATAGCACTTTTCTAATTATATATAGAGGATGGCTCAACACTCCTTAAGAGTAGGGATGGTGGAATAATTTTGAACATCTCAATAGAGAAAACATGCC
This sequence comes from Pinus albicaulis, assembly GCA_034641835.2. Classification (NCBI taxonomy): domain Eukaryota; kingdom Viridiplantae; phylum Streptophyta; class Pinopsida; order Pinales; family Pinaceae; genus Pinus; species Pinus albicaulis. Next base: position 1,368,588,824 of record CM076572.1, on the reverse strand, counting down.
CTTATTCTTATTTAATAAATAAAAAATCAAAGAGAGTTATGAGAATTTAGGGAAGAACCAACATGATAAAGATAAACGATCATATTAATTTTAGTGAAAATAAAGACAAAAAAGTGATATAGATGGTTGTGCCCTTTCCTTTTTCTTATCACTACAAAAAAATTTCTAAAAAATGACAATTTCTCTTGATTTTCTGATTCCAGTAACCTCTAATTTGTGTATCCTTGCATAAATTGTATCTTGCCTTTAAAAGAGTCATGAATAATTTACAAAAAACCTCAAAATGTTGTTCAAAAACAAGAAAAATGCACTCAAAAAAGTGTTGTTCCTTTAGAAAGGAACAACAAAAAAAATCTGCAAAAATGTTGTTCCTTTGGAAAGGAATAGCAAAATAAATTGACAAAAAAAGAAAAAAATGTTGTTCCTTTCGAAAGGAACAGCAAAAACAATCAGCGAAAAATGATGTTCCTTGGGAAAGGAACAACAAAAACAAGCGGGAAAAACGTTGTTCCTTCGGGAAGGAACAACAAAAACAGGAGGAAAAACTGTTGTTCCTTTGGAAAGGAACAATCAAAAACTAATGTTCATTTGGAAAGGAATAGCAAAAACACGCTGCAAGAACTGTTGTTCCTTTTGAAAGTAACAACAAAAAATTGTTGTTCCTTTGGAAGGGAACAGCAAAAGCACACGTCAAAAATTTTTGTTCCTTTGGAAAGGAACAACAAAAACTCACAAAAAAAACTGATGTTCCTTTTGAAAGGAACAGCAAAAATTTATGTTCCTTTGGAAAGGAACAGCAAAAAATCGCAACAAAAACTGTCGTTCCTTTTGAAAGGAACAACAAAAACTGATGTTCCTTTGGAAAGGAAAAACAAAAAACGCAGCAAAAAAATGTTGTTTCTTTTGAAAGGAACAACAAAAAATGTTGTTCCTTTGGAAAGGAACAGCAAAAAGAAACACGCAAACGCGCCATTTCATGAGAGAAACTGTTGTTGTTCCTTAAAAAGGAACAACTTAAGAAATAAAATCTGTACAAAAGGAAAGCAAGATAAAGAGAAAAGTTTTAATGTACAAGTTTCAAAATGAAAGAAATTATTCAGTGAATGGGTGCTGAGGAGGAGTTTTCCCCCTCAGCAAGAATCTGCATGGTAGAATCTTCCCGTAATTGTTGGTAAAAGGATTCCCGATTAAGCGGTTTATGGTAAAGTCACACTCGATGACCGTTTACTTTGAAATAATGTCCAGATCCATCAGTGGTGGTTAATGTGATGGTGCCATTATCATGCAATTTTTGTATCTCGTAGGGTTCAAGCCATCGTGTCTGGAGTTTTCCTGGAAAATCCTGAAACTTGGAGTCATATAGGAGTGCCCAATCTCCTTCGTGGAAGATTTCCTCTTTAATGAGGGTGTCGTGCCATTTTGCAGTGTGCTGAAGAGCAGAGAGCATAATTTTATCTAACTCGTTGATTTGCTATAATCTTCTGACCTGGGCTTCATTTAAATCTAAACCCACCTTCTGGGCTGTTCTTAATGTCTGAATCTCAAACTCTATTAGAAATATGGGTTCTTTTCCAAATACCAACTGATATGGGTAATACCCAATGGTATTTCTCCATGTTGTTTTGTACGCCCACAGGGCTTCTGGCAGTCTATAAGCCCAGTCACATCTGTGTGATGCAATTGTTTTTGTCAATATAGATTCGATCACTTTATTCGTGCTCTCTACCTGGCCATTTTCCTGTGGGTGGTATGGAGTTGTGATTTTTGCTAAATGTGGTAATTTTCTAATGTTGCAACGATTCTTTTACCTACAAATTTCGGTCCTCTATTTGTAATTACATCCCTTGGGAGGCTGTATCACACAAATATTTGGAAAAGGAATTGTATTACAGAGTCCTCTGTAGCTCTCTAAAGTGCCTCTGCTTCAACCCATTTAGTAACATACTTTGTTGCGACTAGGATGTATGTTTTCTAATTTGATTGTGGGTTAATAGGACCAACAAAGTCGAGCGCCCAACGTTCAAATGGCTTGATTAATAACTGTGGGTTCAAAGGCATTTCATCGGACTATCCAGCGCAACCCACCCTTTGGCAACTATCGCAGGCTTGTACAAATTTTTTGGCATCTTTAAAAATGGTAGGCTAGTAATAGCCTATTTGTAAGACTTTGTGACCAGTCCTGCGATCTGCAAAATTCCCACCACATGGCCCATCATGGCATGCTTTCAGAATATCAAATATTTCGTCCTCTCGGACGCATCTCCTAATGTGCATATCTGCTCCTGTGTGAAACAGGTAGCCCCCAATCCAAGAGAATCGGGTACTACGTTGTACTATCTGTTTTCATTCATTGGGCATTAGATTCTTAGGTAATTTACCTATTGCTAAGTAATTTGCAATATCAGCATACCATGGGGTTCTATAAGTAACGATGAACAAATGATCATCTGGGAAGTGATCTTCGACTGTTGCTACATCTTTTAGTTTTGGCATTCGTGACAGGAAACCAGCTACAGGGTTCTCTTTTCCAGGTCGATATTTTATTGTGACATCGAATTCGTGCAATAAAATCAACCATCTTGTTACTCTACCATTTGTAACAGGTTTATTTGCTAAAATTTTTATGGCAGAGTGATCTGTATATAAAACTACAGGATACCCAGTTATATAACGTCTAAATTTATTTACAACATGTATCAAAGCTGAAATTCTTTCTCAGTCACAGTATAGTTTAATTCAGCAGGAGATAGATTTTTGCTAATATAATAGATTGCATATGGTTTCTTATCCTCTTGCTTCCCAAGAACTGCTCCAATAGTTGTGTCTGAGGCATCAGATGAAATTTGGAATGGCAAATCCCAATTTGGGCCCCTTAGCACTAGGGTTGTTGATAGAAGCTTTTTGAGATCCTCAAAAGCATGGTCACATTTATCTGTCCAATTAAAATCAACATTCCCTATTAATGCATATAAAGGTGCAGCTACTCGAGAATAATGTTCTATAAATCTTCTATAATAATCAGAAAATCTGAGAAAGTTACGTACCTCTGTTTGTGTGGTAGGAGTAGGTATTAATAAAATTATCTGAATTTTAGCTGGATCTACCTGTATTCCAGCTACTTAAATATAATGACCTAAGATGAATCCCTCGTTCATCATCATGTGACACTTTTCATGGCTTAATTAAATCCTGGTGTCAATACATCTTTGCAACACATTTTCCAAAGTTTCTAATGCTGGCTCAAAATCATCTCCGTAAGGTGTGACGTCATCCATGTATACTTCAAGCCCTTCATTTATTAAATCTAAAAAGATGCTGAGAATGGCCCTCTAAAATGTAGCAGGGGCATTACATAGGCCAAAGGGTAAAACTTGATAGGCAAATGTCTCCCAACGACAGGTAAAAGTGGTTTTTTCTTGGTCTTTAGGGGCAATCTGAATTTGATTGTATCCACTGAAGCTATCTAGGAAAGAAAATAATTTATTTCCTACCAATGTATCTAATACCTGGTCAATGAAGGGAAGGGGAAAGTGGTCTTTCTGGGTTGCTTTGTTTAGTTCTCGGCAGTTGACACATATCCTCCACTTTTTGTTCTTTTTTGGCACCACTACTAATGGAGAGACCCACTTGCTATCAGATATTGGGTAAATAAAATTGACATCCAATAGCTTTTGTAATTCAGCTTTCACAATATCTTTAAGATGAGGGTTTAATCTTCGTTGGGGTTGGCGAATGGGTCTAGCATATTTTTATGTATATATGTGGTGCGTACATAACTGGGGGTAAATTCCCTTCATATCTGGATAATCCCATGCAAAATCTCCCTTATATTTTTTCAGTAGTTGGACCGTCTTCTTTTCTTGTTCAGCAGTCAAGTTTTTGTTAATGTTTAAGGTTTTTCCTGGCTCAGTTTCTATAATTTTTCTATTGTAAACAGAAGTGGTGGGTATTGATTGATCATGAATGTCTTTCAGGGGATCTTCTTCTTCTTGATCATCAAATGCTGCCTTGATCATCTGACATTGCAAGTGGGATCTCGTTTTTGGTTTATTAATGAAACTGTTAATAATGTCATCCTCTGTTTGGTATTTAAAGTTGAGGGCATATTCTATGGTTAATGGTGATCTAATGTTTTCCATGAGGTATGATATAGGTTGTTTCCTTATTTTTATTATTGATAGGCTTGGCTGGGCTGGGGGATATAAAGCTAAATTCTTGACATAGTTCCCTCTAGTTATAGTCATGCTGCCTTGTCGGCAGCTGATGTAAGCATCGACAGTTTCCAGCCAAGGTCTACCTAGGATCAATGGGTGTCCATCTAGCCAGTTTTTGGGGTTGATAATCAGGAAGTCAGCAGGGTATTCCTAGGAGTCTACAGATACCATTACATCATGTAATGTGCCTTATGGCTTGACTACCGATTGAGTCAGCCAATTCCAATAAGGTTGTGGTTGGATCTAATGATGTAATGCCAAGTTTTTCACAAGTGGTAGTTGTTAAAATATTAATTGCAGCACCCAAATCAACCGTAGGGAATTTGGAAATGATTGTCCATTGATTTTTACTGTAACTATAGGATTTCCTGGGTCCTCATACTTTATAGGTGTTTCCATTCCTGATAATAAGTTAGATAGAGTGCTGACTACTTGGATAGTTGGGTTAATTATTGTTCTCCTCTTGGGCTTCCTTATACATAGTTCTTTGATGGTTTTTTCATAAATAGGGATGTCTTGGATAGCTTGGAGGAGAGGGATTTTTATACACAAATTTTTTAATTCTCCCAGAAGATCAAAATTAGGATATTCTATTGGGCGAGGTATGATTAATCGTTCTGGGAACGGTGAAGAAGAGGTGGTTGCTTGTTCCTGAGTTTGTTGTTTAACCACATTCTCCTTATGCACTATTTGTTCTCTAGGTAACGGTTCTTCAACTTGAACATTTTTGTCTCCCTCGGTTTCTATTATGCGCCCAGATCTTAATTGAAGTTCATTGCACACCCTTAATTCATTTTCTGGTTCTAATGGTTCCATTATTTGAACAGACTGAACTGACCTATTATTAGGGTTAGGGTTGGGTTGGGCTGGGAGTTGCGGTCTTAAGTTGGTCTGGGGATTTTGTGGCAATGTATAAGGTGCTAGCAGTGTAGGTTGAGGGAGAGGGATTGTTCCAGCTGGCTGATTTGTAGGTCTTTTCCAATTCGACTGCCAGGTCTGACTCTGCGAAGTGGAGGGGAACCATTGTGTTGGATAAGTATTATTTTTCCAAAATGGTGGACAGTAAGGAAATTTTGTCCAATTAGTTTGATTTTTTTTATTTTTCCATGGTGATGTAGGAAATGGTTGTTGTGACCAATTGGGGAAAGGTGGCTTATTTTGCCACATTCCATTATATTGCTGAGACTGAAAAGAAGAGGATGGATCGATTGGCATACATGTTTGTCGTGGCTGCCATTGTCGGTGCTGAATGAGTAGGCATACCACTTCTGATTCTTCCTCCACCTCCTTGTAAACTGCTTTCAATCTAGGGAGCAAGGGGCAACCTTCTGTGGATTGATCTTTTGTGCAAATAGCACAGACTTTGACTATATCCAATGGGCACTCTTTATGGTTGTGTTTCTTTCTGCATTTAGGGCAGCATATTGCCAGATTTTTCTCTTCTTCTGCTTGCTTTTGTTTGGCTTGCCTAATGTCGAACTGCGTTTTCAGAGTCCCCAAAATATCCATTTTAAAATATTCTAGTAGATTGCCAATTTCCTCGAGGGTTATACTTTCATCAGAGATCTTACTATCTCTTGTGATCATATCACGTTCTGCTGACTTTAGCCTTGTGCTGCCTCTTGAAATCCTAATACATAAATCAATAATGTCAGCAAAATTTTCCTGATATATATCACCTTTGCCCATAATGTTTAATGTTTCAACCCATTGTTCCTTCATCCCTTTAAGTAATGTAGTTTTTAACACATTATCAGGTAAGGATAAAGATGCATAAGGTGATCTCTGGAGGTTGTATTGAAAGCGTTCTACATATTCCTCAAGTGTTTCATTAGGTTTTGCTATCATCTGAAATATTTTGTCTTTTAATTCCCTAGACCTACAATAATCGTGATATTTCTTAGAAACGCAGCTTTCATCTGATCCCAATAATTTATAACACCTCCACCTAACCCCATAAACCATCGTAAAGATGCTCCTTTTAGTGTGGAGAGAAATAATTTTAGCTTTTGGGGGTCAGTGGTATAGTCATACCCTCGGCATAATACATCAAATTCAAATAGAAATGCATCTGGATCTTCTGATGTTAAACCATGAAATGTAGGAATATGTTGGAGGGGAATGGCCTTCATAGGTTCATTCACTGCAGTGTCCACAATGGGATATTGCAGTGTGGAAGTTTGAGGGGTTTTTTGGTTCTGGTTCTGGGCCATTTGATCAAATATGTGCCAATATCCTTCTGGGATTTCTAGGGCATTATTCTTAGGTTGACTAGAAGGAATAGGAATGACTTTGACAGCACTCCCTTGATCTGGGATAATGAGTGTCCTTTGTTGACCTACTATCTGAGGAGATTCAGGTCCTTTAGCTTTGTTTTGAATGGTGTTGACAACACTTCCCTTATTTGGACTTCTCATTGTTTGGATTACTTCAAGAGGAGATTTTGGTTCCTCTGTTTCCCCTGTTTCTCCTCCTCCTTCACAGAGATTACTAGAGTTCCCTTCTTGCAGAGAAATTAGGCAAGAATTATCAATTTCTTGGGAATCTTGCTCAATTCTATTGAGATTCAACAAGATGATGAGCTTAGTGAAAAGAGTCGCCTTCTCTAAGTGGACCCGCAGGCTATTTTTGGCACAAAGTCTATTTTTAGACTATGTCTATTTTTAGACATGTCGATCATATTCTATGAGTTGTAGGATGCTATTTATGGATGGTTGGTCAAGTTGGAAAGATAGATGGACTTCTATTTTTAGACATATTGGGCGGAATCTATCTTTAGATTTCCAGTCTAAAAATAGATATGTCGAATATGATTAGCTCTTAATAATATTTGGACTCTGTTAAGTCCTCTGTAATTTGCAAGTTTGGCAATACAAACTGCAGAGGCAACATATGAACCACTTTGGGATTCTAGGATCTAGCCCTCCCGAATCTAGAGAGGGATCTCTCTATAAATGTGTTTAAAGATGTAATCTTTAAGGCTTGAAATGTGATATTAGGCTAGTTATGAAGAGCATGAGTTTTTGTTTTTGGTTGGGAAAGGACATGAAAGGTGAAGGAAGTTCAAATAAAGGGTGAAGGTGTATGCAAGTGAATGGATGATTCAGCTGATAAGATAGGCAAAAGTAGCTTTAACCCATTGGGCTATAGAGTCATAGGAGGATTTAATTAGACAGCAAGGTTCAAGAATGACCCATGAGGCAAGTCATCTACGTCAAAGGATCTCTTAAGTTGATTTTATGGAATGAAACAAAAGGAAATGGAGAACAAACAAATGAAGAACAAAGAGTAGCCTAAGATCAAGTAAGTGCTTTGAAACTATCTTTCTTTGGAATACACTTAAGGGGAAAACATAAAAGTAATCTGAGATCAGGTAAGTGCTTTGAAACTAGCCTACATTGAAGTACTTTCAGTTAGAAAACATTAAAAAAATAGTTAGAATAGCTTAAGATCAGGTAAGGACTTCTAACCTGTCCTTCTTTCAGCATATTCTATAAGAAAACACAGATGATAATCATAAAGAGAAATCTAAGATCAGGTAAGCGCTTTGAAACCAACCTTCTTCAATGTACGCTTAAGGAAAAATTTCAAAGGAAGAAAACATATAGATAGAGCTTATCAGTAAGAGTAGGGTACTGTCAAGAGTAAATCCTAGCTCTATATTTACTGTTCTTTATCAGAGAAAGTGGACAGAATGGAAATATAAAGAGAAATCACAATTGACAATGAGAAAAACATAACCATCAACATAAATCAGGATCCTATAAATCAACAGCTTGTATTTGATGTTCAAACCAGTTACAATCAGCAAGCCTAGTGGGTCTCTACAACTTCAAAATTCTCATTTCGGCTTATGTATCTTCAATTGCAAACCGGACTTCAGTAACTTCAAAAAAATATTACATGCAATCATATATCCAAAGACCAATCATTACAATGTGGTCCTCAAGGAGAATTTATAAGAAAATGAGGAAATCTGAGAGTTTCTAAGGGTCAAGTATCATTAATTTCGCAACCAATGCAATTCCTGGCTTTTGAAAACCAGGCAAGGCATAAGGCAGGAACGCCCTCAAACTATAACTCTGTTTCATTAATCTGTTTCTGCTTTTCGAGGCTTGATGGACGAAAGATTGACTTCAGGACTATTTTTTATCTTTAAAATAGATTTTGCTGACAATTAGTAATAATTTCCTTTGATTTGTATTAATTGTTCAGTTGTCTTCTAGGCCAAGATCTTATGTTTTTGCAATAACTATGCCTCCTTTGATTTCTGTGAGGTTGCAGGTAGCTTTTGGTGACTAGAGGGGTTGGCTTTTGGAGCTGGAGAGGGTTCAATTGGCCTCTGAGTGGAAGTGGAAGTTTCTTGGACTGACAGATGTCTTGTCTTTTTCTAAAACACTTTTAGTTCACTTTTAGGTCCACGTTTTGGGCTTGATTAGGCCCTGGTCTTATTTTCAGGTCTTCACTGTGTCTTTAACTCTTTTAAACACTGAATCACGTTCTTAATCTTCAATAATCATTCTTTTAATCCCTTTAATTTGTTACTGATACACTTTGTCGCTTCCTTTGACTGTTTTGGTGCACATACAGGTTCAATGGTGCAGGAGGGTTTAGATCCAGGTTTAACACTATTTCCTTAATAAAATATTCTTTAAAATCCTTTCCGATGTGTTCTCTACTATTTCTTGTTCTGAAAATGGATTTTTGCACTCTAAAAAACAATTTCTGTGTTTGTGAGACAGAGAGTGGTGTTTTACTGCCTGATACCCTGAAAAAAGATAATAAACATGTTAAGAAATCAAGGGTAGCAGAGGTGGATGTTGTGGAGGCCTGTGGAAAACAATGGCGTCATGACGGAATGGTGGAATCGGCGAAGAAAACGGCGAAAAATGTGAAATAATGGTGAAACACAAAGCTGATGAAGATTTGGTGAAAAGATGGTTTGGATCGTTGGATTAGATCTGATGGTGGTTACCAACAGCCAAGATTTACTGGTGGAGATGCTTTAGAGGAGTTAGGCGAAAGAAATAAAATTTAATGTAAAACATAAAAGTTTAGACTTTGGGCAAATTACAAAGGAAACGGGAGTAAAATGAATGAAAATGAGGCATTAGATGGTAGGACCAGAAAGGCGAAGGGTGATTTATTGTGGGTCGTTGGATCTCAGGGGGAGATCAATGGTGGAGATTGCCCGAAGAAGTTCTTTGGGAGGTCCGATGAAAAAATATGGATGAAAAACGTGAAGGAATGAGGGTCGTAGATATAGATCAGATCAATGGTCAGGATCTTCGGTAAGAGCTTTCGGAGGCAAAGGAGGGGAAGTGATTTTTAGAGGAAAAACCGTTGTTTTTGCGCAGCAATAGAATGGTTTTGAAATTTCCCCAAAAAAACACGATACGCCCCACCGCCTGACACGTGTTCTCTTCAAAACCACCCATTTTGTGTTTTTTTGGAGTGTTAACCTTCGAGCGCAGAAAAAATGCGAAACACGATGGTGGCCATTGGATGAAAGGTGGAGTGATCCGATGACGCAGGATATAGCGCGATATGAAGAGATGCACGGTTGGTATGGTGGGGAATATTCAAAGGCGGGTTAAATGTGGGCCGTCAGATCTAATAATGGACGGTCAGGATTAAAAGGAGGGGCACTGATGTTCCAAAGGGGAAATATTATAATAGACGGGCAGAACAAATCCTGACCATTGGATCCAAGGGATGGACGACAGAGATTTAAAGAGAAACGAAGACAAAAGGGTAAAATAAAATGGGCGGGAGAAAGGAGAGTCATTGGATCTATCAAATTGAACGGATGAGATTCAATCACAATCAGAGAAGGCAGGGGCCAAAAAACTCTAAAGTTTAATGTTGCGATTGTGCGTGGACCGTTGGATCAGCGGGGGATCAACGGTGGAGATTTGATCGGAGGGGGAACGACCGGAGGGAAAGCATGCAAAGTGCAATTAAATCTAGGCCGTTGGTTCTTGTGGATTCAACGATCCAGATTAAAACTGGCGGGACGATGATGGGCTCTATGAATGAAAGTGTGATTAAATCCTAACCGTTGTTTGTTGTGGATTCAACAGCCAGGATTGGATCACATCGGCGGTGAAACGGGAAGGATGTGATGTGTGATCAAGCACTGACCGTAGGATCTAACTTGATCAATGGTGCGGATTGCAATGGAGGTGTAATGAAAAGGATTGACGGGTGCCATGTGATTAGCGCTAGCCATTAGATCTATACAGATCAACGGCTAAGATCATAGTGGAGGTCTACAGAAAAAAATACAATTGCATCGGAGAATTTTAATTTACAAAGGGAATGCGCTCATAACAAACTCCAATTTCGATAAGCGCCCGAAGGCTTAGCACCTGGTCTCGTCACCTGGTTATATGCGGAGAAAGGGTTAGGGGCTTAGCCGAAGGGGGTTAGGCCTGATATATGTAAAAAAATGGGTTTTAGGCCTAAAAATAGAGTTTGTTAAGGCTAAAAAATGGTTCTGGTACAGGGAATGAGGGGTTTTTAAACCAAATGAAGGCAGCCATAAGGTTTTAAAAGGGGAATTTGATGATTTAGAGGACTTAGGAAGGAATTTTGAGGGTTTTTAGGGGAATTTTGAGAAGGGAAAAAAGGGGTGAAAATGGGGAAATTGCAGGGATAAAAGGGAGCATATAAAGGCTTTTTTTAGCACAATTTTTCGCAAACAGTGAGGCTTTTTCAGTGGAACAACAGTGAAGATATTTCAAGGGAAAAAATACACATAGAGGCTTCAAGAATGATATATTTTCAGGGGAAATGTATCTCTTGAAGGCTCAGGACATATTTAGCCACCTGTTTGCTTGTCAAAATTTATAGGTGGCTAACAGTGGCTCCACATGGGGATGGCATCTTCTTGAAGGTGTCAAGAATCTCATAAAACAATCTTTGGAAGCAGGCTAGATGCTTAGTACTTGACACATATTTTCTTTCTTTAAACAGCTGCCACAAACATGATGGATGTTATAACAACAAAGAACATCTTTCCAAACAATCTACCTACCCAACCTACTGTCCTAACATTTTTTCTTCAAGGTGCATTTAGGCTTGCAGACCATTTACATCATCTTTTTTTTTATTGAAAGAAAAAAACACTAATCTAATTCTACCCTTATTCCTCCATGAGACAAGATTAGACAGTTGGCCTCATAGTTTCTCTACCTACACTAATATCTTCTAGGATTAAACTGTCTAGCAGATTTATTTCTCTACATTCTAAAGCATAAATTTAAAAACAGTCAAACTAGGATTAGACTGTTTGGTTTGTTGTGGGCCCATGGCATAAAGACAATTTCACATGAATTGAACTTTACAGGAATTTGAAACCAAAATTGTGAAGGCTTGGAATTTTGAAACATTGAAGTATCTTTCTTTCCTTTGTGACTCAAGTTTTGATCTTGTTAGAGTCACTTTTTCTTCTTCATTTCAACTCTGGTTTTGGGCTTGTTAGAGCTGATCTGTCTCCTTTATTTCAACTCTAGTTTTGAGTTTGTTAGAGCTGATTCTTCTTCTTTCTTTGCTGGTTCAGGTTTTGAGCATATTAGAACCAAATTTCTCTTTCTTTGGCTAAGGTTTTGGGCTGATTTGAGCCATTCTTTGAAAACATCAGAGGTTCAAGTTTTGAGTTTATCTGAACCTTTTCTTTTCTCTTTTTGTATTTTTTCTTTTTGTGAAATTAAACAAAGAAATGGTATTTACAATGGAAGTGAAAAGTTTAAACTCTGAATTTTAGAAGTAATAATTTTTTAGCATCTTACCATTGACAGGACCCCCAAACAAATCTGTACCATCTAACTCTTGCAGGAAGAATGCATTTGGACCAATGGTGGACTAAATCATGTAAGGACCTTACCACAACCTATCAAATTTTCCATGCTTACCCTTTTCTTCTCTTCTAGAGTTCCACTTGAACACCTTATCTCCAATTTTGAAGTCACAAGCCTTAGTTCTCTTGTCAAACAAATTTTTGATGTTCTCTTGTACCTTTTGAGCTCTGTTGTAGACTTCTTCCCTTGTTTGCTGGAGATGTATAGTCTGATTGATCCTTATTACCATGCTTTCCTCCTCTGACTGTATCTCTTGGACCAATTTAATCACTGGTACCCCTAGGTTGGTAGGAAACACTGCATCAGCTCCATAAACAAGCTGGTAAGGGGAAATTCCAATGGATTTCTTTGTGGTCAATCTGTCTGCCCACAAAGCATGCACCAAATTGTTATGCCATGATTTCTTATTCTCTTCAAGCAGCTTCTTGATGATGGTCACAAAAATTTTATTTGATGATTCTGCTAACCCATTACCCTGAGGGTAATAAGCAGTAGAATGACCAAGAACAATTTGATATCTGTGACAAAAATCAATCATCTTTTTGGAACCAAAAGTAGCAGCATTGTCAGTAATAATCTTCCTAGGGTAGCCAAATCTAGATAGGATATGGTCTTCAAGGAATTTTATAATAATAGAATCTATGTCATTCCTAGAAGGAATGGCCTCTATCCATTTTGTGAAGTAGTCTGTGGCTGTAAGAATCCATTTGCGTTGGGAAGATACATCAGGATGGATTTCCCCTATGAAATCTAGGCCCCACTATTGAAAAGGAGCTTCAACAGTGATTGGTTGCAGTGGTAAGGGAAGGAGTTTTCTTTTGCCTTCAAAAATTTGGCACTTGTGATAGGAAACTATCATCTTATGGACATCTTGGAAGAGGGTGGGCCAGTAATAGCCATCTCAAGGGATCTTACTGGCTGTGGTTTTCCAGTAGAGATGACCTCCATACTCTCCTTCATGGAATCCATGACTGATCCTCTCTGCATCAACTTCAGGCAAACATTTAAGAAATAAACCATAAGCACTTCCCCAATATAAACATTCATTTAAAATGCAATAATTTCTAGCTTTCAACTTTAAAAACCTTGCCTTATTTTTTGATAAATCAGGAGGATCATTAAGATTTGTAAGCACATACAAGATGTTAGCATACCAGGGTGAGTTTTGGAACTACTCTTCAAAAATGGGAGCAGGCAATCCTTCATTCTCATCCAAGGCATCTACCATGTTAATCTCAAGGGCTTGTAGGTTAGATTCAACCATTAATTGAGCTAAGCCCTGACCTTTAATGAGTTTTGTGGGTTTGATTTCCAAATCATACTCTAGTATTACTACAATCCACTTACCTCTTTTTCCATCTGAGTCTTGTGATAAGATATCTTTTACCACTATGTTAGGCACATAAGAAATTGTGTGAGAATGTAGAAATACACCCTAAAGTCCTTTAAGGCCTTTACCAAGGCATAGGCCTGCTTTTCCATGATGCTGTATTTCAAGGGTGCATCTCTTAGTGCCTTGCTAAAAAATGCTATTGGCTGCTCATGTCCCTCCAAATTTTTCTACAATAGGACAGCAGCTACAGTATGCTCTGATGCAAAGGAGAAAATGAGGAAATCTTTGGTGAAATCTAGGCTAATTAGAACTGGTTCTTGGGTAAGTGCATGTTTTACCAATTCAAATTAATTTCAGGCTTCTACAATCCACTTAACTCCCACATCTTTCTTGAACATATTAGTCATGTTTCTAAGGAGCTCTGCTAAGTTGGGAACAAACCTCCTTAAGAATTTAATTTTTCCAATGAAGGACTGCAATTCTTTTATGTTCCTTGGATGGCTAATCTGTAGTATTCCCTCAACTCTTTTTGGATCTATTCTAATTCCCTTTCCTGATATAATATGGCCAAGAATTTTACCTTCCTGTAGGCCAAATATTGTCTTCTTGGGGTTTAAAGATAGCCCAAACCTTCTACACTTTTCAAAGATTTTCCTTAGATGTTTAAGGTACTCTTCATCGGTTTTGGAATAAACTGTTATGTCATGAAGGTAAATTACAATGAAGTGCCCTATTTCCTCTGAAAATGTAATGTCCATAGCTCTTTGGAAGGTTGCACCAGCATTCATTAGTCCAAAAGGCATTTTTACATACATGAAGGTGCCCCAAGGAGTTGTGAAGGCTATCTTGAGCTCATCCTCTGGGGGTACTAAGACTTGGTTGTACCCTAAAAATCCATCTAACAGAGAAATCCTTTTTGAGCCAACTACCCTTTGTAAGATGTGTTCCATTTTGGGAAAAGGGTAATTGTCTTTTAGGGAAGCTCTATTTAAATTTCTAAAATCAATGCACAATCTAATTTCTCCTGTATTTTTCCTCACAGCTACAAGGTTGGATATACAATCAGAAAACCTCACAGGCACTATGATTCCTTCCTCATACATTTTCTTGATTTCCTTTTCCACTAAAGGCAGTTGTACTGGGTTAATTTTGTGCAGCTTCTGCCTAAAGGGTTTCTGGTTTTCTTTCAAGGGGATTTTATGCTGGATAATCTCTGTGTCATAATATTTTAAGTCCTCATAGCTCCAAGCAAACACATCAACAAACTCTTTGAATAGATCAATGTTTTTTGTTTGATATGGGCAAGCAAATATTTAGATAATTTAATCATTTTAGGCTTATCCTTGCTGCCTATATTGCATTCTTCAACATCTGATTCAGTGTGTTCTATAGTGGGTTTATTCGCCACATCATTGAAATCGAAAAGGTCCTCTAAAGGTGCTAATCCTCTAGGTATGCTCTTTTATTTGGACTGAAGCACCTCAATGTCTTCTTTGTCTGTTTTCATGTATTCTTCAATCGGTTTTTCAAATTCTCTAGTTAACATGTTTATTTCTGTGTTGGAGGATGGTTTTTTCTTCATCAGGAAGCTCTTCATCTAAACATCTTTCCTCAGGAAGTTAAAATTCATTCCTGCAGAGCAAGAAATCTTCTATTTGTTTGTCACCCTCAAAGACCTACCAATATTTTTCATTATCTGGCACTGCAGGTCTATATTTTGTTTGAATAATGATCTGTTTGTCACTAGGTGATTTCTGACATGAACTAGCAGCATAGGCCAATCCATTTGCAATTATGTTTTGATCCCTAGGAAAAAACATAAGCTCATACTCTACAAATGTCTTCAGAAAATCCATGGCATTATTTCTATATTCCCTTAGTCTAGGATGCTTTGCAGTATACTCTCCATTTAGATGTTTGATGACTAATTATGAGTCCCCCTGGACAAGTATCCTCTTGGCTCCTAATTCTGTCAATAGATGCAATCCTAGTAGGAGAGCCTCATACTCTGCAATGTTGTTTGTGCACTTAAAGTCTAGCTTGAAAGCATGGCTCTCAGTATGATTGTTTTTAGCATCGCACAACCATACCCCAGCTCCTGCACTCCTTTTAGTGCAAGACCCATCAAATTTCATGCACCATAAGGGATTGTTTGTAGGATTGACATCATTTTCATCCTTAATGTCATGTTCACCATTATGTTGTATTCTGAGGTCTGCACCATGTTGTGTTGTGTCTTGTTCTTCAGGATTTTCATGGAGTTCAGAGTGATGGGTAATTTGTTGTTTGCAGTCTTGGCTTTGTTCACTTTGGTTTTTTGTTTCAGCACATTGTTCAAAGGTTTCTCTCTTATTTTCCTCTATATCTAGAACTACCATTATCTCTAGATTTGGGGCCTCTAATTGGTTGTCTGAATTTCTGTCTTCTAGCTTTGGCTCATTTATGGATTCATCATTGTACAGGGTAAAAGAGTCCAGATCTGTATGGACAGAGTAAATATGGGAATTCTTAGGCTTTTCTAGGCTACTAACCATGAATTTCATGTGTGCCTCTCTATATATTCTTCTAAGCTAGCTAAAGACAGGGATAGTGGCATATGTCCCATCCATCTGCATTGTACCTTGCAACTTGGCACCCCATGATCTTGACAGCAACATGCCATACTTAGGAGGTACATCAGCTACCACAACATCCATGACCATGCATTTGGCTAGGATTTGAGTCAAAATCACACAAAGATCTTTGATTAGGCCAAGGCATTTCACTCTGCTAGAGTCAAAAGAATATAAATCCTTGTAAGGTCTAGTTATCTCTAGGCCTAGCCTTTCCATTATCACCTTGGGCATAAGGTTATGTGAAGCTCCAAAGTCATGCATAGCATTATGTAGGAATTTGTCATGAAAATTGAGGCTGACATAGAAAGGAGGTACTACCCCTTCCTGAAATTTCCCTTCAATTTTTGGGCCAAACAAGAGAGCTGGTTGATCATCATTTAAATTGACAGTGTCACTGTTTTCTCCCAAGTTTAAAGCTTTCAAAATTTGACTCTTATATACATATTGGGTGGCCAACTTAGTGAGAGGGACATAAATTTTAATTTTGGCTATTTCACTCTCCAAACTGAAAGGAGACTGACTCTTTAAGAGGTTCATTTCTGTCTTGTTGGGCACTGTTTTATTAGAAAGATCAGCTTGTTGTTTTTCAGTATGTACAATGTTTGAAGCTATTTTATCAGGAGCACTAGCTGCAATGCTAGTGTTGCTAGATTCTTGACTCGATTTGTCACTAGTTTGGATGTCCTTATCTTTGTTTTTACCAGAATTCTCAGCCGCTGATTTACTGCTTTCAGCAGTCACTTTAGGAGTCTTTTCAGGTCTTTTCTTGATGGTGATTTCAGAAGCTTATGGTTTGGAATTATCTGTGTTCTTTTTTCTCCTAAGGTCATATTGTTCTCGGACCTGCATGATGGCATTTTTGAATCCTAACCTGTAGTCCTCATTTCCCAACCTTTCCTCATCCCAATGTGAGTATGAGGTCTGGCTATCTTCTGTGGAAAGGGTGTGATCTTGTTCATCCACTTCTACCATTGGTGGTCCCCTCTAATTATTCTATTATCCCTTCATCCTCATCAAGGAAATTCTCTTGAAATGGAGGGATGACCTTTTGATCAGAGTCTCTTCGTCTATTCGGGGGGTTATTTCTCCTAAAGTTTTGGTTATGGTTTTGGTTTTGGTTTCTGTTCTGATTAGTTGCTTGGATGACTAGTTTCTCCATCATTCTTTCCATCCTTTCCATGTTTTTGGCTAGATTATCATATTTGGGATCAGATGAAGAAGCTATGTTATCATCCCTATAGGTTACCTTCTTCTCAGCCCTCATCCTTGCTCTTTTTTCAATCAAGTTTGCCTCAACACTCACTGCTCCTTTCTGCATGTCTTCCAATGTGTTATAATCTCTCTCCCTAAGTTGGTAGGCCATATTAGCATCAAAGCCTTCAGGTTATTTCACTAAGGCCATCCCTTGGGGAGGTTTCATGTGTGGTGGAAGAGCATTATAGATACTGTTAAATCTAGTAGAGTTTTCCTGGACACTCTCTCCTTGATTTCTTTTAAGATTCTTATATTCTGCTAAGATTTGGAGAGGGTTACTTCTAACTTGCCATTTGTTTATAAAGGTTTGGAGCAAGGAGGGGAGATCATTGATGATGTGAGGAGGTAAGCCTTTAAACCACTTCTTCACTTCTCCTCCTAAACTCTGGGCAAAGATCCTCATATTAATTGTTTCATCCTCTATTTCCATGTAGTCAAAGACATATTCCATCCTATCTACATGGTGTTGAGATGTAGTGGATTCTTTCCCAGTGAAATGAGGAATTTTAGACTGATATTCATTAGGTAAAGGAGCTAAAGGTTGTGGTAACACCAAGGGAGCATAACATGCTGCCATGATGATGTTTTGTGGAGGTAAAGGATGGGTTTGAGCAGTAGGTATATGAGTGACATAAATTCTAGGACCAGCAGCAAACTGTTGAGCAGATCTGGGGTGAGAGAGACCCAAGTTTTGAATGAAATGTATATCATGAGGTGTAGATGGAGGGGTTCCTCTGTCACCAATAAGCTGAGCACTATGAGGAGGTGAGTTTGAAGGCTCAAAGTTTTTCTGATCTAAGCAACTAAATGACTTAGTTCTTGGTGAATTGCTTGGTAAGTCTAAATCAAACTGAGTTTCTAACAGGGCAGTAAGGTTCTCAGGTGTTGAATTAGCTCTATAAATGGGTCTGGCAATAGTTGGGTTCCTAGATGAAGAAGGCTTCCTAAGAATACTCTCAGGTTTTTCCACTATTGCAGGAGGGTTTGGATTAGGATAAGCTCTGGTATGGATCGTTCTTGAAGCCAGTATGCATAACAATCTCGATGAAGAAGTTTTGCCAGATATGATAGTCTTTAAGAGGCAAAATATCTTCAAACAAAGAAGCTTAATCCTATATGTTTCCCTTAGAATGGATGATGTTGTAGTGGAAACTGGTCCCCAGCGCAGTCGCCAGAATGTTAGGTCCTCTGTAATTTTCAAGTTTGGCAATACAAACTGCAGAGGCAACATATGAACCACTTTGGGATTCTAGGATCTAGTCCTCCTAAATCCAGAGAGACATCTCTCTATAAATGTGTTTAAAGATGTAATCTTTAAGGCTTGAAATGTGATATTAGGCTAGTTATGAAGAGCATGAGTTTTTGTTTTTTTTTTTTTGGGCTGGGCAAGGACATGAAAGGTGAAGGAAATTGAAATAAAGGGTGAAGGTGTATGCAAGTGAAGGGATGATTCAGCTGATAAGATAGGCAAAAGTAGCTTTAACCCATTTGGCTATGGAGTCATAGGAGGATTTAATTGGATAGCAAGGTTCAAGAATGATCCATGGGGCAAGTCATCTACATCAAAGGATCTCTTAAATTGATTTTATGGAATGAAACAAAAGGAAATGGAGAAAAAAAAATGAAGAACAAAGAGCAGCCTAAGATCAAGTAAGTGCTTTGAAACTATCTTTCTTTGGCATACACTTAAGGGGAAAACATAAAAGTAATCTGAGATCAGGTAAGTGCTTTGAAACTAGCCTGCATTGAAGTACTTTCAATTAGAAAACATTAAAAAAACAGTTAGAATAGCTTAAGATTAGGTAAGGACTTCTAACCTATCTTGCTTTCAGCATGTTCTATAAGAAAACACAGATGATAATCATAAAGAGAAATCTAATATCAAGTAAGTTCTTTGAAACCAACCTGCTTCAATGTACTCTTAAGGAAAACTTTCAAAGGAAGAAAACATATAGATAGAGCTTATCAGTAAGAGTAGGGTATTGCCAAGAGTAAATCCTAGCTCTATATTTACTGTTCTTTATCAGAGAAAGTGGACAGAATGGAAATATAAAGAGAAATCACAATTGACAATGAGAAAAACATCACCATCGACATCAATCAGGATCCCATAAATCAGCAGCTTGTATTTGATGTTCAAACCAGTTACAATCAGCAAGCCCGGTGGGTCTCTACAACTTCAAACTTCTCATTTCAGCTTATGTATCTTCATTTTCAAACAAGACTTGAGTAGCTTCATAAAACTATTACATGAAATTAGATATCCAGAGACCAACCATTACAATGTGGTCCTCAAGGAGAATTTATAAGAAAACGAGGAAGTGTGAGAGTTTATAAGGGTCAAGTATCATTAATTTCGCAATCAATGCAATTCCTGGCTTTTGAAAACCAGGCAAGGCATAAGGCAGGAACGCCCTCAACCTATAACTCTGTTTCATAACTCTATTTCTGCTTTTCGAGGCTTGATGGACGAAAGATTGACTCCAAGACTGTCTTTTATCTTTAAAATAGCTTTTGCTGACAGTTAGTAATAAGTTCCTTTGAATTGTATTAATTGTTCAACTATCTTCTAGGCCAAGATCTTCTGTTTTTGCAATAACTAGGCCTCCTTTGATTTCTATGAGGATGCAGGTAGCTTTTGGTGACTGGATAGGTTGGATTTTGGAGCTGGAGAGGGTTCAATTGGCCTCTGAGGGGCGGTGGAAGTTTCTCGGACTGACAGATGTCTTGTCTTTTTCTAAACCGATTTTAGTTCATTTTTAGGTCCGTGTTTTGGGCCTGATTAGGCCTTGGTCTTCTTTTCTGGTCTTCACCGTGTCTTTAACTCTTTTAAACACTAAATCACGTTCTTAATATTCAATAATCATGCTTTTAATCCCTTTAATTTGTTATTGATACACTTTGCTGCTTCCTTTGACTATTTTGGTGCACATACAGGTTCAATGGTGCAGGAGGGTTTAGATTAGGGTTTAACACTACTTCCTTAATAAAATATGCTTTAAAATCCTTTCCAATGAGTTCTCTACGATTTATTGTTCTGAAAATGGAGCTTTGCACTCTGAAAAACACTATCTGTGTTTCTGAGACAGAGAGCGGTGTCTTACTTCCTGATACCCTGCAAAAGGACAATAAACATGTTAAGAAATCAAGCGTAGCAGAGGTGGATACTGTGGAGGCCTATGGAAAACGGTGGCGTAGTGACGGAATGGTGGAATTGGCGAAGAAAACAGTGAAAAATGTGAAAGAATGGTGAAACACAGAGCTGATGAAGATTTGGTGAAAAGATGGTTTGGACCGTTGGATTAGATCTGATGGTGGTTACCAACAGCCAGGATTTACTGGTGGAGATGCTTTAGAGGAGTTAGGCAAAAGAAAAAAACATTAATGTAAAACATAAAATTTTAGACTTTGGGCGAATTACAAAGGAAATGGGAGTAAAATGAATGAAAACGAGGCATTAGATGCTGGGACCGGAAGGGTGGACGGTGATTTATTGTGGGTCGTTGGATCTCAGGAGGAGATCAACGATGGAGATTGCCCGAAGAAGTCCTTTGGGAGGTCCGATGAAAGAATATGGATGAAAAATGCCAAGGAATGAGGACCGTAGATCTAGATCAGATCAACGGTCAGGATCTTCGGGAAGAGCTTTCGGAGGCAAAGGAGGGGAAGTGGTTTTTAGAGGAAAAACCGTTTTTTTCGCAGCAATAGAATGGTTTTGAAATTTTCCCAAAAAAAAGCGATACACCCCGCCGCCTGACATGTGTCCTCTTCAAAACTGCCCATTTCGCATTTTTTTGGAGTGTTAACCTTTGGGCGCAGAAAAAATGCGAAACACGACGGTGGCCATTGGATGAAAGGCAGAGTGATTTGACGGCGCAGGATATAGCGCGATATGGAGAGATGGATGGTTGGTATGGTGGGGAATAGTTAAAGGCAGGTTAAATGTGGGTCGTCAGATCTAATAATGGATGGTCAGGATTAAAAGGATTGGCACTGATGTTCCAAAGTGGAAATATTATAATAGACGGGCGGAACAAATCCTGATCGTTGGATCCAAGGGATGGATGGCAGAGATTTAAAGAGAAACAAAAACAAAAGGTTCAAATAAAATGGGCGGGAGAAAGGAGAGCCGTTGGATCTATCATATTGAACGGATGAGATTCAATCGCAATCGGAGAAGGCAGGGGCCAAAAAACTTCGAAGTTTGATGTTGCGATTGTGTGTGGATCGTTGGATCAGTGGGGGATCAATGGTGGAGATCTGATCGGAGGGGGAACGAATGGAGGGAAAGTGTGCAGAGTGCGATTAAATCTAGGCCGTTGGTTCTTATTGATTCAATGGTCCAGATTAAAACTGGTGGGAAGATGATGGGCTCTATGAATGAAAGTGCGTATGAATCCTGACCATTAGTTCTTGTGGATTCAACGGCCAGGATTGGATCACATCGACGGTGAAACGGGAAGGGTGTGATCTGCGATCAAGCGTTGACCGTAAGATCTAACTTGATCAACAGCGCGGATTGCAGTGAAGGTGTAATGAAAAGCAGTGATGGGCGCCATGTGATTAGCGCTAGCCATTAGATCTATATAGATCAACGGCTGAGATCACAACGAAGGTCTATAGAACAAAATACAATCGCATCGAAGAATTTTAATTTACAAAGGGAATGCGCTCATAATAAACTATGATTGCGATAAGCACTCGAAGGCTTACTGCCTGGTCTCGTTGCCTAGTTGTATGTGGAGAAAGGGTTAGGGGTTTAGTGGAAGGGGGCTTAGGCCTGATATATGTAAAAAAATGGGTTTTAGGCCTAAAAACAAAGTTTTTTAAGGCTAAACTGTGGTTCCGGTAAAGGGAGTGAGGGGTTTTTAAACCAAATGAAGGGAGCCATAAGGTTTTAAAAGGGGAATTTGATGATTTAGAGGACTTAGGAAGGGATTTTGAGGGTTTTTAGGGGAATTTTGAGAAGGGAAAAAAGGGGTGAAAATGGGGAAATTGCAGGGATAAAAGGGCGCATATGGAGGCTTTTTTGAGCACAATGTTTTGCAAACAGTGAGGCTTTTTCAGTGGAATAGCAGTGAAGATATTTCAAGGGAAAAAAGACACATAGAGGCTTCAAGAATGAGATATTTTCAGGGGAAATGTATCTCTTGAAGGCTCGGGACATATTTAGCCACCTATTTGCTTGTCGAAATTTATAGGTGGCTAACAAACTCTAAACATTATCTTGTTCTCTTGGAGTACTTCAGTTAAGTGCACAGATGTGGCACAACAGCTGAAAGAAGGAATTACGCTATTCATAAGGGTTTACTGGAGCTAATGCATGAGGACTTCAGTTAGAACTCATGTGATAGAGTTTGGTGGAGTTATAGAAGTAGTTGATGGAGTTGTGTTCAGTTTAACTCAGTTAGAGACAGTTGAGCTAGTTGTATCTAGTCTAACTGATTGATACACTAGTGAGAGTGGTTTGAATTAATTATTAATTAATACACTAAATAATAAATCATTAATCAACTGAATAATATTTCAGTTAAATACAGTGCATGTACAGTTCAAATAATAAATCATTAATCAACTGAATAATATTTCAGTTAACTATAGTGCATGGACAGTTCAATGGAGACCAGTGGAGAGATAGGTGAAGGGGCAAGATAGACTATCAGTTGTGACTATAGTGGTGCATTGATTGCATCCAACACTCAGTGGAGATGTCAATGAGTATTGCACAGTGCAAGCTAAATGGATTCGAGTTCATTCAGAGCCATTCTTCAGCAGGGATTGCGCAGTAGAGGCAGGCTAGCAGGTGGTAGAGATCAGTGCATGGATTTGCAAGATCGGGCCTGATTAGTGTGTAGCGATTGTATTGTACCGAGAGCTTGACATGTTTAGCTTTGTATGAGGATTTTTACATGATCTCTATGAAATATATTATATGCATATAGTTGTGGATTTTAGCTTCAGGATTTCCCGTTAAATCACTGTGTTAATGTGTGTGAAATTTTATGGTTTCATGTGTGCATTGAAATTGATTTAATTTCCACATGTGATGATCAATGGTGGAATAGATTCTGTATTGTGCATGAAGTTAAATAGTGTGTGATCAGGAGAATCTTGGATATATAACACATAAGTTATATAATTTCTACATGGTATCGAAGCAGTTGATCATTGGAGCAGATTGCAATTATTGAAGCGGTTGAGTTTTGTGCTGGTGGAATTCGAATTTGCTGCAGTGTTTTCTTAGTGTCGAAGTTGAGAATTCATTGAAATGTCTTTCAATGTATTGTGATTGGAGTATGCCCTTAATGACAGCTCGAATTATATTTCATGGAAGGACGGGATGGAGGTGGTGCTGGAGAATAATGGGTTGAAGGAGTTCATAGATGAAAAATTTCCAAAACCTGCTTCTAGCGATGCAGCCGCACTTGACGCATGGCAAAAGAAGATAGAAAAATGTCGAAGGATTCTATTGAAAGGTGTGAAGGATCACATAGTGTCCATCCTTCATGGTAAAGCTTCTCCATTCTGGATGTGGAAATCTTTGATAGACTTGTTACAAAGCAAAAGTGACCAAAGGAAGTTGGCGCTTAAAGACAAGCTCAGAAAAATAAAAGTGGAGAAAGGCGACAATATACCCAAGTACCTCACGAAGTTTGTCTAGTGCAGGGATGAGCTGGGAAGTGTGGGGTTATTGTAGATGAAGAGGACTTGGTGAGCTTGGCTCTCCTTAGGCTTCTGAAGAGTTGGCATAGCTACAAGGACTTTGTCAATGATCGGCAGAAACTGCCGAGATGGAAGCAACTTTGGTCGGATCTTGTGCAGGAGGAGATAAGGTGGGGTACCAGGGATGGATCTTCATCGAGCAATGAAGATGAAGAAAATTTCACTTTGGCTGCCAAATAAAGGAAAGGGAAGGGAAATAAAAATCCTTCTAAATCCGGTGTGAAAGGCAAGAAGCAGGACTTGTCCAAGGTGAAGTGCTTTCACTGTCACCAACATAGACATTACGCCACTAATTTTCCAAAAAAGAAGAAAAATAAGCAGGCTACTGGATCTGCAGCTGGAGAGGCCTTAGCCTCACAGTTTGAGCTATATTTTTCACTGATCGCATGCTTGGTTTCAAGTGTGATGGGATCAATGTGGTTTCTTGATAGTGGTGTGTCTTTCCATATGACCGAAGACAAAGATTTGTTCAATGATCTGGATGAGAAGGATCTTGGAGTGCACATCGAGATGGGCGATGATCGTAGATACAGTGCGACTGGTATCGAGACTATTTCCTTTGAGAGGGAGTCTTGAAAACCTTTCATCTTGAAGGATGTCATGCATGTTCCAGGATTGAAGAAGAATCTGATCTCTATGGTGATGTTGGAAGACAAGGGTTATGATGTTGTCTTTAGCAAAGGAAAGGCTTTCCTGCGCAGTAAAGCAACGGGTCAAACCAGGAGGATAGGGGTTCAAGTTAAGAACCTTTATCAATTGCAGGTAGATGGCTACGCAGCAATGGCAGGCAAAGTAGGAGTGGTGAGTCGATATGAGGGCGAACTGTGGCACAGGAGATTGGGCCATATTCACCATGGCGCTTTGAAAATTTTGCTACAGATTTCTACCAGGCTTCCCAAGGATACACTTGCACAGTCAGATTAGTAAAAGGGATGTAATTGGGGAAAATTGTGAAGACCACTTTTCATGAGAAGGATAATTGCGCCACAAATATCCTTGAGATAATTCACACAGATGTGTGTGGAACTTTCTCAGTAACTTCGACAGCAAAGCACAGGTATTATGTGATATTTTTTAATGATTTTTCTCGTAAATTCTAGATCTTCTTCATGCAAAAGAAGAGTGAGACATACTCAAAGTTCTGTTAGTTCAATGCATTGGTTGAGAAAGAGTCAGGGAAGCAGGTGAAAGATCTTAGGAGAAATAATGGTGGTGAATTCATCTCTGGTGGGCAATGTTGCATGATCAGGGCCTTCCCATACACTTGTGGGCTGAAGCATGCAACATTGTGGTTTATGTGCAAAACCATTGTCCTCATAGAGTACTTGGCATGAGTACACCCGAAGATGCGTTTTCTGGTAAGAAGCCTGATATTTCTCATTTGAAGATTTTTGGCTCACCTGTTTACATTCATGTGATGAAGGATTCCAGGAAGAAGCTAGAGCCAAACGCAGAGGTTGGGATATTTTTGGGGTACACAAAAACACCCCACAACTATTGTGTGTATTTGCCAGATATTCGGAAGACTGTTGTGTAACGGGATATCAAATTTCATGAGGAGAAAGCCATGAAGTTGTCGGTTGAGAGGGAGCTACACTTGCATGCAGATGAGGAGCTATTAGTTCCTAAAGATGAGCCTCAAGATGTGGATCAACCACAAGATCAGGTTCACGGAGTGGAAGAAACCACTCATGCAGTGCCAAACATCAGAGAGAAGAAGTGCACTACAGAAGCTGAGCGACTGAATATTGATGCAGTGCAAAATGTAGGAGCACCTACATCACAGTGCAGATAGAGATATTCACCTGACCGATTTACTGGATACATGGCTCTAATGAGAAAGTGTATCATGACAGAACCATCCTCGTTCGAGGAAGCTATCGAGGACCCTGCATGGGTAGATGCCATGGTGGAAGAGTATGATTCGATTGTCAGAAACAATGCATGGGAGATTGTCCCAAGGCCGGAAGGGAAATTAGTGGTAGGTTCAAGATGGATCTACAAAGTGAAGCAAGGTACTGATGGGAGCATAGAGAAGTACAAGGCAAGATTTGTTTCCCGGGGCTTCTCACTGATCGAGGGGATCGAATATGAAGAAACCTTTGCACCTTTCGCAAGGTATTCTTCCATACGGACAATCCTTGCTCTCTCAGCACAGATGGGTTGGCACATTCATCAAATGGATGTGAAGACTGCGTTCCTCAATGGATTCATTGAGGAGGAGGTGTACATAGAGTAGCCTGAAGGATTCAAAATCTTCAGCAGCGAGTCGGATGTGTGCAGGCTCAAAAGAGCATTGTATGGGCTGAAACAAGCACCTCGTGCTTGGTATACATGGATAGACAGTTATTTCACTGGACTTGGATTCTCCAAGAGTGAGGCAGATCCGAACCTATACCAGATTGTGGTGGAGGGTAAGTTGTTGATCATTGTACTTTATGTAGATTATTTGATACTAATAGGTGATGAACTGTTGATACACTCATGCAAGGTAGATCTTTCAAAAGAGTTTGAGATGAAGGACTTGGGCCTCCTTCATTATTTCCTGGGATTGGAAATTTGGCAGCGGAAGGATGGACTATTTGTGTCGCAAGACAAGTATGCCCGGGAGATACTGGAGAAGTTCAACATGGAAGGTTGTAAGCCTATCGACACTCCTCTTCCCGGTGGTTGGAGGAAAGAGGATGCTACATTGGCAGAGGTAGTGGATTCCACTGTTTATCGAAAGTTGGTTGGTTCACTCATGTATCTAGTCAATACACGACCGGACATATGCTACGCTGTTAACCAGCTTTCACAAGCTATGGTTAATCCTACCAAGCTCTTTTGGAAGGTAGGCAAGCATGTCCTGAGATATCTCAAGGGCACATCGGGATATGGATTATGGTACAGACAATCGAATGAGTTGAAGTTGCATGGCTTCACAGATGCAGATTGGGCAGGGAGCCCAATGGATAGAAAGAGCACATCTGGAGGGATATTCAGTATCGGGTCTACAGTAGTTTCTTGGTACAGCAGGAAACAGAGATCCGTGGCACTCAGTTCAGCGGAGGCCGATTACATGGCAACATTTTTTGCTGCATGCGAGGCTATATGGATGAGGAAGATCCTGGTTGGGCTGTTCGGTTCACACTTAGATCCTACTGTGATATATTGTGATAATCAGAGTTGCATTAAACTCTCGGTTAATCCCGTATTTCATTATAGATATAAACATATTGACATCCGGTATCATCATATCAGAGATTGTGTGCAATGGAAGATCATGTTGCTTTCTTACATTCCCATGGAGGATCAGGATGTAGATATTCTGACGAAGGCGCTCACCAGGAGAAAATTCGAATACCATAGAGACAGGATCAGGGTGGAAGATAATCCCTATCTTGTTGAGAGGGAGTGTTGAGATTCAACAAGATGATGAGCTTAGTGAAAAGAGTCGCCTTCACTAAGTGGGCCCATTGGCTATTTTTGGTGCAAAGTCTATTTTTAGACATGTCAATCATATTCTATGAGTTGCAAGATGTTATTTGTGGATGGTTGGTCAAGTTGGAAAAATAGATGGACTTCTATTTTTAGACATATTGGGCAGAATCTATTTTTAGATTGCCAATCTAAAAATAGATATGTCGAGTATTATTATCTCTTAATAATATTTGGACTCTAAACATTATCTTATTCTCTTGGAGCACTTCAGTTAAGTGCACATATGTGGCACAGTAGCTGACAGAAGGAATTATGCTATTCCTGAGGGTTTACTGGAGCTAATGCATGAGGAATTCAGTTATAACTCATGTGACAAAGTTTGGTGGAGTTGTAGAAGTAGTTGATGGAGTTGTGTTCAACTTATCTCAGTTAGACACAGTTGAGCTAGTTGTCTCTAGTCTAACTGATTGATACACTAGTGAGAGTGTTGTGAATTAATTATTAATTAATTCACTAAATAATAACTCGTTAATCAACTAAAGAATACATCAGTTAACTACAATGCATGGAAAGTTCAGTGGAGACCAATGGAGAGATAGGTGAAAGGGCAAGATAGACTATCAGTTGTGACTATAGTGATGCATTGATTGCATCCAACACACAGTGGAGATGCCAATGAGGATTACGCAGTGCAAGCCAAGTGGAATTTAGTTCATTCAGAGCTATTCTTCAACAGGGATTGCACAGCAGAGGCAGGCTAGTAGGTGGCAAAGATCGGTGCATGGATTTGCTAGATCGGGCCTGATTAGTGTGTAGCGATTGTATTGTACTGAGAGCGTGACATGTTCAGATTTGTATGAGGATTGTTACATGATATCTATGACATATATTATATACAGATAGTTGGGGTTTTTAGCTTCAGGCTTTCCCATTAAATCACAGTGTTAACGTGTGTGAATTTTTATGGTTTCAAGTGTGCATTGCAATTGATTTAATTTCTGCATGTGATGATTAATGGTGGAATATATTATGTATTGTGCATGAAGATAAATAGTGTCTAATCAGGAGAATATTGGATATATAACACATAAGTTATATAATTTCTACAAATTCCTTCTGTTTAGCTATGTACCTCAGCAAAGGCTATAGATGGTGATTCTGTGGCTTGAAGGGAACTAGTAGGCTGTCTATAAGTAACTTTTCTAGGTCCTACTGATGGCTGAGATTTGGCTTTCCTTAGGATTTCATCGATGAAAGTTGTTCGCCCAAGGGTCACTGGTCCCTTAGGTTTTTCAGGTTTAGGAGGAATTTTGTTCTGTTTAGGTTTTCTATTCATTCAAAAAAACAAGCATTCCTTCCTACTTAAAAATTTTTACTCAATTCTGTTGTGAAGCGGGCCAATGAACAAGTATGTTTCTTGCTCGGTACGTAGGTTCTTACCTTCCATTTTTAATACCCAACCCTTCCCTAGAAAAAAAAAAATCAAATATGCATCACCCTTTCTAAATGGCATACACTCTCCCTGGTAATGGCACCAAAATGTTGAGGTATAAAAGGTGTCCTTTTAACGCCTATTTATCCTACATTAATCATCAATCCAGGAACAAATTTTATTTTCAAGAGTGTACTCATTTTGAGGCCGCAATTCAATCTAAGAGTAATGCCTTGCAATATGTAGTACAATGTTGTAAATACAAGATTAAATGGATGCTTGAAAAGGAAATCTAACTACAATGACATGAACTTAAATGCTCTAAAATCCAGTCATTCACTTAGAAAACATCAGTCAAGGATGTAGTAATGATAACTCTTTCCTTTAGAAACTGATGAAATTGAAATCAAACGGGAACAAGATAATCAATCTGAGAATGCAAGTAAAAATAACCAATATTCTTTATAGTTGATAATCCTTCCTTAAAGCAATTAAAAGGAAATTGAACTAAAGGCCGCTAACAAAAGTAAACTAGGTAAGCTCTTCAAAAGCAAAACCAAACTCTTTGCAGACTGTAAACTAATGAATTGAAATGAACAACAAATTTGGAATTGAACAAAAATCGATATCTAATGAATTTTAATAGCAACTTAATGAATCTGAACATCAAACTCTATCTAAGAGAATTGAACATAAAATTCTATTAAACAACAAATCCTATTGAGCAACAAATCTTGTTGATAGCAAAATCTCTTGATCAACACTCTGAAATGAACAGCAGTCAAACAAAACAGAAAATGGAATGGAACAGCAACTGAAATGGAACATCAAATGCTAAACATCGAAGCTCTATTAAAGCATAACAAGATAAATGATACAGGAATTAATATTATTGTTAGAACGGAACAACAATGCAATTCATCAATGTAACACACCGATATTAATAAGCAATTAAACAGTAAACCAATTAACTTGAAAACTGTAACGAAAACAAATACAAACTATCACACAATGATAACTGAAAGGTAATGATACAAACAACAGATAGATCCACCAGGTCCAGGCCCTTAGCCACCAGTGAAACACCATTGGGCTTTACTCTAGAGTTAAGAAATGGAACGGCAACACGTTCTTGTATTAATCAGACATAAATAAAGTTTAAAACAGTTGCTCTCTGATCATGAGAACTAGGAAATTATAGAGTTACAAAAGAAGTTCAATAATAATCATTCTGTCCCCCAATTTCTACAGGCACTGCCTTTTATAAGAATTCAGCAGACAGGACAAGAAACAACGATAAGACCGAACAGCGATCCCTCAGGATCAAAATATCCTGAGGGATTTGCTCCTTTTATTTTTTAGCTAATGCTTGGTCTTCTTAGGTTGTAGTCGTGTTGTTCCCTGTCTTCCTTTAGCTATGCGTTCTGATTTCCTTCTTCTTGTCTGGATACGGCCCTTTGCTGGAGGAACAGTAGTTACTCCTGTTTCAGCTTTGCCTTTCGAATGATGGTTTACTTCATTTTTTTTCTGTTTTTTAGAATAAAAGGCAATCTTTAGTCAATTTTCACGATAAACATTAGTCTTTGCAATTCTATCATAATCCTCCAATAAATAATCTTTCTAGAATAAAAAGAGTTATGTTTAAAGGAAAAAGACGAGAAAATACATGGTGAATCCATACCTTTTCCAATGCTCAGCAACCGCCTCCTATGATGTGTCATATTTTGATATGATCGTGTTTGTTTTAGGAAATACCATTTACCATCCCAACCCAGCGCAAAAACCACCAATGGTTTTCTGCGTTCACGAAATAAAAACCACTCCTGCCCAAGATTTGACTCGCATTTATGACAATTTTTTAAAGATTTATAATAAAGATCAAAACCTTTGTTATATGTTTTATTGATGTTATATGTGTATTCTGTCGCACCCAACTGATTATACATATTCATGCTATTATCAGAGCTTTTACTACATGTTAAAACCTTCAATTCCCATTATAAACCCGATTTCAACCACTATTCCCTTGTTTGAAGACCATTCAAAGCCATTTCTCTGCACCAGCATTACAGAAACCATCAAAGTTGCAGAAACCTTTCTCATAGCATCAAGATACTTGCAAATTAGGTATTTTCCCAAAACTTTGACCTGCAATTTCACAATTTGAACCAATAATCGAACCAGTTAAGCTTTAAAATATTTAAATTGCCCATCTATTTTGTCCGAAACCTTGAAAAAATAGGGCAAACCCTCGCCATTTTTTCCATAAATTTCCATTTACTGAAAACCTCATTTCTAAGCCAATTTATCAGTCAGAGACCGCTGAAAGATAAATTCTGTGGTTCAAAAGGTTTTAAAACCCACATAAAACCTTAAAACCCCTTTTTTCAGTCCCAGTCATTTAGAAAACTTGCGTTTTCTGTCTTAAACTATTTCCTGTGTCCTAAGATTCCTAATTGAGCATCGAATTGCCCAGTGCTATCATCCTTGCCCATAAAATTGCTCAATTACCCTTTGTTGAAGAAAAACCAACTATAGCAAACTATATAATCTTGTTGTAGTTAATTTAAAATGACAAAAAAGCAATTCACACCTAAGGCTAGAGGATCCAAGCTTGCTAAGCCTGGAGGGTCAAAACCTCCTAAAACTGAAGCAACAAAATTCCCAAAGTCTACTCCTGCTATCACTGCTAATACCACTGTGACTATAAATCCTCTTCAACCTCCAGTGTCCAATGAATAATTTATGCCTCTAGTTGACTTGGATTACAAAATTGTAGACCCTCTAGTAGAATTCAATCTATTAGAAGTACACAATTGGTGTCATGAGAAGTTTTTAGAAAAAGAAGAAATGCCTCTCTGGGATAAAAACTTACCTAAATATATAAACCCAGTAACACATCTTGGTCAGGACCTGATGAGGCTATGCCAGAAGTATTATGTCCCAGATCAAAGATCAATTGTGAATAATGATAAGGAAATCCTTTTTTCTATCACTGCAGAGTCAATCAATGAAATGTTGTAGTTACAATTTGACCCTAGGGTAGTCCCATTATCCATTGAAGCATTGACTCAATTATATTTAGGGTTAGATTTCCTTAAAAGATTCATGATTTTTCAAAACTTCATGCCTAGTCATGTGGATATCCCTAAATTGAATCCCTCCTATTCCACTTCCAAGTTTCCAAAGGGTTCTAGACATGTTATTTCAATGTTATCCTTCACCTTAGGATACTTCACTTATGATTTTACTGATGAGTCCATCCTTGGATTTTTATCAACTTTATCCCCTGGTGAGCCTCCTGCTATGATATTTGATTTTTCCAGATTTATTACTGATTCCATACACCATAAATTGACAAAGATACCCACTGAAGGGGTATTTAGGTATTCTTCTGATTTATTCCATTTGTTCTTATTTTCACAAGCACATCACTTTCCTATAGCATTGCAGAAATGAATGTAGAGGGCCAGCCTCTATCAATTGTTTTATGGACATCATTATTGAGAAAGGAAGGAAATGAATATAATTACACAGATTTCACAGATTTGTTTATCAGATCAGCTATGAATTTACTTCATAAGTCAGAACAGCCCAGGATAAATTAGGAGATGAAAAGGATATTACAACTGTCAGAGCAGTGTAAAATGGTAGATTGGTACTTATATGAGAAGCACACTGAATTAAGAATCTTTTGAACCAATTTGCTTCCATATAAGTTACCTAAGTTTTTGACTCTCAGATTATTTGCTCTAGAATATTTGAGACAGATTCTGAATGCTGATGCCATCAATTTCATGGCATCTAAAAATAAGACACAGTTTAAACTAAAAAATCAGATTGGTCCATTTATAGTAAATAAAAAGCATGCTAAGAAACAGATAGAAAAGAAATTATCAGAGCTTAAATTCCAAGTGAATTTCCCTTGGAATTATGACCCCCAAGGTCTTTTAAGCAGCATAAGAGTTGAAGTGTAAACTACATCCTTTTGTACATGAGTCAAATCCTGATATTGAAAAATTTGCTAATCAGGCATAATGGGAAGAAAGTACATTGGTTGATCTAACTGCAAATACACAACCAACAGAAAAAGTGGATACCACACTTACTGTGGTAACTTCTAAACAGCCAGAGTCCTCAAACAAAAGAAGCATAGATGAGGGTACCTATACAGTGAAACTACTTCAGATACTAAGTTCAAACTCATCTACAATAAAAGGATAAGATTTGGTTCCATAGGCAAAGAAAAACTTATTGAATTTGAAGATGAACCAGAGATCAGTAATGATGAATCCACTACAATAATAAAGGAGACTTTGACAGATATTGAAAGAGAACAAGCAGCATCCAAAGGAAAGGAGACCAAATTGATTGAACAACAAGTGATTATGGAAACTTCTTCTTCTCATTGAACAGCAGCAGAAAAAAATTTGGATATTAAGGACAAATATAAGAAGATTAAAAAAAGAAATGAGGAAATTAAAAGTGAGATTTATTCTCAATTCCTCAAGCAGAAGCCAGGAAATCATGATATATTTCTTACAGCATTTGATTATTCTTCAAATAAAATGATCACGTCCTATTTACAACCTACTACTTCAACTCCTAAAACAGTGGCTAACTATAAAAAAAAAGGAATTTGAAGTAGATATTGAAAAGGTACATGAGTTGGATCAGATAGAATTCCACAGACATAGCTCTGAGATGCTATATTCCACTATGGTGAAAAAGGCCATGAGTGTAAAAAATTTGCAAAATACTATCATCAACTTGCAAGATCAGATGAAGCTTGATAAAGGCTCCTTATATGAAAAATATCTAAAGATCAAAGCCTTAGAGGATTTGATTCTACAAATAGGAGTGGACCCATCAAATGTACAAGCTATTGAAGTATTAATAAAAAATAAAAATGATGATATTGCTGCTTTGAGGAAATAGTTAAAACTTCCTCAAAGTGAGCACCCATAGAGCAAAGAAATACTTCAGGAACAAAAAGAGAAATAAGATATGATGCATTTGATTATGAAGCTTATTGCCCAGATCAAGGACATGGAAAGCCAACTGGATATGCTGATGAAAGAAAAGGAAATTATGAAGGAAACTAATGCTTCCACCATTCCCACATTTATTCCTATTATTACAGCTGTTATTCCTTCTACATTGGGAGAAAAGTTAGCACCCAAAGAGCCACTGACAACTGCAATGTCAGTGCAATCAGCTACTACTTCCAATACTTAATCCTCAACATCACAGGTGCAACAGACAAATGATGCAGGGCAGATTGTTAAATAAATGGAAGAAATGACATTTAAAACCCATGAAATTAACAATTTGAAGAAAAAGATTCAGAATCTGGAGGTATCAAATAAAGCATCATTGATTAATGCCAATAGTTATGAACAAAAAGCTATAAGACTTGAAGAGAAAGTCAAAAGCCTTCAGAAGGATTTGAGTTTCACCACACAGATTTCTTACATAAGAAATCACCTATGGACCAACATTATTGAGGCCATACATCTTTAATGGCCATCAATTCAGATAATATATGAATAGAGGGACCTCCTTCTAGCAGCTCAACGTGAAATACAAAGGACTACAGAAGAATTAGTAGACAAACCAGCACAGGCACTAAAGCTAATTACCTTCTTAAACAATAAGAACAGGACTGAGCTAGAGGAATTGAAGATATAGGACATGAAAGAGACTATATTACAAATCAAAAAGGTATTGACAAAGAAAAATTTGATGAATAACTTGAAACAAAAATGTGATGCTATGAATTTTTCCATTACCAAGTTTTTAGCAAGGTATACTATGCTAAGACAAGCAGACATTCCAGACATACATGTATTCAATGAAAATTTAATGGACCAGAAAGAATATGATAAAAATATAAGGGACCATGCCAAAGAATAGGTGAATAATCAATTGCCACAGGGATCTCCAACAGGGAAAGTTTTTCTTCAATACCTTGAATATATATTCTTCCTTTAGAATGAAATCAAGCATTTATTTGTAATTAAACCAAATTTTTCTAAATACACTAAAGCAGATGAAAACTACAGAAAGTTGACAAGTATGAAGATACCAGATGCTGAAAAATGGCAAAATTTCATAGATTTATTATAGCAACAAAGAAACAAACAGTGAAAGAGAGTGCAGATGAAGCAATCAGTTTGAAAAGGAAACAAATAAAACAGTATTTGATTTTGATTTTTACTGCTGAAAATTCTCTTTTTAAAGTAGTTAGAGGTGAAAATATGAGGTTAAAGAATATCAGAGTGAAAATCCAGATTCAAAGTGTATCAGAGAGAAAAACAACAACTAGCTGATTTGACTGCTCTAATTTCCTTTTTTACAGCAGTGAAATGGTAAATAAACAGCGTGAAAGGGTATCAGAGATAAAGTATAAGGTTAAAGAGTATAAGTGGAAAAGAGTATCAGTGAAGTAATCTTCCAAAAGATATTTTCAAAATGCCAGAAAACATGGACAGCTATTCAAACAAACAATTTTTGTTAGATAATATAGCTCTATATTTTCTAGATAAGAGGACAGCTTGCTAAGTTGTTAAGCAGTTGTCCCTCTTAATGTGTAAAGATATTTTTTTATTTCCTAGAGTTGTTCGTAGACGTATCTAGGATATTTGTAATAAACATTTGTATAAATACTACATTTTATGAAGTGTTTAGTGTGGAATAAAATTGCTAAAAGCATTATAGACATTTTGCTGGTACATTGGAGGCTCACACGTGTTGATTTCAAAGCAGCAGTCTAGACAATAGCCAGTTGGACTTCATAATTCAGGATTCATGCGATAATTTGAAGAGTAAAGTGCATCTATTTTGTCATTGTTTCCTTTCTGAGTTACATACAATTTCATATATGTTTTTCAATCTTAATGATTAATTAGGAGAATTACTTTAGGATTAGTGTTAGAACTCCCTGTTTTAACTACTTAATCATTTAAATGTTTTCTGTTGATTTCCGGACTTAGGAATTCTTAATTGATCCTAGTCCCATTTGACCCCTGCCTCCTTCCTCTTTTTTCGAATCAAATAATTCTTCATTGCCCTTTATCTTGAAGCAAGTCATCTCATCAAAACAATCTATTCAAATCTCTGAGGGTTATCTACCATGCCCCGAATACATTAGCATCATTTTGGCCTTGCCTTCTAGTTCTTCTTGCTAGACTTTGACTCCATAGCCCAATGGACTAGTAGATCCCTCTTTAATTTTTCTTCAAGTAATCTTATTTTCCACCAAACATTTCAAAACCGAAACCAAATTGAACTATAATAACTAGCCTAAAATATCAAACAAAAACAACGTTAAATCTTAAAGAGAGATCCCTTTCTGAAATTTAAGAAGGCTAGATCCTAGATTTCCAAAGCAGGTTTGCAATTACCCCTAGTTTTCTTAAACTAAAAATTCAAACCCCATAATCTTTAGAAATTACTAGGGTGATAACATATTGGCGACCATAATAGGGAACTAACCAATCTCCAATTTTAAAATTAGTCTTAAAGGAAGATCTTTAAACTATATTTTTACTTTAAGATTATTTTTAAGGGTTGTGGGTATTCATAAATAGTCATTATAGCTTCTAGGAAAACCTACTATACCAGGTCTAACCCGGATCCTAAACCTGTAGTTATAGTAGATAACCCAGAACAGATTGGAAAAAATAAAAAGAAAAAACAAATTGTCAATTTAGAAACTGAAGTACCATTAAGAAAAGCTAATTATTTACCCAAAGAATTAGTGAGCTTATCTGATATTGATTTTGATTTCAAGTTTGAACAATCATTGTTTAAAATTAAATCTGAAACTGATTTAAAATATACTGGAATAGATCCTGTTTTTACTTCTTTCTTGAAAGCAAAACAGAATATTATTTCAAAAAAACGAAAATCAGATAAATCTGAATCTTAAAGTCAAGTAGAAAGGATTAATGTTACATTTATTAAAGACATAGATGAAGCTATTAAATTAGCCCATTTATTATCTCACATTAAGCCTCCAGTTTCTCAATTGCATACAACAATAATTCAAACATCAGATTCAACTTTGTATGTTGTCACATCATTTTTAGATTCCACTGCAAGTTCATCCACAAAACCTTTTATTCCTAAGTTTCCTTTGCAGCCTAAGATAGTTTTTCCTTCATTCACTCAATCCATTGTATCCACTAGTTTTATAAGCACTACATTTTTTCCAACCAATTCCATATATATACCAATTTATTTTCTAAGTTCTTCAAGTACATATTTTAGCACATCAACTACTATAACCAGCACATCCCATGTCATTTCTAGTGTACCCCCTAGCTCAGCTAAGCTTCAAGATATGGTTGTTAGATATGCACCCCTTGTTTTGCCTCAAAACCTTCATGATATGCCCCAAGATTTCCAAAATAATATACCTTTATTTGATGGCTTGTCACAATACACTTTTCAACAACATGTTACCAGAATGATAGACTATTGTGAAATCTATGAAATAGATGAATCAAATGTTCAGATGAGATTGTTTTCTCAAAGTTTAAGTAGGGAAGTTAAGAAATGGTTTAAAAATTTAGCTGCTGGTAGTATAGCTAATTTAGCTGCATTTCATAGAGCATTTCTAAATAAATGGGAAAATAAAAAGAACCCTTTACACATTTTATTTTAGTTTGATTCTTTAAAAAGGGCTCCTAATGAGTCTATTCAGGATTAATGTAATAGATACAATAGTGTCTATAATTCTATTTCTACATATCTTAAACCCACATCATATTATGTGCTTCTTAAATTCCTTGATGGATTTTATCCAGATATGGCATACCAACTAAGAGAAAGAGATGCTGAAACATTAGAACAAATGCAATTAGATGTTGTTAGTGTAAAAATTAATATTCTAGCTAGAAAAGCCAGACTTAGGAATGAAAGAAGAGTCACAATCAAAGAAGAAACATCAAACTCAGATGGTAAATCTAAATTTTTTGCTAAAAAATTAGAAAGAGTAGTTGAAATACTAGACAATATTGAGAAAAAACCACAATGGGATAACCAACCACAAATCAGAAATCCCAACTTCAGAAAAAACAATAATCCTAGAAAAGGTAAAGAAACTTCTCCAGATCAAAACATTAGGCCCCATTCCAAGAGAACTATGCTGAAATTTCTCAAAATAATGATGATGAAGATGAGGATGACATCAATATAGTAATGGGGATAGATGAATAAAACACTATTTTCCTCACTCAGTCGGATCAAGAACTTTTTGAGCTTCAACAACTCAAATTAGAATCTAGTGAATCCTTTGATTTTATACAAGGTTATGACTTTTCCATTAACGAAATTCACAGTCAGTATAACCTTAGAAACAGAAAAAAAAATGATCCTTCTACAAAAAATACTTCTCAAAATCAAACCAAAAAGAATGTAGAAGCACCAAAAACAAATATTTTTGCAAATTCTCCCAAGAGAAAACAAGAAAAATTATAATCCTCCCAGTCCTAAAAAAGGGCCAAGTCCAAAAATTGTTGACACCACTAAAGAAGTGGCCCAATCCTCTAGTAATACTCAAAAGACAAACACTACCAAAGCCCCTAATTCAGCAAAATCAATAATTCCTGATCCTAAGAAGAATCCTGCTGATTCTAAGTCAGCAAATCCCAAAACTGTTTACACTAAACCTTCTGCTAAAATTTCAAAGTCTGAAAAAACTCCTGTTGCCCCTGAATCTGTCCCTAAAAAGAGAACTAAAGACAACAAGAGTCAAGAAACTCAAACAGAGAATAATAGGAAAACTCAAGATAAGAGTACATCTGCTGAAATACCTGAAAAACCCACCCAGATAATTGTCACAAAATATGAACTAATTCAGATTAGTAAATCTCAACCAGCATTTAATATTCAAACTGAAATAGCAAAGTTAAAGATACCAATTCCTTTGACAGAATTGGTAAAGAATGATGTGTATAAATCAACAATTACTGAAACTTTGAATATGAATGTTGGTGAAGATTCTATTAATTTAAATGATGATAAGCCTGAATTAATTTTTGGCCCTGATGTTAATGGTAAACATTCAGATGGATCAACTCCTCCATTCTATATAAGTGTTACTATTCATGATCAAATTCTACATAATGAAATGTTAGATTCAAGAGCTTACCACAACTTAATGCCAAAAGCTATTATGGAAACTCTGAATTTAGAAATAACAAGGCTTTATAAAGATTTATTCTCTTTTGATTCAAGCAAGGTCAAATGCATAGGATTGATAAAAGACTTATGTGTCAATTTGGTTTAGTATCCTAGTAAAAGTATGGTCATGGATATTGTAGTAGCTGATATCCCACCAAAGTATGGTATGCTTCTTTCTCGCTCATGGGGAGCTAAGTTGCAGGGATCTCTACAATTAGACATGAGTTGTTCCACCATAATAGTGTTTGGACAACCTAAGAAACTTTACAAAGAAACTCTAATGAAATACATGGTTAGTAATGCTGAGAGATCAATAAATTACCCAATTTACTCAACACCAACTGATCTTGATTCTTTCATTTTATGTAACTCTGATAATAATGAAATCAAAACTGAATTAATTGACATAAAGCCTAAACTAAACAATGATAATATTTTCCATCAAGCCCTTTGGCACTTAGACCTTGATGGTTCAATGAATAAGTCGGGAGCAGGAGCTGGAGTGTGGATCACAAACATTGAGACCAGTCATTTGGAAGGACATGCCTTTAGACTCAACTTTAAATGCACCAACAACATGGCAAAGTATGAGGCACTTATCTTAGGCCTTCAAATCATCAGAAATTTAGGAGGTCAAATAATTTTAATGATGGGAGATTCGTAGTTAATCATTAAACAAGTAAATGGAGATTATTATGTTCATAATCCTAGATTAGCTAGATATAGAGATGCAATAGTTGATTTATGTGATAATTTAATAAAATGTAAGTTTGCTACTATTCCAAGAAAACAAAATTTGCAAGAACATTGCCTAGCAACTTTTGCTAGCACATGTAACTTACCTTTTCAACCAACACATAGATATACTGCTGAAGTTAAATATAGACCCATTTTCCTTGATAATGTCAAATACTGGCATATTTTCTCTGAAGATGAACAGATTTACCATTTTTTGAATAGTGAGGATGAATTTCAAAATTGTATGATAGACACTAATGGTAATTTAGATTCAAAGTGTAACATAGATTTAGATATTAATTGTGAAATAAATAATATATATGTACATAAACTTACTAAACCCACTGTATTTACTCAATCTGACATAGATAACTTAGAGAAAGTAGATATAGAGGAAATAATTGAAGATGAAATTGAAATGTTAGATTTAAAAGATAATTTTTTACCTAAGGGTTTAACTCCTTTGGAGGACTTGTTTGATTCCAATGATGTGCCCAAAAATCCTAAAATGGAACCAGTCATATCTGACATTGAAGAATGTAACGTTGGAACAGACACAAAACCAAAAATGATCAAATTGTCAAAAATTTTACCCCCTCTAGAAAAAGAAAAATATATGGAACTTTTAAAAGAATATCAAGATGTGTTTGCATGGAGTTATGAATATTTAAGAGCATATGACACCAACATCATTCAACACAAGATCCCTACAAAAGATAATTAGAAACCATTTAGACAAAAATTGAGGAGGATTAATCCTGTCCTATTACCTTTGATTGAAAAAGAAGTTAAACGCATGTATGATGCCCAAATCATTGAAAAAATCAGATATTATGATTGGGTTTCCAACTTAGTACCTACAATAAAGAAAACTGGTGAAATAAGATTATGTGTAGATTTTAGAAATCTCAATAAAGTATCATTGAAAGACAATTACCCTTTACCCAAGATGGATCGTATTTTACAAAGGCTAGTTGGATCTTCCAAGATTTATTTATTAGATGGTTTCTCAGGATATAACCAAATACTTGTTCAAGAATAAGACCAACCTAAAACAGCTTTTATCGCTCCTTGGGGCACTTTCATTTTTGTGAAAATGCCTTTTGGTTTGATGAATGCTGGAGCTACCTTTCAGAGGGTTATGGATATAGCCTTTGCTAAAGAAATATATGAATTTTTGGTTATTTATTTAGATGATATTACTGTTTTTTCTAAGTCAAATAATGAACATTTGGATCTTTTGAGACAAATTTTCATTAAGTGTAGAAAATTTGGTATATCATTAAATCCTAAGAAAACTCTTTTTGGACTAGAAGAAGGAAAACTACTTGGACACATAAATTCAAAGGAAGGTATTAGGAAAGATCCAGCAAGGATCGAAGCCATACTGAACATTCACCCACCTAGGAACATTAAGGATTTATAAGCATTTTTAGGTAAAATTAACTTTTTAAGAAGATTTATTTCTAATCTAGCAGAAATCATCAAAGAACTCAATAACATGTTAAAAAAGGACTCTGTTTTGAAATGGATAGTTGAAGTAAAATAGTCATTTGAATCCATTAAACATGCTTTGACAAAAACACCAATCCTAATCAGTCCAGACTTCAAGAAAGATTTCATAATCTTTTCATTTGCCTCAGAACATACCATAGTTGCAGTTCTACTACAGAAAAATGACCAAGGTTTTGAACAGCCCATTGCATTTTTCAGTAAAACCCTTAGATATGCACCTTTGAGATATAACATAATGGAAAAACAAAATTTAGCCTTGGTTAAAGCCATAAAATATTTCAGAGTGTATATTCTTTACTCCCAAATTATTGCCTATGTCCCCAATTCTGTAGTCAAATATATTCTTACACAGGATGGGCCAGATGGAAGAAGAGGAAAGTGGATTTCCACTATACTTGA
The DNA here is from genome assembly GCA_034641835.2 of Pinus albicaulis. Taxonomy (NCBI): domain Eukaryota; kingdom Viridiplantae; phylum Streptophyta; class Pinopsida; order Pinales; family Pinaceae; genus Pinus; species Pinus albicaulis. The sequence goes on along the minus strand of CM076572.1, from coordinate 1,368,547,125 downwards.
GTATGACATAGAGATTAAACCAACCAAGCTCATAAAAGGACAAGGTTTAGCCAGATTGATGGTTGAATCCAATTGTAATGCTTTGGATATAAATTTTATTGCCTAGATTGATGACCAGAAAGAGATGGCGACTCCATCGATTAGTGAAGCCTTTCTATCCTCACCATGGTACTCAGATACTATCTTTGTACTTACAAATTTACAAGCTCCTCCTGGATTAACTAGAACTAAAGCTAGAGTCATCAAACTTAAAGTAATGAGATATTGTATCCTAGATAATATGCTTTATTGGAAAGAACAAAGTAGAATTTTACTTAACTGTTTACTGAAATCGGAAGCTGACAAAATTCTTGGAGAATTTCATGCAGGTGATTGTGGAGGACACCTATACTGGAAAAGTATAGTAGATAAGATTGTTAGAGCAGGTTTCTACTGGCCTTCCTTATTTTCTGATGTGAAAAAATTTGTTACTTCATGTCACAAATGTCAGATCTTTGAAGGAAAAAGGAAGTTGTTACCTTTACCACTCAAACCTATTTCTACTGAGATGCCTTTTCAACAATGGGATTTAGACTTAATTGGATAAATTCACCCTCCATCCTCTGGCCAACACAAATGGATATTGACTGCCACAGATTATTTCACCAAGTGGATTGAATCCATCCCAACCAGACAAGCCACTAACTCAATCATTATATCTTTCCTAGAAAACAACATTTTATCTAGATTTGGATGCCCACAGAAAATTATTACTGATAATGCAGTTGCATTTAAATCTAAGAAAATTATTTCCTTTTGTCACAAGTATCATATTATCTTAGGCCATTCTACTGCTTATTACCCTCAAGGTAATGGCCTAGCTGAATCTTCAAATAAAAGCCTTGTGAGTATCATAAAAAAACTACTTGAAGAAAATAAGAAAACTTGGAATAAGAAGTTAGTCTATGCCTTATGGGTAGATAGACTTACTACCAAGAAGTCAATTGGAACATCTCCTTACCAGATTGTATATGGGATGGATGCAGTTTTCCCATCATCTTTAGGTGTTCCAGTTATGAAAATTATTCAAGAATCACAAATGGAACTTAATGATATACAGAGAAGCATAAATCAGACTATTCATCTGCAACAGACTAGGGAAGAAGTATATGAAAAATCTCAAGTCATTCAAGAGAAAATCAAGAAAATCTTTGATAAAAGAACTAAAGAAGATGACTTTTCCATAGGAGATAACGTGTTAAAATGGGACTCTATGAGGGAAGAAAAAGGAAAGCATGGAAATTTTGACTTTCTATGGAAAGGGCCTTATTTCACTTATGGGTATAGAGGTAAAAATGCATTTTTTATCAAAAATTTGGATGGAACAAACATTCCAAAAGGACCAGTGAATGGTAGAATGCTCAAACATTACTATTCCTCTGAGTTAACTAATAGTTAGTCTTAATTTCCTTTTATATCATTGTAAATATCCATTGTACTTTGTAGATTGGATTAGATGTTTCCTTTCCAAATTTGAAGCCCGGAGTGAAGGCCCTAAGCTTTGAAGAGTAAAATGTCATAAGCATGAGTTTTTGCAGAAATCAGAAGACAGTTATAGGATCATCATGGTCAAAATGGAAGGCTACTAAGCTTAGAGTTCTTGACATTTCACTAGGAAATGCCATCCCCATGTGAAGCCGTTGTTAGGGTCCTATAAGTATAGGATTCATAATTTGGAATTGAATTATGATATTCTTGTAAAAATATGTACATACCTTGCTTTCTACAATTTGTTTTCCCATATTTGGTAAAAAAATAAAAAAATAAAAAATAAAAAAGAGGGTAAAAGTCCTAAAAGAAAGATCAAAGGACTTAGAAAAAATAATATACCGCAAAGAAAAGAAATAAAAAATGAAAGTGTGAAAGTCCAAATGCCACTACGTTTTACTGATGATTATGGCAGAGTGTCAATAAATGACATAATCCACGATGATTTGAACTACTTAATCTTGACTTGTCATGTTTCAATTTTATTTGTTGTAGAGCAGTGAATAAAGATTAGTCATATAGTTTAATCCTGACTAATTAGTAGATAGGTAGAGAATAAAAGAGAAACTCATCAGCTTAATCTGAGCCCTCGGATGATATAAGGTAGACATAGATAGTTTTTATGCTTTTCAAAAGAATAAAATATTCAAGGTTGTTAGCTCAAATGCACCTGCAAAATGGAAGAAAAAAAATGTTAGATTAAAGGTTGGGTAAGTAGAAAGAAGTGGGAGAATCATGTAAATACTTTTCACCAGGCAAAAATCACTAATTTCCCTTTCCCTATCGTTATTTTTCATTTTAAACTTTCATTCAAGGAGGCTCAGAGAATTTCTTTGACTTCTGTTGAGACCGGACCCAAGGTTCAATGACTATTAAGTTAAAAGTGTTGAATTCCTATATTAATCCCCAATTATCATTATTTACCCTTCATTCACCCATTACAACTCAAAATTTTAAGTAAGAACTCTTTTCTTACTTAATGATACATAATATCCCATTTGATTAATTTCCTCCATTTCATAAAACATACAAACCCTCAAAAAACATCTTATTCTAAGTGAAAGTAGTGAAATCATCAAATGATAAACTTTGCTTTAAAGTTTTCACTTTACTTAGTAATATAAGTGTATTTCTTGAGTATTTCATTTTCCTATGTCATATTCACTTCTAACTTATTTATTAATTCCTTAAAAAACACCTTATCCTATTAATATAACTCCTTTTATTTAAGATATCCCCCTAAACCCACTATTATAAGATTTTATGCCAAAGTTAATTACCCACATGTTTTAAATAAAGACCCCAATTACACCCCCTTTGGCATAAAACTAACCATATGTAAATATCCCGCCCTCTATAGTAATAGACATTTCCATAGTCTATAACTATATAATAAAAATAACAATACAAAAGGACTTTAGACATGTTTTATATATGTCTAAGCAAAAAATATTTCCCCGATTATATCATTCTACCCTAAGTTTAATAAAGGTTGATCATCTGCACCTTTATAATATACTTAAGAACATTCCCCACATTTCTTAAACCTAAGGTTAAAAGCCTAAGATCATTTATCTTAAGCATTTTTACCTTCCCTGATGTATAAAACGTCACGTTTTATATATAAATTAATCCCTTGACTAATACAACCCGCATCATGCACATTTTTACCTTGTATATAAACATTCAATATATAAAACCGCTCATTTCAAACCCTTTGTAAACTATATAAACCGCATATAATCATTATCATTTGATATAAGACTTTGTAATATAATATGTATGTTACAAAGGTTTTATTTCATTGTCATGCATATAAAGCTACCTGGCCCGACATCTTTTAGACCGCAGCTTTATGCTCATCCCGACAATTTTCTTAAGCTTTCCAAATTCGACGATGGACGATAATTTTTGCATCCACAAATCAATCGACCACGAAACACCCAAACGAGCACAAAATGAGTGGTTTATTTGTTACCGCCTCCTATGACGTGTCGTATTTTGATACGATCGTGTTCGTTTTAGGCAATATCGTTTACCACCCCAACCCAGCGCGAAAACCACTGATGGTTTTCCGTGTTCACAAAATAAAAACCACACCCACCTGAGATTTGACTCGCATTTATGACAGTTTTTTAAAGATTTATAGTAAAGATCAAAACCTTTGTTATATGTTTTATTGATGTTATATGTGTATTCTGTCGCACCCGACTCATTATACATATTCCTGCTGTTATTAGAGCTCTTAATGCATGTTGAAACCTTCAATTCCCATTATAAACCCAATTTCAACCACTATTCTCTTGTTTGAAGACCATTCGAAGTCATTTCTCTGCACAAGTGTTGCAGAAACCATCAAAGTTGTAGAAACCTTTCTCACAACATCAAGATACCTTCATATTAGGTATTTTCCCAAAACTTTCACCTACAATTTCACAACTTGAACCAATAATTGAACCAGTTAAGCTTTAAAATATTGAAATTTCCCATCTATTTTGTTTGGAACCTTGAAAAATCAGGGCAAACCCTCGCCATTTTTTTCCAGAAATTTCCATTTACTGAAAACCTCATTTCTAAGCTAATTTCTCAGTCAGAGACCCCTGAAAGACAAATTCCACGGTTCAAAAGGTTTTAAAACCCATAGAAAACCTTAAAACCCCTTTTTTCAGTCACAAGTCATTTAGAAAACCTATGTTTTATGTCTTAAACAATTGCTTGTGTACTAAAAATCCTAATTGAGCATCGAATTACCCACTGCTGTCATCCTTTCCCATAAAATTGCTTAATTACCCTTTGTTGAAGAAAAACCAACTATAGAGAATTGTATAATCTTGTTGTAGTTAATTTAAAATGACAAAAAGGAAATTCACACCTAAGGCTGGAGGATCCAAGCCTGTGAAGCCTGGAGGGTGAAAACCTCCTAAAACTAAAGAAGCAAAAGTCCCAAAGTCTACTCCTGCTATCACTGCTAAGACCACTCTGACTATAAATCCTCTTCAACCTCCAGTGTCCAATGAAGAAGTTATCCCTCTAGTTGACTTGGATTACAAAATTGTAGACCCTCTAGTAGAATTCAATATATTAGAAGTACACAATTGGTGTCATGAGAAGTTTTTAGACAAAGAAGAAATGCCTCTCTGGGATACAAACTTACCTAAATATATAATCCCAGTAACACATCCTAGTCAGGACTTGATAAGACTATGCCAGAAGTATTATATCCCAGATCAAAGATCAAATGTGAATAATGACAGGGAAATCCTTTTTTCTATCACTGCAAAGTCAATCAATGAAATTTTGCAGTTACAATTTGACCTTAGGGTAGTCCCATTATCCATTGAAGCATTGACTCAATTATATTTAAGGTTAGATTTCCCTAAAAGATTCATGATTTTTCAAAACTTCATGCCTAGTCATGTGGATATCCCTAAATTGAATCCTCCATATTCCACTTCCAAGTTTCCAAAGGGTTCTAGACATGTTATTTCAATGTTATTCTTCGTCTTAGGATACTTCACTGATGAGTCCATCCTTGGATTTTTATCCACTCTACCCCTGGTGAGCCTCCTACTGTGATCTTTGATTTTTCCAAATTTATTGCTAATTCCATACACCATCAATTGACAAAGCTACCCACTGAAGGGGTTTTTAGGTATTCCTCCTATTTATTCCATTTGTTCTTATTTTCACAAGCACGTCACTTTCCTATATCACTACAAAAAATGAATGTAGAGGGCCAGCCTCTATCAGTTGTTTTTTGGACATCATTATTGAGAAAGGAAGGAAATGAATATAATTACACAGATTTCACTGATTTGTTTATCAGACCAGCTATGAATTTACTTCATAATTCAGAACAACCTAGGATAAATGATAAGATGAAAATGATATCACAACTGTTAGAGCAGTGTAAAATGGGAGATTGGTACTTAAATGAGAAGCACACTAAATTAAGAATCTTTGGAACCAATTTTCTTCCATATAAGTTACCTAAGCTTTTGACTCTCAGAGTCTTTGCTCTAGAATATTTGAGACAGATTCTTAATGATGATGCCATCAATTTCATGGCATCTAAAAAGAAGACACAGTTTAAACTAAAAAATCAGATTGGTCCATTTATAGTAAATAATAGGGATGTTGAGAAACAGATAGAAAAGAAATTATCAGAGCTAAAATTCCAAGTGAGTTTCCCTTGGAATTATGACCCCCAAGGTATTTTAAGCAGCATAAGAGTGAAGTGTAAACTACCTCCTTTTGTACATGAGTCAAAGCCTTATATTGAAAAATTTTCTAATCAGGCAGAATGGGAAGAAAATACATTGGTTGATCTAACTGCAAATACATAGCCAACAGAAAAAGTGGATACCACACTTACTGTGATAACTTCTAAACAACCAGAGTCCTCAAACAAAAAAATCAGAGATGAGGGTACCTATACAGCAGAAACTACTTTAGATACTAAGTTCAAAGTCTTCTACATTAAAAGGCTAAGATTTGGTTCCATAGGCAAAGAAAAACTTATTGAAGTTGAATATGAACCAGAGGTCAGTAATGATGAAGCCACTACAATAATAAAGGAGACTTTGACAGAGATTGAAAGAGAACAACAACCATCCAAAGGAAAGGAGACCCAAGTGATTGAACAACAGGTGAATATGGAAACTTCTTCTTCTCAAACAGCAGGAGAAAAAGATTTGGATATTAAGGATAGATATAAGTAGATTAAACAAAGAAATGAGGAAATTAAAAGTGATATTTATTCTCAATTCCTCAAGAAGAAGCCAGGAAATCAGGATAGATTTCTTACAACATTTGATTATTCTTCAAATAAAATTATCATGTCCTATTTACAACCTACTACTTCAACTCCTAAAATAGTGGCTGACTACAAAAAAAAAAGGAATTTGAAGTAGATATTGAAAAGGTACATGAGTTGGATAAGATAGAATTACATAGACATAGCTCTGAGATGCTATATTCCACTGTGGTGACAAAGGCCATGAGTGTAACAAATTTGCAAAATACTATCATCAACTTGCAAGTTGAGATGAAGCTTGATAAAGGCTCCTTATATGCAAAATATCTAAGGAACAAAGCCTTAGAAGATTTAATTCTACAAATAGGAGTGGACCCATCAAATGTACAAGCTGTTGAAGTATTAATAAAAAATAAAAATGATGATATTTCTGCTTTGAGGAAACAGTTAAAACTTCTTCAAAGTGAGCACCCACAGAGCAAAGAAATACTTCAGGAACAAAAAGAGAAAGAAGATATGATGCAGTTGATTATAGCGCTTACTACCCAGATCAAGGACATGGAAAGCTAATTGGATATACTGATAAAAGAAAAGGAAACTGTGAAGGAAACTGATGCTTCCACCATTCCCACAGTTATTCCTATTGTTATAGCTGTTATTCCTTCTACATTGGGAGAAACGTTAGAACCCAAAGAGCCACTGGAAACTGCAGTGTTAGTGCAATCAGCTACTAATTCCAATACTGAATCCTCAACATCACAGGTGTAGCAGACAAATGATGCAGGGAAGATTGTTAAAGAAATGGAAGGAATGACATTGAAAACCCATAAAATTAACAATTTGAAGAAAAATATTCAGAATATGGAGGTATCAAATAAAGCAACATTGATTAATGCTAATAGTTATGAACAAAAAGCTGAAAGACTTTAAGAGAAAGTCAAAAGCCTTCAGAAGGATTTGAGTTTCACCACACATATTTCTTACATAATAAATCACCTATGGACCAACATTATTGAGGCCATACATCTTCAATGACCATCAATTCAAATAGTATATGAATAGAGGGACCTCCTTCTAACAGCTCAAGGTGAAATACAAAGCACTACAGAAGAATTAGTAGACAAACTAGCACAGGCACTAAAGCTAATTACCTTATTAAATTGTAAGAACGGGATTGAGCTATAGGAATTGAAGATACAGGACAGGACAGAGACTATATTACAAATCAAAAAGGTATTGAAAAAGAAAGCTTTGATGAATAACTTGAAAGAAAAATGTGATGCTATGAATTTTTCCATTACCAAGTTTTTATCAAATTATACTATGCTAAGACAAGCAGGCATTCCAGACATACATGTATTCAATGACAAGTTAATGGACCAGAAAGAATATGATAAAAATATAAGAGACCATGCCAAAGAATAGGTGAATAAGAAATTTCCACAAGGATCTCCAACATGGAAAGTTTTTCTTCAATACCTTGAAGATTTATTATTCCTTCAGAATGAAATGAAGCATTTATTTGTAATTAAACCAAATTTTGCTAAATACACTGAAGAAAATGAAAAATACAGAAATTTTAAAAGTATGAAGATACCAGATGCTAAGCAATGGCAGACTTTCAGAGATTTATTATAGCAACAAAGAAACAAACAGTGAAAGAGAGTGCAGATGAAGAAGTTAGTTTGAAAAAGAAACAAATAAAACAGTATTTGATTTTGATTTTTTACTGCAGAAAATTCTCTTTTTACAGCAGTTAGAGGTGAAAATATTAGGTTAAATAATATCAGAGTGAAAAGCTAGAGTCAAAGTGTATCAGAGAGAAAAACAACAGCTAGCTTATTTGACTACTGTAATTTCCTTTTTTACAGCAGTGAAATGGTAAATAAGCAGTGTGAAAGAGTATCAGAGATAAAGTACAAGGTCAAAGAGTATAAGTGGAAAGAGTATAAGTGAAGTCATCTTCCAAAAGATATTTTCAAAATGCCAGCAAACATGGACATCTATTCAAACAAAGAATTTTTGTTAGATAATATAGCTCTATATTTTCTAGATAAGAGGGCATGTTGCTAAGTTGTTAAGCATCTATCCCTCTTAATGTGTAAAGATATTTTTTTATTTCCTGGAGTTGTTCCTATATCTCTCTAGGATATTTGTAATAAAAATTTGTACAAATACTTCAGTTTATGAAGTGTTTAGTGTGGAATACAATTTCTAAAAGAATTATAGACATTTTGCTGGTACGTTGGAGGCTCACATGTGTTGATTTCAAAGCAACAGTCTAGACAATAGCCAATTGGACTTCATAATTCAGGATTCATCCGATAATTTGAAGAGTAAAGTGCATCTATCTTATCATTTTTTCCTTTCTAAGTTACATACAATTTCATATATGTTGTTCAATCTTAATGATTAATTAGGAGAATTACTTCAGGACTAGTGTTAGAACTCCCTGTTTTAACTACTTAATCATTTAAATGTTTTTTGCTGATTTCCGGACTTAGGAATTCTTAATTGCTCCTAGTCCCGTTTGACCCCTACCTCCTTCCTCTTTTTTTGGATCAAATGATTCTTCATTGCCCTTTATCCTGAAGCAAGCCATCTCATCAAAACAATATATTCAAATCTCTGAGGGTTATCTACCTTGCCCTAAATACATTAGCATCCTTTTGGCCTTGCCTTCTAGTTCTGCTTGCTAGACTTTGACTCCATAGCCCAATGGACTAGTAGATCCCTCTTTAATTTGTCTTTAAGTAATCTTATTTTTCACAAAACATTTCAAAACCAAAACCAAATTGAACTATAATAAATACCCTAAAATATCAAACAAAAACAAAGTTAAATCTTAAAGAGAGAGCCCTCTCTGAAATTTAGGAAGGCTAGATCCTAGATTTCAAACGTAGGTTTGTGGTTACCCCTAGTTTTCTTAGACTAAAAATTCAAAGCCCAAAATCTTGAGAAATTACTAGGGTGATAACATACTGTACCCAGATCATTTAGGGCAATCAAATTTTTTTCTACATGATCTCTTTCTCTAAAATTAATCATCATTCTAGTCTGATGGAATCCTGAAACATAACCATAAGACTCATTATAATCCTTTTCATGCAAAAAAATTAGGCAAATTTTGGGTACAATGCAAGAATCAAGAATATTAATTGAGCCCAACGCAATCTTGAACAACGGATAATGTGTTTAATATGCACCTAGGCTTCAATTTAGGTGCTCCAAAATGCATTTTTAGATGCTCAAGGGTGTGTTTCCCTCTTTAGAAAAATAATTTACCCTAAGGGGCTCAAATCCATAAAAATTTGCAATGAAAGGAAAAGAATTTAATAATGAAAAAAAGAGAGGGTTTATGGCACCGACCTAGATCAAACAACGATGAAGACTGTCCATAGAATCGATTGCAATCAATGGCTAAAGTTTGGGGGAAAAAACAGGTTCAGAGCTCCAAAATCCAAATGGTAAAAATGAATGGTAATTCACTAAGAAAAAAGGATATTGGTGAGGGTCATGCTTGTGATGAACCTTTAAGGCCCCTCACCAATGTCACATATGGTGACGATCCTTAAAAAAGTGTCGTTGTAACTGTATATAGTGATGGTCCTTTAAGGTTCATCACCAAAGCCATTTTCACTGACACTTTTAGTGAGGGTCGTTAAAATCCCATCACTAGTTCTCTCTTTGGTGACACTTCTAGTGATGAACATTTAATGACCCTCAGCAATGCTATTTTTGTTACTTTTGGTGACGGTAAAAAAATGTCTGTCATCATTGATCATTCCAATGAGTTTCTGGTGACGCTATTTTCCTATTCATATATTTTTTGTTAAAATATAACGATTTAAGACCATTATTGTGAGAATTTTTTATAATATATCCAAGGCCATAGTGGTTAGAGTCAGTCAATTTTTTAAGAATTAATTAGTGTGTATCACTTCACAAGTTGAATAGAGTTCTCCTATGAGTCAACACATGATTCATATCTATTAAGTTTATTATCAACAAAATTCACTTTAGATAAATTTACACTAGTGTGTGTAGGAAATATATTATTTAATACATAATCAAGCTCTGACAATTATATTAATGAGAAATACCAACACTCATCAACAATCCAGTCACACCTATTATCACCCAAAAATTTTCAAAAAACATCATTGTGTTATGTTTTTTTTTGGTCATGGTTCAAATTAGGTTTAAAAGTCAATTTAGGGTTTGGTTAAGGGTAGGTTATATTTTTGTAAGTTTAAAGCCCATCCTTAAGTTCAAATAAAGTCTTTTTAAGATCAATTCATTGTCAAATATACATAATTTCCATTTGTGAGTCATTTACTAAAGTATCATGTTAAAATTGGTCAATTATCCAAGAAAAATTACTTTCGTAGCACCGCTAGTTCAAAAAAATTGATTTGCGCTACGAAACTGCTGAAAGTTATGAAGCAAAAACTTTGTTTTCTCGTTTTGAGCAATCAACTTCCAAGGAGGTTTCTATGCCATTGCAAACGAATTTTCAAAAACTAAAAGAGGTTTTTATTCCTAACATATCTAGATACAACAACCTCTATCATTTTCTTCAAATTCATTAGGAGGTGGGAGAACTTGATATATTAATATTCACTATGAAACTACTATTACAAAATTGTCCTATACATGACTGTTTAACAGTCAACTTTAAGTTCCGTTTCTGGCCAAATGAAAAATTATTTTAGAATTAGGAAAGAGGTTTGTATTCTTCCCAAACCCATATATAATAAACTCTCTCACTTTTCTCACAAGTGTTATCAGTTGGGGGATACAAGGCTTTCTTTGAAGCCCTATTTTCAGAAAACAGATTTTTCCTATTTTACACATGTTTTTCAAAGGACGTTTATGGACAGCAGGAGATGTATTTAAAAAAAACAAGAGATTTTTTTATTCAAGACATAATTTCCTACACAAATGTCCTTCAGTTTTTCAAAATACATAATTGATTATGATATATAGGCTCTGTCGCAAGACCTATTTTCAGGAAAAAAAACAAGAGAAATCTACAAGAAGTTAAGAAGTCATAAAGGTTGGAATGATTTTTTTTTTACTTAATATGTTTTTGAAATGATGGAATCAAGTTTATTTTTAGTTTTGGCACATACATAGTTTTCATTTTTTTAAAATTTGGATAAAACTGCTCACTCATCAGTTTCATAGCGCAAACAGTGTAAAAAGAGTGAAAAGTGCTACGAAACTATTGTAGCAGCTTTTTTCACTCTTTCTCATTAAATTTTGAAGGGAAAAAGTTTCAATTATGATCTGAAATTGCTAAGGAATATGTATTAAGAGATAATGAAGACAATCCTTGAGGAAATAAATCAAAATTTTGAACAAACAAGGGTTAAAAAGTAGTGCTATGAAAGGCGCTACGAAACTGTGTTGTTTTCGTAGCGCAGTCTATTTCAGCTCATTTGAATAGCTTAATGATGGTTTTTGGACACCTGGAGCTTAGGGAGGATTCTTGAACATGTTATTTCAGTTTCCAATAGCAAAGAAACTTGAAATAATGAGTTCATGGTGGTCAAAATGTTTCAAGAAGTGCAAGGAACCCTATGCCTAGAAAACAGGAGACTGTTCCTATTTTGATGGAGGTCAGCATCATGGTCATGAAGAGTTGAAGTCTATCCTATGTATTCAACCATGTGTTAGTACACTTGGAAAAGGGTGTAACTTAATTAATATAAGGTGGTTATAGATAGGTGATTAAGATTTTGAATCCTATTTGTATTAGGACTGTTTAGTAGATTAGCTGTCTTTTTGTAATAAATCCCATGTAATATGGTTATGCAAGGTGTCAAGAGTTAGGAATTCGAAGTATATAGCAGAAGATGAGTTCATCTCATGTTTTAAAGGTCTATTTAAGACCAATAATTCAAATTAGTGAGGGGTTGGATATTTTTAGCAAAAGGCTGTGTTTATTGTAAGTGACTGGTTTTCAACTTAATATAGAGATTTCTACTTAGCCAACTTGAGATTCATAAAGAGTTCTAGTGTGTTCTTGTTATAATTGCATATTTTTACTATCCTATTACAGTGGTGTTTTCTTATGTTACTCATAATGCATCTTAGATGCTCTGACTTCCTACATAGACAAACTGACAGTGTGTTTTACAGTTTCACTTGTGTATCTCTTGACTAGAACTCTAACATGCCTTGACTTCCATGCTAAGTTGATTTTTTGGTTTTACTGAAGATATTTTGACTCCATAAGCCCAATGTGCACTTTCTAATGTGATTTACAACCAACATTTATCATTTATCTACTTATTACCCCACATAGAGTTAGCCATTTATATTTCTATCAAAAATCATCAACCCTTGAGAGAGCCCTCTCAGGTTGAGGAGGCTAAGCCTCAATCAAAATATTGGTTTGAAACAGTTACATGAGATTGATTTGATTGGCAGCCTATCAAGTCTAATTTTGTGATAACAACACCTTAAATTAATGCTTTGGCACACACTAACATTTCTTAGCACCTCACATGTCTTGGAACATCTTTGTACCTAGAACATCTTGTCATGACACTGATGTCGAAGCACATGGTGGCATCTGCTAGCACAACATGGAACTCTCCTAGCATGTTTTGGCATGCATGTAGTCCTTAGCATGCCCTAGAACACCTTGATTGAATGCATTGACATACATTAGCACTTGGAACACAATGCCACTCTGCATGATTTGGGACCTATTATTAGTGTGCCTAGCATGCCCCTTTTGAGAAAGATAAAGTACCAACTTATTAACCCTCTTATTGGTTCTTACTTTTGCTTCCTTGACACTTCTTGACACATATTGACATACCCTGGCACCCTGAACATCCTTAGCACCTAGCATGTATTGGCATATATTGGGACTATTAATTTTCACATATAATTAGCACACCATGGAACTCCCAAGCACACTTTGGGAATTCTCTACATCTCTTGATATTCCCTAGCATGCCTTACCAATTCTTAGAATACCTTGTCACTCCCTCCTTGGCCTGAAAACTAGCACTCATTAACACTAGTCTCTGGCACACATTCCTCATATTCATTAACTTCCATGAATTTTTACCTAGTGCTCCATTAGTTTTTAGTCCTATTACTCCTTAACACTCCTCAACATGCATTAGCACTCTCTAGCACACCTTAGCACTCTTAAACATGCCCTTCCACTTCATAACATGCATAACACCCCCTAACACATATTGGTACTTGGAAAGTCTTAGCATGTATGGAATACATTGAGATGCCTTTTTATGATTTGGCATGGTTTAATATTAAATTTATTTGATATCAATTACTAGAAAGTAGATGAGAAGAAACAAAGGAAGACTTGGAACTTATAATGCACTAAGACTTTTCACTTGGTACCTATTTCCGCCTAGTGTTGGTGTGCCTAGCATGCCCCGAATGGAAAAGGTAAATTTATGACTTATTAACCCCATTATGTGTTCAATTCCATGTAGTTTAAATTTTTTCTCCCTTTTGCTTCCTTGAAAATCCCCGGCACGCATTGACACACCCTTGCACATCTTGGCATGCCTTATCACTTGGCACATCTTAGCATGTTTGACATACCTTTGCACTATCTAGCACATCTTAGCATTCCCTAGCACGCCTTAGAACTCATGTACTCACAGCTAACCTTTACATTTTTTCATGACTTGGAAATCCAATCAAGTCCTTGGATACTACAATTCATGTGACAATATTGGTTTGGTTCAATCGCAACAACTTGACCAATTACACCTACTACGAGTAGATTGTGCCTTTTTCACCTAAGAACTGCCTATAACTCATATTATGCCACTCATGTCCAAGCTCAACTTGTCCCACTTAAATAGTTACCAAGACAAGGATCACATGATCTAGCCATGGCCATAAAACAACTATTCAATGTAGCTTACACAGGAAATATTTCACATGTATGCTCAGTTAATATAAATAGTAGAACATTAACTAAGAATTTGCAAGAACCACAAGATGCACAAGGAACAAAAGATATAAGCCAACACAAGCCAAGTGCCCCAAAACTTATACACAACAATGTACAATATGCAATTAGCTAGAATATTTTAAAACATGAGCATGTAGCGAAAGTGTGACACATCTCATATAAAAAAATAGCTAAAGGCAAAACAATGGTGTGCCTAGAACAAAGTGATCCCCCTTTCTCTAAAACTCCTATGTCGAGCCCCGTATAACAACCATAGGCTTGCCTCCTATAAATCCTATTCTGAACTTCTCCTAACACACTTCCTCCTTAGCACACTTTAATTCGTTCACACTCCCTTGCACACACTCTTATTTGTTCCTTTACATGCATTTTGACCTATTTATCACTTGATATGCCCTGACACTCCCTAACACTCTTAAACATGCATTGACATTATCCGACATGTGTAAGCATGCCTTTTCACTCTTTTGCATGCCATGACCCTCTCTAGCTACCATTCCCTCACAACTACCCTTACTTAATTTGCAACATGGGAACCCAACCAAGCCCTTGCTTGACTACAAGAGCTTGACCAAGTTACGGATACTACAACTAGAATATGTTGTTGAATTGTGTAGCTTGGGAGGTACTTCACAAGTCTATTGATATGGGTTTGTGGGGTTTTAGTCACAAAAGGCTTTGTGGGAAAAGAAGCCAAGAAAAGGGATTTTGGACCCAAGATGGGGTTTAAAATCTAAAATAAAATGAATATTTCCTAAGGTCTTAGTGGATAAAACCCATAAGTTCTAGAGGGTTCCAAAGAGGTCTAGGAAAATCTATTTAAGGAGGCCTTAGATGAAGGAAAGAAAATAAAGTGAGAAGGAGATCATTTGATCAAGGGGGTGAAGAGAGATGTAGTCCTAAAGTAGGTCGATCAGTAAGAGGGCTGAGTAAGGGTTGCTAAAGGGAGGCCATGATCATCCTCCAAGAGAAAGATCATCATGTGAGGGCTCATAAGAATTTTTCCTACCTTAATGGTCGATTCGAGCTAGGAAGTAGGATGGCATATTGTTTGTTCTCTTTTGGTAGATTGAGCTTAAGAGAGGTTTCTCGTGAGAATATAGGCATGTGATTTCAATGGTGTCTTTGTGTGAAGGCCACATCAAATTATGAAATGCTGAAATTTGCAAAAAGAAACAGTGCAAGGGATATTGATGCAACAGGAGTGAGGAATGTGGGACATTTAATTTATTTTACCCTTAAATAAATTGGAAAATAAATTGCAATTTCATCTCATAACAACTTGTGTTAGTTAACTAAGTCATGATGACTGAGTTAGCTCAAGAAATTTAGGTTGAGGGTATAAGATGAGGCATCTAGAAGGATTCTAATATTTTTTGGGTCCAGTTGCATTTGATTCATTAGTGGGGTGTAGGTGTGAATTAGTTAAATCAATTAAATGAGTTAAAATTAGTTTAACTAGTTATAACTAAGTGATGAGATAGTGAGAGGTTAAGTGAACTAAACTAGATTTAATTCACAATTAGTGATCAATCAAATAAATGATAATTCACTATTAATAACTCTATGCATGTCAATTCTGAGGAAGACCCAGTTGAGACAGAGGTTAAAAGGAACATAACGATCAATTTTATGTATATAAAATTTCCCATGTGCAATTATAAAGTCATTGGGATGCCATGGTGGATTGTGCAATCAAGGAAGACTAATTTTCCTAATTAATAAGGACTTAATTTCCTAGGAATTGCATGAGCAAAGCAAGATGAAGTAAGGCTGAGAATTGGCTAAGTACAAGACTGATTTTGCCTAGATCAATGGGAGACAATTGGCAAAGTGCTGGAGAATCTCATGAGCGATTAAGCATTTTATTGTTTCATGATTCCTTGACTTAATATACAATAGAGATAGTGGGGTTTTGAGCAGTTGCTTTCCCTAAATACATATTGTGTTGTGTCATTGATAATTTATTTTTCTTATTTATATGTGATTGTGCAATCGTGCTTTGTTTCCGCAAATTGTAGGAAGGATTCAATATCTTGTTTTAGTACAGATTGAATCTCATTGGTTATATTTTCTACATGAAATAGAAGAGAGGATTGATACCATCTTTCCTTGTGGTGGCTAGTAGGCTGCAAGGTCTGTGATAAAGACCAACGTAAATGGATGAGGGCTTGCACTATGATTTAGAGCCATAACAGAAGTATATGTAGGCGTAATATTGACTGAGGTAACCCTAGTTTGACGGTTGACATTGAGATCTGAAGTTGATGTCAAGATTCAGTCAAAGAAATTCCCAGAATCTATGGATCCATATGAGCTAGGTCGAGTCTCTTATGGAGGCAAGAGTCATGTTTTTTCTATTGGTGGATAAGGTTTGTTCTACATCAATTATAATTACATAAGTATAATTCCCTAGTTAGGATAGTTTCCTAGCATGTTTAGTTCATAAGGTATGCCCTTAAGACTATGACAAATTTTCGTAGAAGAAGATGAGTTGTGACCCTTAGAGTGAGGTTTATTTCTGGAATATAGACCATAGATCTGGAAGATTGTTTGAAAATTCAGTATGTGTGGAGAAAACAGATCCAAAGGAGGGTGGAACTTGTGCAGAAGATTGAGCATGCAGAAGAAATGTGCCATATGAAGAATGGATTGACATGCAAAGTGGTGGAGAATCTCATGAGAGATTAAGCATTGTATTGTTTCATGATTCCTTGACTTAATACACAATAGAGATAGAGGGATTTTGAGCAGTTTCTTTCCCTAAATACATTTTGTGCTGTGCGATTGATAATTTATTTCTCTTACTTATATGTGATTGTGTGATCGTGTTTTGTTCCCACAAATTGTAAGAAGGATTAAATATCTCTTTTTAGTAAATTACAAGATCAGATTGAATCTCGTTGGTTAGATTTTCTACATGGTATGAGAGCATGAATTTTTTAGGTGGCTAGTTTGCAAAGAATATTTGAATATTTTGGCGTAAAATTTTCAAAAAAAAAAATAGCAAATTTTGATTCCTTGCGAAAAACTACTCAAACGGAAAAACAAAATCAGTTGAATCTGAGAGATCGGATGAGGGAGATATCGTCAATTTAAAATCAACTCTTTTTAAAAACTTTGGTAATGGTGGGAAAAATGCAATGTGCATAAGTCAATAACATATATGAAATTGTGGTACTAGATGCATGCAAAGCTTTGAGGAGCAAAGCAGAGGTTAGAGACTTGGTGGTTGAGAAGGAGCAGAAATTACCTCTCAACATGCAGCCGCAAAAGCAGTCTCAGAAGGTTGTGGAGCAGCCACAATTGGAGAAGTGGAGAGGAGACTGTTGGGCCTCCGTTTTGTCTCATTTTTCACTCAAAATCTTTCATGCTACTGTTTGATTAAATGATTATTGTTGCAAGTATTTGTTACTTCTTTTGCTTTAATGGGATTAAAATACCATTAATGGAAGTTTAAAAAAGGTTTGTATGTTGTAGGTTAAAGTTGATTTGATCATATTTTGAACCTATAATTACTTGCCTGCACTATGCAACAGATTCCTGCACCAATTCAGTTCTTACAGCGTGTCTGCACCAGTGCAGTTAGCGTGCCTGCACCAGTGTAAGTTTTACAGCGTGTGTTGGCTTGAGGGGTCCTAACCCAGGTTCGGTGTGTAAGGTTTTCCAACAAACTCCTATACTACTGGCCCTTGCGGCAGTGACTTGCTTTCGCAGGTCACAGTCTCACTTGAAGTAGTATGGGTGGGTGTTGGAACCAGGTTTCCGCACACTGAGAAAGGAGGGGTAAGGCAAGCAGAGCTGCGTTCTGTTTTTTAATTCTCAGATTACCTGGTTCTTCGCAGGGTTAAGTATGTATCTATTTGCATCCACGTGCACTAGATATATAACTATATACTTTCTATAGCATCAACACAGTATGATAAAAATAGAGCATAACAGATCTAGATCCAATCATTCAGTACACAGATCTTCGCAGCGGAAAGACAAAAAATACATAGCACAGCAATTATCAACAATTCATACAACAATACTCACAGATTCAAATCTCTAATAATCCTTCGCATTAATTCATTCATCAATCTTTCCTTACAATTCCCTTCCCAACCTGCGCACACAGCTGGAATAGGATCTCCGCGCACACAACCAGTAGGAATCTATTCCCCAAAACCCAAACAGACAGCTTAAGCAACAGATCACATCAATATCTCATCAATTCCTCTCCCTTTCGATAAAAAATACATCTCTATTTATAACAATCTAGCTCTGACCTTCCTATGGTCCGCAACCCATGGTTTTCAGACCCCTAGTTTACCCTTTGACCCATTACAATGAGTTCGGGGCTTTGACCCGCCCCACAACCCCTACGCTATACTAAATATAATCAAAAGTAATCAAAATGGACCAGTTTCTCAGCTTGTTAGGAGACCCTATTCCAATAGTCCCCCAACACAATCTTGTGACTCGTCCCAAGTCACTGCAGTGGTGCAGCTTCAATTTTCATGCGCAAAGTATCCAGAGTGTGGACAAGCAGAGTGAGTACGTCCAAATGTTGGGCCGCAGCTTGTTGTGCAATGTTGACCAACGTCAGGGAGGCAGGCCCATCTATATTCGTAGTGATCTGTTCTAACAGCCTGTGGAGGTGTGCGATGGTGGACTGAGCATCGTGTGTGAGCTGGAGTGCAGTACCAGACCATGGCTTCAACCATTTTTGAACAAATTTCTTAGGGTGCCGAAGGTCCTCAATCTTGTCCATGGCGGCTAGGAGCTGCGCGAAAATGGGGGAAGGTGTGGAGGCTCGGACTTGATCCAGAACAACTTCTGCTTATTGTAATTCTTGCTGGATATGCTGGATCATGGAATTGTGTTGCACTATCATCCATAGCTCTATAGTTGTTTTGACCAATTGTGCTCCCAGTGTTAGCCGCTCCTCAATGATACGCATTGCGTCTGTGACCACGGTAATCTGTTGGGCCCGGACTTCAGGAGGTATGTCGTACTACTGCTGCCTGTCCCGGTCACGGCAGCGAACCTCCCGCATCACTTTGGGGAATAGTCTTTGTAGCTCTGAACGAGATAGTTGTGCTAAGTCTAGTTGGACGTCCCTAGTAGTTAGCTCAGGAGTGCGAATTATGGCAGCGCGAGGGAGTAAACATACATTTCTCCAGGTAGGTGGCACTTGGGAGCTACGAAGACATCGCAGAATGTCCCGGTATCAAAGAGTTCCTTGTGGGCAGCAGACAATCCTCGGTGTTGACAGCTCGAGCTCCATCCTATAACTACACTCAGCGATCCCAGGTCCTCGCACCAGTTCTTTCGACAGGTCCGGGTCCATCTTTTAAACAGAAAGGTGAACGTTACAGAGAATATGGATGAACAAAAAAACCCAAAATGCGGATAGACAGAGCCTGTCAAATGGTGAATAAATAGCTTGGTGTGAATATTTCCAACCATGTGCGCCCCTTTGGAGTTATTAATTGGTGAGGGAGATCGTTTGTGGCATGTACCCTTAATCCTGCGGATCGTTCTTTCCATTAATTATTGTATTGATGACCTGTCGCCTATTTTTCATACTTGTGGGGGTCTTTTCTTATGAAATTGGGACATGCCTGTGGTTATCCTTCGTGCCCTAGGTCGTGTCAATGAGTTTTCAAACCATAGATGACACTTGTATGTTGTTTGCGTACTTGGAGTGAGGGTCGAGGCGAGGTGTACCTGCAAGTTGGTTAGTAGTCTTGTCAAGGCCTTTATCTCGCTTGCGGGAAAGATTTCCCAGTCTGAGACGGCTACGTTATACGTCTTGATGTCATTTATTTTGCAGATTTTCAGACAGGTCTGTGATCCTACGCGTACTGAGGTCTGTGGTACCCTGGTAATTCTGTTTGGGCAAGGTTCGACCGCACTTTTGAGTGTTTTACATCAACAGGTATCCACGTAGGTCATCTGACCTCGGAGCCCATCTGGCCATAGGGGTCCCTATGCACAAGATCACCCTACTCCAGTACTTCCCCTGAGTAAAGAATATCGGTCCTTGCATAGGTGTTTTGCATAGGGTCAGCGGTGATGCTTCTATCCGAGGTTCCATAGGACTCTTCGATTCATCAGGATGTTGATCTTCACCTGCGTCTTCCTGGCAGGGCGAGGTTATTTCTGTGGTAGAGATGCGACGAAAATTCCTAAATGGTTTGAAGGCTTCAAAGCACTGAAACCTCATGCAACCAACCTTGCCAATTCTCCAGCTCCTCATTGGAATCGGAAAAACATGCACTTTCCTTTTTCCAGCAGAGCATTCCTTCATCTGTGGGGTTAACCCGATCTCGTCCTGCACAATTATCTTATAAATGTGATCCAATTCCTCCTTTTCATAAGCTTTCTCTATGTACCGCGCACCTTCTGCTGGGTCTAGTGGTACTATGACACGCATACCTTTGTTTTCGAGCAACATGCTCTATTTCTTGAGTTTGATGACACCTCCAATGTCTATTTCCCAATCCAGTCCAAGGAGTGCAGGGTAGGGGTCTACATCTTCTACTATTTCTATTACTTCAAAATTAGCTAGGACCCGTACCCCTCTGATGTTCACCATGACTTGCGGTAACCTACCCAGAGGGATGATCTTTTGTTGATTTTCCATTCATAGTTGAATAGTGGACCATTCCAAATTAGGCTCTCCCATTCATTGCCATGTTTTTTTTGGTAAGATGTTCACATCCGATCCAAGATCTAAGATAACCTAATCCATCTCATATTCTCTAATCTATGCAGTCAATCACATCTCTCTCCCAGTGCATTTCTTATGGTTGTACAACTTGTGTAAATCCTTGGTCTCAGGGATTAAGTTGGGTTGAGCTGCGCAAGTATTCAGTAATGCTAGGAGATTTTCTACGGCCTACGAGTTCCTTAGTAACTTTAGACATTCCTTTAAAAATGGTTCAACTCCTTCTTCTATTTGAGGCTATGCGGAGGCTGCCATGGGGCTTGTTCTTTGAATGACACTCCTTCTAGAGGGGCAAGTCCTCCCTCATCTCCCTGGGTGACCAGGCCACTACATGTCATAAATTTTACACTTGGATCCGCCTTCCCTAACTTAGTTTTAACTCTTTGTAGGTTCTGCGTTGGGGTGGGTTGCGTTTCCTACATATTGGCTATTAAAATTTGGCAGTATTCTACCTCATGATCCAGATATCTACAATAGTTGCACAATGGCCTAGTGGGATTAGGGCATTCTTTGGAAAAGTGCCCTATTTCCCCACAGTTATAATAGATTAGCTACCCATGTCCTCGACCTGCGCTTCCTCCCCGACCTCCTCTGCCTCAAGACGGTGATCCTCCAAAGTGCGCAGCAAGTCTTGGCGACGCAGGGTCTGATTGCACCCTATATAAGTTCCCATGATCCATCATTAAGTCATATGTGTGACAGTTATGCTCATCATGTCCCACTGATCGGCAGAATCGACACCATTGTTGCTTTAGTTCTGGGAAATATGCACCTAGCAGGGGGTAATGGTTCGTATCACTTAGTCCTGCTACCTGACAGTCATCACACCAAAGTGCAGATCCGCTTGATCCTAGTCTCAACAAGACAGATTCTCTACTTGCCCCTGGGCGTATTGGACTGGATCCTCCTACTTGCATATAATCAGTCAGTAGAGGACATTGATCCTTCGTATGGCCAGACACCTGGCATCGTATGCACCAGAGGTCTGTGCAGATGTCCTTTCCTTGTTCTTTTCATAGGTTTTGTATCTCCATATGCATAGCCCCAAGTTTTTCTTGGATTTGTTGTACCCCTGCCGACGTATCCTCCCGGGGTGCAGCTTCCAATTTCATGGCAACTTCCACAGATTTCTCTTGCGATTCAAAGGTCTGATGACTCATTGGTGTGTGCAGGTGAGGTAATAACATAGCGATGAACCACTCCGTATGTTGTCTATCATCATATTCGAACCCTCCTTCCCTGATTGCCTTCTTCAATCGCTGATCAACCTCCCATACTAACTCAAATGCACCTTGTTTAAAGTCTTTACTTCTGCTACCAACTGGGAATAAGATTTCAGTTTTCGGAATTGTTGCTTTAGAGCATATTTGATATCTTGAACGGAGGTGGTCCCATTCTGGGCAATGTATCGCACATACCAGTCCAGAGCTCTGTCTTTGAATGCTAAAGACAACTACGCCATTTTTATCGTGTCGCTTACCACATTTTGCACAGTCTATACATAGTCTTCCACAAACCAAAATTAGTCCATATCCTCATCTCCTACCCCCTTGAAGGTGGGTAGTTTTAGGTGTGCAGCCATATCACCATCTACGGAGGGTGGTGGTATAGAAAAATTCTTACCTTTGTGCGACCTAGGTGGCGACGTGCTTGGGGGATATTGCACATTTGGTTCCTGCAATGGATTGTAAGCAGATCTCCCTCTGTCAAGGTTGGTCCGATAGTATTTACCGCTGCGTGTTGCACTTCTGTCTAGATCCGAGGTCATTCAGTTTGTATGACTACACAGGATGATCTTTTCGCACAATAATTTCTTGATCAAAAATGGTAATGTCCTTAGAAACTTGCCTCAAAATCCATTGAAGAATCGTCATTCTGCCTTAGAGTATGATAAAAACTAATCAATGGAAAATTCCATCACAAATCCTCCCAGCACATTATCCACCTAGTGATCCACCGTGCGTGTGATAGTATTATCAGTTTTTTCAAGTTGTTCGACCAACTTTGGGGTCCACAGAGTGACCCACTTGTCCTTCCAGCACTTTTGGAATTCCACCAATCTGGCCAGCCACTCCTGGAGTTCAATTGGAAAGGTCACAAAGAATATTTCGTAGCTTTTATTAAGGACGTACCTATTTTTCCACCTTTCTGCCGTTAACTTCTCATTGCGATTTTCTTTTACTGTGAATTCCTGGATCTGTCTTTCGAACCAATCTTCGATCTCTTTTCTTTCAGGCTTCCGGTATTCTCTTGTCATTACCCGATTCCTCTCTCAGACCTCTTCTGGTCCCGACAAAGGAACCATTTGTTGACTTGAGGGGTCCTAACCCAATTTTGGTGTGTAAGGTTTGCCAACAAACCCCTATACTACTAGCCCTTCCGGTAGTGACCTGCTTTCGCAGGTCACAGTCTCACCCGAAGTATATGGGTGGGTGCTGGAACCTGGTTTCCGTGCCCTGAGAAAGGAAGGGTAAAGCAAGCAGAGCTGCGTTCTGTTCTTTAATTCTCAAATTACATGGTTCTTCAGAGGGTTAAGTATGTATCTATTTGCATCCACGTACACTAGATCTATAACTATATACTTTCTATAGCATCAACACAGTATGATAAAAACATAACAGAATAGATCTAGATCTAATCATTCAGTACACATATCTTCGTAGCGGAAAGACAAAAAATACATAACACATCAATTATCAACAATTCATACAATAGTACTCACAGATTCATATCTCTAATAATCCTTCGCATTCATTCATTCATCAACCTTTCCTTACAATTCCCTTCCCAACCTGCGCACACAGCAGCAGCGTCCGCACACAGCTAGACTAGGATCTCCGCACACATAGCCAGCAGGAGTCTGTTCACCAAAACCAAAACGGACATCTTAAGCAATAGATCACATCAATATCTCATCAATTCCTCCCCTTTCGATACAAAATACATCTCTATTTATAACAATCTAGCTCCGACTTTCCTATGGTCCGCAACCAATGGTTTTTGGACCCCTAGTTTACCCTTGGACACATTAAAATGCATTCTAGGCTTTGACCCACCCCAAAACCCCTACGCTATACTAAATATAATCAAAATTAATCGAAATGGACCAGTTTTGCATTTTGTTAGGAGACCCCGTTCCAACAGCGTGCCTCCACCAATTTGGGGCTTTGATACATTGACACATTTTTAAGAGAATTTGAAAGAGGTTTATAATCAAAATGTCATTTGAACACTTCCACATAAGCCAAGACACACCCAGGTCATACAGATTTATATTTAGAGAATAATTAATGCTACAGCCCCGAATTTGTAGCAATTTCCAGACTGCCTATTTACACCTTCATTTCAACGTCGATCATAGTGAATCTCATAATTCTGAAACATGGGTTTTTCTCTCAGCATAGGAAATTAAATAATCATTGGTCCGTTTTCCAAAATTCATAATTTCTAAGGAGATATGAAGGGGGATTTGGAGGAAGTTTGTTAAAAATACCAACTTTTCCAGAATTCTAGAAAATGCCCAGATTTGGGAAATTCGTGGTAAATATCTATTATTTAAATAGGGAAATGGCTGTACTGATATTATATTAATGATAATTATTTGGGATTCAATCCCCATGATGTTTGCAAAGGATTGGCTTGTTTTATGCCAAGTTTGGAATGTAAAAAATATTATAAAAGAAGAGTTATGGCTCCAAGCCTAACTACTGAATTTTTAGTCAATCAATTAAGCAGAGGGAAAAAGCATGCAAAAGCAGGCATAGCACAGAAGGGAGGAGAGGTTGTTCCAATGTAGCAACACATGGATTTCAGTGTGGAATTCTTCTCCTACTTGTTGGGATTAGTCGATGTCTGCATCATGTATAAGACTGTGTTTTTTTTTTTAATTAATTGAAGCAATTTTTATTCATGCTTTGTCTATTCATTTATTTCATACAATGATTTTGATTTCTGTGGGAACCAGGCACTCAAAGAGGGTGCGAGTTGGCTGGGTTGGCCGCCAGACTAGCTCGACATCACTCTCATCTTTTAAATAGCATTTCAATTCTTGTTTGTTTTCTGTGTGAATTTAGTTTTAAGGTTAATTTAGTTGTTGCAATTTGTTTCTATTTCATTTGCTGCATTATTAATTATACTTGCACCTGAAATATTTTAAATAATTATTGCGTTGTCTAGATTTTCTGAATCCATAATATTGGCTCTTCCATTATGAGCTCTAACTCTAATTTTGTAAATTAATCCAGATCTATTAATTTATATTTAAAGCTGTGATTTTTACATTATGGAAGCATCCACTCAAGCAGAGGCCTCCATGAGGGGGAATTTTGAGCTAGATGGGCAGAGGGAGCGCACAGTGCAGCCATACCTCCAAGTGAAAGCTGGGGTGATGTGTAGACATAATCCCAAGATAATAAATTTGGGCAGGGTCCAATGATATGTCATGTCTCATGGATCGAACCTGACTACAAAGAGCCCACAACACAATAGTAGCAGGAAGGATTAGTTAGATGATGCAGTTAGATTTCAGAAAGATAGAAATCAAAGTGACAAATGTTATATACTAGAGCACAGTTGAGAGTTGGCAACAGTGAAAAGGTAATGGATACAAATTTCAGAAGCAGCGTAGAGAGTCCAGTAGACATGTGCAGTAGCTAGCAGCAGTTAGAAGTATTTGATGACAGATGCATTATACTGATTCAGTTGTTCATACGCTATTCAGTTTCAAGATTTGTAGGTGCAAACAACACTAAAGAAGTGTTTCATGTTGAACATTCCAAAGGAACCAGATGGGGATACATTGAATTCCTTTCTTGTTGAGAGGGAGTGTTGAAATTTGCAACAAGAAACAGTGAAATTGGCAACCAGAAAGGACAAAAAAAAATGCACTTGCACTGGTTAGGAATTTTGATGTACCAGGAGTGAGGAATGTGAGGTGTCTAATTTATTTTTCGCTTAAATAAATTGTAATTTCATCTCATAACAATTATTTTTAGTTAACTAAGTCACGATGATTGAGTTAGATCAATAAATTCAATTTGAGGTGATAAAGGTGGATATTGGTGGGCACTTGCCTATTCCACTTAGGTTGTCACCATTATCTCTTTTAGATTTTTAGTTTCCTTAATTATAGCATAGTTTACTATTTTTGTCAGTTTTTCAGGTCCTGAACTTCTGGAGCCGTTTTGAGGCCCCGAACGATGTTTTTTGGGCATAAAAGGTTTGGAAATTTCATAGAAATTGCGTCAGCAATTGTAGTCCTCGGAGAGATATTTTTAATGAAAAAACATGTGCATAAAAAAAAGATCATATGACCAAGTTACGACCTCAAGAAGTTGGCTGCCCAACTAACCCCAACAGGGCCCACAAACCCTTGGTGTTATATCTCCTCGGATTAGGGTTTTGGTTGTTTAGGGTTTTCTCTTATTTTTCAATAATAAAAATTCCCTTGAGCCTCATTGTGAAACAGTTCAGAGGCATGTAGCTGCCACATCTCTTCTCATAGATAAGCTACCATCTCTCGAGCTGGTTTGTTTTCCACTTTGTCTAAGCATTTTTCAGTATTTGATATTAATGAAATGAAGTTTTATTCCTACTGCATCTCTGTGTTTATGTTTATTTCTATATTTTATTGCGTTCCTTCATAGGTCTAGATCATGAGGGTTTAAGATGAGGCATGTAGATCAAGGTTTCCTTGGCACTACCTAGCATACCTTGTCACTCTCTCCTTAGCACACCTAGAGCTCATTAACACTCCTAGTCACAAACTCTTGTTCATTCATTTCCATGTATTTTTACCTAGTGCTCCCTTGTGTTTGCATAGCATTCCTTAACACTCCTTCACACGTGTTTGTACACCCTAACACCTAGGACATCTTGGCATGTTGCCTTGGCCTCTAGTGTGCCTTAAAACTTCCTAGCGTACCTTGTTACACCTTCCGTAACACACCTGGAACTCACTCACACTTCCAGTCACAAACTCTTAGTTGTTCATTTCCATGCATTTTGATGTAGTGATCCCTTTGGTTTTCTTGGCACTCCTAGTTAACTCTTCCTAGCGTGCATTGGAACATCTTTACCGCATGTCAACCTAACACTCTACCTTTTGTTAACGCTTCCAAGCATGCATTTTAACTCCTCCTTAACACACTTGGAACTCATTTACACTCCCTTTCACACACACTTATTCATTCATTTCCATGCATTATGACAT
Source organism: Pinus albicaulis (assembly GCA_034641835.2). Classification (NCBI taxonomy): domain Eukaryota; kingdom Viridiplantae; phylum Streptophyta; class Pinopsida; order Pinales; family Pinaceae; genus Pinus; species Pinus albicaulis. The sequence continues at coordinate 1,368,519,938 of CM076572.1, read as the reverse complement.
AGTGCTCCCTTGTGTTTCTCTAGCACTCCCTAACACTCCTTGGCACACATTGGAACACCTGGAACTTGGAACACCTTGGCATGATTTCCTATCACTCTATCGTGCATTGGCACTACCCAGCATACCTTGTCACTCCATCCTTAGCACACCTAGAACTTGCTAAAACTCCCTATCACACACTCTTATGAATTCATTTCCATGCAATTGAAACTAATCCTCTCTTATGTTTTTCTGGCACTCCCTAGCATGTGTTGGCCCCACACCCTAGAACCTAGCACATATTGGAATACCTAACATGCCTTGGAACTTTCTAGCATGTGTTAACACTTCCTGGGATTCCCTACACACCTTGGCACTCCCTAGTTTTCATGCCCTCATATATAGCCTTACTTTTTTTGTGACTTGGGAACCCAACCAAGTCATTGAAAAAATAGTGTTGTGTCTAGCCCAAAGTACCCCTTTGTCTGAAATTGATTTTTATATCCCCTTATCATAATCATAGTCTTGCCTCCTTCAAGTCCTATTATGAAATTATCCTAACACACTTCATCCATGGGACACTTAGAATTCACTGACACTTCCTGAAAAACCCTCGTATTCATTCATTTCCATGCATTTTTACTTAGTGTTTCCTTGTGTTTCCCTAGTACTCCCTAATGCTCCTTAGTATGCATTGGCACTCTCTAGCACACCTTAACACTCTTCGACATGCCTTGCCACTCCATAACATGCGTAGCACTCCCTGACACACATTTTCACTTGGCACGTGTTGTCACTTGGCAAGTCTTAGCATGCCTGGCATACATTGAGATGCCTTGGTATGATTTTACATGTGTTGGCATGGTTTGACATTGTTTAAGATTAAATTTATTTGAGATAAATTATTTGAAAGTAGGAGAGAGGCAACAGAGGAATGTTTGGTGCTTACAATGCACTAGCACTTGGAATTTGGAACGTATTCGCATTGTAACCCACCATTTTGTGGGTGATACCTCTAGGTAAATGTTTTCTCCATGATGGTCCTTAGTCAGCAGCCAACAACCCCTTGCAACCACCATTTAACTCATTATGCCATTTCTTCGCCACTTGATCCAACCATGTGGTCCCTTACCCATATGTCATGATCATATGTTTGAAGGTGGGCCTCCCAGACGTAAAGGTATGCCATGTCATTTGGTGATTGAGTACTTTGGTTTACTTATCCTAGAAACTCTTGAGCATGGATTAATGGGGGGATTTGGAATAAAGAGTGTACTAGTTCTGTGCTATTTTCCCCTAGGTCTCTTTTGGATTTTAACCTTGGAAACTAATACCGTGGTATCTCTTTTACTAGCCTTTTGGATTTAGGAATGGTACTACATGGGAAACCACGATTTGGGTTGTGTGGTCTCGCTCCCTGATCCACATATATCACCCCCCTTACACTCATTATAATCCCATTCATCACTCCTATCTGGGTTCACATTCCTCCACTGGGTCCATAAAGGGTCATCCATCCCCTCCCATTTTCCCACACCTTGGGTCTAGACTGGAACGATGCCCTAAATTTGATGCAAAAGAAAAGAAAAGAAAAAAGCATAATTGGCCACATTCAACAAGAAATTGTACCACAAAATTAAAAACATGGCTAGGACTGTTACGTCCCTTATTATTTTTAATGTAAACCCCTTATTGTTATTGTTGTACCCTTGTAACCCCCATATTGTTATTTTTCTGCCCTTACATTATTATTGTTAGGTCGGCTAGGATTACACTGTGGCCCCATGGACTCCTAATATAGAAAAGAGGTTTTGTCATTTGTATCATCCAAGAATTGTTCATTTATGTAATGTATTGGAGGTTTCCCCCTTGAAGTGGCTTATTTCTAAGGTGTTGATATCTCTTTTCTTCTATTTTGGGGTTAGTTTCTTAACATTTGGTATCAAAGCTTTGGATTCTAGGGTTTCGCTACTCCAAACATATCATCGTGGAATTTTCTCTATAAATTTTTGTATATGAGGGTTCAAAAGCTAAAATTTTTACAGAGCTAAGCTGAAATCTTTAGGAATGTCGTGTAAAAATTTCAGATCCTTCTTTACAATATTTTTGGAGATATAATCTGTGTACGTTAGGTTTATTTTAGACCCCCGAATTTCACCTAAAATAGATCAGCGTGGAATTTTCGCTATAACTATTTTTCTATGAAGGTTCATAAGCTAAAATTTTTACAAAGCTAAGCCAAATTCCTATGGAACTTTCTATAGAAATTTCAGAGCATGTTTCACAATAGTTTCAGAGATATGATATGTAGAATTTAGGGTTTTTTCAGGCTCCCGAATTTCATCTCAAAGAGGTGACCGTGGGAAAATCGTCATAACTCTCTCTGAGCGGCGGATTGGAATTCTGTAAAAAGTGGCTTCACGTAAATGGATTGTAGCTTCCTCTGTATTTATTTCAGAGCTAAAGGAGGAAACAATGACACGTGTCATGTCGTACAAGTTCGCTCTACTAATCCAGTCTATAATTAGGTCAATGTGGGAGGTTGGGCATAACGTTTCCTTGAAGAATCCAAATCAGGTCAGAACTATGGCATTTGAAAGAAGATTCCGAGTAATAATATAGGGCTGAATTTTAGATATTAAAGATCCAAAATCATAGAGATAATTCAATTTCAATATTGATCTCCTCAAAAGCAAGAAAAATGTGTGTATTTGTTTTCCAAATTTCATGAGTCTTTTTTGAAGAATCAATTTGAATTGATTCCAAGGGCATATTGTAGAATAGATATCAGTATTGGGTTCTAAAATGCCCCCTAAAAATAATTCAACACCCATTAAGTCTTCAAAAGTCTCTACTATGGCTCATGAAGATGAAGAAATGCAACATGACATATCAAAATTACAAGAGCAAGTGCACCAAATTTCGCTCTCGCAAAGAGAAACAAAAAATGAAATGGATGGTTTGAAGAAAAGCATGGAAGCTAAGATGGATGGTTTCAAGAAAGGCATGGAAGCTATGATGGATGGTTTTAAGAATGGTATGGAAGAAAAAATGGAAGGTTTGAAGGAAGGTTTTTCAAAGTTGATACAAGATTAAATGATTCATAATGGAGAAAATATAGTTGAGGAAACTCATGATGAGAACAAAATAAATGTTAATCGTGATTTCATAAACTCTAATGTTGGATTTAAGAACCACCATATTCCAAAGATGGATATGAGGTAGTTTAATAGCAAGGATCCCGTAACATGGATACTGCTGATGGAGCAATATTTTGATCTCAATAATGTGAAAAACATAAAAGGTATGCATTGCAACTTTACATTTAGAACAAAATACATTTGTATGGTATCAATGGCTTTGATCCCATAAAAAAATTGTCGCTTGGTCAATTTTTACAAAGAAAATGATAGCACATTAGGAGGATACAAAGAGCAACACCTTCTTTAGCCAATTGATAAATCTCAAACAAAAGGGTTCAATGGTGGAGCACATTGAGGACTTCCAAAAATTGAATATAAGGGTAACTGATATTCTAGAGGAACACTAGATTGATGTCTTCATAGGGAATTTAAAGGATAACATCCAACATGAAATTTGTGTTTGGGAACCTGATTCATTGGAGAAGGCATTCAAATTAGCAAGAAAAATTGAATGTAAAATTATGGTGACAAGGAAGCCTACCACTCACATCCATAAAGATGGAAGTGTTGCTACTCCTAGACTTTCACAACCTACAAGATTGACACCACAAAAATTGGAAGAAAAAATAGAAAAAGGGCCTTGCTACAGTTGTGATAGCAAATACACTAAAGCTCATCAGTGTGCTAAGAAGAAATTATTTTACATAGATTGTGAAGAGGAGGAATAAAATGAACAAGAAACTTCAAAATAAGAGGATATACACCAGGAACCAACCCTAGAAGAAGAAGAAATGAGTTCGACCATATCATGTAACGCATTGGCAGAAATTACAACTCCTCAAACTCTCAAGATATAAGGACATATCAAGAAGAAAAAGGTAATAGTGTTGACTGATTCGGGTAGTACCCATAATTTTATTCATTGTAAGGTAGCCAATGAATTGAATTGTTTCCTATACCCAGCACCAGAATGTCAAGTGATGGTTGCAAATGGAGGAACTATAAATTGATCTCAAAAACTCCATAATATCAAGCTGGCCATGGGGGAATATGTATTGAATAGTCCAATGCTTTCCATCCCAATGGGAGGTGTTGATGTTGTACTAGGAGTACAATGGCTACAATCTTTGAGGATGATAGATTTTAATTTTCAAGAAATTTTTTTGAAATTTTTTTAGAAGGAAAGGAAATTGAATTACAGGGTGTCATAGGGAATCAAGGAAAGATAATAAGCTCTAATGTCATGAAAAATATTCTGAAGAAAGAACAACGAGGCGTAATTGCACAATTATGCTCACTAGAAGTTCCAACATCAAAATCATCTATTTGTCCAAATCTCCAAAAAGTCTTGGACAATCATTCCAAGGTGTTTGAAACTCCCAAAAGATGCCCATCTATTCGTGACCATGATCATGCTATTCATTTGATTCCAAAAAGTGTTCCCCCAAAACTCAAGCCTTACAGATATCCTTATGTCCAAAAAAGTGAAATTAAATGTATGATTGCAGAAATGTTAGAGGCTAGTATAATTCAACATAGCCAAAGTTATTTCTCTGCTCCAGTAGTATTGGTGCACAAGAAGGATGGATCATGACGCATGTGTCCAGATTGGGAGCTCAATAAGCTCACTGTTAAAGATAAATTTCCCATTCCTGTGATACATGGAGAAATTTATTTAACCAAGCTGGATCTTCATTCAGGATATCACCAAATTAGAATGAAGATTGAAGATATTCCGAAAACAACATTTCGAACTCATGAGGGTCATTATGAGTTTTTGGTCATGCCTTTAAGCCTTACCAATGCACCTTCTACATTTCAAGGGTTGATGAATTCCATTTTCAAACCCTTCCTTAGAAAAACATTTCTAGTATTTTTTAATGATATACTAATGTACAACAGGTCTTGGAAGGATCATGCTCAACATGTTGATAGGGTACTCAAACTATTGGAGGAGAAACAATTGTATGCAAGAACATCCAAATATTTCTTTGGAGTACAAGAGGTGGAATATCGAGGTCATATTTTATCTCACGACGGTGTTAAGGTAGACCCTAACAAAATTAAATCCATTAAGGAATGGAAAGTCCCCACAACCATAAAGCAGTTGCGTGGATTTCTTGGGTTAACAGGGTATTATCGCAAGTTTGTTAATAATTATAGGAGAATAGAAGCATCTATAAGAAAGATGCATTTTCATGGACTCCTGAAGCAACTAATGCCTTTGAACATCTTACAGAGGCAATGTGCCTAACACTAGTCTTATCTATGCCAGACTTCACAAAAACCTTTATTGTGGAACATGATGCCTCAGGAAATGGAATTGGTGTTGTTTTAATGCAAGAAGGAAGACCCATTGCTTTTAAAAGCCATCCAATCAAAGGAAAGTATTTACAAAAGTCTATTTATGAGAAGGAAATGTTGGAAACACTACATGCACTAAAGAAATGGTGACCTTACCTAATGGCAAGACACTTCAAGGTAAAAACTGATCATGATAGTCTTAAACACTTTTAGGAACAAAAACTATCTTCAGAAGAGAAGAAAAAATGGGTCACAAAGATGTTGGGTTATGACTTTGAAATCATCTACAAAAAAGGGAAGCTAAATGTTGTTGCAAATGCACTCTCAAGAAAGGATGAAGAGGTGGAAGCATTTCTTTGTGCTATTTCTATTATCTAGCCAGATTAGATAACCGAAGCAAGGGATGAATGGAAGAAGGACGAAGAAGTGTGGGAACTCATTCAAACGTTGCAGCAAGATCCTAGTACATATGATACATTCAGTTGAAAAGATGATTCCTTATGGTACAAAGATCGCTTATATATTTGCAAGATTTCCCAACTAAAAAAAAATATTCTTTTGGAATTGCACACTTCTCCTTTAGGAGAACTCTCGGGATTTTTAAAAACTTACCACAAGGTGAAGAAAGAATTTTTTTGGGATGGCCTTAAATATGACATTCAAAATTTTGTGGCAGAATGTTTGGTTTGCCAGCAAAATAAAGTTGATACAATTAAGACCCCGAGTCTCCTACAACCTTTATCCATTCCAAGTCAATGTTGGGAAGAGATTTCAATGGATTTTATCACAAGTTTACCTAAGTTCGAAGGAAATACTGTCATGATGGTGGTAGTTTATAGAATTACCAAGTATGCACACTTTTGTACATTATCTCATTCATTTAAAGAAAGTACAATTGCTACGACATTTATGGAAACAATTTAAAAGCTACATGGAAACCCAAAGATTATTGTAAGTGACAGAGATCCCATTTTTTCAGGAAATTTTTGGACGGAATTATTTTCTTGTTTGGGTACTCAACTAGCTCATTGCTCATCTTATTATCCTCAATCCAATGGTAAAACTAAGAGAGTAAATAATTTTTTGGAAGGATATCTTCATTGTTTTGTATCTTCTAAGCAAGAAAAATGGGTCAAGTGGTTACCTCTTTTTGAATGGTATTATAACACTTCCTTCCATACTGCAACAAAAATGACCCCATTTATGGCACTTTATGGATATCATCCACCATCCATCACATCTTCTTTAAGGGAAAATTCTAGGGTTCAAGCAATGGAAGATCACATCGAGAATCAACAAGAAGTTCTCCAACTCTTAAAGGATAACCTAAATTTGGCACAAAATCAAATGAAACAACAGGAAAATCAACATCACAGTGAGAGAATTATTGATGTAGGAGACTGGGTATTTTTACGGCTACAACCATACAAACAAATGTCCCTTAAGCAATCTTAGAAGGATAATAAATTATCGCCTATAACATCCCAAAATGGAGAATCTAGTAATACTGAAACACAATATAAGAACTACAACAGAGTAAAAAATAAACCTAAATACACATCAGAATGCACAGAAATAGTTGAGCCATTTTATTACATAGGAGGTGAAAATTCAAGTACAACAATGCTAAAAATATGAGACACTTAAGCCAAAGGGATGGCCTGGAATGACCCTGAAATGATCCCACAAAAGGAACTGTGTAACTGCTGAACTGCTGGAAGGTAAACTGCGTTGTCCCTGCTGCAACTATTGGGACTCCAACTACCTAAAAGATAGAAAGTCAGATCTAGGCAGAATGGGAGCTCCGATGAAGCTAAAACTATAGATCAGGGCTCATTGATGGATTCCCAAGATAACCTAGAAAGTGTTTCTTAGATCTGTCAGTCTAAGAAAACCGCCCTCTTAGGGCTTCACATATATGCTTCTGGGAATGCATATTTGAAGCTAGATCTGATGATATGATGGCTGCAATGGTGTACAATCAGATCTATGCAAGAAGGGATGATGCCTTCACTAGATCCTCGAGCTAAAAGCTCAGTATCTAGCTCCTCCAATCTCATCCACTGAAAATAGTTGTTGGATGAACAACAGATTCAGAAAAATACGCTGTCAGAGAGGGACGCTCAATAGCCTACTTCTAGATATATCAAATCAACTCCTAAATGATGGAAACAATAGATCCAATGTGAGGATATGATCCCTCAGAGGATTTCCAGCTGAAATACTGGAAACTTCCTTCCTCCAATAGATCTACAAGTCTGGACTACGTAATCCTTGAAGGGACTACTGCTGCATGGAGGTAAAGCCCAATTGTCTAAATGTCAGATATAGATCTGCTGCTCCTGGAAGACAGAATGTGAAGGAAAAAGTGGTAGGATGAATCCTCCACTAGTTTCCTACTTGAATACTAGAAACAACCTCCTGAAGCTGGTACCCATTACTGATAAGGAATGTAGTACAATCCTCTTCCTTAGAGATCACTCAAAGAAAGAGGTGGGATTCCCGCTTGGGACCACCCTGTGCTAAACAGCACTGCAAAATCTGCTAAACAACCCAAGCCTGCATAGAAATGTCCTAATACAAATCTAGATCTAAACAGAGCAAGAAATGAATAATCCAAATCATGCCTTCTGTTGTGCCTTCACCTTCATTATATAGATATGAGCCTTCCATAGCCTAGGCCCACTCCAAAACTGTGCTGTACATGTGGACATAATTCTTCATGGTTGACTACGTTGTTTGTACATGTCCTCCATCATGTTCATATGGGGTGATCACCCTCTCCATCATGTGTGCATTAAATTCATCACTTCCTCCATTATCTTATCATAAGTGCTTTATGATCTTCTTTGAATGCACTATGATCTTAGTTCACCTTATCAAAGATCCTCATGATTTTTCATTTAAGATCCATGAACTTTTTTCACTATTTCATCCTCCATAATCCATCTCATAAATGAGATATGATCTCCATTAATGGAGTTGCTCCACCACTCCATGATTTTCGATCTAGATCTAGAATATCCACATACTCACATAAAAAGTGGATTTTATTCATCTTTGAGTATTATGGGTCCCTCCACCCTTTTATTTACTTAATTAATAAATTTTATTAAGAACTCTAATATTCCAAATATCATGTGAAAATTTGGGAATATTACATCGCCAAAGTAGTATGGTCCTTACAAGGTGTTGCAAAATATTGGTACTATGGCATATAAATTGGAGCTTCTTGCTTCTTCGTGAGTGCATCTAGTTTTCCATGTTTCATGCTTAAATAAGGTGATAGGGGACACACTTCCAATTCAATTAATATTGCCAGAGCTTTATGAGGAAGGAAAAACCATATTGGAACCTAAAGCAGTCACGGAAACAAGAACTTGACAACTACGAAATCCATCAATTCGAGAGTATCTCATCAAATGGAAGAACTTACTCACTGAAGATTCTACATTGGAGGATGAGAATTTTATACAGAAGCACCTGGAGCTACTCAAGCATTGAGGACAAAACATTTTTAAAAGAGGAGCATGCTAGTTCCCTATATTACTAGTATAGTCCCTTATTGTTGTTAATGTAACCCCCTTATTATTATTGTTGTACCCCTGTAACCCCCATATTGTTATTATTGTGCCCTTACATTATTATTATTATGTCGGCTAGGATTACATTATGGCCCCACGAACTCCTATATATAGAAATGAGGTTTTTTTCATTTGTATCATCCGATAATTGTTCATTTATGTAATGTATTCAAGGTTTCATCCTTGAAGTGGCTTATTTCTAGGGCGTTGATCTCTCTTTTCTTCTATTTTGGAGCTAGTTTCGTAACAAGGAAAAATACATTTTGCACGTGGGAAAAAGCCAATACATGAGCCCTACACCCTTCTAGGGCCATCACCCTGGTTCCTATAGGCCCTAGATGAGCCTCCTCTATCATTCATGAACCCATGCTTGTCCCAAACCCTGGTGGGTGATGAACTTTCCCACCTTAAAAGGGGTATCCAAAACCATACTTTACACATCACGATCTCATTCCCTTAAGCCCCGAGTAGTTAACGAAATAAAAATCATAAAAGGAAAAAGGCATATGAAAAAATGAGGAACCATCGGAGTGTGCATCGATTATCGGGATGTCAATCTTGCTTGTCCAAAAGACAACTATCCTACTTTTTTTATCGACCAGATTATTGACAATTTTGCTGGATGTGAAATCTTTTCGTTCATGGATGGATTTTCTGGCTATAATCAAATCAATATCCGCCCAGAGGATCAATGTAAGACAACATTCATTTGTCCCTGGGGCACATTCACTTATCAGAAATTACCGTTTGGTTTAAAGAATTTTGGGGCCACTTTTCAGAGAAAAATGGATTATTCTTTCAATGACATCAAGCACATTGTTCAACCCTATTTAGATGATTTACCCACACATTCATGAAATCAGACTGGTCACCTGATGCATTTTAGAGCCATCTTTTTATGCTGCCGACACTACAAAATACGCCTCAATCCACATAAATGTGGGTTTTTTGTTGGTTCTGGTCGTTTTCTTGGATTCTTTGTCTCAAAAGAAGGAATTTGAATCGACCCATTGAAGGTCCAGGCCATTCTTGATTTGCCTATGCCATCAAATTTACTTCAGATATAGAAACTTCAAGGAAAGTTTAACTTCCTAAAGATTTTCATACCCAATTACGCCAAAATGGCTAAGGGATTTACTCGGCTCTTGAAAAATGGGATTCCCTTCCTTTGGGGCACCCTTGCAGAAGCTTCTTTTGATGTTATCAAGGATACTCTTGTTCGGGCATCATTAATGTATCCCCCTAATTATCAAAGTGATTATTTCTTATATATCGCCATAGCTGATACAACCATTGCTATGGTCACGGGGACTTCACTCAATTAACCTCTGACATATCGCCTGCATTCATAGCATACTAAAAAATACCCCTAATTTCACTACATATTGGAAAATACCTCTAAAAATCACATTATTTAACCCCCTACCAATATGAACCCAATACACCTCCCCAATTTAAAAAACCCCTAATTTCACCAAATATTGTAGGTATCCATTTTTCCATTAACATTTTTTATACCCCTCTATATTTTTTCATTAACTTTGAGGTTCATTTTTTATACCCACAAATATAAAAACCCTTTACCCCCCATATATCCCCCAATATATTAAGTCAATTTTTCCTCAATATATATCCCCCATTATGAACCCACGTTGTATAGTATTTCCCCTATGGCTATGGTATTGGTCCAAGTAGAAAATGGGATAGAACATCTAATCTATTATTTGAGTCGTAATCTCAATGATACAGAAGTGAATAATTCGTACATAGAAAAGCTTGCCTTGGAAGTCGTTCAAGCTGTCCAAATATTTCGCCACTATATCCTGTTCTGGAAGACCATTTTCATTTCAAATTGCAACCCCATAACTTATATCTTATCATGTCAATTTCTGGGGGGAAAATATTCAAAATGGATTGTCATTTTGCAGGAATCTGATTTGGAATTCATCAAATCCAAGTCAAAGAAGTCTTTAGTTTTGGCTGAGCTTCTCTGTGACCTTCCCTTTGATAGTACTGCTACTACGTCGAAACCATATATTCCAGACGAGTCTCTATTTCTGATCGGATCATATGATCCTTGGTATGGGGATTTTATCATTTGTCTCCAGACCCAAAATTTTCGGCCTAATACCTCTCGTTTTGACCAGCGACGTATTCGATACCAAGCCAAAAATTATCTGATCATCGGCGATACACTTTATCGTCGTGGTGTCGATACAATTTTAAGAAGGTGCCTCACTCATGAGGAGGCTGAAAAGGTTTTAAATTATTGTCATGTTGGGGCTTGTGGTGGAAAATTTTCTGGATATGCTACCACGTAGAGGATACTCCACATCGGTTACTTTTGGCCTACCATATTTTGTGACTGCATCCTTGCAGTCGTAAGTTGTCATGTGTGCCATATATTTGATCGTAAAATCTGCAAACTGCCAGCGCCAATGCATCTTGTTGTCTCTATAGGACCATTTTCGAAATGGGGCATTGACTTCATGACTTGTAACCCTTGTTCAATAGAGGGGCATGGTTATATTATTGTCACAGTAGACTACTTTACCAAGTGGGCCGAAGCGATACTTACATTCAACGACACAGGACAAACAACTGCATTGTTTTTCTTTAATAATGTCATTGCAAAGTTGGGGTCATACATGTTATAGTTAAAGATCATGGGAAGCATTTTCACAACCATATGATGACTGAATTGACTACCATGTTAGGATTCTCAAATGATAAATCTACTCCATATTATCCACAATCAAATGGACAAGTTGAAGCTATCAACAAGATTCTTAAACGTATGCTTCAATGAATGATAGGAGTTCATAAAAGAAGCTGGAATTTGATCCTGTACTCGGCCTTATGGGCGTACCGAACCTCAGTAAGAAACACAACCAGACTTAATCCCTTTCAATTGGTGTATGTTCTAGAAGCTATCCTTTCAATCCAGTGTGAGATATCATTGTTAAAACTCGCAATTGACTTGTTACCTAACACCTTAGAAGAAGAAGCGTGTCTTTTTAACCTCATCCATCTAGATGAAACATGTTGTGAATCCCAATTGGCCAACGAAGCACATAAGAGACATATAAAGGCGCAATACGCCAAAAATGTCCAACCTCGCATTTTCTTAGAGGGTGATTTGGTCCTTATTTATGATCAAGAAGCTGATGTAACAGGTACAGGGAAATTTGAGCCATTATGGCATGGCCCCTACATTGTCAAAAGAGTTCTTGCTAAGGGTGCCTACGAGTTGGTGGGTTATGATGGAATTCCATTGGCACAGCCCCGAAATGGGTTGTATCTGAAACATTACTATGCTTAATTATGAGCGTACTAGTTTTTTGTATTATATTGTATATATATGTTGTTGATTTGCATTCATTGTCTTAGATTATTTTTTAGATTTTTCTTGACGTTATTAATCCGCTTTACATTTCATTACAGATGTCTAAATCTTTGGAATCATTTATTGGATATGCTGATGGTGTTAGTTGTAGTACACAAAATCTATCATCTGCATCATGGGCCATTTTCACTCTGAACGATGAGTTAGTGATTTTTCAAGGGATTTGTCTCTGTAGATCAACAAACAATATCACTAAGTATAGTGCATTGATCGAACTTCTCTCTGATGCCATTTAATTTGGTATTAACTGCATCATTATAAGGTTAGACTCACAGCTTGTGGTATTACAACTTACTAGTGTTTATACTGTTAGAAATCCAACATTGCATTGTTTGTTCCTAAGAGTTCTACTTTTGGAAAGACACTTTGATTTTATTCAATATCAACACATTTCTAGAAACTTGAACACATTGAATTATTCTTTATCTAATCATGTTTTAGACAGACATTTGTAACACATGTAAAGATACATTCACATAATTGAATAGGATTACGCAATAAACATATGAAAAAACTGAAATCAAATAGATATATAGTTATAGGTTTTTACAAAACAATTTCCCAAGATACATTGGTCATCTGACCTCAAAATGTATGCAAAATGTTAAAAGTAAACTAGTGATGCTCATGGTAACATGCTATCAATCTAGCTACGCAGTAACCACATCCAGTGGTTAGGAACGTCTATAGTATGGCCTTGCAGTCGCATGCGTAACTCTTCGATCCGGCAATCCGGAATCCCGAAGGTCAACCCCTCTATTTGTTGCCGAAGCTCAGATAGAGTCTTAGCCATATCTAGATCCCGAAGGATTTCTCTCCCGACAACCCTCTCTGCTGGCTCATCCACTCCATGCTCTGGTTCCTCTACTGGTTGAACTCAAACAACATCTGCATTACATTAAAACTTTAGTTTAGTCTTGGGAAAACATAAAAATATAAAAACATTGTATAAAAATTAGAAAAATAAAAAAACATGGTCAAAACATTCTTACCTGTTGCACCCCATTGAGCGCCTTTTGGTAAAGCTAAGTCTGGATCTCCTTGAAGATCGACGTCTGCATATGCATACTCATCGATGGCGATAACCTGTCACCTAAACCATGAAAATAATGCAGTCAAGAACACAATGGATGATTAGCATGCATGCCTAGCCATTAGTTCTACCCATCTCTGTATCCTCGGATCTCTAGGATTAGACACACCCAGTGTCACATGTTGAGGTTGCATTAGTGGAATCCGCTCTAAGGAAAATGAAATGAGGATCGAACCATAACTGAAGTTTTTCTTCCTTCGTCCCTTTTCCTTGTTCAGTTGTTCTTTTATCTAAGAAAGTACATCTTCAGACTAGTTGAAGACTGTTGGCTCCTTGCACTCTAGTGCATACTTCATATATGATCTATTCACTACAGTAGTGTAATGGTGCCGGCAAGTTTTATGATCATGAAAAGAATGGTTCTCAAGGGAAAATATCATACATCACAGATGTTTATTTTCCCATCCTTGCTTGGCTCTGCCCCTGGATAGAAATATAGCAAAACATAATCTCTCATCGTCTCTCCTCTGAGAGCAAACCCTAAGAGGTAAATAGGCAAGCCTCTCCTCGACAACCCTATCAGAAAATACACATCCTCCATTATAAAAGGAACCACTTTTTTCCTAATGTTAAATGCCTCAATAGCTGGATCCCATGCTCAAACTTGGAACTCCAAGAGTTCTATTTGTTTCCTCATCCCTGACAAGCGGAAGTACTTTAACAACCCACAATCTCTTAGGGCTCTTACTGTACTCGGATCATTTAGGGTAATCATATTTTGTTCTTCGTGCTATCTTTCTCTCCAAGTAATTGTCATTATAGTCCGATGGAATCCTGAAACATAACCATAAGACTCATTAGACTCCTTTTCATGCAAAAAATTAGGCAAATTTTGGGTACAATGCAAGAATCAAGAATATGAATTGTGCCCAACACAGTCTTGAACAAGGGACAATGCACCGCATATGCACCTAGGCTTGAATTTAGGTGCTCCATAATGTAGTTTTTGATGCTCAAGGGTGCGTTGCCCTATTTGGAAAAATAATTTGCCCTAAGGGGCCCAAAGCCCTAAAAATTTACAATGAAAGGAAATTAATTGACTACTGAAAGAAACAGAGGGTTTATGGCACCAACCTAGATCAAACGACGATGAATACCATCCACGGAATTGATCGTAATCAACGGCTGAAGTTTGGGGCAAAAACATGTTTAGAGCTCCAAAATCAAATGGTAAAACTATTTTAATTAGTCATTTGATTATTTTCAAATCATATTTATTGTTGTGACTATGGTTTTATTCTATTTTTATCACGAAACATGTATTTTAAATCCATTTGATGTTGCTTTGAAGAGGTTTTACAATTGATGAACAGATTAGTCGTGCAAATTTATTTCAAGAATGATTTGACCACAAAGCATACTATTATCCTTACTTTTCAAGCTTTGTTAAAAACAAAAAAATACTTGAAGCGTAGTTTTATCTCTTTTTTGAGCTTCGATAACAGCAAAAAAGGAACCCTTGGAGTCTCCTTTTAGCTCTTTTCAGACTCCGATAATTGGAAAATATTGTCGAGCACTTGTATTTTCAAGCTCGTAAAGGTAAATGAATTGATATCTACTCAGTATAAGTTTAACCCCTTTCTAGACTGAGATAGATTATTTACAAAAACAGAATGCCTTAATCAAACATGGCTAAGAGGTTCTCTCATATTTTATTTTACACTTTTTTGGATTTGAGCGAAAAGTTTACGAAAAAGTATTTATGAAGTTTTCTTTTGTCCTCTTTTTCAAACTCTCTAAATATGAAAAAGGACCAGCCTGTCACTATCGTTAGGCTCGTTAAAACATAAAATAGTGACAAGCTTGTCGATCATCGCAACAATCTAGTTTCATTCACCACTAGACTTGTTAAATTATTAAATAGTGATACATTATTCACCCGAAGGGTTGAATTATAGATCAAGCATATGTTACCCTCCTCAGGCTTGTTAAAAAATAAAGAGGTACTGGTCGAAAAGTGACCGAGGAAAATTTCGGAAAGTGAACATAACTTTTTACGGTAGCAGGTCCCTCTTCTGCAATACACATAAACTTTCATTCTCATGACAGTCAATATCCCTGAACATTGCTATATCAAGTCACATTTTGTCTCTGAAATCAGTAACTCCCATTTTGCAATAAAGTGACTTCAAGTCAATGTCAAATCATCATCCAGGAATTTCACTTAGAAACATCATATTCAAGTACCATGAGGCTTGTTACAGTATGGAAAATATCCTCACTTCCGTACTTTTGACTAAAAGATTTTGTTTGGCGTTTGACATCAAATCATCTATTCATGCCTTATGAAATGTACTACATTACCTTGAGAGCCATTGACATTAATGGTGGTTCTCTCACATTTGTTAACAATTCACATCATTGGTTGGTAATGAAATGATGTCTTACCATGTTCGACTACAAATCATATATTCGCATGGCTAGACTTGTACTTGAGCGATCGAGTGAACTAGATAAGAAGACCTCAGATCTAGTTTCAACCATCTGAGCTGTGATTTTAGGATTGTTGTACACATCACTTGTATGGTGACCTTACATACAGATCGTCATCCGAACATGGGCCTAATATGTAGGCATGTCTATATTGGGAAACATTCCAATATAGACGAATTTCTGCACTATGTACATATTATTAGATAGTTTATGTGTTGTGCATGGGAATTCCTTCCCTCAACAATTCATGATAAAGAGGATATATCATGATGTAATGTATTTTAATATTGATGCAGTTCGCCAGTACGCTTCAGTTCTAGCCCATCACAATTTAAAGCATCTCATTCAAAAGATATTTTTATTATTATTTTGACTTCATGCTTTAGGGGGAAATATGTTATAGGTCAATTTGGGCACCATTCCCAATGACCTAGTTAAACTAGAAATCATCCCCAGAAATAATGAATAGGGTCTATCATCCCCTATAATTTTAGTTTCCACGTGCCCTAAGACAAAGAATAAGAACAAATCATCCATGACTTCCATTGCAAGGTTTCCAAGATTCGAAGTACATGTTATATCAACTATGAGCTCACCAACGCAGTCTCTTAAGGGACTAATTGCTTTGCATATGCAACTACCTCCATTCAAGGGTGCTCTACAAATCACTTCCTGGCACTCAAGGGTGTGTTGGTCAATTGGGAGCGAAATTTTCATTGTTCTAGAATCTCCACATGGATAGTGCATTCTAGAAGAGTTCACATGTGTCAAACTTTGAATCCATGTGTCCATTCAACACCTCTGAGCTGGGAAACATGTCTTGCCTACTATTAGAAAGTCATTTATTGTGAAACTACCTTCAATTCATCTATAAATTTAGCATAGATCCTAGTGCTTGAAAAGGAAGAAAATTGGTAGAGAAATGTTGTTGTAATCTCAATTGAGGAATTGATTTAAGTGATATGTTGTTGGAGAGATGTTCATTGTGATGACGCTGGGATGATGCTGGAGTGGGTGACATCAAATTAATCAATGGTTGTAACCTCCCCTTCTATCCATTAATATAGATTTCTACTTACTTTCCCACATATGTATCTATATAATATAGATTACTACTTACTTCAGCTTGGATTGGAAGCTACAACAAGAGCGACAGAAGGAGAATAGGAAGTGCTTGGACTCCAAGTGAGTTTATCCAACTTTCTTTGTGTCTATTTACTATTAGGAAAAGTATCTGCAAAGTATTTGATCTTTTGTTATAAATTCATAGCACCACATTTATGGAATTTGTTTTATTTGTAATCCATAATTCCACATAACATAATTCATTTGAACTGGCCACTTGATGCTGGATTGATCTATCCAATAAATTCTAGTCCCCACTGCCTGAAAGGCTCTTCTATGAATATTGGAATGAGAGGTAACTGAGCAAGTATCTTCTTTTCTGCAAACAATTTACACTTATGACAACTCCTGACTAGTCTGTACACATCAACGAATAGTGTAGGCCAATAAAAACATGACTTGAGGATTTTATGTGCACCTTCCAACTATAATGTCCTCCATAGAGATTTTCATGATATTCCTTGATAACCTCAATGGATTCACCTTTAGTTAAATACAACAACAAAATACTAGTAGGATCTTTCTAGTACAACTTTGCTTCTACTATGACATATGGTTGAGATTTAAGCTTGAGAGCTTTGTATTTGGCTATATTTAGTGAAGATGGACAAGAAAAGAAAGACAGGTAATTAGCAACATCTTTATACCAATATGAACACAAAATTTTGTATTGAATACCTTTTTTGGGATTATCATGACCTTCTTCATTGTCAGCTCCATCTACTGGTGCCAGGAGGTTAATTCCCAATGCTTGAAAATTTGTTTCTGTTAGCAAATTTGCTAAACCCTACCCTTTAATTAACTTGGTGAGTTTAATGTCCAAATCGTACTCCTCAATTTTAGCTATCCATTTTCTTCTTTTTCCTTCAACGTCACTTTACACAAACACCTCCTTAACATCATAATTAGGTACATAAGAGGTTATTTGGGATTGTAACACATAATTCCTGAAGGCTTTGAGTGCTTTTACTAATGCATACACTTGTTTCTCCAAAATGTTATATTTTAGCTCATCATCTCTGGGAACTTTACTCTAGAATTATACTGGCTACTCTTTATTATCCTCATTTTTTTGCATTAACACAACAGCAATAGTAGTGGGAGACGCAAATGAAAATATTTGAAATACCTTTTGACAATCAGGACTTATTAGAACAGGAGCTTCTTGGAGTGCTTATTTTATTATGGAAATTCTTCTCTTGCTTCTTTATCCCATCTCACTTTTGCATTTTTCTTCAACATGTCAGTTATATTTCTCACAATCTCAGCATATTTTGGTACAAATCTTCTCAGAAAGTTTATTTTTCCCAAAAATCTCTGAATATCTTTCTTGCTTATGGGTAAAGGAATTTTTTGAATTGCTTCCACCCTTGTTGTATCAATCTTCACTCCTTGTTTTGAAACTATGTGGCCCAATAATTTACCTTCTTCTAAGGAAAACCAATATTTCTTGGGGTTTAATTACAAACTAAACTTCCTGCATTTTCAAAAAAAAATTGCAGATGTTCCAATTTTTCATCATCTGACCCTCAGAAAATTGTTACATCATCCAAATATATAACCACATAATTGTCACCTTCAAACGCCATGTCCATGGCCCTCTGAAAATTTGCACCTACATTCAGAAGACCAAATCGAATTCTTGCATACATAAAATTACCCCAGGGGGTTGTGAAAGTTGTCTTTTTCTGATCTTCCTTATCCACTGCCACCTGATTATACCCAGAGAATCCATCAATCATGGACATCGTATAAGCTCCTGTCACTTTTTGTAAGACATAATCCATCTTAGGTAAAGGATAATCATCCTTTATAGATGCTCTATTCAAATTCCTGAATTCTACACACAATCTTATCTCTCCATTTTTCTTCCTCATAGGAACTAGATTAGAAACCCAATCCGAATATCTGAGAGGAACTATGATTTTTGCTTGCAGCAATTTATTCACTTACTTTTCAATTGGAGCTAACAGTAATGGATTAATCTATCTAAGCTTTTTTCTGTGTGGTTTAATTCCTTCCTTCAATGGGATATTATGTTGTATTATGCTTTTATGATACATTTTCAAGTATTCATATGATCAAGCAAAGACATCCCTATACTTCTTAAAAATATCAATGTATCTTTCTTTATAATTTTTGGGAACACCCTTGAATAATTTCACCATTTTTGGCTCCTATTGAGTTCCCAAATTACAATCTTACGTCTCTTCCTCTTGATTTATTTTCTTTGAATTAACATCAACATCATTAGAATCAAATAGTCTTTCAAGGGGATCTAGTCCTTTAGGGAGTATATTATCCTTCAATTGGATAATCGTCTGCTCACCTATTGACTGCTTAAGGTTTCTTATCTCTCCTTAATGTTATGTCTGTTCTTCTTCTTGATCTATCTTAGCATCTTCAAAGTTTCCAATCATTGTCAAGAAATGATTTATCTGGTCATCATCTTCAAACACCTGCCAATATTTCACATTGTCAAGAATAGAGGGTCTATGTCTAATTTCAATCTCATACCTTAACCTTGGATTCATTGGTGGCTTAAAGGTACTAGCTGCAACTGCTAACGAAGGGGGATCACTTTGTTCTAGGCACACCATTGTTTTTCCTTTAGCTATTTTTTATATGAGATGTGTCACACTTTGGCTACATGCTGATGTTTTAAACTATTCTAGATAATTGCATATTGTACATTTTTGTGTTACGTTTTGGGGCACTCGACTTGTGTCGACTTATATCTTTTGTGCCTTGTGCATCTTGTGGTTCTTGAAAAGTCTCAGTTAATGTTCTACTATTTATATGAACTGAACATACATGTGAAATATTTCCTGTGTAAGCTATGTTTCATAGTTGTTTTATGGCCATGGCTAGATCATGTGATCCTTGTCTTGGTAACTAGTTAAGTGGGACAAGTTGAGATTGGACATGAGTGGCATAAGATGAGTTATAGGTAGTTCTTAGGTGAACAAGGCACAATATATTTGTTTTAGGTCAAATTGGTCAAGTTGTTGCAGTTGAAGCAGACTAATATTGTCACATGAACTGCAGTAGCCAAGGACTTGATTGGGTTCCCCAGTCATGAAAAAATGTAAAGTCTAGATGTTAGGACATGAGTTCCAAGGCATGCTAGGGAATGCTAAGATGTGCCAAATAGCGTGAAGGCGTGTCAAACATGCTAAGATGTGCCAAGTGATAAGGCATGCCAATATGTGCAAGGGCGTGTCAATGTGTGCCAGATATTGTCAAGGAAAAAAAAAGGAGAAACATGTTAAACTACAAGGAAATGAACACATAACAGGGTTAATAAATCATCAATTTACCTTTTCCAAGAGGGGCATTCTAGTCACACAAACACTAGGCAGAAATAGGTGCCAAGTTCAAAGTATTTGTGCATTCTAAGTACCAAGTCTACCTTTTTTTCTTCTCAACTACTTTCGAACAATTGATCTCAAATAAATTTAATATTAAACCATGCCAAATCATACCAAGGCATCTCAACTTATTCCATACATTCTAAGACTTTCCAAGCACCAATATGTGTTAGGGAGCCTTATGCATGTTATGAAGTGGAAGGGCATGTTTAATAGTGCTAAGGTGTGCTAGAGAGTTCTAATGCATGTTGAGGAGTGATAAGGAGTACTAGGAGAAAACATTAATGGAGCACTAGGTAAAAATTCATGGAAGTTAATGAATATAAGGAATGTGTGCCAGGGACTAGTGTTAATGAGTACTAGTTGTCATGCCAAGGAGGGAGTGACAAGGTATGCTAAGTGTTAGAGTGGGGAACCTTAAGCTGTGAATTTTGTATATTTTGTATTAATTAGTCTTGCATAGGTGTTTTTGGGTGGGTCAAAGCCCCGAATGTTTTTTAATGGGTCAAAGGGTAGACTTAGGGTCCACAAACCCTAGTTTACAAACCATGGGATAGATAGGCCATGTTGATATAAATAGATGAATCGTTGGAGTCTAGAGGTAGGCATGAATTAAGACTGATGATATGTGCGAATTTTTAGATCTATTTTGGGTCGTTTTGGGTAAGGACTCCTTTTGGCTATGTGCACGAAGATCCTCAGTCCTGTTATGTGCGGACCTTGCTGGTTGTGTGCACAGGCTGTATTTTGGGTTGTAGTTGGGATTTTGGATATTAATGAATGTGGAATATAGTTGAAGTACCTCTAGATCTATTGTGTTACTTTTGATGCAAATATATGATATCTGTTTAAGCTGCGAATATATATGTGCTATCTATTTATATTGCAAATGTATCTGTGTTATGGTATAAGTATATCTATGATCCATTATAGTTGCGTTTATGATATTATGTGCTCGTAAATTATTATACTCATGTGGATGCGAAGGTACTGACTAGATCTGTGAATGGTTGTAGCTTTGTATGGTTAATTTTGGATTATACAGTTAAGGAACCTGTCAATAGACCTGTTCTGTGCGAATCTGATAGGTTGTGAATGCAGATCTACCTTACCTACTTGTTCTCTCACAGGGTGCAGAAACCTGGTTCCAACACCCTCCCATACTATTTTGGGAGAGACCTTGGCCTGCAAAATTAGTGTTGGGCCTCTAATTTGTATTATTATTAGCACTTCTTAACATCCATTTCATCCATTTCTAATGTTGTTTTATCACATTATTTATTATAATTTATTATATAATTCCGTTTCATAATTATTTATGCTCTTTTGGATAAATAATACTTGTTCTCCTTTATTTTAATCAATTAACGATTATTATGCATGATTTTTCGGTTTATTAATGAATTATTTATAACATAACTCACTATTTTAGCCTCCAAGATCTTTTCCAGATTGCAGATTTGATCTTTAGCTGATAATTAATTATTCCAACTCAAAAATTCGTTGGAATAACAACAGACAGTTTGGCGTTGAACGTTTCGGGCAAATGGAGAAGAATCCGGAAAATATGAAACATGGGTTTTATGCAGAACGGACCAAAATATTTTTCCAATGAGCGGTTTTCCAAAATTCGGTCCTGATTGAGAGAAACATAGGGTCTTCAAAGGATAGATTTGCAGATTTCTGTTGTGCCCATTTTCCAAAATTTCCTCAATTGTAATTGCCAGATTCGACTTGTGCCAGTTAAATCATGATGGAAAGATCTTTCAGATCTCATCTTGCTTATTGATATTTTTTAATCAGTCTATTTCCATTTGTTGTTTGTATATTTAAAGGGACACAAATCATAGAGAAGGAGAGGATAGAACATATAGGAGAAGGCATAGAGGATTAAGAAAGAAGAGACAGATTTGCAACAGAAGCATGTTCGATTAAATGAATGCACAATGTTTTGTTGTTCCATTTGTAGGTTGTGAGTCTGTCGTAGCCCTGATCAGAGAGTTGGGCACACTCTCCGATCAGGTGTTGTGTATTTCCTTGTGCTTTTATTTCTATTTCATGTTTTGTATAATTTACAATTGTTGTGACAGTTGGAGTATTTGCTGATACTCTTATTGCTATGAATGCATTCAAAGCTTTACGAATTATTTTTTCCATTTATTTATTTTCTATTACAATGATTGTTGCTTTGTTTAAATTATCGAATCCATGATTGATATCAGAATTGTGCTATTATTTCTGCACATATTGTGCACGTTAGTCTTAAAATAACCAAACGCACCTAGATTGATAATTAATGTGGAAAAGGGTTTGAATATTCATTCACACTTGGACACCAAAATTTTGGCATCATTGCCAAGGAGGCTAACAAAGGTGCAAGAACACGATTCATATTGATCTAAGGATCAATCTCTCATCCTAGGAATGGAAATTCTACCCTGCTCTAGGTCTTAAGCGTAGTTTTTCTGTTTTTATTTTTCATTGATTTATTTGGAACCAATATCTCATCCTAGGGAGGGAAATGTTTTCCTGATCTAGGTCTTGAGCATAGTTGTTCTTTTTTTCTTCTTTTTTGATTGATTTCTTAGGAAGTGATCTCTCGTCCTAGGGAGGGAAATGCTACCCTGCTCGAGGTCTTGAGCATTATTCTTTTTTCTTTGCTTTTATTTTTGCTGATTTCTTAGGGCCTAATCTCTCATCCTGGGGAGGGAAATGCTACCCTGCTCCAAGTCCCAAGCTTAAGATTTATTTATTTTCTTTATTGATTTCTTTATTTCTATTTAGACACCTAATCTCTCATCCTGGGGAGGGAAGTTTCACCCTGCTCCAAGTCTTGAGCTTTAAGAATTATTTGATTTTTTTTTTCCTTCCTCTGGTTCTATGAACAAAGAACTAAACAAAAAGGCAGAGGATGAGATCAAGGAAGAAAGAATCAATAGAATCTAGAACTTAGTTAAGGAACTTCACGATGTTACAAATATGAGAAATGAAGACTATATTGAAGGTTGGTTTCACTTTGTTGTTTGCTTGCAACATCACTCCACACTTCAGCAACTCTTAGCACTATCCTTAACACGGAAGTTGGTCTCTCATACCCGTGTATTTATTAACATACATATCTCAATTATCGATATGTGCATACTTGAAGCCTTATTTCTAAAATGGCATCATTTTAGGTACTCTTATACGTAAGTATATTTTATTTTTCAAAGTAGTGTAGTGTAGTGTAGAATATAAAATGAATAAAGACATGAATAAATAAATTTCTTTATATGTAAAAATAGTTGTTTTTGTTGCGATACACTGTGAAAATTAAAATTGGTGATCAATATTAAAATTCGTTTATGTATGTAGATGAATTATATTGAAAATAAAATTTCTACAAACAGTCATATTCGTTTTGCTCACCTTCTTGGAAAAATTCATTAATTATCATATCTTATGGCTTGCGGGCTTGATGAAAATTCTGGAAAAACAGTCGGGACAGTCATGTTTTGAGGGAAAAAATGAGCATATTTTCAAGACCTATTTCTATCTTACGTAGCCCTTCATTTCTACTTTCTAACCCAATTTTAATCACTTGATTTAGAGTTGAAATGAAAAATTTATGACCAAAACAATGACAGGATATCTAGTAGGCAGCTAAGGAACATACTTGGGACAGTCCGTTTTTGGAGGACTAAATGACTAGATTTTGGAAACCTGTTTTTATGGTGTATTCCCCTATGAATATAGTTTAAAAATCAATTTGAACCACTTTATTTCAATATCATATGAGGAATTTATGACCAAAATACTGACTGATTCTTGTAAATCAACACTATTGAAACTCTGTTTTCCCAGCTGTTCACTAGCATATTTGACCCATCAATTATTCTTGCCTTAACAACCTATTTCTATTAGAGATATATAAATGAATATAATTTAATCTCCAATTTGAATCAGTTCAATCTGTCATCAAATGATAAATTTATGCTTGAAATATCAATTGTTTGTTTGAGCTAGAAAATTGAAAATGACTCTATTATGTAGGTTGTTCTAAGAAAATTTAACATACCATTAAATGGAATTTTTAAGCCCTATTTCTATTGGAGACATTTCTCTGAATTCAATTTCATTTGGCTTTGGAATCACTCAAATCAGACTAAAAACAAAGAATTTATCATTGAAACACTACTGGTTAGTATGGTACGCCACCACTCTCCTGTAGGCAATAAATTAATTTTACTTTGTTATTTTTTCCCATGGATTTGTTTTATAGAGTAACTACTTGTTTTTTTTTTTTTGCATATTTCTTGGATTAGGAGAGCCCGATCACCTCTCTTCTTCCATGATTTCATGTTTTATTGCAGGTAGACACTCGTTTTTTGCAGGTCCGGGGAGAATAAATGAGGTCAATTTATGAACAAGTGATTCTTGAAGGCAATAATAATGAAGTTTTCGCCATTATCTAATGAACTTTTCCTCAACCCCAATCTAAACAATGAAAAATATATTTATCAGTAGTCATTTTAAGGTTATTAGTTTTTGAGAAGCAAAACTGTCAAATTTGAAAATAGTTACTACACAACATTTTACGCCATCCCTAGCTCTTAAGGAGCTGACTTGCCACCCCATCTATTAAGTAATATTTATTGATTAAAAATAACCATAGTTGAATATTAAAATGGTCAAATAGAGGATAGGAGGTCTCATCACAAGCTAACCTACGATGATCATAGGTCCTAAGAAAGTGACATTACCACTACTGGTCACCAAGCCACAGTAATGGCCTTCGGTCATAAAATGAAGGATAAGAGGTCTCATCACGAGCTGAATTTTTCACTTTTGTTAGCTCCCGTGAATGGAATTTTTATTAATTGGCTACAATGCTAGAACAATCATCTTCAGTTGACATCTAAGTAAATTGAAAAGGATTTTTAGAACCATGTACTTATTTCTAATAGATGGGACACTGGCATATCAATGGGTTAAAAGGGCATCCCTGTTGAGGCTATGTACGCATGCTGGCAACAGTGGCTATGCCTATGGTATATAAGTTAATTTAATACTATAATCTACTTGGTTACCTTGTTTTCTAAAAGCTAATTTCCGAGAAAGCTGATTGTTGCATATACAAAGTTTTCCAAAACTCATGGTTCATGGGGTAATATTTAATCAGTTCTTAGATGATGGTGGTTATGGTTTATATCTATTAATGAGTTATAAATATTTACTTTACATGTAATGGATGAAACTTTTAGCATATTTGATATTTGACATTTCGTATCATCTAATGTATAATTCCTTTATTATACAAGTATCATACATTTAACCAAAGATAGTTGCTTGCCCAATCAATCACCATTTATTCATATCTTAACAACACCACTAAGAGGCCTGATTCTAATTTTGAATCCCATGTAATTGGAAATACCGTGAAAAGAAAAGACTGAGATAACTAATTCTCATTATTTCTGTGCTCATGACAACCAAAGCTTATGGGTATAGGGAATGCATATTTTCCATTCTTATCCATTATTATCATTTCATTCACACTATGTTTATGTCACTTTTATATGAAATACGGTAATTGAGGTGATGAATTACTGATTAAGGATACTCATGAGATTTTTTTTTTATAGATGATAGGGAAACTAATCAGTTTGGTGGAAGGAAGCCCTACTACACTTTCTGATTACTTTTTCAACTTGCATGACTTCCACCTTCCACATCACTTTCAGCATCAGCTCAGCCTACATCAGCTTCAAGAAATATCAATCCATACATGTCATTCCACATTTTTTTTATGGAGGTAAAACTTGAGGTAAAATAGCATAAAGTTTTTATTTATTAAAATTTTAAAAGAATGTCATGAAAAACCATTGAACATTATTCACTCATCTTTTTCAACCATTATTTTCCTTTCTTTACCACTTCCCATTTTTCAGAGACAAAATATTTCAGTTTGGGGGAGTGTTAGTTTCATTATCATGAACATGCCATTAATATTCTTTGTCATCCATCAATCTCATTATTCATTCTCAAAATATCTCTTATTCCATGTTGTTATACACCAAACAAAGATTTCAGCCATGATTGTAGAAACCACCCCAATTTGTTTTCTAATGTATCATGAGGGCATGCTAATTCTCCATTTTTGGGGAAGGGTTGCTATGCATGATGAATGATTTCTCATTTCTTCCTCATTTATGGTACACAGTCCTAAAATTGATTTGTGTATATCCTTAAAACTATCAACTCAATTCTTCTAATTTTTGGACAACAAAGATGTATCATTAAACCCAGAAATTTTTAAGATAAACCAATTTTTTAATTCCAAAAAAAAATCATGCATTATTACCTAAAACAATTTTGCTGATATATTGAAATAGATTTGTTGCATTGATTTGATTTTCGGATTGGAGAAGCATTAATATAGTATAAATTTGCTTACAAAATTTTAGTAAAATCTGGTTTGTAATGAAGTTTGTATTTACTTGTATCATACTTTGTTGTAACTTCATATACATATGGTTAAGATTATACATGAAAATTATTTTAAGGAATCATTTGAGGAAGAAGCCTTCTCTTCCATTAGTATCATGCGCTAGGGTGAGCATTTTGATTATTGTATTACAACTTGGTTAATATAGAGGCATTGGGTTGCATGAGAACATGCAACATGTTCAGTTTGGGGGAGATGTTGGGCCTCTAATTTGTATTATTATTATCACTTCTTAACATCCATTTCATCCATTTCTAATTTTCTTTTATCACATTATTTATCATAATTTATTATATAATTTCATTTCATAATTATTTATGCTCTTTTGGATAAATAATACTTGTTATCCTTTATTTTAATAAATTAATGATTATTATGGATGATTTTGCCAATGATGGTTTATTAGTGAATTTGTTATAACATAACTCACTATTTTAGCCTGCAATATCTCTTCCAGATTGCAGATTGGATCTTCAATTGATAATTAAATATTCCAACTTAGAAATTCGTTGGAATAACAAGAGACAATTTTGCATTGAAAATTTTAGGAAAATGGAGAAGAATCCTAAAAATATGAAACATGGGTTTTGTGCAGAACGGAAAAAATTAGTTTTCTAATGAGTTGTTTTCGAAAATTTGGTCTTGATTGAGAGAAACGCAGGTTTCTTTAAAGGACAGATTTGCAGATTTTCTGTTTTGGCCGTTTTCCAAAATTGCCCCAATTGTAATTTCCAGATTCGAATTGTGCTAGCTGAATAATGATGGAAAGATATTTCAGATCTCATCTTGCTTATTGAGATTTTGTAATTAGTATATCTCCCTTTTTTTTTGTATATTTAAAGAGACACAAATCGGAGAGAAGGGGAGGATAGAATGCATAGGAGAAGGCATAGAAGGTTAAGCAAGAAGAGACAGATTTGTAACAGAACCATGTTCGATTAATTGAATGCACAATTTTTTGATGTTCCATTTGTAGGCTATGAGTTTGCTTCAGCCTTTATCAGAGAGTTGGGCCCACTCTCCGATCAGGTGCAAAGTATTTCCTGCCTGTTGTTATTTCTATTTCATGTTTTGTATAATTTACAATTGCTGTGACAATAGATTTATTTGTTTATACTCTTATTGTTGTGAATGCATTGTAAGATTTACGATTTATTTATACCATTTCTTTATCTATTACAACGATTGTTTATTTGTTTAAATTATAAAATCCATGATTGATATCAAAATTGTGCTATTGTATCTACACATACTATGTGCGTTAGTCTTGCAATAACCAAACACACTCGGATTGATAATCAATTAGGGAAAGGGTTTGAATATTCATTCACACTTGGACACCAACAAGTAGGTCATTTCTTAAAGGGCCAGTAGTATAGGGGTTTGTTGGCAAACCTTAACCTCCGAACCTGGGTCAGGACCCCTCAAGCCAATACTAAGCATTGGTAAGGCATGCTAGGGAATATCAAGGGATGTCGAGAATTCCCAAAGTGTGCTTGGGAGTTCCAGGGTGTGCTAATTATATGCCCTCTAGAATCAATGAGTGTTGCAACCAAGTGGGAAGCATCTCTCATCATTTCCTGATCAGGTGGTCTCCCAGGTGGAACACCTCCATGCAATGAGACATCAATATCAAGAGTAGACTGTATAAATGAATGGACAATTTTTTCCCTGCCCTCACTGCGCAAACTATTCTACCTCTTATGTGCATTAACCTTCTGAAATAGATAGGGGTGTATGCTCCTAATCATATGATTTTGACCTCCCTCCCTACCTTCTCCTTTCACCTGCAAGGTCTCACAGTCTACCAATAGTTGCACATGTTGCTCATTGATTGTGCCTTGATCTCCACATATGAAATCCTTTGGAACTCCTTGTGAACATACAAGAATTCTCTTTGTTGGAGCAAGGGCTTCCTCTTCCTCTACATGAGGTGCTAAATATTTCTAGATATGACATCATTGTTACCTCCAGCCTTCTCTTCTTCTTCAATATGAATGGGCAACTTTTCAATAAGAGGATCTTCTTTTGAGAAAGGGATCTCTATGCCCTCTTTTCCAGGAGTATGAGATACATATCTTACCTCTAGCAACGTATCATGCAAGATGTTAGCCTCTTTAGTAGTTTTCTGAAGTGGAGTTGGTTTTGTTTGTTAGGATATTTCGACACATAGGATATTGTTAAGAATAACTTAGTCTAGTGTAGAGTTAGGTAAAGTGTGTTTCTTTACCATGTACAGTTTTAACTTATAATCCGACGGTCCCAATTTGTAGTGATCTGACAGTTGTCTCTCACCTCGGTATTAACGACACTTGATCCATGGCTTAACACCTGATTGGTCCATGATCTCTATTTAAAGATCATGGAGGGTCATTTTTCTGGTAACCGTTTATGAGAGAAACATATGTAAATTTTCTTTTTATATTAATAAATTGCCTGAAGTGGTCGCGTTGGCTCAAGCCATGGATTGTTTCCCTCTTTGATGGTTTTAACCACATGATTATACTGGTGTAATAATTTGTGATTTATTTTTGAGTGGTAACCTTTGGATCTTGATCTATGGAACTTACCCTTTAAATTCCTACATGGTATCAGAGCTATTTTGAGGGCCGCATTTGTTGTTGATCAAAATACGAAGTCGGTTTGACTACATGCGAATTCCATTTTGTAGATCTACAATTTCTGAACATTTTTGGGCTTGGAAAACTGCTTGGTTGTGTCAGGAGCATCTGTTACAGTGAATAACACCTTTCGTTTCATGCGAAAAGGTTTCCAGCTGCCCAAGTTATGACAGTTTAGATCTGGAGGTATAAAGCATCTGTTTTGCAGTGATATTAGTTAATAGTTATGCTTATTTCGGTTCCCTTTTTTTATTTTTGGTTTTTAGGTTTTATTTATTTTCTAGATCTATACCCTCTTCTCTGTATATGCTCTTTACTGTGTGTTGCTTGCAATCTTGGCAAATCAGAAACAGGGAAAGGGATTTTTTTGCTACGTATGCTCTTTCCCCGCGTCTTTGTGCGATCTCGGAAAATCAGAAATAGAGAAAAAATTGATAGTTCCCGGTAAGGCTAACCGAAAATATAACATTCTGCCGAAAGGCTTTGCATTTCGTATTTTTTTTCTCGGTTTTTGTGTTTTTTTGTGCAGGAAAAGGCACACGCACCGAAGAGTTAAAAAAAAAAAAAAACCTCCCCTTCATCCTTTCAAACAATAACATAATCTTTTTACTATCTCACTTGGTGAGGGGTTAGTTTATGAGAATAGAGGTCTTGGGTTAAAGTCTCCTTCTCAAACTTCTTTTGTAAAAAAAAAAAAATTAAAAGGGGCGGAATTTTTTTTGAAAAAACCGCACTTCATCCCATTCCCATAACTATTCGACATCTACAACTCAGATTTTTCAGAAGGCATAACTTCTTCATCTGGAAGTTGTTTTTCAAGCCGTTTTTTTTAAACGGACTAATTTATCGAGATATTTCCACTGGAGCAGTTAGTTTTAGCTTTTCCTAGCTTCAGTTTTTTTTTTTATAAATGGAAAGTGCATGCCTGATTATTCTTAACAACACTAATTATTTCCAATGGCTGCCCTGGACAAGCTAAATATTGTCTTTGGCATTCAAAATCAAATCAGGGCCCATCAGCTTGAAAATGAGTTGCTTACTTTGGACCCCAATAATTTCTCTTCTATTGAAGATTTTTTGTCCAAATTCAAGACCGTCAGAGTCCTTTTAGAAGGTTGTAAGGTCAAAAATGAAGATGGTAGCCTCATCTATTGCATTCTTACTAAGCTTGGCCCTACATACTCTGTATTTGTTTCTGCCTTCCATTCCACTAGAGAAGCCATAATTTCTTTAGGAACCACCTACAAGAACCCATCTTTTGATGCCTTTTATGATTCTTTGATAAGAGAACAAGAAAAACTCTTACACCTTGGTCTTATCACTTCTGGAAATGCTTCTAAGAAAGCCTTAATAGCCCAAACTCAATCATATCAAAAGAATCCCAAGAAGCAATATCCTAAAAAGTATGGTCTGAAACCAAACAAGGGTCCTTAGCAATTTCAGCCACAAACTGAAAAAGCAACTCACCAAAATGATAAGGCATATAAAAGTGAAAGAAAGAAGACAGATAGACATTAAAAATTTTGCAATCGTGATGGCCATTTAGAGTCCAAATGTTTTAAGAAGATGGAAGCCTTAGAAGTAGCAATGAAGAAGCACACCATTAATTTGGAGCACTCTTCACCTTCATCTTCAGGAATGGCACTTTCTTCTTGTGGTTTTCAAGCATCAAGATCTGGTTATGCATTAAATGTATCTTCCTCTTCTCATTCTCATGAGTGGCTCATTGATTCTGGAGCTTCTTATCACATGGCCAAAAATAAAGCCATTTTTTCTTCTTTAAATGATTGTAACACCAAACATATTTATGTTGGTCATGATAGATCTCATAGTGTTGTAGGATCTAGAACGAGTCATCTCGATAATGGTCAGTTTAATGATGTACTATGTGTTCCTACCTTGTCTGCAACGTTCTCTCTCTTTATCAAATAACTCATTCAGGTGAAGGGAAAATAGTATAATTCTCACCTCATGATGTTGTAATCAAGGATCTCAAAGATCCTAAACATATTTTAGCTACTGGAATTGCTGATGATTCCACAAGGTTGTATAATTTTGACAACTTTGGATAATCAAGTCTTCCCTCCATTTTTGTTGCTCATAATGATGAAGTGAGAAAACTTTCGCATGAGTGATTTGGTCACTTAAACTATCGCTCTCTTCAAACTCTATGTAAGGAAAATATGGTGATGGTTCTTCCTATGGTATCTTGCCGAGATGGTGTTTGCTCTGGATGTGTACTCAGAAAACATCATCAAGATAGTTTTGACAAGCGTGCCTCTTGGCATGCTTCAACCCCTCTGCAGCTTGTGCACAGTGATTTATGTGGTCCACTTCCTGTTATTTCTTTCTCTGGTTGCAAGTACTTCTTAACTTTAATTGATGATTTTTCTAGATGCAATTGGGTATACTTCTTAAAACTCAAGAGTGAATTTTATAACATGTTCTTGGCCTTTAAGGCCTTTGTTGAGAAACAATCTGGACATCAAATTCTTAAGTTAAGATCAGAAAACGGAGGGGAATATGTTAAAAAAAAAATTATCACCTTTTGCACTAAGCATGGCATTCAATTCCAACATACCCTTCCATATACTCCACAACAAAATGGTGTAGCTGAAAGGAAGAATCGCACCTTAAAAGAAATGGCTAATTGTATACTTAAATCTAAAGGACTTGGTCTCAATTTTTGGGCAGAAGCCATTAACTGTGAAAATTACATAGTAAAACGCACTCCTACTAAGGTTTTAAATAATATAACTCTAGAATAAGCTTGGAGCTCAATCAAACCAGATGTAAGTCACTTTCGTGTTTTTGGAAGTGATGCTTGGGCCCATATTCCAGATGTGAAACATAAAGCCTTAGAACCTAAGAGTGAACAATGTATTTTTGTTGGATATTCTAAATATGTCAAATGATATAGAATTATTCAACCAAAATCCAAAAATATAATCATTATAAGAGATGTAAAATTTTATGAAAATATATTGGCATGCGAGCCTAGTTCGGCGGGTGTGCCACCTTTGGCCTGTGAGCTTGATTCGGCATATGTGCCGCCTCTCTCTCTCTCTTCTATTTTTAATAGAAATCATTCTAGTTTAGATGATGACAACGAGGATGAAAATCCTCCTCCACCTCTTGAAATTGTTCCTTATGCTCCACCGCTTCCAATATGGGTCCGCTTTACTTAGGATGCAGCAGGTTCTCTTGCAGGTGACCCTGCCGATCGACGACGTACACGTTCTCAGTTCGAAAGAGCCTCTTCCTTATTGGCTCAAGTTTCAGAAAATCCTGATCTAGAAACCTTTGAAGAAGCCTCTGGTAATCCAGATTGGGATGCAGCTATGAATGAAGAATAGTGTTCTCTATTGGAGAATGATACTTGGGACCTTGTTCCTCTTCCAAAAGGAAGAAAACTTGTTAGATGTAGATGGGTTTACAAAATAAAGTTTGGACCAGATGAAAAAGTGGATAGACATAAAGCTCATCCTGTTGCTAAAGGATTTTCACAAGTTGAAGGAATTGACTATACTGAAACCTTCTCCCTTGTTGTGCAAATGAATTATATCTGCCTTGTTCTTTCCCTTGCTACCTCCTTTAAATGGGAATTCCATCAGATGGATGTTAAATCTGCCTTCTTACATGGAGATTTACATGAAGAAATCTACATTGAACAACCCCCCTGGCTTTATCCAAAATGACTCTAGCCTTGTTTGTCACCTTAGGAAGTTTCTCTATGGTCTCAAACAAGCTCCTCGAGCTTGGCATGTCAAAATGGATAGATTTCTATTAGATAACGGCTTTTCTAGGTGTCATTTTAACAACACTGTCTACACCAAGAAAGTGGGTAATTCCTTCACCATCCTTGTTCTTTATGTTGATGATCTTATCCTTACTGGTAGTGATCCAAACCATATAAACCATGTGAAGTCTAGCCTCAAAAATAAGTTTGAAATGACAGACTTAGGACAGTTGCATTATTTCCTTGGTCTTCAAGTCTTGCAATCCAAGGAAGGCATTACCCTCTCTCAGTCCAAGTATGCATGTGATCTTCTACACCACTTTCACATGGAATACTGTAAGCCAGCCCCTTCTCCCTTTCAGTCTAGAGTCGAGCTTTCAATCACTTGTACTACACCTGAAATTGATGCTACCTTATATCGTCAACTTTTTGGTAAAATGTTGTATCTAAACCATACCTGTCCTAACCTTTCCTTTGCCATTGGTCTTGTCACTCGGTTTATGCACCAACCTCATGAAAGTCACTGGAAAGCAGCTAAAAGAATACTTCGATATATTCAAGTTACAGTTCAGTTCAGGATTCATTACAATGCAGGAGCATCTCCATTTTTTATTGGTTTCACTAATTCTGATTGGGCGGGTGACCCTGATGATCAAAACTCTGCTGCAAGATATGTATTCACTCTTGGTTCAGGACCTATTACTTGGCCTTTAAGAAACAAAGTGCCATCTCTCTTTCTTTAGCAGAAGCGGAGTATCATGGTGTAGTTGAAGCCAGCAAGGAAGCCATGTGGCTTCGTCAGATTCTATCAGAATTTGATCTTCATCAACAGCATCCAACTACACTTTAGTGTGATAATCAGAGTGCCATTTAGCTATGTAAATATCCAGTTCAGAATTAGTGTATGAAACACATTGAACTCCACATACACTTCATCAGAAAGGTCATTCATGATCGTGTTCTTGAAGTGCAGTATTGTCCAACCAATGATCAAGTAGCCGATATCTTTATGAAGGCTCTAACAGAACCGAAGTTTACCAAACTTCGATCTATGCTTCAAGTTCAGGAAATTTGTCATTAAGGGGGGATAGGCTCTAATGCCTCCTTCCTTCTCCTATTGTGTCACTTTTGTAAATTCTTCAATCCTATCCCAATTTGTTCTTAAGGGGGGATGTTAGGATATTTCGACACATAGGAAATAGGCTCCTTTTGTGTCACCTTTGTAAATCCTTCAATCCTATCCCAAGTTGTTCTTAAGTGGGGATGTTAGGATATTCCAACACATAGGAAATTGTTAATAATAACTTAGTATAGTGTAGAGTTAGGTAAAGTGTGCTTCTTTACCATGTAGATTTGTAACTTATAATCTGACGGTCATGATTTGTAGTGATCTGAAGGTTATCTCTCAGCTCGGTATTAACGACACTTGATCTGTGGCTAACACCTGATTGGTCCATGATCTCTATTTAAAGAGAATGGAGGGTCATTTATCCGGTAACTGTTTATGAGATAAACATATTTAACTTTTATTTTTATATTAATAAATTTCCTGAAGTGGTCGCGTTGGCTCAGGCCGTGGATTGTTTCCCTCTTTGAGGGTTTTAACCATGTGATTACACTGGTGTATTGATTTGTGATCTGATTGTGAGTAGTGACCTTTGGTTCTTGATCTACGGAACTTACCCTGTAAATTCATACATTGTGGATCCTTCCAATTCATGCAAAGGTTTTTTTTGTTTTGGTTTGTTTACCTGCATCAAAGGTGTTTCAGAATGTTTGTCACCAAACCTTTCCACTATTATCCTAGTGAAATTTGAATAAGTACATGTATTTGAAATTTTCAATGAAAAATATTCAAATATCCACCAAGCATAGGCCTTACCTTAAAAATGTAGTGCTGCAACCTTGATGGCTTCATTCTCTAAAATTTGGTGTTGCTGCAAATAGGTGTCTAGCTCCTCCACCCAAGATCTAGCTGGACATTTAGATGAACCATCAAAAGTAGATAGAAAGAATCTACCCACATCATGTTGCTTGCTCCTTATGCTCCTCTCTTCCTTGACCTTGCAAAACTCTTGGAAGTTTATGTGATCTTTGAACCTCTTAGTTTGAGATTCATATTCTTGCAGATAACCACTAAGAGTCTCCTTCGTTGGCATTTCTTCTTCCTCAATCCCCCTCATAGTAAATCTAGGCATATAACTGCACTGTGTATCATAGTGTGTGGCTGCATGCTCACACTCATCATGTAAAAATCTAGGGTTTGATTTAGATTCAAACCCCTTTGGAGATTGTATACACATCTCCCTTCTCATCTTCTTGATATCTCCCTTGATGCTCTGCATAGTTTGAAAAAGAGGCTTTGAGAGCTTCTTTTCCTCTCTTCCTCGAAATAATGGAGTCATGTTTTTTTTTTTTTCTCTGTACATCCTCTCTTCTTGTGATAAGCTTCTCCTTATGGTGACATATTGGCTGAATGCACAGGCTGAGCCAAGATTATGCTTTGATACCACTTTAATATCCCCAAACATGGAAAGTAGTAATATAGCTCATAAAAATTAAGTAGCAGCAAGTATTTAACACATGGAATCATGAGAACAATATAAATCCATATTATTGATCATAAATTTAGAAAATAAGTACAAAACAATGAGGCGCCAATCATAGAATATAACCATACAAGCCTCCAATACATAAACACTCCAAAAAGTGAGATGTTACTACAATAAAAAGTGCCGGAGAGCTGCTATAGTTAAGTCATATTAGGAATAGCTATAGTTGGAGATGATAGAATGATACAAAAATACTAATATATGCCCCAATAGAATCTAAACATACAGATCCAGGCACTAGATCATCTTTCCAAGACAATCCAAAAGGGTTTCCGAAAATGCACACAATGTGCCAATGTAAGTTGTAGCCCTAGGGCTAAAGATATGTTGCAACCACTGAAATGAGAAGATATGGCTGAAGCTGATGTAGATAACTACAAATCTACTCCAATATATCCTCCAGATAAAAGGATGGCTCCTCCGCTAAAGGAATCACCTCTCAAAACAACCACTGCAACTACCCCTACAACTCCCCCCTAAAATAACACAGATCTGGATTGAAACTATGTTGTAGGGGATAAATAATCCTTGGCCTAGTGCCAAATATGTCAATAAAGCCCAAGGGGCTTCTTTACAGGCCTCCCAATGGATTTAAACCTTCCTCCACTGAAAAACTAGCTCTGAAGACACCCGATCTAGTTCTCCACTGCTGCACCCTGCAACACAGCACAATATCCTGCAGAAACTCCGTTGATGAAGAAAGTTGTAGCTTCGCCTAGAAACTTGAATGTGTAAATGAATGCAAGGCTCTTCCAAGAGGCCTCTCAAGGAAAGAAGTGGCAATCCCACTAGGGAACACTCGGTGCTAAATAACACAACAATCTCAACTAAACAGCTAGAGAAAGAAAGAAGTCTAAACACACCACATACAAAATAATAATAAAAAACATACCCCATATGGCTACCATCCTCTTCCTTATATAGATTATGAGCTTCTTTACCCTTGGCCCCACTCAATTAGGTCATTTATTTTTTGAAATAAATCTCCCTCCAAAACTGCGTTATTCTTCTTTTAATATCCACTCCTCCATAACAGTGTTGTTGACTTGGTCAAAGTTGATTGAATCAACATGACCGAACCCCTATTCACACTCAAAGGTGCTTTTTTTAGCTTCTTAGAAGGTCTCATTTCACACTTAAAGCGTTTTTATTGCTGCTAAAAAAATTTATGGGATTCCTTACATACATATTCACCTATCTAGTGACAAAATGATATATAATATTCCATTTAGCTAAAAGCTAAATTTTTGGAATATTATAGTCCTCCCCTCCAAAATTTTTCTTGTCCTCGAGAAATTGTAAAGGTGGAGAAAAATTCCTCCCCTCCTCCTCTTGTGGCCTCCTCATCTGGTCCCCACCACTACTCAAAATAATCTGTATTAAATCTGCCTCCCAATAGTTCCTCCCAAGTATGAAAAACCATATGGCTCACATCATGAGAAAGTGGAAGGTGTAAGTGGAAACCTTCTTGCTGTCCAATGGCCTCCTCAAGGTAGGAGTGATGAAAAGCATAGGGGATCTCATTCTCAATGAGAGACTCCCATCTCCATGCTATCATCCAAATGAAATGAGCCATCCTAGGAATATCATCAAAGAAATCCTCAACCCCTTGTTTATGAAATGTATTGGGGTTGTATAGAGAGATTAGATTTTTCCACCCATGTTGTTTCTCTCTCCATTTATGATATGTATGGGGGTGTTTCTAATCCTAGGATGAAATTCTATGGCCTCCAATAATGTCCCAAGTTACCCCACCAATCAAAACATCCATGAAGTACCTCTCCCAAGTGTTGAGCATTGGAAAAGGTATGAATTCACCATGTATTTATTTATCTTTTTCCTTTAAACATAACTCTTTTTATTCTATAAAGATGATAAATTGAAGGATTATGATATAATTACAAAGATTAATGTTTATTGTAAAATTGGCTAAATATTGTCTTTTATTCTAAACAGGAAACAAATGAAGTGGGTAACCACCATTCGAAAGGCAAAGCTAAAGCAGGAGTAACCGTTGTTCCTCCAGCAAAGGGCTATATCCAGTCAAAAAGGATGAAATTAGAACGCATAGTTAAAGAAAGGCAAGGAATAGCACGGCTACAGCACAAGAAGATGAAGCGTTAGCTAAAAGAGGAAAATAAAGCGAATCCCTCAGATCTTCGATGTTGAGGGATCGTTGTTCAAATTTTATCTTTGTTTCTTGTATTTTCCGCCAAGTTGTTATAAAAGGCAGCCCCTGTAGAAATCGGGGGGGAGGATTATCATTGAAACCTATTTTTTAATTGTATACTTTTATTGACTCTCACGATTCAAGCAGAGAGTGATTGTTTGTAAACGTTGTTATGCATGATTAATACATGATTTAGTTGTCGTTCCATCACTTGAATTTGGAGTAACTCAGTGGTGTTTCCCTAGTGGCTAAGGGCCCGGCCCTGGTGGATCCACTTGCTCTTTTGTATCATTATCTTTTGATTACAGTTGTGTGACAGTTTGCATTTATTTTCATTACAGTTTTAAGTTTAATAGTTTACCGTTTTATTGCTTTATAATCTTGGTGTGTGCATTGTTGAATTGCGTTGTCGTTCCTTTCTAATTTAAAAAGAATCTTGATCCCTGTACAACCTATCTTGTTATGCTTTAACAGAGTTTCTTTTTTCAGCATCTGCTGTTCCATTCTAGTTTCTATTCCATTCCATTTTCTTTTCATTTCGGATTTTTGTTCAATAGAATTTGTTGTTCAAATCCATTAGATAGAGTTTTTTGTTTAATAGAATTTTTTATTCAATTTCATTAAATAGAGTTTGATGTTCATTTCCATTGTTGTTCAATTCCAGTAAAGTAGATCTGCTATTCATTTCAGTTAATTAAGTTTATAGTTTATTTCATACCTGCAAAGAGTTTGGTTTTGCTTTTGAGAGCTTGCCTAGTTTACTTTCATTAGCAGCATTAGTGATTTAGTTCAGTTTCCATTTAATTTCTTTTGTGTGGAGTGGAAGATCATCAACTGTAAAGGGCATTGGTTATTTCTACCTACATTCTCAGATTGATTGTCTTGTTCTTATTTTATTTCATCTACATCAGTTGCCAAAGGAAAGAGTTATTATCACTGCATCCTTGACTGATGATTGTTGAGTGAATGATTGGATTTCAGAGCATTTAGTTTCATGTTATTGTAGTTAGATTTAATTTCCAAGCATCTGTTTACTCTTGTATTTATAGCACTGTACTGTATATTGGAAAGCATTACTCTTAGATTGAATTGCAGCCTCATACTGAGTACAATCTTGAAATAAAAAATCGTACCTGGATTGATAATTAATGTAGGATAAACAGGAGTTAAAAAGACACCATTTATACCTCAACATTTTGGCGTCGTTGTCGGGGAGAGTGTAGCTATTTAGGAAAGAGTAATGTACATTTGATTTTCTCTACTAGGGAAGAACTGGGTATTAAAAATGGAAGGTAAGAACCTACGTACTGAGCAAGGAACATGCTCGTTCATTGGCCCGCTTCACAGCAGAATTGAGTAAAATTTTTAGGTAGGAATGAATGCTTGTGTTTTTTGAATGAATAGAAAATCTAAACAGAACAAAATTCCTCCTAAACCCAAAAAACCTAAGGGATCGGTGACCCTTGGGCGAACAAATTTCATCGATAAAATCCTAATGAAAGTTGAATCTCAACCATCAGTAGGACCCAGAAAAGTTACTTCTAGACAATCTACTAGTTCCCTTCAGGCCACAGAGTCACCATCTGTAGCCTTTGCTGAGGTGCATAGCCAAACAGAATAAATTGAGCAATATTCCCAAGAAATTGAGAATTCTCGCCTAATTTCTCTGCAAGAAGGGAACTCTAGTAATCTTTGCGAAGGAGGAGGAGAAACAGTGGAAACAGAAGAACCAAAATATCCTCTTGAAGTAATCCAAGTAGTGAGCAGCCCAGATAAGGGAAGTTATGTCAACATCATTCAAAATAAAGCTCAAGGACTTGAATCTCCTCATATAGTAGGTCAGCAAGGAACACTCATTATTCCGGACCAAGGAAGTGCTATCAAGGTCATTCCTACTGCTTCTAGTTAGCCTAGGAATAATTCCCCAGAAATCCCAGAAGGATATTGGCACATATTTGATCAAATGTCCCATAAACAACAACCACCTCAACAAAATTCCACACTGCAATATCCCATTGTGGACACTGGAGTTAATGCACCTATGAAGGCTATTCCTCTTCAGCATATTCCTACATTCCATGGCTTAACATCAGAAGTTCCAGATGAATTTCTATTTGAATTTGATGTATTATGCAGAGGGTATGACTATACCACCGATCCCCAAAAATTAAAATTATTTCCTTCCACATTAAAAGGAGCAGCTCTATGATGGTTTATGGGGTTAGGTGGAGGTGTTATAAATGATTGGGATCAGATGAAAGCTACTTTTCTAAAGAAATATCAGGATTATTGTAGGTCCAGGGGATTAAAATACGAAATATTTCAGATGACAGCAAAACCTAATGAAACACTCGAGGAATATGTAGAACGCTTTCAATACAACCTCTAGATATCACCCTGTGCATCTTTACCCTTACCTGATAATGTGTTAAAAACTACATTACTTAAAGGGATGAAGGAACAATGGGTTGAAACATTAAACGTCATGGGAAAAGGTGATATATATCAGGAAAATGTTTTTGACATTATTAATTTATGTATCAAGAGTTCGAGAGGCAGCACAAGGCAAAAGTTAGCAGAACGTGATATGATCACAAGGGATAGTAAGACCTCTGGTGAAGGTATAACCCACACAGAAATTGGCAATCTACTAGAAGATTTTAAAACTGATATTCTAGGGACTTTGACAACGCAATTCAACATCATGCAACCTAAACAAAAGCAAGCAGAAGAAGAAAAAAATCTGGCAATATTCTGCCCTAAATGCAGAAAGAAACACAACCATAAAGAGTGCCCACTAGATATAGTCAAAGTCAGTGCTATCTGCACAAAATATCACTCCACAGAGGGTTGCCCTTGCTCCCCGAATTGAAAACAGTCTACAAAGAAGCGGAAGAAGAATCAGAGATGGTATGCCTACTCAATTAGTGCTGACAATGGCAGCCATGACCAACAAGTATGCCAATTGATCCATCCTCTTCTTTTCATTCTCCTCAGTATAATGCACAGAAATATAATGGAATGTGGCAAAATCAGCCACCTTTCCCCAATTGGTCACAACAGCCATTTTTACCATGGCCAACTCAAACAAATCAAACCAATTGGCCAAACTTTCCTTACTTTCCACCATTTTGGCAAAGTAATGCTTATCCAACATAATGGTCCCCCTCCACCTTACAGAGTCAGACCTGGCAGTCGAACTGGCAAAGACCTACGAATCAGCCGGCTGGAACGATCCCTCTCCCCCAACCTACACTACTAGCACCATATACATTGCAACAAAATCCCCAGACCAACTTGAGACAGCAACTCCCAGCCCAACCCAACCCAAATCCTAATAATAGGCAGGTTTAGTATGTTCAAATAATGGAACCACCAGAACTAGAAACTAAATTAAGGGAGTGCAACGACCTTCAACTAAGGTCTGGGCACATAATAGAATCAAAGGGAGACAAAAATGTTCAAGTTGAAAATTCGTTACCTGCAGAACAAACACTCCAAAAGGAGAATGTGGTTATACAACAAACTCATGAACAAGGAACCACCTCTTCTCCACCATTCGCAGAATGATTAATCATACCTCGTCCAATAGAACATACTGATTTTG
Source organism: Pinus albicaulis (assembly GCA_034641835.2). Classification (NCBI taxonomy): domain Eukaryota; kingdom Viridiplantae; phylum Streptophyta; class Pinopsida; order Pinales; family Pinaceae; genus Pinus; species Pinus albicaulis. The sequence continues at coordinate 1,368,478,264 of CM076572.1, read as the reverse complement.
ATCTTCTGGGAGAACTAAAAAATTTGTGTATAAAAATCCCACTCCTCCAAGATATCCAAGACATTTCCATTTATGCAAAAACTATCAAAGAACTATGTATAAAGAAGCCAAAGAGGAGAACAACAATTAACCCAACTGTCCAAGTAGTCCACACTTTATCTGACTTACTATCAGGAATGGAAGCACCTGTAAAGTATGAGGACCCAGGAAATCCTAGAGTTACGGTGAAAATCAATGGACAATCATTTCCAAATGCCTTAGTTGATTTGGGGGCTGCAATTAATATCCTAAAAACCACCACCTGTCAAAAACTTGGCATTACATCATTAGATCCAACAACAACCTTACTGGAACTGGCTGACCGATTAGTAGTCAAGCCAGAAGGTACACTACATGAGGTAATGGTATTTGTAGACTCCTGGGAATATCCTGCTGACTTCGTGATTATCAACCCCAAAAAACGGCTAGATGGACACCCTTTGATCTTAGGTAGACCTTGGATGGCAACTATTGATGACTATATTGGTTGCCGACAAGGTAGCATGACTATAACTAGAGGGAGTTATGTCAAGAACTTAGCTTTATAGCCTCCAGCCTAGCCAAGCCTAACAATAATAAAAACAAAGAGACAGCCTGTATCATATCTCATAGAAAAAATTAGATCACCACTAACCATAGAAGATGCCCTCGACTTTAAATATCAAACAAAGGATGACATCATTAACAGTTTTATCAACCAACCAAAAATCAGATCCCATTTGCAATTTCACATGATCAAGGAAGCATTTGATAATGAAGAAGATTCCCTGAAAGACATCGAAGAACAATCAATACCTACCACTTCTGTTTACAATAGCAAAACTATAGAGATTGAGCTAGGAAAAACTTTGAACATTAACAAAAATCTGAGTGTTGAACAAGAAAAGGAGTTGGTCCAACTACTGAAAAAATATAAGGGAGCCTTTCCATGGGATTACCCAGACATGAAAGGAATTGATCCTTAGTTATGTACGCACCACATTTATACAAAAAAAGATGCTAGACCCATCTTCCAACCCCAATGAAGATTAAACCCTCACCTTAAAGATATTGTGAAAGCTGAATTACAAAAAAATTTGGATGTCAACTTTGTTTATCCAATATCTGATAGAAAGTGGGTCTCTCCACTAGTAGTGGTGCCAAAGAGAATGGGAAGTGGAGGAGATGTGTATACTATATAGAACTAAACAAAGCAACCCAGAAAGACCTCTTTCCCCTTCCTTTCATTGACCGGGTATTAGATACATTAGCAGGGAAGAAGTTCTTCTCTTTCCTAGATGGCTTCAGTGGATACAATCAAATTCAGATTGCTCCTGAAGACCAAGATAAGACTACTTTTACCTGTCCCCAAGGGACATTTTCTTGCAGGGTTTTACCCTTTGCTCTATGCAACGCCCCTGCTACATTTCAGAGGGCCATTCTCAACATCTTTTCAGATATAATAAATGAAGGGCTCAAAGTATATATGGATGATTTTACACCTTATGGAGATGATTTTGAGCCAGCATTAGAAACATTTGAAAAAGTGTTGCAAAGGTGTATTGACACCAGACTCTGCCTAAGCCATGAGAAGTGCCACATGATGATGACCAAGGGACTCATCTTTGGTCATTATATCTCAGCAGCTGGAATACAGGTAGATCCACCTAAAATTCAGATACTTTTGTTAATACCTACTCCCACCACACAAATAGAGGTACGTAGCTTTCTCGGATTTTCTAGTTTTTATAGAAGATTTATAGAGCATTATTCTCAAATAGCTGCACCTCTATACGCACTAACAGGGAATGTTCATTTTAATTAGACAGATAAATGCAACCTTGTTTTTGAGGATCTGAAAAAGCTTCTATCAATAGCCCCAGTGCTAAGGGGCCCAAATTGGGATTTGCCATTCCAAATTTCATCTGATGCCTCAGACACGGCTATTGGAGCAGTCCTTGGGCAGGAAGAAGTTAAAAAACCATATGCAATTTATTATATTAGCAAGAATCTATCACTTGCTGAATTAAACTATATTGTGACTGAGAAAGAATTTTTAGCTGTAATACATGCTGTAAATAAATTTAGACATTATATAACTAGGTATCATGTAGTTTTATATACAGATCACTCTGCCATAAAATTTTTAGCAAATAAACCTGTTACAAATGGTAGAGTAACAAGATGGTTGATTCTATTGCAGGAATTTGACATCACAATAAAGGATCGACCAGGAAAAGAGAATCCTATAGCTGATTTTCTCTCACGAATGCCAAAGTCAACAGACGCAGCAACAGTTGAGGATCACTTCCCAAATGAACATGTGTTTGGTGTTACCACTAGAACCCCATGGTATGCTGATGTTGCAAATTATTTAGCAGTAGGTAAATTACCTAAGCATTTAACGCCCAATGAACGAAAACAAATAGTACAGTGTAGTACCCGATTCTCTTGGATTGGGGGATACCTATTTCATACAAGAGCATATATGCACATCAGGAGATGCATCAAAGAGGACGAAATATTTGACATCCTGAAAGCATGCCACGATGGGCCATGTGGCAGACATTTTGCAGATCGCAGGACTGGTCACAAGGTTTTACAAACAGGCTATTATTGCCCTAATATTTTTAAAGATGCTAAAAAGTTTATACAAGCCTGTGATAGTTGCCAAAGGGTAGGACGCCCTGGACAGTCCGATGAAATGCCTTTGAACCCACAGTTAGTAATCGAGCCATTTGAGCACTTAAATGAAGCCCAGGTCAGAAGATTACATCAAATCAACAAGTTAGATGAAATTAGGCTTTCTGCTCTCCAGCACACTACATTAATTCAACAGCAGATAGAAAAATGGCACAATACCCTCATTAAAGAGAAGATCTTCCACGAAGGAGATTAGGCACTCCTATATGACTCCAGGTTTCAGGATTTCCTAGGAAAAACTCCAAATACGATGGCTTGGACCCTATGAGATATAGAAAGTGCATGACAATGGCACCATCACATTGACTACCATTGATGGATCTGGAAATTCCTTCAAATTAAATGGTCATCAAGTATGACTTTACCATAAACCACTTAACCGAAAATCCTTTTACTGGCAATTACGAGAAAATTCTACCATGCAGATTCTTGCTGAGGGAGATAACTCCTCCTCAGCACCCATCCACTGAATAATTCTTTTATTTCGAAACTTGTACATAAGCTTTTCTTTTTACTTTGCTTGTTTTTTTGTACAGATTTTATTTCTCAAGCTATTCCTTTTAAGGAACAGTTGTTGTTTCTTTTAAGGAACAACAGTCGTTCCTCTGAAGAAACAATGTGTTTGTGTGTTTCTTTTTGCTGTTCCTTTCAAAAGCAACAACAATTTTTCTCGCATGTTTTTGTTGTTCATTTCCAAAGGAACAACAGTTTTTGCTGCGTGTTTTTGTTGTTCCTTTCCAAAGGAACAATAGTTGTTGCTGCATGTTTTTGTTGTTCCTTTCCAAAGGAACAATAGTTGTTGCTCTGTGTTTTTGCTATTCCTTTCCAAAGGAACAACAATTTTTGCCGCGTGTTTTAGTTGTGCCTTTTCAAAGGAACAACAGTTTTTGCTGCGTATTTTTTGTGTTCCTTTCAAAAGGAACAGCAGTTTCTGCTGCTCGTTTTTGCCGTTCCTTTCCAAAGGAACAACATTTTTCCCGCTTATTTTTTCTGTTCCTTTCAAAAGGAACATCATGTTTTTTCCATTTTTTTCTGTTGTTCCTTTCAAAAGGAACAAAATTTTTGTAGATTGTTTTTTTTGTTCCTCTTAAGGAACAACAGTTGTTCCATCTAAGGAACAACACTTTTTGAGTGCATTTTTCTTGTTTTAGAACAACATTTTGAGGATTTTTGTGAATTCTTCTAAAGGAAAACATACAATTTATGTAAGGACACAAAAATTAGAGGTTACTAGAATCAAAAAATCAAGAGGAATTGTAATTTTTAAGAAAAAAATTTGTAGTGATAAGAAAAGGAAAGGACACAACCATATATATCACTTTGTTGTCTTTATTTTCACTAAAATTAATATGATCGGTTATCTTTATCATGTTGGTTCTTCCATAAATCTTCATAACTCTCTTTGATTTTTATTTATTGAATAAGAATAAGGGAATACTTTCTCTATTGAGATGTTCAGACTTCTTCCACCTTCCCTACTCTTAAGGAGTGTTGAGCCATCCTCTATACATAAATAGGGAAGTGCTACATGAAAAGAAGAAAAAAAAAATCTCTATATGATTACTAACAATTCTATGATATGGTAGGTGGAGGATAGGGGGTCTCATCAAGAGCCAACCTACCATGATCATAAGGAAGTAGTGAAGTGGCATTCCCATTATGGCCACCACACCAGGGATATGATCCAATGGACAACTCAGAAAAATAAAATGTCCTTGAAACAGGAGGTCTCATCACGAGCCGGCATGCCCACCTTTCACTCCTTCCTCGTGAATGGCATTGTGATTCATCTCATTCCCAAGCCAGCGCAATGGCCTCCATCATGACATCACACAGCACTTCCCTAGGCATAAATAAAGGATAATGGTTCCAAGGGTGAGAAAGAAACTTTGTCAAGGTTATAGACACCCGTGGGCAACAGAGCTCTGCTGATGGTATTGGAGTCATATTTTTCACAAATCAATAGTAATGCTAAACCCTTTTCTTATATCTTTATCTAATATCAAATGAGAGTATGCTCCTAAACCCTTTGTTCGGAACCTCTTATGCATGAAATTTATTTATAAATCGATCATAATGGTTTATGTGGATAATGACCGCATAAGTACTTTTTTCACATCAGCTGTCCTTTTCCCTTATTTTCGAATCATTACATAAACATTTCCATATCTACTAACGATTTCAAAATATGCATCGATTTCAGTAATGCGATAATTTGTTGATCATATCATAAGTATGTATGCCTTTCCATGTTGTACAATTGTTGTGCAGTATGTTGCTCTTCTATTTGACGGTCGAGGGTGACATATCATCTTTAAGGGGGGGTGGCAGATGCCTTTTAAATATGCCTGCATGTGGGTCGAATCCCTGTGTTCATAAAATTCTCGGAAACAACAAGAGTTTAACGATATTGTGCCGATATACACAAGGTGTTGTTCCATTACAATTTTTGTGTATTTGTGAAAATTTAACAGTGTGCAGACAGAATGGGAGGATGAGTAGTACGTAGTGAGCCACAGGTACTAGCAGTTTTTAACGCTGCACGGGAAATTTTGGAGAGAGTAGGATGGATTACCTACCTCACACAATTGCAACAACCTCATGAAACGATGGCCATTGAATTTTTAAAGAACTTGCAGGAAGGCTATTCCATGGTAGGAAGAAGGAAAATAGTAGTAATAGATGCAATAATCGCTGAGGTATCCGGTCTACCAATAGAAGGACCCATATGGACCCATAAAAAGGTTAAACTTAAATAAGCCATGAAAATATTTTGGGACGAAGGGCATACCTTGGTTGCCAAAGGAAAAGGAGTCCAGCCAAAAACTTTGGGAGAACCATGGACATAACTGGTGAAAGTAGTACAAAGCTACATTACATGTGATGGAAGAAAGGATGTGGTAAGACCACTCCACCTTAAGTTATTAGCAGTATTAAAACAGAAATCTGCTGTAAATTTGACTGCATATTTAAATTTCTTATTGCATGATGCTTCCTGGAGCATAAAAAAATCCCATCATATAGCGACGATGGTAAGCCACCATTGTTTAATCTGATTAATAGTGAGTTACGTCCTTTCCCAACATCAGACTAGTTGGGAAGAATTGATATTCTCAATTGACAGAGGAACAACCCTACCTGCCCCAAAACGTAAAAGATTTACTAGCACAGCAACAAAACCTTTAAAGCGCAGACAGTCCTCTAGGTTAAGGAGAAGTAGGGGAATGATAGGAAGTATTCAGGGTAGCAGTAGCCAACCCTTAGAATTTCCCAGTTCGGAAGATGAACAACCCCTGCAACTCGAAGAAGGAAGTCATCACACTAGTGAAGAAGAAGGAATTCATCATACCAGTGAAGAAGAAAGAAGTCACCACATCGGTGAAGAGGAAGAAAGTAATCACGCCAGTGAAAATGAAGGAGAGGAAGTAGAACCTCCCGAAACCTCCATTGCAAGCCCACCACAAATTCCATTGCAGGAGGACCAATTGGCCCAAATTTTGGCCAATATGAGTGAATATATACAACCTCACAGTCCTCTTAACCTCAACATTGAGATAGACAAATTGCAGGAACAAGTTGTTATCAACAAAGATACAACCGAAGAAATGCCTGATGAAAAAAACCCTCAGGGAACAACAGAACCAACTAGGGTTATTTCCCCAGAGGAATGTAGCCAGGAGCATGGGAACACTAAGGAAGTGTCCCAAATAGAAAACATATAAGCAAGCCTGGGCGAAGGCACGACCACTGGAGAGAAAACCCTAGCCGAGAAACCAAGTACATAAAAAGGAACAGATGTTCCTTCCAACAAGAATAAGAAGACAAATGAACTTGAGAAGTTGTGGAGGGAATGGAAAAAGCTCCAAAAACTAGTAAAAAAACTCAGACAGAGGATTAGGGTGCTAAAACAGGGGAAAGTCTCTAAAAGAACCCTAAAAACGAAGAATGCAGCTATCCAAACGGAACCCCATAATACAAGGGCCATGGAGACTCAAACTGAGCCCACATTCATTTAGGATAACAAGGAATAGTAGGCAGTTGCTATGGACACAGTTGCCCAAACTGAAAATGTACAGGTCTGTGAGAAAGATGTTCAGACCGAGGCACTGTCCTCTAGTAGTATGGCCAACAAAAGAGACATAGACTATAGGCACTCGACACTATAATAAGAACACCCAGATCGATTTTCAACCCAAAAATGTTTTGATAAAAGACCCTGGTATAGCAAAACTTCAAGAGGATCTCACACAGGCTCAGAGGGCTAGAGAAAAGCTCGAAGAAGAGACTATTTCCAAAAATAAATACCAATAGTTACAGAAGCAATTAAAGGACATCAGTGCATCAGAGGCTGAAGCTTTCGATAGATGTCGAAAGACAGAAAAGAAAGTTGAAAAGGTAAGGAATAGATTAAAAATGGTCAGGAATCGGATGGATACTCTCTGTTCTTTATACGCAGATGTCCTAGCATGTAGGTGCCCTGCCAAAAATTGTGCTTTGTTTTTATTAGAAAGATATCTGCAGTTAAAAATTAAGGCTGTTAAAGCAGGAAAACCTATAGAATTAGAAACTGTAGGTGATTTTGTAAGCTGCTGCAAACTCTATGGAGTAAAAGTCCAGCATCTACTCTGTGAATTTTATTTGCACAATCTTATATTATCTGGGGAAATGGAGACAAATCCTAGCCCTTTTGTGGGCGATATCCAATTTCAAGCATTCATTTCATTTTTTGTTAACCAGTTAAAATGGCTCAAGGCCTATAACACTTTTCCGAGCCAAGAAAATGGGTTAGACCTTTGGGTTAGGGGTGAACCGAAACACACATTACAATTGTGGGCTAGGCAGAAAAGCTTAATGAAAAAGGAGGGCGTGATCCAAACATTGGGACCCATACACAAAGCAATTATCCTAGATGGGGTAGAATATTTTCTATCCATCAGAGACTAGGCCATAGTAGCAGCTAAACTCCGATGGAAGATTTCCAATTGGAATATTCAAGATAGAAAGCCATTCAATTACAAAAATTTTGAGTTAGCTGCCAACCGCCTGGTTATCTATAGTAACTTCATCTTGAGGGAAGGCCCGTATTGGCTAGGTTGTAGATATTGCAGCCCTATTATCTGGTATCCTGCAGCAGACTATAAGGCCAAATATGAACTACCTGAAGGATAGACAAGGCATATCTTTGAAGCTTTAGCTACAAATCATGGTTTTAGGCCTCTTAATGAAAAATCCTCTCTAGCCTATTCTCTAACTGCTTTACATGTAAACTATGGTTTTCATGAGGACATGAAAAAGGGTAAGCAGGCAGGTGTGTTGAGCATTGGAAAAGGTATGAATTCACCATGTATTTCTTTATCTTTTTCCTTTAAACATAACTATTTTTATTCTAGAAAGATGATAAATTGAAGGATTATAATAGAATTACAAAGATTAATGTTTATTGTGAAATTGGCTAAATATTGTCTTTTATTCTAAACAGGAAACAAATTAAGTGGGAAACCACCATTCAAAAGGCAAAGCTAAAGCAGGAGTAACCGTTGCTCCTCCAGCAAAGGGCCGTATCCAGTCAAGAAGGATGAAATCAGAGCACATAGTTAAAGAAAGGCAAGAAACAGCATGGCTACAGCACAAGAAGATGAAGCATTAGCTAAAAGAGGAAAATAGAGCGAATCCCTCAGATCTTCGATCCTGGGGGATCATTGTTCAAATTTTATCTTTTTTTCTTGTATTGTCCACCAATTTGTTATAAAAGACATCCCTTGTAGAAATCAGGGGGGGAGGATTATCATTGAAACTTCTTTTGTAATTTTATACTTTTATTGACTCTCTTGATTCAAGCAGAGAGCGACTGTTTGTAAATGTTGTTATCCATGATTGATACATGATTTAGTTGTCGTTCCATCACTTGACTCTGGAGTAACTCAACGGTGTTTCCATGGCGGCTAAGGGCTCGTCCCTGGTGGATCCACTTGCTCTTTTGTATCATTATATTTCGATTACAGTTGTGTGACGGTTTGCATTTATTTTCACTACAGTTTTAATTTTAATAGTTTACTGTTTTATTGCTTTATAATCTTGGTGTGTGCATTGTTGAATTGCGTTGCCATTCCTTTCTAATTTAACAAGAATATTGATCCCTGTATAACCTATCTTGTTATGCTTTAACAAATTTTCGTTGTTCAGCATCTGTTGTTCCATTCCAGTTGTTGTTCCATTGCATTTGCTGTTCATTTCGGATTGATGTTCAATAGAATTTGTTGTTCAAATCCATTAGATAGAGTTTGTTGTTTAATATAATTTGTTGTTCAATTTCATTAGATAGAGTTTGTTGTTCATTTCCATTGTTGTTAAATTCCAGTAAAGTAGATATGTTGTTCATTTCAGTTAATTAAGTTTACAGTTTATTTCATACCTGCAAAGAGTTTGGTTTTCCTTTGAGAGCTTGCCTAGTTTACTTTCATTAGCAGCATTAGTGATTTAGTTCAGTTTCCATTTAATTGATTTCATGTGGAGTGGAAGATCATGAACTGTAAAGGACATTGGTTATTGCTACCTACATTATCAGATTGATTGTCGTGTTCTTATTTGATTTCATCTACATCAATTGCCAAAGGAAAGAGTTATTATCACTACATCCTTGACTGATGATTGCTGAGTGAATTATTGGATTTCAGAGCATTTAGTTTCATGTTATTGTAGTTAGATTTCATTTCCAAGCATCTGTTTACTCTTGTATTTATAAAACTATACTACATATTGGAAAGCATTACTCTTAAATTGATTTGCAGCCTCAGACTAAGTACACTCTTGAAATAAAAAACCGTACCTGGATTGATAATTAATGTAGGATAAATAGGAGTTAAAAAGACACCTTTTATACCTCAACACCAAGAACTCAAGTTCTCCAAATGGCTCCTCCCACATGAAGACAAGATATGTAGTGTGGCAATCATGGTTTGCCCATTATTTCTCTTGAAACATGCAACATGTGAAGTATGGAGAATCATACATCCAATGGGCACCTCCAACTCTTGTGCTATCCTCCAAATAAATTTCCTCATAAGAATAAGATCATCAACAATATATGGAAGCAAAAAAAAATAAAAACAAGTTGCCATATGAAAACTGGGAGGTGGATCATAGTTCCACTTGTGGAACCAACGCAGTGCATTCCATGCCTGCCTCAAAAAAAGGTATAACTAGTGTCATTTCAGCCACTTGTTTGCTGCCACAATCATCCTACAAGATATGATCATAAAAGTAAATTTTGGTGCCAATGGTGCACACCAAGAATGATGTGGAATTTCCCACAAACCACCAATAGAATGGCCAACATCAATGCTACAAATGACCTCAAGTACATCACAATACAATATAAAAGAATGAATGATCCCCCTTGGTACAATATGCTGCTCATAAAAAGTAAAGGAGTACAAATCATAATGCGTAAATGTACATCCTCTACTATGTACTATGGTCATTGAGTTGAAATGGCTCAACTGAAAGTTCTCCCTCACTCTCAATGAGTATGGAATTGGTTGTGACAACCTCTCCATCATCATCTGGGCTATGCATCTCTCCGTATGCTTATATCCATCTTATTGGATGGCCTCCCAAGTGAACTCCTCCATCAAAGAGAAATATGCATCAAAGTGTATGGAAATAAAGTCCACATGTGTTGCATGTAAAAGTTTCTCCTTGAGCTTAGAAGCTTTAGTCAAGAAGACTATGCCATAAAAATAGATGACCTCATCATCCACCATGTATCTATCATCTCCCTCCAAGTCATCAAGAATCATGCAAGCACCAAGATCCTTGGAGTACTCTACCAAAAGTTTAGACCTCCAATTTGGATCAATCCTCCTAAGGGACAACGTTGTAGATCTGAAATGTGAAGCTCCACACATGTTTTTGTCTTTTCCTCTAGCATCCCTCATGCCAAATTCATCCTCCAAAGTGCTACCATGCCCATCATGCAGCTTCTCATGCTCAAGTAGGAGTGGTGCCCTTTGGAAGTTGGTCTCCCATAAGAAGCTACCATCCAAAAAGAACCTCCTGATCTTGGCCAATGTAAGCATGAGTGGCCTCCATATACTCCAATATATGGAGGATTCCTTCCTAAAAGGAAGTAGCCTCTATTTCTCCAAATCCATGGAGCAGGTCCCTTGCACCATTTTGGTGCCATCCTCCATCACTGCAACAAACTTTGTCAGCGCAGAATATGTAGTGAGAGTGGGTGATGCAGAAAATGGAAGAGTGTATCCCTCCTATAGTCTACCCAAAACTCTCAGTGTTGTATCAAGTCCTCCCAAGGTCTTCACCCCTCTAGAATAAATGAGTGGTGCAACCAAGTGGGAAGCATCTCTCATCATCTCCTGATCTGGTGATCTCCCAGGTGGAATGCCTCCATGCAATAAGACATCAATATCAAGAGTAGACTGTATATATGAATGGGAAACTTTGTCCCTACCCTCACTGCGCAAAACAATCTGCCTCTTCTGTGCATTAACCTTTTGATAGTGGTGTATTCTCATAATCATATGATGTTGACCTTCCTCCCTACCTTCTCATTTCACCTGCAAGGTCTCACAGTCTACCAATAATGGCACATGCTACTCATTGATTGTGCCTTGATCTCCACATATGAATTCCTTTGGAACTCGTTGTGAACATGAAATAATTCCCTTTGTTGGAGCAAGGGCTCCCTCTTCCTCTACATGAGGTGCTAAATATGTTCTAGATATGACAGCGTTGTTGCCTCAACCTTTATCTTCTTCTTCAATATGAATGGGAAACTTTTCAATAAGAGGATCCTCTTTTGCGAAAGGGATCTCTATGCCCTCTTTTCCAGGAGTATGAGATACAAATATTGCCTCTATCAAGGTATCATGCAATATGTTAGCCTCTTCAGTATTTTTCTGAAGTGGAGTTGGTTTTGTTGATCCTTCCAATTCATGCAAAGGTTTTGTTTGTTTTGCTTTGTTTACCTCCCTCAAAGGTGTTTTAGAATGTTTGTCACCAAACCTTTCCACTATTCTCCTAGTGAACTTTGCATAAGTACATGTATTTGCATTTTTTAATAAAAAAGATTCAAATATCCACCAAGCATAGGCCTTACCTTCAAAATGTAGTGCTGCAACCTTGATGGAAACATTCTCTGAAATTTGGTGTTGCTGCAAATAGGTGTCTAGCTCCTCCACCCAAGCTCTAGCTGGACATTTAGATGAACCATAAAAAGTAGATAGAAAGAATCTACCCACATCATGTTGCTTGCTCCTTGTGCTCCTTTCTATCTTGACCTTGCAAAACTCTTCGAAGTTTATGTGATCTTTGAACCTCTTAGTTTGAGATTCATATTCTTGCAGATAATCACTAAGAGTCTCCTTCTTTGGCATTTCTTCTACCTCAGTCCCCCTCATAGTAAATCTGGGCATATAATTGCACTGTGTATTATATTTTGTGGCTGCATGCTAACACTCATCATGTAAAAATCTAGGGTTTTATTTAGATTCAAACCCCTTTGGAGATTCTCTACACATCTCCCTTCTCATCTTCTTGATATCTCCCTTGATGCTCTACATAGTTTGAAAAAGAAGCTTTCAGAGCTTCTCTTCCTCTCTTCCTCCAAATAATGGTGCCATGTTTTTTTTTTTGATATACATCTACTCTTCTTGTGATAAGCTTCTCCTTATGGTGACATATTGGTTGAATGCACAGGCTGAGCCAAGATTATGCTTTGATACCACTATAATATTACCAAACAGGGAAAGCAGTAATATAACTCATAAAATGTAAGCAATAGCAAGTATTTAACACATGGAATCATGAGACCAATATAAAGCCATGTTATTGATCATAAATGCAGAAAATAAGTACAAAAAGATGAGGCACCAATCATAGAATATAACCACACAAGCCTCCAATACATAAACACTCCCAAAAGTGAGATGTTACTGCAATACAAAACGTCGAAGAGCTACTAAAGTGCATTCATATTAGGCATAGCTATAGCTGGAGATGATAGAATGATAAAAAAATACTGATATAGGCCCCAATATAATCTAAACATATAGGTTCGTGCACTAGATCAGCTTTCCAAGAAAACCGAAGAGGGTTTCTGGAAAATGCACACAATGTGCCAATGTAAGTTGTATCCCTAGGGATGAAGGTATGCTGCAACCATTGAAATGAGAATATATGTCTGAAGCTGATGTATATAACTACAGATTTTTTCCAATAGATCCTCCAGATAAAAGGATGGCTCCTCCATTGAAGAAATCGCCTCTCAAAACAACCACTGCAACTACCCCCGCAATTCCTCCCTAAAATAACGTAGACCTGGACTGAAACTACGCTGTAGGGGATAAATGCTCCTTGGCCTAGTGCCAAATATGTCAATAAAGCCCAAGGGGCTTCTTTACATACCTCCCAATGGATGGAAACCTTCCTCCACTGAAAAGCTAGCTTTGAAGACACCTGATCTAATTCTCCACTACTGCACCCTGCAACACAGCACAATATCCTGTAGAACCTACGTTGATGAAGAAAGATGTAGCTTGGCCTGGAAACCTGAATGTGGAAATAAATGCAATGCTCTTCCAAGAGGCCTCTCAAGGAAAGAGGTGGGATTCCCGCTAGGGAACACACAGTGCTAAACAACACACCAATCTCAACTAAACAGCTGGAGAAAGCAAGAAGTCTAAACAGAACACATACAAAATAATAATAAAAACATACCCCATATGGCTGCCATCCTCTTCCTTATATAAATTATGAGATTCCTTACCCTTGGCCCCACTCAATTAGGTCATTTCCTTTTTAAAATCAATCTCCCTCATAAAATTCATTATTCCTCATTTAATATCCACTCCTCCATAACAGCGTTGTTGACCTGGTCAAAGTTGACTGAATCAACATGATCCAACCACTGTTCATATTCAAAGGTACTTTTTTTAGCTGCTTATAAGGTCTCCTTTCACGCTTCAAGTGTTTTTATTGTTGCTAAGGATATTTATGGGCCTCCTTACCCACTTATTCACCTACCTAGTGACAAAATGATCTATAATATTCCATTTAGCTAAAAGCAAAATTTTTGGAATATTACACATCAGGAGATTTAATCCCTTTTAGTGCCTAATAGCTCTATCATTAAGATACATCTATCATGTTTTTATGTCTCTCTCTATGCATACCATGTCTAAAAATTAACACACACACACAAATATATATAAAGAGAGAGTATTGGAATATATTAGTCAATATGGATATTCAAACAATTTATTTAACTTCCATATTGAAATATTTATAAGAGAAATACTAGTATTTATTTATTATTTTATATCTCCAAAGTCATATAAAATTATATTATTCAACATATATATCAAAATATTTTATTTATTACTAGAAGAGTGAAATTGAAATATGAACGTACCAAGTGAGGACAATGAGAATGTGATTATTAATGTTTTATAATTTTTTAATTAAAATTAACTAAATGTGTATAATCATTTATGTTTTTACTAAAGTTGAAAATGTTTTCTCATTTAAATTATTTTTTAAGAGATACGTGTCAACTCCAAGTTGAGCGTCGACAAAATTACGCATCCCCTCATACTGGATTGTAGAATGGGCATCTCAACTCAACCATTTGTCAATTTTTTCTTTAGTGCATTTGGAGGAACAAAATTCATTAATGCTAACTTTCTTTATCAATTTTACTTCTTCTTTTATTGCATTCATTATTTTCTAGGTAGATCCAATTTTTAACTATAACTTCACAAAAAAATGACCAAGATTAAACATCATAGTTTGTTATAAGAGCATAGTTTTGAACAACAACTTCAAAGGGAGATATTAAAAAAATTAAAATAACGAATTAAGACTAAACATCATAGTTTGTACAAGACAAGAGTGTAATTTTGATCAAGCTATGTATGTGTGTATATTGGGATCTTGTTGGTCTCGTCACAAGAAATTCATTGATATCAAATCTTTAATTTTGGTAGTGCTTTAATGTTTTCCTTGAACATCCCTTGAATTTTTTGGATACATTCACTTTATAATCATTGATGATGTAAAGCCTTTCTACATTTCATGATACAAACTATCGTCACTTCAATGATTGGTATTATATAATTTTATGTTAAACACACACATGGTGTATGAGAAACTAAACACACAAATAGGAAATATAGACATTCGTTGTTCATATTATTCACCATAGATGTACATTTATAATACAATGAAGCGACCCTTGGATTCATCTTCCAAGGTCACTTGGACTCCTTTGTGACTCTTCGCCTTCCACACCTACCCATATAGGATTAGGTGTTCAACATTCCCCCCTTAATCCGAAGGGGTATGTGTGAGTCCAAGAAGAGAGTTGTACTACAAATCTGCAAAGTATGCATGGCAGCACTTAGGCTGAATCAGCTCTCTGAAATGTTGGCATAAAGAGGTGGTTTAAGGATGACCACCAACAATGGAACGCAATTCTTATTGTAGTTCCTGGAACTCTTCCAAAACTGGTAAGAAGATGAAGGCTTCTGCTAGAGGAAGTGTCCCTCATATTTGAAGAGGGATACCTTCAACCTAAAATAAGGGAAGTCTACAACCTGTGATGGTTTAAGGATGACCACCAACACTAGAATGCTTGATGCAATTCCTGGAACTCTTCCAAAGCTGGCAAGAAGATGAAGTATTCTGCTAGAGGAAGTGTTCTGAAAGAGGAAGAATATCAACCTCACATACATGGTTAAAGGTTGTCCACCAACCAAAGGCATGCTCATGGGCATCCATGTCTCTGGCTACAACTCTGAATTTGGAATGATGAATTGTGGCTCAGGCTCGCTTGAACTGCTATGTCTCTGGCTACAACTCTGAATCTAGAATGAGAGATTGTCACTCAGGTTCGCTTGATGTGGCATTGAAGCTTGTAGATGACCACCATTTCCCCCCCTGTCAGGTACAAGGTGAGATGATGGCGAAAACTCAACTGCAAGATTGTTCAATATTAGAGAACAAGTTCTGACATGCAACTTAAAAATCTTCTTGGCTATTGATGCCCATTGCCAAGAAGCGATCCATCCAAGATGAATCTTTGTTCTTGCAGGAGGCTTGTTTCTGAAGCATCTGTGTGAAGAATGGGTGTGCTGACCACAACGCTTGCATGGGTGAAGATCAAAACAATGATCTTTCATATGGCCAACTCGATCACAGTGTTGGCATTTTTCAATTTGTTGTTGTTGTTGTCACAAGAGGAGATGGATCTGGAACAAATGAAGGTGAACTGTCATAAAGAAATCAAGCACTCTGAAATTTGATGGGCTTGGAGTAGTCTGGAATATGAAAGGACAACTCATTGTCATATCCAAGACCTATTCTGTGCTTGTTGTGGACAAGCTCTTCCCAAGGTCTGATGATGGGCTTGGAAAGTGCAAATTGAGCTGCTGCATTTGCATGTAAATCTGATCTTGTACAAGGAACTGAATGTGAGTTGACTGCAACTTTATATTCTTGCTGCTGATGAGAGTCCTTCTCAATTTTCTGAACAGAAACAGGTTCAAAATGATGACTCTTTTGCTGAAGTTCATCTTGCTGAAGCTGAAACTCCAACTGCAAAAACTCAATCTTGTCTTGTGCATCTTGCAAGCAAGCTTGAATATTAAAAAGAGCATTCTTGCTCATTTTTACCATGTCATGGACAGTGGAATGAACGAGGTTATGAAACAACTCTAATGCATCATTGATTTTAACCATTTTTCTCAAAAACTCAAATTCAAAAAAAGATATTCACAAGCTTGAATGCTTCACTATCGATGAGAAGATGGTCTTGAGCTTGCTATATTACCTCACAATAAAGACGAAGGAAAATTCCAAAAACTATGAGTCAGTTTTATGATGCCACCAATTTTCAACATTTTCCTTCACATTGTCAATATCTTTCGGAGAGTCACCATTCTGAAATACATGCCACAAATATTGGTCATGTTTTTATAATAGAGAAACATACAACAAAAACTTCACTTTTCACTATATAGAAAATCCATATATCCATTTATTCATATACCATCTCCCCTCTCTCTTTCTTCTTCTTCTTCTTCTTTTTTTTGAAAAAAAAAAATGGGGGAAAAAAACAGAGGTATTATCTGGGGGAGTTGGTTTCTAGGCGAGGTGATTTCTAGGGGGGACGCTTTCTGGGGAAGGTGATTACTGGGGAGGGTGTTTTCTGGGAAAGGTAATTTCTAGGGAAGGCGATCACTGGGGAAGGTATTTTCTGGGGAAGGTAAAACTGTAAAAAAAATTGAAAAAATAAGAGGCAGAGGATAAAAAATGGAATGCAGAGGATCTGGGTGGGAGGGGAGGGAGAGCTGTGTGGGAGGGGGATGGGGAGAGTGAGGACAGAGCAGGAGTATGGAGGGATGGATGAGGGTTGACAGAAGGAGGACGGAGCAGGAGTATGGAGGGACAGATGGCAGGGCGGGGAGGAGTAAAGGACGGATAGGGCTAGTGGAGGG
This sequence comes from Pinus albicaulis, assembly GCA_034641835.2. Lineage (NCBI taxonomy): Eukaryota > Viridiplantae > Streptophyta > Pinopsida > Pinales > Pinaceae > Pinus > Pinus albicaulis. The sequence goes on along the minus strand of CM076572.1, from coordinate 1,368,461,027 downwards.
AGGGTGTGGGAGAGTATGGAAGGGGGCGGGGAGGAGTAAGGGATGAATGGGGAGGGGAGGGGAGCGGGGTGAGCGGGGAGGGTGAGGGAGCGTGAGCGGAGAGGGAGCGCCAAGGGGTGAGGGGAGAGTGTAGGGAAGGGGTGGGGATTATAAGAGGGGAGGGCGAGGTGAGCCGTGAGATGGGTGAGGGCCAAGGGTCGTGGGAAGGCTGAGGGGAGGGAGGTTAGGGGGATGGGTGAGGGATGGCGAGGGGGTGTGGTGAGATGGCAGAGTGGGGAGGGGAGGGCCAAGAGTCAGCGTGTGAGGGGTGAGGGGGTGCAAGTGCGAGTGGGAGTCGAGAAGCCGGCGTGGGTCACCTCCAGCATACCAATATGTTGCTCTTGATACTACAAAGAGCTGTAGTAGTATTAATTTTCAATACACTACTCTTGATACTACAAAGAGCTATAGTAGTATTAATGTTGTACGCATAAAGATAAAGGATTTTGCAGCAGTTGCAGTAGGTTCTGGAAATACGAACAGTGGGTATCTTTTTCTGCCTTTCAAAAAATTGTAACAGTAAAAAATTCCACAATTTAACTGTGCTCAGAATTTGAGCAGAAATTGCACACTGGTGTGCAAAAACAATAGGCAGAATGTGCAAAAAAAATTGCAGAATTTGCAGTAAAAAACTCAGAATTTTTCCAGAATTGCAGAATGGCAGGAGCAGTAAAAACCTGAATGCAGCAGGGATGCAGACTTTAAAATTCACAAACTTTCAAATTCATGAATATGGCATTACACAATGATGCTCTTCGCAAAAATAATTTCTGAAAGCTGCAATAATGATTTCTGAATGCTACAAAAATGCACAAGATTTTTGCAGATTTACACAGGCCACAAAAACAAGTGTCTCACACAAGATTGAGTTGGTTATGAACGTATGAGCTCTGATACCATGTTAAACACACACATGGTGTATGAGAAACTAAACACACAAATAGGAAATATATGCATTCATTGTTCATATTATTCACCATAGATGTACATTTATAATACAATGAGGTGACCCTTGGATTCATCTTCCAAGGTCACTTGGACTCCTATGTGACTCTTCGCCTTCCACACCTACCCATAGAGGATTAGGTGTTCAACATTTTCCACCATCCTTGTCACTTTCTACTTCTCATTCATGAGGTTGGGAAGTGGAATCTTAATGTTGACCATTTTTTGTGTAAAAGCATACTTGAATTCAAAAGTATCATGTGGAGCTATTGTTTTTCTTGGTGGATGCTTGAAAAGAATTTTTTAATTTCTACATGTAAGTGAATGCAAGAATATCTAAACATATTCATCTGGAAAATTCTATCAAAATTTAATGTCTTTGTAAGTCAAATTTTGGCAGTCATTGAAAAATAATAGCATATTTTCTTAGTAGGTTGTTACCTTCATGTCTATACGCTTGGGGCGAAAGTGGGAGATGATATCACAAGTTCCCAGTAAATGTTTCCATGTAAGCTTAGGATTTTTATGTTTTGTAGAAAATAAGTGCTTGAAATACTCAACACAACTAAGAATATTAGATGACAGATTAAGTTGGATACATTCACTCAATAATCATTGATGATGTAAATAATTTCTACATTTCATGATACGAACTATCGTCACTTCAATAGTTGGTATTTTATCATTTTCCACCATCCTTGTGAATTTATCCTTCTCATTCATGAGGCTGGGAAGTGGAATTTTAATCCTGAAAATTTTTTGTGTAAAAGCATAATTGAATTCAAAAGTATCACGTGGAGCTATTTTTTTTGGGTGGATGCTCCAAAAGAATTGTATAATTCTACATGTAAGTGAAATCAACAATCTCTCAACATCTTCATCTTGAAAATTCAGTTGAAATTTAATGTCTTTGTAAGTTAATTTTTGGGAATCATTGAACAATAATAGCATAATTTCTTGGTAGGTTGTTACTGTTATCTCTATACGCTTGGGGAGAAATTGGGTGATGATATAACATGTGCCTAGTAAATGTATCCATGTAAGCTTACAATTTTTATGTTTGGTAGAATAAAAGTTCTTGAAAACCTCAACACAAGTAAGCATCTCAGATGAAAGATTAAGTTGGGAGTGTGTAACCTTACGATATTGAAACTCGAGCCCAAACCTTACTAGAACATGGAGAGGAAATAAAGCATGATGTTGTAGAAGAGGATATTGAAGAGGATGACGAAGAGAACGAGGGAGGAAAAGTAGAGGAAGAAGAGGAGATTAAAGAGGAAAAAGGAGAGGAAAAATGAAATAAGAATATGGAAATCCTTGAGGAACCTTCCAAACCTCAGAAGAGGAGGAGACAAGAACAACAAGTAAGCTTTTCAAAATGGGACACTAAGCAAGAAGTGCCTGCCACATTGGAAATCTTAAGTACACCAGTCAAGGCTGAGGGGAGGCAATCAAAGAAGGTCCTTTATATTTCAAGAAGAGGTGAAGTAGTAGACTCAAGAAATGGGAGCTTTATACTTCCTCAAAAACTCCCCTCACCATTGAGGGGTTAGCTAGTCACCAAGAGGGATAATTGGAGAAGGATAAGAAAAAAATTGAAGAAGTAACCTCGCTCAAGACAAAGGAAAAATACCCCAAGCCTAAAAAGGAAGCCAAACACCAGGGGAGATAAGATGAGAAAATTGAAAGAGGAATCTTCCAAGCTATAGGATGGTAGAGAAGTGCTACAAGAAGGCATAAAAGTGTTATAATAAAGCAGGGAAGTGCTACAAAAAAGTGTTTCACAATCATAGGAAGGAAGATAAAGACCATAAGAGATACATTAACCTAATCCCAGACCAAACATTGGTTCTTTTTTTAAATTCTTTGAGGAAGGACAAATGATCGACCTCCCCCCTCGAATTTGTAGTCTCGGTCCTCGTTGAGCTAGACAAAGATAGAAATAGAAGTTGTCGATGGACGTAAATTGCAAAGTCCAAAAAGGTGGAGGATGTGGGTTTGATAGAGGAGAATATGGGAAATATGAGTGAGGAAATGACTGATTTGTGACATAGAGAAGAAAACATGAGGGAATTACTGCATAGAGAAAACAAGAGATTGAAAGAGAAATTGTAGGAGAAAGAAAGTTAACTTTCCACTATGACAAGCTTAGCTATGGAGTCCATCCAATGTAGACACCCATAAAGAACATTTGCCATATTCATCAAAGAACAGTGGATTTAGTTTCAAATAAAGACTCTAGAACAATATGGTTCACTCCCTTTCTAACACTACAAAAGAATTATTGAGTTTTGTCATAGATCTAGTGTGGAGGACAAATCTAGAATGGTAGAATTATATATGCACAATCTCATATTGACGTGAACTTCTAGGATCTCAATTCTAAAATGGGAGATGTACAAATTATGGAATTGGCATCTTGGTCGACCCATGAGGAAGAAAGGGTTGAAGAGACAAAAAGGGTCATGTATAGGGAAATTAATGAACCCATATGGATAAGAGTAGAATTTAGAGCCCCTCACCTTGTCAGCAGCAACCATAGGATCATTTCTGAAGAACCCAAATTGGCACCACTCTACATAGAAAAACAAGAACTATTCATCTTGCACTTTGAGGGCATATTTAGGCTGCTAGGAACTGAGAGTTTACACGCTTTTCAGAGGATATGGCATTCCTTACCATATAGCTTAAAAAACATAGAGTACCAATCTCCAGAGATATTTAGGAATTCCTTGGAAAATACACCCTTTTATAAGGGAATAATTCAAAGGTTGAAATTCAATTGGATTGGTCTTAAGTTCAACCATCATTTGCAGTTAGGGATACAAGAAAGAAAGAGAAGACAAAATATTACAAGAATAGGCAGGGATAGAGAAAAATGCAAGGTTCCACCCTCAAGAAGGCACTTCATCAATGATACCTTGGGATGTCAGGGATACCACTAGGGTTATGAATTTTTGAGATTCAACAAGATGATGATCCTAGTGAAAAATAAGCACCTTCACTAGGTGGGGACTGCAGGCTATTTTTAGGTGTATGTCGATTTTTAGAATAGTGAGCATATTCTAAAATTGGCAGGAGACTCATTCTAGATGGTTGAGAAAATTATATCTTTAGATGAGTTTCTATTCTTAGATCATGGGTGAAGTCTATTTATAGATCACAAATCTAAAAATAGAATGCATGTTGATTATTATTAGCCCTTAATGATAATCAAACAATAAATAATAACTTATTCTCTTGAAGCACTTTATTTCAGTTAAATGATGTGGCAAACCAGTTAGCTAAAGGAATTATGCATTCCAAGGTTGGTTGGTGACTCATGCATGATGGACTTCGTTGTAACTAATTGTGGTAGAGTTGTAACAGACTTGGAAGAGTAGTTATGTGAGTTTTTATTTAGTTTGACTTAGTTAAGTGAGTTAAACTTAGTTGTGCTAGTTGTAACTAAAGATACACTAGTGATAGATGAGTGAATTAATTATTTAATTAATTCACAAGTAGTGTCTTACTTGCAACTAAAGAAATAAAATAGTTAACTACTTGCATGTTAGATCCAGTGGAAAGATAGATGAAAGGGTGTGTTTGACTATCAGTTGTGACTATAGTGATGCATTCAATGCATCTACAGACACATTGGAGTTGTCAATGAGGATTGTGCAGTCAACGAAAGGAAAGATCGAATTCATTCAATGATCTTCTTCAGCAGGGATTGCGTAGTGGAGGCAGGTTGTCAGGAGGCAGTAAATTAGTGCATGTGTGAACCAGTTTTTGTATGACAGTGTGAGACGATTGTATATTATACTGAGAGCTCTAAGAGCTGAGCTTTGTATAAGATTGTTTCATCATTCCATGATATACATCATAAATGATAGTTGGGGGTTTTCAGCTTTGAGCTTTCCCGGTAAAACATCTGTTTATGTGTCATTGATTTTTCTTCATGTGTTAGCAATTGGTGATTTAATTTCCACGAAGAATTGAGTAGAAGGATTTTTTATTTAACATTGGATTTAATTGTTATCTCAGGGGAGTCCATAAATACATTATTGTATTTATAAATTTTTACATGGTATCAGAGCAGTGTTAACCACTGGATATTGCAATATTGAAGCAGTGCTGAGTTTTGTGTTGGCGGAACAATTTGAATTTGCTGCAAGAATTTATTGGTCCGACAGTTGAGTAAACATTGAAATGGATTTCAATGGGTTGCGGTTAGAGTATGCACTCTAGGGTAGCTCAAAATACATAGCCTAGAAGGATAGAATGGAGGCAGTTCTTGAAGATAATGGCTTGAAGGAGTTCATCGATAGCGATGTTCCTAATCCCACTTCGACGGATGTTGCATTACTTGACGCCTGGAAAAAGAAAGTAGCGAAGACGAGAAGAATTATGTTGGAATGTGTGAAAGACCATATTGTGTCAAGCCTTCACAAGAAAGCCACTCCATTTCCAATGTGGAAGTCTTTCACAGATCATTTCCAAAGCAGCAATGACTTTAGGAAGTTGGCGTTGAAAGATAAACTTAGAAAAATCAAAATGGAGAAGGGCAACAATATTCCAAAGTATCTCACGAAGTTTGTCTAATGTAGGGATGAACTGGGGAGTGTGGGAATCACGGTTGTTGATGATGATTTGGTGAGCTTGGATCTCCTTGGTCTTCCTAAGAGTTGGCACACTTATCAATACTCTGTCAACGGACGGGAAAAATTGTCGTATTGGGAACGACTATGGTTAGATCTGTTAGGGTCCTATAATAATAGGGTTCATAATTTTTGAATTGGCTTTTATTTTCTTGTAAATATGTACATACCTTGCTTTCTGTAAGTTTTTTTCCCATATAATAAAATAAAAAATGAAAAGAGGGTAAAAGTCCTAAAAGAAAAATCAAAGGACTTGAAAAGAAAAGATAAAAAGGAATAAAAAAAGGACCCCAAAAACAAAAAAGAGATAATAATAAGACATGAAGTGATGAAATTCAAAATGCCACTACTATTTACTATTACTGCAAAAATAATGATTATGTGCAGCTTGTTCAAAATTCCATAATCCATGATGAGTTAAATAGTTTAACCTTAACTTTTTCATGCTTTAAATTTCATGTTTATACATAGAGAATAAATATCTATCAAACAGTCTAATATTGGAAAATCAGTAGATAGAGAATAAATGACGAGCTCAACAGTTTAATCTAATCCCTCGGATGAAATAAGGTTAGAATTAGATAGTTTCCTATTTTAAAAGAAAAATGGATTAGGGTTGAAAGCTCAAATGCACCCATGCAAATAATGAAAAAATGGTAGAATAAATGATGGGTAGGTAGAAAGAAGTTACACAAGGCAAGTATAAATATCATCTAGAAAATTACTAATTTCCCTCCCCTCAAAGTATTCCAATATTAAAAACCTTCAGTTATAAAGGCTCAGAGCAGTTCTCTAACTTTTGTTGGGACCAGACCCAAGGCTTGATTACTGATTGGTAGTGAGTATTGGATTCCCTTCATTAAAACCCTTTTCCTCAACATCACCCCTTCTCCTAAGATAAAATCCCTTTTCATAAGTTAAAACACCTTTTTTGCTTAAGGAAAGTAAAAACCCCCTTAACTAATTTCATTTCATACAAAAATACTTAAAATACCCACAAACAAATACATTATCCTAAAGTGTAAGTGTGAAATGGGGCCACCACTTTGAAAATTGCACTCAAACACTTAAATCACACTTTACTTAGCGCATTTGAATGTATTTCCTCCCATTCTATTAATTTTTAATATTAACTTTAATTTAATTTATTAACTCCACTATACCCCCCCCCCATCCCGTAATATATTAATTCCTTTATATTAAATAACCAACATTTTATTTTTTATCCTATGGTGTATTACCCCAAGCGATAATATTTTCTCCCCATATGTTTAAACTTTCATTATATATATTAACCCACTTACACATGTATAGAGCCTATATGCTGTGTAATCCACTTATTTCGCCTATACCATTAGAACATCCAAACTATATGTTAGAACCTTATTTTAATATATAAATTGAAACCCGCCACTCAAAAGATCATGGGCCCCACAACCATCTGTCCCCTAACTCCACCGATAAATCGTGATCGTTCGCAATCCCTCTTCCCGATCCAATGAACCATAGACCATATCACAAATACAATGGTGCGACGATTAATCAATTTTCAATTTTCGATATGGGAGGTATTGCCCTCCTCTCTCTCCTCCACACGTCCATTTCTTATTTGGTCGCATCCATTTCAACATTTCTCCTTACCACCTTCCAATAATGTCATAACCGCTTGGCGGTATTGAACCTATCTGCGCTAAAATACTTCCCATTTGACTTGAACTGCATTGAATGCAAACACTGTTGAACCAAATTTTCTACAAAATTGCAGAATGCACACGTTTAAACCTCTTTCACTGCATTTTCTTCTCATTTGATTGTTTCTGACGGAAGAATAGACGTTGTTGCCCCCTGTTCATGCACAAACAACTAGAATTCGGCCCAATTCACTGCTATAACCATATATACCTTCCAAATTTTCATTTAAAGACTTCAACAAAGTTTCTGAAAGCTCCCAGTCTTCTAGAAACTCTTTTTCAAGTCAAATACCTTAAATAACAGGTATTTTTCAAGAAAAACACCCATTTTATATCTGAAAAGACATATACTTGTGAATTTAAGCCTCTTGAAGCCTGTTGCCTAAAATAAATACCATAATTTCCTTCAAAAATTCATATTTTCTTTAAAAACCCTGATAAATTCATAGTTTCTGAAGATTGTAACCTATTTTCTAAAGCAAATTGAAGAAATTTAGTCATTTGTAGACCTTTAGAAACCCTTTGAATAACTCAAACTCTTTTACAAATGATTAAAATCCTTTCATGCATGAATTAGAGTGTGTTAGGTCTGTTTTATCCAAGAAAAAGAGCAGATTACCCTTGTTAAACCTTTCCCGAGTCTGTAAACGGTTTAAAGATTGATTTTGGAGCAGAATTGAAGTTTTGAAGTTGAAGAAAACATAATTTTACCTATTTTTGTTTAAAAGAGACCTCTGTCATACCAAAAAGACCTTTCATAAATAGTCTAAGCTTACAGAAGTGTATAAAAACCTAAAAAACAGATTTTTTAACATCCAGAAGCCTAAATTGTTAAAAAAAAAATATAGTAATGGCTTCTAAAAGCACCATTGTCATCACTCCCCTACAACCTCCTGTTGTAGGTGTTGAGCATACCCCTTTTGCTAATGTAGATTATAAAATCACTGATCCAGTAATTGAATTCAATCTTCTTCATCTCCACTACTGGAGTCTAGAAAAATATTTGGATTAGGGAGATGAATTGAAAATTTAGGAGTCTAATTTACCAAAATATGTAGTTGCCCATACCCATCAGTGCCCTGAAGTCATTAGACGATGTCAAGCTCACTATTCCCCTGACCTAAGAGCTATTGTTAATGTTGAGAAAGAAGTTTTATTTACTATCAATGCAGAATCCATAAACTAAATGCTTTAGTTGCAACCATATCCAAATGTAGTCCCATTATCTATATAGGCCCTTATAAATCTTTATCTGGATTTATACTTCCCTAAAATATTTCAAATCTTTCAACTATTCATGCCTTCATATGTTGAAATCCCAATGATTAACCCTCCATATTCATCCTCCAAATTCCTAGAAGGATCAAGACATGTCATCTCAATGTTTTCTTTTATCCTTGGTTACTTTACTGATGAGCACATTGATGAGTCTATACTTGGTTTTCTATCCACTTTTTTTCTTGGTCAACCTCCTGCAATCATTTATAACTATGTTGAGTATATAACCAATAATATCCATTATCAGCCTTTAAAACTTCCTACTGAATGAGTATTTAGGTATACCTCCTTCCTCTTTCATATGTTCCTCTACTTCTAGTCAGATAAATTTCCAATAACCCTTCAAAAGTTAGATGTAGAGGGGATTTCATTGTCAGTTATATTCTGGACTTCTTTAATCAGAAAAGAATCAACTGAGTTCACTTATGCAGATTTCACGGACTGTTTTATTCACCCATTGATCAATATGCTTACAAACTATGTACGACCAATGACAAGTGTTGAGATTAAGAAATATTTACAGCTATCAGAGCAAAGTAGAACTGGAGATTGGTAGCTGCATCAAAACCACATAGAGATTAGAGTCTATGGGTCAAACCTCTTTCCCTACAAACTACCAAAGTATGTGCCAATGAGAGTGTTTGCATTAGAATATATAAGAAAAATTCTAAACTCATATTCTATAAAAAATTTACTCCTAAGAAGAAAACTCAGTTCAAATTGAAAAACCAAGTAGGTCCTTTAATATGCAACAATGGGGAAGCAGGTGCAGAGGCAGCAAAATAGTTGCTAGAGTATAATTTTGATGAAAGTTTCTTGTGGAACTATGATCCTTATGGAATAATTAGTAAGATGACGGTGAAATGTAAATTAACCCCTTATATCCATGATAAAAATCCTGAAATTGAAGAGTTTTCAAACCAAGTAGAATGGTTGGAAAATACATTGATGGAATCTGTCAAGCAAGGTGATACTAGTCACACTTTGCAGATTCTTATTCAGGAGGACAAAACCATAAAGAGAAATAGAGAAGAAAGCTCATATACTGCGAAAACAACCACAGGAACCAAACTTAAGTTCAGGTATAATAAGAAACCAAAAATCAATCAAGTAGATAAAGAAAAGGAAACAATTGAAGTTTTAGATGAAGAAAATCCATAGAAATACAATGTTACTACTACAGTGATTGATATAGGTGATTGAGAAACAAAAAAGCATGGAAGCATCTTCATCACAGCAGTCAGAGGATACATACATTGATATCAAAAAAAAGTATAAACATATCAAGGTTAAGAATGAGATCTATTCACAGTATTTGAAGTTGACTCTAGGAAATCAAAATAGGCTGCTCTCAGCCTTTTATTATACAAATAAGAAACTGATAATGTACATACTTCAACCTACAGTAAAAACACCTAAAACAACAGCAAATTATAAGAAGGTTGAATTTGAAGTACCACTAGAAGGCATTCATCCCTTAGATCAGATTGAGTTCCACAAGCAAAGCTCAAAAATACTATATTCTACTATGACCACAAAGGAAATGAGTGCCTAAAAGCTCCAGAACACTGTGATAAACATGAGAGATCATATTAGGATTGAAAAAGATTTTTCATATGCTAAAGACGCAAGAATCAAGTCTTTAGAATAATTGGTGATTGAAGTAGGGTATGACCCTTTTAATGTGAAATTTGTAGAAGAATTGGTAAAGAAGAAAAATGTTGATATTGCAGCACTCAGAAAGCAACTGAAATTACCACCAACAAAATATCCATAGGATAAGGAAATTGTACAGGAAGCAAACCAAAAGGATGAGATGATGAGTCTCATATTACAGATGACAACACAAATCAAGGAAATGGAAATTGAGATGGACAATCTTGTCCAAGAAAAATAAGCTGCAAAGACTCAAAATGTTCCTCCTACAGTCATTCCCATGGTAACAACAACAGTTCCTTCAACTCTAGCAGAAGAGTTAGCACTAAAAATCCCATTGGCCACAGCAGTGCCAGTCACTTCTTCCACTACTTCAGCTACTGAATCTTCTACCATAGCATCTCAAAAAACAGATGAGGCCAGTAGACTCATTAAATCCATGGAAAAGATGTCAATACAAAATACTGAGATAAACAGATTGAAATAACAAGTCAAAAAACTTGAAGATATGAAAAAATTAGCACAGATAAATGCTAAAAGAGAGGAGCAAAAGGCTAAAAGGTTAAGTGAGCAGTTAAAGAAAATAGAAATAGAATTAACCTTAAAGGAGCCCATGGAATTCATCAAAACTCAACTATGGTCCAAAATCATTGAGTCAATCAATGATACTTGGCCATCAATTTAGCTAATTTATGAGCAGAAGGACTTGCTTAAGGTAGCCAAAGAAGAAATTTTTAAGACCAAAGAAGAATTAGGTGCCAAGCTTGAAGAAGCCTTGGAAATCATCAAGTTTCTCAATACTAAAAACAAGCAAGAATTGGATGAGATAGGAATTACTGACAAAATTGAGACAATTCTTGAGGTAAGAAAAGTAATTTCAAAGAAAAACTTGATGAAACAGTTGGAAGAGAAGTGTCAAAATATGGACATAGCTATAACTAGATTCATGGTTAAGTTTGAGACCCTAAGACAAAAAGTTCTTCCAAATATTCTTGTTATTAATGATAAATTGATGAAACAAGAAGACTACAACAAAAATATCAGAGATTATGCCAAAGAACAAGTGAGTAAATCAGATTGGCAAGGAGTTCCAACAAGTAAAATGTTGCACAAGAGCATTGAAGACTTGTTTTATTTACAACATGAGACAAAACACCTCTTTGTAGTCAAGCCCATTTTTGTAAGGTACACTGAGGCTGATGAGAATTTCAGAAAACTTACAAAGATTAAATTACCAGAGGAAGAGTTTTGGCAGAAGCTTACTAACTTACTGTAAAAGTCAATTTGCATTGAAAAAGGATAAAAAAATAGAGGTGTTGTTTTATATATTAAAAACATATTTTTACACAGTGAAGAAGTCAAAACAGCAGGTTAAAGAGTATCAGGGGTTAAAGTGTATCAATTGTTAAAGAGTATCAGATGAAGATAAAATTCTCAAACAGATTGAAGATCTTTTTCCAGCGTGAAGGGCACCTTTACTAGCCAGCTGCACCCAAATCCAAACAACATTACTATTTAATTTGAATAAATAGGACAACTTGCAAGTTGTTAAGTAGTTGTCACTATCTTTTTGTAATGAGATATTTTATTTCCAAAAAACATTCCTAGGACTATTTTAGGATATTTTGTATTACTTTTTGTATAAATACTTCATCATTTGAAGTATTGAGTGTGGAATAAATTGATGAAGATTTCTATAGTCAACTTTTCTGAACCTAAAGGAATTTTGTACCAAGTTCAAGTCAGCAAGATGGATCAAAGAAATAAAGCATCATATTTCAGGATTCATGTGTTGGACCACTTAAGTGAAGTAATTTATTTTGTTATTTGTTAAATCTTCTTATGTTTTCCATTCATACATAAACTTGTTCCAAATTTTAATGTGAAATCAGGAAGTGATATATCAGAATTTGTTAAAAACACTATATTATTTACTAGTTTTCATTTAAATGTTTTATGTTGATTTCCAGAGTAGGGAACCCTTAATTTCTCCCTCTTTTGAATGACCTTTGTCTTCTCATACTTATCTAGATCAAATAATTATTTATTTCTCATTATCTTCATTAAACCACTTCACCAATCAACCTTCAAAGATCTTGAGTGACTCTGCTATCTTGCCCTGAAAATATTTGACTTTAGACCTTGATCTTGATCTGTCTACTTGACACATTAACTCCATTTTCCCAATGGAAAACCAGGTCTATTACTATCCATCTCAGTAAGTGATTTTTTTCCATCAAACCAAACCAAATCTTACAACCAATTTTCCCCATATAACTAGCCTAAGATCATATATAAAAACAAAGTTAAATCTTATAGAGAGAGCCCTCTCTGAGCCTTAGGAAGGCTAGATCCTAAAGATTGAAAGTAGGTTTGTGGTTACCTCTTATATTCTTTAAACTATAAATCAAAATATCACAACTTAAGAATTATTAGAGTGATAACAGGATCTAGTGCAGGAGGAGTTCAGACGAAACACCAGGGATGGCTCTTCATCAAAGCATGATGACGAAGAGGATTATGCTTTGGCTACCAAAGTGAGGAAAGGAAAGGGGAATAAATCCTATTCAAAATCTGAGGCTAAAGGCAAGAAGCTAGATTTTTCCAAGGTGAAGTGTTTTCATTGTCATGAACATGGGCATCTTGCCATTAACTGCCCAATCAAAAAGAAGAACAGGAAGGTTGTTGGAGCTGCAGCTGGTAAGGCCCTTGCCTCATAATTTGAACTTGATTTGCCTTTGATCGCATGCTTGGTTTCAAGCACAATGGGATCGGTTTGGTATCTTGATAGTGGTGCTTCATTCCATATGTCGAGAGATAAGGAGCTTTTCAGCGACTTAGAGGAGAAAGATCTCCAAATACATATAGAGATGGGTGACGATGAATGATACAATGAGACCAGATTTGGTACCACTACATTTGAGAGGGAGTCAGGTAAACCATTTTTGTTGAAAGATGTTATGCATGTTCCAGGTCTAAAGAAGAACTTGGTCTCAGTCACAATATTGGAGGACAGAGGTTATGATGCTTTTTTCAACGATGGAAAATCTTTCCTGTGACATAAAACAATGAGTCAAACCAAGAGGATAGGGATTCGAGTCAAGAATCTCTACAAGCTAGAGGTAGATGGCTGCGCTACAATGGTGGGCAAAGAAGAAGAAGTGGTGAGCCGGGATGAGGGCGAATTATTGCATAGGAGATTGGGCCATCTTCACCATGGCGCCCTGAATATTTGTAGTAGATTTCTACTAGACTTCCCAAGGGTACACTTGCATAGATAGATCAGTGCAAGGGATGTACTATGGGTAAGTTTGTGAAGACCACCTTTCATGAAGAGGAGAATCATGCTTCGATGATCCTAGAGAGAGTTCACACAGACATGTGTGGGCCATTCTTGGTTGCTTCAACAAAAAAACACAAGTATTATGTTACTTTTGTTGATGACTATTATCGTAGATATTGGATCTTCTTCATGTAGAAGAAGGATCAAACATTCTCAAAGTTTTGTGAGTTTAAAGCATTGCTGGAGAAACAGTCGGGGAAGCAAGTGAAGGCTATGTAGAGCGATAATGGTGGTTAATATATATCGAATGAATTCAAAGGCTTCTGCAGAAAATAAGAAATTTGAAGAGAACTCATAGCACCTCATAACCCACCGCAGAATGGGGTCACAAAGAGGAATAACAAAATTATCGTGGGTGCTGCAGGAGCTATGCTTGAGAGGGACCTACACTTGCATGCAGAGGAGGAACTGCTTGTTCCCAAAGATGAGCCTCTAGATGTGGATCAGCCACAGGAGGAGGATCATGGAGTGGAGGATTCAACTCACGCAGAGCCAAACATCAGAACTGGCAGAATGCATACCACAGAAGTTGAGAGGCTGAAGCTTGATGTGGCATAGAATGTAGGAGCCCCTATTCCACAGCACATGTACACAGAGACAGTCTCTTGACTGATTCACTGGATACATGACTCTCATGAGCAAATGTATTGTGATAGAGCCATCTTATTTTCAGGAAGCAGTGCAGGAGCCCACATTGGTAGATGCAATGGTGGAGGAGTATGACTCCATTGTCAGAAACAGTGCTTGGGAAATTGTTCCAAGGCCGGTTGATAAATCAGTGGTAGTTTCAAGATGGATCTGCAAGGTAAAGCAAGTTACTGATGGGAGTTTTAAGAAGTATAAGGCAATATTTGTTTCCCGGGTCTTCTCACAGATCGAGGGGGTTGATTATGAATAAACCTTTGCACCTGTGGCATTGTATTATTCCATAAGGAACATCCTTGCTCTCTCAGCATAGATGGGTTGGCACATTCATCAGATGGATGTGAAGGTTGCGTTCCTTAATGGGATCATTAAGGAAGAAGTGTACATTGAGCAGCCTGAATGATTTGAGATCTTCAACAACGATTCACATGTGTGCATACTTAAAAGAGCATTGTATGGGTTGAAGCAAGCACCCCGTGCTTGGTACACTCGGATCGACAACTATTTCACTGGACTTAGCTTCACCAAGAGTGAGGCGGATGCAAACCTATACTAGATTGTGGTGGAGGGTAAGCTTTTAATCATTGTTCTTTATGTTGATTATTTAATACTAACTGGTGATGAGTCGTTGATACACTAATGCAAGGAGGACCTTGTAAAGGAGTTTGAGATGAAGGATATGGGCCTCTTTCATTATTTCCTTGGATTGGAAATATGGCATCGAGAAGGTGAAATTTTTGTGTCTCAAGGCAAGTATGCAAGGGATATACTCTATAATTTTCACATGGAGGATAGAAAACCCATGGATACTCCTCTTCCAGGAAACTGGAGGAAAGAGGATGCTACAGCAGGAGAGGTAGTGGATTCTACTGTCTATCGACAGTTGTTGGGTTCGCTCATGTATTTAGTTAATACAAGATCATACATATGCTATGCAGTGAACCAGATTAGTCAAGTGATGGTTAAGCCTACCAAGCTCTTTTGGAAGGCGAGCGAGCATGTCTTGAGATATCTCAGGGGCACATCTGAGTATGGCTTATGGTACAGATAGACGGATGAGGTGAAGTTGCACGACTTCACATATGTAGATTGGGCAGGCAGCCCAATGGACAGAAAGAGCACATCAGGAGGGGTTTTTAGTATCGGATCTACAGATGTTTCTTGGTACAACAGGAAACAATGATTTGTGGCACACTGTACAATGGAAGCAGAATACAGGGTAGCAAGTCAAGCTGCATGTGAGGCTATCTAGATGAGGAGGATCCTGGTTGGTTTGTTTGGTTCTCATTTAGATCCTACAATGATTCATTGTGATAATCGGAGTTGCATTAAACTCTCAATTAATCATGTTTTTTATGATAGATCCAAGCATATAGCTATCTAGTATCATCATATCAGATATTGTGTGCAACGGAAGATCATGTTGCTTTAGTACATTCCTATGGAAGATTAGGATGCAGATATTCTGACGAAGACTCTAACCAATATCAAATTAAAATAACATAGAGATAGGATCGGGGTGAAGGATAATCCCTTTCTTGTTGAGAGGGAGTGTTGACATTCAACAAGATGATGATCCTAGTGAAAATTAAGCACCTTAACTAGGTGGGGCCTGCAGGATATTTTTAGGTGTATTTCTATTTTTAGAATGGTGAGCATATTCTAAAATTAGAAGAAGACTAATTCTAGATGGTTGAGAAAATTCTATCTTTATTTGAGTTTCTAGTCTTAGATCATGGGTGAAGTCTATTTATAGATCGCAAATATAAAAATAGAATGCATGTTGATTATTATTAGCCCTTAATGATAATCATACAATATAATAACTTATTCTCTTGAAGCACTTGATTTCAGTTAACTGATTTGGAAAACCAGTTAGCTAAAGGAATTACACATTCCAAGGTTGGTTGTTGACTCATGCATAATGGACTTCATTGTAACTGATTGTGGCAGAGTTGGAAGAGTAGTTATGTGAGTTGTTATTTATTTTAACTCAGTTAAGTGAGTTAAAATCAGTTGTGCTAGTTGTAACTAAAGATACACAGTGATAGATGAGTGAATTAATTATTTAATTAATTCACAAGTAGTTTCTTACTTGCAATTGAAGAAATACAACAATTCACTACTTGCATGTTAGAGCCAATGGAGACCCAGCAGAGAGATAGGTGAAAGGTTATGTTTGACTATCAGTTGTGATTATAGTGATGCATTCAATGCACCTACACACACATTGGAGTTTCGAATGAAGATTGCGCATTCAAGGAAAGGAAATATTGAATTCATTAAGGATCTTCTTCAGCAGGGATTGCACAGTGGAGGCAGGCTGTCAAGAGGCAGTAAATTGGTGCATGTGTGAACCAATTTTTGTATGACAGTGTGAGATGATTGTATATTGTACTGAGATCTCTAAGAGTTGAGCTTTGTATGAGATTGTTTCATGATTCCATGATATAATAAATATATGATAGTTGGGGTTTTTTAGCTTTAATCTTTCCCAGCAAAACATCTTGTTATGCGCGATTGATTTTTCTTCATGTGTTTGCAATTGGCGATTTAATTTCCGCAAATAATTGAGTAGAAGGATTCTGTATTTAACAGTGTATTTAATTGTTAGATGAGGGGGGTCCGGAAATACATTATTGTGTTTATAAATTTCTACATGAATTAAATGGAATTAAGTGGTTGAGTTTCTCAGAGTGTGAGAAACACCTTCAGTAGGGGGTGATGATGGGCCTCACTAATAGGTATATAACAAGGCCCATCTGACCATCCTTTAGCATACAATTACCTCTCTCCTTGCATTTGATAACACATTTTTTGAATGTAATGTGTTTATTAGGGATATTAAGGGATGCTTATCATATCTTGTAGTCTAACATGATTTATGTGCACAAGGAGGGTGCATTTATTGCACAAAAGTACATTGGAGTCAACTAGAAGAGATGTTCATTTACTCACCTACAACTCAATTTACTCCCTGTATTTACTTACCTACAATTCGAGCATCTATTGAACAACTGATGAACTCAAGGATTGTGAGGATCTCAAGGAGCTAGATCCATTTTTATATGAATTTTGGAGGGAAGAAACCCTCCTTCCAAGGAGGCCTCCCCTCATCAATATTTGTATAAATAAGGAATGATAAGGGCTCAATAGGATTTAAAATTTTAGAGAAGAATAGTGACTACTAGAGCAAGGAGCTTGTACCTGTCATTTTCATTTCCATGTCATGTACTTGAGTATATTTTGAGATCAATGAGAAAAAAAAATGTTACCTTTAATCATAGTGTGTTACCTTTAATTCACTCATTAATGTTACCTATAATCATAGTCTCTCTCCTTTCTACATTTTACTATGCATATTTCTTTTATGTACTTAGGTTAACAGTATTCCTTTCATGCAATATTTGTTTATGTGAAAATTTTCCTTTACAAATTTTTCGATCATCTTGGAAAGTGTTGTTGTAGCCTTTGTATTGGCAACACAAAAATACAGGTTTAATTTTTTTATGTAGTAGGAGTATCTTGAATAAAATTCAACTCATGGCTTTCCTTTCTATTTTAATTTTCTGCAATTAACATTGATATCATGCTTATATGTTTTGCAAAATCGTTGTGGTGTGCAAGTCATACTATTAGGTTTTAGGGAATAACACTATCATTTTCACTTGTCATCCTACCATCAACACCCTCCTTCATTCCTTAAAAATTTCATCAAGCACACTATTCACCGAGAACTAATTTCATATTTGTTAGAGGTCACTATTTTCATTTCTCCTTGTGCAAGGTGGGATTGTGAGGGGCAATAAGCTTGGAAAATACCTCATAAACCCTGCTTCTACCTTCCACTACCCTTCCTCACCTTTAGATCACCCTCCAAGTCTTCAAAATGGTCTCAAATTCAATCATGTATCAAAATAGGGAAATCTTGTAGCATCATATAGCAATCCTATAACATCTTCTAGCATTGTGTAAAAGCCTTCAAAAATTTACTATAATGTCTCTTGCAACCTTCTTTTTGTCTCTTAACCCTTCATAATGTCTCCTAGGCCTTGGAAGTAAGCTTAAGGGAGATCAGAAACCACCTAAGACCTTCGTTTTCACCTCTGCAATTTATTCTTGCAATTAGGGTTAGTGATTAACTCAATGAATTTAACAACATAGAGATGATTTTCTTTGTTACTTCTTAAAGTAGTTCTTAGATTTTGTCATTGGCGTAGAATTTCCTTTGAATGCAATAATTTAAGATTGATTCCATGCTCTTTACCTTCTACAACTATACTAGGTTTGATTTCTGCAATGTGTTAGGGTTTCTATTTTAACTTCTTTCTTGCAATTAGATTAGGTAATTTGGTAAGTTTCTCTTGAGTCAATCAACCACGCATCTTTCCACGAAGCAAGTGAATAATTAAGAAAGTCTTCAATTACTCCAATATTGTAATGTATAAAAATATAATGAACTGATTCAGTGCTTTATGTTTCCTAAGTTTTTGTGATTTTCTTTTCTCTTCATTCCTTTCTTGTTTGATTTTGTAAAAAAAAAACTTACATCTAAAAAACACTTGATGCCCTTTTATTAAAAATACCAATCCAATATAAAAAAGTGATTTAATATAATATTTACATATGTCAATACTTCAATCAATATACCCAATTCATATAATATACCATGAACCTCGCACATATTACACATAATATACCATCATCACATATAAGAAGAAATTCCCATGACAACGCATATATGATACCATTTACCAATTGATGAATACATATAAAAAAGGAACGCAGTAAAATAATATTGCAATGATAATTAATGATCACAGTACTTGTCGACTTCAAAAGCACCAACACACATATCAAGAACTTCAAAGACTCCAACACCAATGAAATTTCAATGTCCAATACACAAAGCACCAGAGATGAATTGACCAACACATACCACAACCATATGCTTCATACACAACTACACCATATGCTTCTACACCGACTCGTTTCTGCAATCAACAAAGAAAAGGGACATTTTGACTTGTAAATGGTGCACATATAGTGTCACTGTTACGACTAGGGATAAACCCACTGTTACCGTACGTGGCTTCAACGTAGTGCTCAAGATTGTTCAACACATTCAACAGAGAAATAACACGGATGTTGAAGAAAGTTCACCGCACTAAGCTAACATACACAACAATAAAGAATTATAACACAGGGATGTTGAAGAAAGTTCACCGCACTAATAATCTGAAGATATAAGCTAACAATAAAGAATTTTAGCTCCAAAATTGTAGAGGATAGAGCAGGGAAGAAAGATAGATTTTGTTCAAGGGGAAGAGTTATGAAAAAAATTAAAATTAAAATTAAATGGGAGTTGTAGCTCTAATCATCATGTTAGGTCAGGAATTGGTAATTTAGTGAATGAATGAATTCCTTTAAGAAATATCAATAATATATATAAGAAGAGGGAGAATATTGGAATGTGATAATAAGGTGTTTTTTTACTAAAAGATTTTAATTGATTTTGTAGTTCACTAGTTGTCAATAAATACTGCACAGATATATTAGGAAGGAAATGAAACTTACATGACTTACAAAATGCTTTATCTCATATATTTTAAATTTTCATTTTTATTCTTAAATAAATTTCAAATATGAATATTCTTATTTTGCCAATAATATGGACTAATTAACACTTTTTCATAAAAAGAGAGAATAAATCTTTTATATATGTAAGTCTTTTTTATATTATTTATAAAAATGGTGAAAGCATAATTACATTATTTTATTAAATACATTTTTTCCAAAAAAAATTATTCATAAATTTAACATAATTATATTGAAGTTTTTGTTACATTATTTATAAAAATGAGAGAAACACAGTTATTTTTTTGTAATCACTTTATAAATCTTTTTATTTATGTGTATCATCTCATATTTTATAAACTTAATAATATTTTTGAACAATAAATATTTCATCTCATATATTTTTTATTTTCATTTTTAATCTTCAATAAATTTCAAATATGAGAAATCCAACTATTATCAGGATTTCTATTATTTTTCAATCATATTAATTGATTAAACCAAACCAACACTAATGGATAGAAATATAAAAGAATTTAGAGATAAAAACTAATTATATAACCACACAGAAATATTGAAAAGAATATACATTTTATTGCAATTCAATTAAAAGTATCTCCACTTACATGAGATAGTTAAATAATAGTTAAATATCTACATACATTATGATTGCATGACCAATTCACTAGGACAAGGTATCAATTTTCTAGCTAAATACAATTTTTAACTACAATTTCACCAAAAATCTGTATTTCACCAAATAATTATTAATACTAGCAATATTGTGGGAAATAATAATAATACTGTTAAAAGCACTAATAATAATACTACCAATAACATTGATCTTAACATCATTAATAATAATAATATTAAGGTTGTTTTAATAATAATGCTATTAACTCATTGGATGGTATTAATAATTATTCTTCTAATAATATTAACAACCCTATTTTAAAAATATCATTAACATTTTCTAGCTTCAATTTTGACCCTTCTTTGTTCAGTCTCCTTAATAAATGGCTTAATTTCGCCCTAGCCCCCAAGAAGATTCCTACTGATGACATTATTTGCTGCCTTGAATATGGCATTAAGGATCTTCCTGATAATGTTAAGGAGAGTATTACACAGGATTGCTCCATTATTCTAAGGAAGGCTAAGCCTCCCAAAAGAAACTTGAGAAAGCTTGAGGTTCCTACCTTAAAATCCTGAGGGACAATCCCAACATTGTCATCCTCAAGGTTGAAAAAGGTGGTGTCCTTGTCATTATGGATAAATATGACTATATTAGCAAAATGTCAAACCATCTTTCAAATAGTGGGAGTTATGTTAAGCTCAAAAAGAATCCCCTTAAAGTAGTTTCTAAGGAGATTTCCCAAGCCATTAAGTTGGATCCCTCTCTTAATCCTCTCTCTAGAAAGCTTATTGAGAGCAATCCCCTCACTCCTAGAATTTATGGCTTCCCGAAAATTCATAAATCTGGGGCCCATTTGAGACATATTGTTAACACAATAGGTGGTCCCTCTTCTCTGGCTAAATTCTTAGCCCAAAAGCTTAAACCCCTTGTTGTTCTTATTGACTCCTATGTTAAGGAATCAACCTCATTCATCAAGGAATGGAAGGAAATCAATTTGGAACTTGGGGAATTATTATTCATCCTCAACGTTGTTTCATTATTTACCAAAATTGCTATCAAGGAATCCATTGATGTCATTAAATCTTGGATGAGGACACTTCTAGGTTGGTGGGAATCTTCCTCACCTCGACCTTTTTCAGTTTTGAAGGTGATTTTTATGAGTAGACTTGTGGTGTGGCTATGGGATCCCCTCTCTCGCGTGTGGTCGCCAATATTTTTATGGAAGATTTTGAGTCCAAGGCCTTAGCCTCTACTCAATTTCGCCCTAAGAATTATAAGAGATTCATGGATGAAACTTGTGTCATTTGGCCCCATGGTAGAGAGAAGTTAGGTCTGTATCTGGGGATCCTAAATTCCTTGGCAGATTCCATCAAGTTCACCATGGTGGTTGAGTTTAATGGTTCGCTTCCTTTTTTAGATATCCTTCTCTCTAGAAGGGCTGATGGTTCCATTTCCCACCAACTTTTTCGTAAGAAAACACACAAAAAACAATATCTTCATGTTGGTTCTCATCATGTTCCTACTCATAAATTTGGTGTTCTTTTCACTCTTCCTACCCGGGCTCTTAGAATCTCCGATGAAAACCACTTGGAGTTGGATAAATTCCATCTTCTTGAGGTCTTTGAAAATAATGGATATAGTAGCTCTGAGGGCCATAGGGCCTTTCAAAAGGCCTATACAAGTTTAAATGGAAAATCTTCCCATCTGGATCCTGTTTCCAAGGTTCATCTCCCATTTATCCAAGGGACCACCGATAAGATTTCCCATGTCCTCAAAAGGAATAATGTCTCTTCTTCATTCAAACCCCTTTGTACTATTTAAAATTCTCTCAGATCGGTCAATGACCCTATCAACCCTAAAGACATGAAGGGTGTTTACATGATTCCTTGTTCATTTGGCACGCCCTATATTGGTGAAACTGACAGATCCATTAGAGAGAGACTCCAGGAGCATGCTACTGGAACTAGGCACAATCAATCTCGCACATCTGCTCTGGCAGAACATGTGGAAAAATCTTGTCACCATGTTTGCATTGAAGACTCCAAAGTCATTGCTAAGGTTGACCACTTCCATCATAGGAATCTTAGGGAAACCATTGAGATTGAGCGTCATGCTAAAAATATCAATAGGGATGATGGTTGGAAGTTGAGTAAGAGCTAGACCCAGCTCTCTCTTGATGAAAAAATAATAATTTATTTAATTAAAAAAAAAAAAATTCTCCTTTTTTCCTCTTCTATTCTAGTCATTTTTTATTCCACTTGATATTTTCTTATATTTTTTTATTTATTTTATTTTTATTTTTATATTTATTTTATTATTTTTAATCCCTATGTATCTTATTTAAATATCTAAATCTCTATCATAACCATTTTATATTATAGATTGCATAAAAAAATTAATATATTATAATTTATTTTAATATCTATTAATTAATAAATTACAAATTTTTGATTAAAATTATTTAATATTCTTCCTATTAACTAATTAACTAATCGATTAATGACTGGTTTTTTAAACGGTTATATTTTTAACAACTATTTTTTTACAGCTAATATTGAGAAATGATGCATCCTCACAATTTAGTCATTAAGATCGAATGGATTCTTCACCTTGTGTTGAGAATGAACCACATTAGTTGGTTCGAAACATTGACCAAATCTTAATAATGTTATTAATCCAAAAAGCCATTATCTAGATACATATTTGTCGATCATCTTGGAAGTGTCGTTGTAGGCTTTGTATCAGCAACACAAAAATATAGGTTTCATTTTTTTATGCAGTAGGAGTATCTTGAATAAAATTCAACTCATCCTTTCCTTTCTATCTTAATTTCCTGCAATTAACATTATTAACATTGTTAGAAAATATTGGTGAAAATGACCTCAAGTTAGATTTGCCTTCATACATGTAAATTTAGACTTTTGTTAATGTTGATAACTTAAGGTTGTATGATCCTCTGCTGATTGAATATCAAGGAGAACGAGTTCATATTCCTTCCATTGAGGATTTTTCTCCAGAATACCTTGATGAGCTTCAGCAAGACACCATTCTTGAAAGAAGAACTAGAACATAAAATGAGGGAGTGTAGACTACCTTCCTGTGGGGCTCAATAAAAAAAATACAAGAAAGGCCAAATGGATCGAGATTGGAAAGGTGATGGAATTGTACCCTCATATGTTCAACAACTCAAAGTGATATTTTGGGGTCCAAAAGCTAACAGTGAGGAGGAGTGATCAGGTGCTCCAAATTATGCTAAAAAATGAAAGTTCTGGGAATGGTGTGGAACATGAATGACCATGTAGATCTCATCGTTCTGAATCTGGCACAACTATTTTTGCGAAAAATCGACATTGTATGCTCTCGGAAATGCGTTATGTCCACTTTGTCAATCAAGCAAGTTTTTGGAAAAAAATGTGCAAGGACAGTCCAATCACCAATCTGTACTGCTGACTAGGCATGCCTATATGGCAGGTTTACTAGTCAATGGATTTCCTCTGGCGAGTGAGATTCTTCCAAGTGGAACTACGTCATTTGTTTGAATTGGCATGTTTTGATTGGGTTTCACGGTGGCCAATCATAGGTTTCCATGTGGCCTAGCCAAGATCCGCCATGTGGGAGCCTAAGGGCCACTAAAATTTTGGGTCAAGGTTTGAGAAGTAGCAGTGGCGATCGGACCTGCGACCTCCAAGCACTAGAACAGTCTTTATCATCGCACCATGAGTTAGTTACTTAACCCATAGTGTTGCAACATTTATAAAAATTTTAATAGTTTGGTGTTTGGGGGTGCGGGTTGGGGTCTTGCCCCAGCCCTGGTCACCACACCTGGGAGCAGGACCATGGACAGGAGGCTAGCCCCCCCCCCCTCCCTCCCCCCCACGGCACTGCGAGTTGTAAGCTGCCCTACCTAATCTCCCATATTATCCACTAATGTGACCAATACAATGATAACCGCTTGTATTTATTTAACTGCCCAACACTTTTTTAATTAAAAAAATATGAATTACGCCAAAATTGTATAGTTGGAAATTCGAACTTTAGGCCTTATTGGGAAAATTAATGCCCCAACAATTTCGCCCATAAATTGGGCAATTTGGTGCTTGGTTAGCAGATTTTGGGGAAAAATTGTAGGATGGTTCCCGATTTGGTAGAGTTTGTGGTGCAGTTAGTGCCAAAACTTGGGGAAGCCATAACTACTTCAATTTTTTACCAAATTCAAGGCAAAAAGTGGCTACACATGCATTTTTAGGCATTATGGAGCCATTGGAGTAGGTTTTAGAGTTGTTTGAGTATTGCAAATGTATGTAACCACACTTTTGTGCATAATAGAAGAGGGTCATGCCATTGGAAGCTCGACCAACGAAATGTAGCCCAGGTAGGGTGAACTCCTTCATCATGTGTTGTGTTACTGTTTATTGTGATATTCATGCCTGTTGGATGCTACTGTTCAATGTTTTTTTTTATGTTAATTTTCTCAAGAAATTCACATAAAAACTCATGCTTAACTTGCAATTTACCTCACAATGTTGAAGCACTTTGTTCATATTTATGAATTGGAATTTATCACAACAAACACTAACTTTCTGATTCATACAAGTTATCTAAATTTCCTTTCCTTTCTTGTATATGCTTGTTGTGTTTGTTGAGAACTCGTGAATTACAAAAATAATGAAAAACTCTTTTTAGTAAGAAAATATCTAATAATTTAATTTTATAGAAGAGATAATCATAACAACCTATTATAATTAGGATGATAATGACATCTAAGTAGTTACAACTCATACATTGTAAAATATTCTCTAGACGAACAACATTGTTTAGAAGAATGCATTGGAACAATACATTTACATGATTAATTCTAACGTTGAACAACATACACATCAACCATGTCAATAAGATTTGATTTAATCAATTCAATTATTGAGTAGTTATTTAATTTGCATTGATTTATTACAACATTAATTATGTTTCACTAATGGTGAATCTATGCATTTGTGTTGATGGTCAGAGTTCATTGCTAATGTGAATCATGTGTGTCATGTTAGTTAAGGTGCATGACTTATATGTGACACCTAATATGGTGTGCCGCAACCTTTGTGAATTACTTTAGTGCATTGATGCTTAACTATGTCACTCATGGTAGGTATATTGTGGTATGTTGGGTATACGTCTCACTTTAAAAAGTATCACTTATGTACGTTGCTTATCGGGAAACACTTAATTATGTCACTTATGGTTTCTTGGGTATAAATTAGCCACAATGGTATAAATAACAATTCCATCCCTAAAATGTTTCATTAGCTAATAAATTTCATAAATATAATGAACAGATATAGCATCCCAAGGAATGTGCATAAAGAAATAAATGTTGTTCATCTCTGAAGAAAAAATGAGGTTATCCACACATCACCTTAGCATCAATTAGTCTTTCTACACTTATTCGTAGCCACCGTAGCTTATTATAACCTTTCATAAGTGATATTCTCGAAACCATTAATAGGACATCCCACCAAAATAATAAACCTTAGTCACTCACTGCGATTTCGAAGTCCACAAAATTAGGGTTTTGAAATTCCACATTACTAGGATTTTCAAAATAAAAAAAGATAAGGTTTTAAATTTCACAAAACTATGGTTTTCAAATTTCACAATAAGTTTTCCAACTTTATGGAAATCATCACACTTATTTTAGCTTTCATCCCAAAAACTATCCCCATGCAAAGCTAATTAATTCAAATTACAACTACAAAAATGTTGATTAAAAGTCATATTACAATATTTTGTTTTTATTGTTTAGTTTCTCTTTCATATCTTTTAAAATCAAGCCATAGATGTTAAAATTCAAATAAATAATAGAAAAAAATTGTTAAAAAACAGATAATAAAGAGTCTTGAAGAGGAATCATGCATCTTAGTTTTTCATACCCATAAAAACAATTTACAACATTTCTTTAAGAAGCATTTGGAAGTGACCTAAAACTTTCCATAAAATTCAAAGTGAGACCTAGATGGGAAAATCGTCAATTGCATTGAAATATTGGGACGAGGTTATACCTAGTGGAAAATAACATAGTTTTGATTAGGCTACGTATGTGTATATATTGGGATCTTGTTGGTTTCTTTGCAAGAATTCTCTGGATATCAAATCCTTAATCCCTTTTTCAGTGCTTTAATCTTGGGATTGAACGTCGCTTGAAGTTGTTGGATACATTCACTCAATAATCGTTGATGATGTAAAGCTCTATGGCCGCTTCAATGGATGGTATTCTATCTTTTTCCACCGTCCCTGTGACTCTCTTCTTCACATTCACCAAGCTGGGAAGTGGAATCTTAATCCTCACCATTTTGTGTGTAAAATCAGAATTGAATTCAAAAGTATCATGTGGAGCTATTGTTTTCTGTAATTTCTACACGTAAGTGAATGCAACAATCTCTCAACATCTTCATCTGTGAAATTCAGCCGAAATTTAATGTCTTCGTAAGTCAATTTTTGGGTCATTGAACAACAATAGCGTAGCTGCTTGGTACGCTTGGAGTTTCTGTCATTTCTATACGCTTGTGGTCAAAGTGCGAGATGAGATCACAGGTACCCAGTGAATGTATCCATGTAAGCTTACAATTTTGAAAACCTCAACACAAGTAAGCATCTCAGATGGCAGATTAAGTTGGGAGCGTTGGTAGGTTGGTCACATTACGGTATTCAACACTGCAGGGGAGAAATCTATTGTAAGACACTTCTGTTGTTTCGAAATATCGTGAAAGGGAAAAATCATTAACGATGCCCTCCATCCTGGATGTAAGCTGTGAACCACACTGAACCTTGAGCTTTGACAACAAACTCAACTCATGATTTTCATTTACTTTTTTTATTACTGAACAGCAATCTGCAAGAAAGTTTTTCCCTGCTGAATTCAGAAAATACATCTTTACCACCCACATAATTGACAAGCTTCACCACTCTTTCCAACTCAGTATCAATACGATCATCGTCGCGGTCGATTTTCAGAAGAATATTACAAAATGTATCCAGCAACTCTGCAATGCTAATTCCTGCAACTTCTTCATTGTAGAATACGACGAATGCCTGTACTAAAGCGTTGCCAAAAAGGTTGTTTTCTTCAAATGCATTCTTCACAAAATCCATATATGTGTCATGCAATTCCATAACCTGGTGCACAAATGATTCAGAATGTTCTTGCACTATGCCCTGATCTGTATCTTTAGCTGAATTTATAGCATCTTCTAATCATTTAATTACTGCCCTTCCTTGGCTAGTTATATGTTGTGAAAAAATATTGCCTATTGGTTCCAACCCTTTAGGCATTGCACAAAACAGCCTGTACATCCTTGAAAGGCATTGCAGCCTTTAGCAAGGCATTGCAGCGTGAGTCCTCCATTTCCAAAAGTTGGGTTTCATTAAAAGGGGAAAGGAGTTCATTCCAGCCTTTAGCAAGGCATTTTAGCCTGAGTCCTTCATTTCCAAAAGTTGAGTTTCATAAAAAGGGGAAAGGAGTTTATTTCGGATTTGTAAAATTATTATAGCACAAATATGGATCTAGTTGAAGAATAATTGCACAAACTTGTCAAGTTGAAAAAGAAAAAAAAAACAATTAGAATTGAGAATGAAATCGATCCATCAATATTAGGGTGAGAATCAATATATAAAGCAATTAAGTTAACCTTAGTTGTACATCCAATAATTATAGATAGTTAAAGCTAACTGAAGCTAAGTGTGCTTTATGTTTTGTTAGTGTGCACAGGGAGCACATGCAAGTAGTAGAGTTAACTAACTAAGCCAAGTGCACATCGCATGTAAACATTTGAGTTAACTAGATAAAAACAAGTGCACATCGCATGCAATATCTAGAGTTGTACTAAAGCTAACTAAGGCTAACTATTTTCATGTACATCACTCGAGTTAACTAGCTAAAGAAAAGTGCATATTGCATGCAATCTGTAGAGTTGAACTAAAGCTAATCTAGGTGCATGTACACCAACACCCCTACTTAAAGCATAACTTAGGTGAGTGTGATGCAAAATGAATGAGTCCCAGCAACATGGCCACTTTAGGTACCCATATAAAATGCATGAAAAGAGGAAAGAGGGAAAACCCAGTGGGAAGAAAACCCCCCCTCAAAATATAATTGAAAAGTAGATAAAAGAAAACTGCTAGACATTCGTGTCCTTCACCCAAAGACGATCTTGCAGGAATCGAAACTTCTGTTGAGTGAAAGTCTAGGTGAAGATATCAGCAGTCTGCTCAGAACTCAGACAATACTAAAGATCGATGATCCCATCATGGATCTAGAGGAATAAGCTTCATTTTTGGAATTAGAGGTATCAACTCCCATGTTTGGATCAAGGACCGAATTTCTTTATACATGGTTGCATGCCAATATGGATTCCCTGCAGCGTCATCATGCATTTGATGATTAGATTCATGTACCCTATATGCATGCATGGGAATGTTTGTCTCTAAGGATGCATTCATGTGCAAGTGTGGCTTTAGAGGTGCCTTTTTGGATGCATGCATGAACATACATGGTGTTAAAAAATCCTCCTTAGATGCATGCATGGGCATGCATGGCTCTGCGACTGAGAGTGCATGTGGGGCATCATTAAATTGAGACCTCGTCAGATCTGCATCATCAACATCAGCAATAGTAGAGGAATCAAAGTCCTCTTCTATGTTTTTGAAAGAAGTGTCTTCATCACTAGTAGAGGAAGATATTTCCTCATGTGTGATGTCTTCGTCATTGGAAAAGATAAAATTCTCATATTGGGGGACCTTTCTGGGATGGTCCAAGTTGATTTTTGATTGAGACATAGCTTCATCAATATTTATCTTTCCAATCCTCTCAATCACATCAATCAAAGTTTCTTCCTAATCTAAAGGAGTGGTCAAACACTCATGTGGGGGAGACAATGCTTTAGACGAATACTCCATAGATTGGTCCAACATAGGGACCCCCCATCAAAGATGTGGAATATCATTATCAAATTCATGATAAATGTTTGTATGATTGAATCTATGCAATTGATCAAGTTGTAACTCAATAGTGTTGTCAATCTCAGAAGATTCAAGAAAAATCACATTTCTAGACAAGAAGATGCATTTCTAACTCCTCGCATCAACGTTGCTTCTTTGTTCCCTAGGAATCATTACATAATGGGTGGAACCAAACATCCTAAGATGCCTTAATGAATGAATTTGGCCATATCATATTTCATAAGGAGTCTTACTTCTAAGAGCATGAGATTGAAATCTATTTCTGACATATACTACACATAGAACCGCGTCAGTTCAAAACATCAACCTTACATTTTTTAAAAACATCATGGAGTGAACCATATTCAAAATAGTCTTGTCCATTCTTTTAGCTATACCATTTTGTTGAGGATTGTATGGAACCATAATTTGATGTTGAAACCCATGTTGGAAAAATTAGTTTTCAAATTCATTGAAGGTATATTCTTTACCATTATGAATATGAAGGGAGTCATTATGTGATTGTGCATCATTTTCAATCAATGCATGAAAATTTCTAGTAGTTTCAAAGGCTTATAATTTACTTTTTCAATAAGTATACCCAACACATCTTAGTGAAATCATCAATGGGGAGACACAATTTAGAATGTATCAGTGCAAGTTTTCTACACTCTAGAAGTAGAATCATGAAATGTATATTTGTTTCCCATGATACAAGCATCACGTTGCTTTAGTTTTCTTAGAATAGTTGGAAAACTAGAAACACCATTCCTTTTCAACAAAAAAATACTTTCATAATTAAGATGTCCAATTCTTGCATGTTATAGAAGTCTCGATGGAAATTCACCTTCATCGTAATGAGAAGGGCATGCAAATTTATGTCCATGATAAAATTTTCCTTGCGACTTCAATAATATTTCCTCCTCTTCTCCAGTATTGGAAACTATGTTGTCATATTCTTTCCTTATCTCTACATTTCCATAAAACATATGAATGGATTGTCCATGTTGGCAAATGTGAACAAGTGATAGAAAGTGTCTTTGCAATTTGGTAAGGTATAGTAAATCATGTAGAAGAAAGTCAAGGAGTTCAAGTTGTCTAAGCCTGATGGTGCTAAGTAGTAACCTAATACTTCTTTGAAACCCATTCCAATGTGTTTCTAAACTTTACTATACCATTATATATAATACCCCATCCATCTGCGGAATCTATTATATTATTCTATGACATGCACATCTTTTTCACCGCCCCTCTCATTGCCAAGATACATGTCTTGCCTTTCTTTATTTATATACATACCGCTTTTAGATTTACCAACCCAAAATAACTTGATCGTCGCCCACAAATGCAAACAATTAACATTTTTGCAAAAGTGTTAAAATTGTATTCAAATGGATAAATTTGATTTTCCACATCATCATGATTACTTGGATTTCTGTTAGTTTGAGTGACATGGTTTTGTCTCCTAGTTAAATCAGTGAATTTGATTTTATGGGCTAGAAGTAGAGTTGTGCATGAATTGATTGCTAAGATCTAGCAATTTAGTGGAGTTATAGTTAGTTAAAATTAGTTCTCTGATCTCTAGTCATGAATATAGTTAGTAGGAGTTCAATTGAGTAGTTTTTACTATTGTTAACCCACTAATCTCTGAGTTAACTAGTAAATTTACTAAAAATAGACCTAGCCTTGAATGGAATTCGATTTTCCTAGTTTAGTGGACGAAAAAGGCAACGATGTATTTATTATTGTATACTAGAGAGTGTAGACAATTTGTATGCAGTAGGTGAGGCTTCCCTCTTGGGAATTGCACAAGAAAATAATGGCTTCTCCTATTATTTAGAAGCCAATCTCCTCAGGAATTGAGCAAGGAAATAGGAGGAACAAGAGGCCGAGAATTGGCTAAGTATTTTGCAGAGTTGTAAAAGAGGAAGAGATCAATATTGCAATGTAGGTTGTGCTTCAGGATTGAAGCTACCATTGTAATAGATCATTTTTTCTCATCTGATATAATACAAATAGAGGAGGGGTTTTACCAGTTGGTTGCCCCAGTAAAATAATTTTATTTTTTGTTGGGTATCGAATTTGTATACTTTCCTCTCCCATTTTACCCTATCTTTCTATATCTTTGTGCCATTATTAATCTTAAAAGCATGACGTAAAACCCTTCTTCCTATCTTTTATGGGATATTTGATTAATGATGTATTTTTCATGGAGGTTTTACCATTCTACATATTAACTTCGATATTTCTTCAGACCTGGCTACAACAGGAGCGTTGCGACCGCAAGTCAAGGCAAAACTCATCATCTCGAGCGTCTTCCTTATTTGCTACTACAGCGTGACAGCCATGGGTATATCAGCACTATCTTAGGTTGTCTTACGGTTTTCTGCTGGGCAACCCAGTTGCCGTTGTAACAAGATGTATTTTTATGAAGAAATCTTTCAGTAATAATCACATTACAATGAACAATGTCGACGTGTTTCGAACCAACCAGTGTGGTTCATCATCAGGACTAGGTGAGAGATCAGATCCGGTCGTTGAGTTTAAATAGATGTAGAAATGGCAAAATAGGCTGCTAGAATAACAACTAATTTGACTTTGAAATTTAATAACGGTTAGCTCTATTAATTTAATTATTTAATAAAATCCTAACAGCTAGTTTGACTTTGAAATTAATAACGGCTAGTTCTATTTAATAGTTTAATTTATATATAAAAATATTTTTACTTTATTAATATAGCTAATTAATTATTAATATTATTAATATTATTTTATTATAATTATTTATTTATCTATCTAAAATAATAATAATAATAATAATTTAAAATATATATATATATATATAATAAAATAAAAATAAAAAACAAAAAAGACAATTAAGAATATAAGGCAGGGATCCAACACCTGCTTATATTCCAACTGTCATCTCTATTGAGATTTATGGGTCTTTTTTAAATTTCAAGGGCCTCACTTAACTTACGATGATGAAAATGGTCTATCCTAGCTAAGACCTTAGCCTCTTCGATGCAGATATGATGGTTAGTCTTTTCCACATGCTTAGCTAGGGCAGAGGTGTTGGACCTCCCATGCCTAATGTCAGCCACATGTTCACAAATCCTTTGGCTAATAGACCTACCCATTTCACCAATGTAAAGTGTCCCACAGGAACAAGGAATAATGTAGACACCTTTTCCATCCCTAGGGTTCACCAGATCTATAACCGATTTAAGAGAGCTACGAATCGTGTTAAGGGGCTTGAAGGAAGAAGAAACCCTATGCTTCTTAAGGATCCTAGCAATATTATCAGTGGTACCCTGAATGAAATGAAGCCTTACATTGCAAGACCACTGATTAGATCCATTTATATTTTTAACTAAGGGACCTCTTTTCTGCTTTAATAAAAGCCTTAAGTCCTTGCAACTTACTATAACCATTTTTACAAAAGACACTAAGGAGATGGGTCTTTTCTCCCTCAAGGTGAGACTCATCAGAGACTCTCAGCGCCCTAGTGGCTAAGGTGTAGAGGACACCTAATTTTTGAGCAGGGAAATTATGCGAACTAGCGTGAATATATTGCTCAGTATGGGTTTTCTTATGAAATACCTAATGGGAGAAAGAACCATCATCCTTTCTAGAGATAAAAACGTCAAGGAAAGGAAGGCTACCATCCACCTCATAATCCATGGTGAATTTTATGGAGCAAGATTGACTATTAAGATGAGCGAAGAAACGATCTAGCTCTTCCTTACCATGAGGCCAAATGACACAAGTATCATCTACAAACCTTTTCCAAAGCTTTGGTTGGTGCAGAGTAGAGGAAAGAGCCATGGATTCAAAGTCCTCCATAAATAGATTAGCAGCAATAGGGGAAAGGGGAGAACCCATGGAAAAAGCACAAGTTTGCTCATAAAACTCACCTTCAAAACTAAAGAAAGTAGAAGTTAAGCAAATCCCAACTAAATCGGCCGTGTTTGGATCAGTGATGCGATTAATGACTTCAATGGCCTCATTAATGGGGATATTGGTGAAAAGAGAGACAACATCAAAACTAACAAGCCTATCTTCAGGACCCATTCTAACGCCCTGTAACTCATTAAAGCCTATCTTCAGGAAGGCTGCCATCTTAAATTGGGGGTTTCAGGACAATTGTATAAAGAGGCCTACGAGCTGTGAATCGGAGGAAGCCCTTGGACATACAGACTTTGTAATAAATATTTTTATCATTAATTGAATGTACAGCAGCTTGTTGTTTCTCCTGTAATTCTTGAGTTTCTGCAGCCTTGATCAAAGAGTTGGGGCCACTCTTGTGATCAGGTGTTGCATTCTTCCTTCTTTTCTTTGTAGTGTTGTGTTTGGTGTTATTCTTTATTTGTTGTTGCAATCACGTTAATTGCTGTGGATGCCTTTTATTTCTGCAGTTCATTTCATTGTTGTTATAGTGGTATGTGTGTTATAGATTAAACTTGTGATCTACAGTGGACCATGTGCTTGTATCTACATATACTTTGTCATTAGTCTTGAAATAACTAATGCCCTCAGGTTGATAATTTATGTGGAAAAAGGGTTGAATTTTGTTCATATCTGGACACCAACATTTTGGCGCCATGGCCGGGGAAGGCTAACAGGTGCAAGAACAGGATCTGCAATAGATATCAGAGTCGATCTCTCATCTTGAGGTGGGAATCTATTGCCCAGCTTCAAGTCCTGAGCGTAAGTGCCTTGTGTTTTCTTTTTGCTTTCTTTCTTTCATGTTTCTTTTATTATTTTGTTTTATGTAGAATTAAACCCTCGTCTTGGGGAAGGTGTTTTGTAAAACCTTGCCCTAAGTCCTGGGCGTAGTCTAGTCTTTCTATTTTTATTTCCTGTTGTTTTCTTCTAGGGGCTAATTTCTCGTCCTAGGGAGGATATGTTATTACTCTGCTCCAGGTCCTGAACTTTGATTTTTTTCCTTTTCCTTTTATTTCATTTTTGTGAATCTTTTCTCTCGTCCCGAGGAGGAAGTTATCTGTCCTACTTCGGGTCCTGAGCGATTGATTGATTTTCTTTGATGAACCCTCTCCACAATTTGTATGAACAAAGATCTGAACAACAGGGGCAGAGGAAGACCCCCAAAGAAAGGGAAGGCTCTGGGAAGGAAGACGTATATTCAGGAAATTATTGAAAAATCTAGATCTGAGGCATCATCCCCTACTGCTGTCAGGGTTAGGGTTTAGCTGAAGTCCAAAGGGCAGTCTGTGGAAAAAATAGTGACATCCACGGTACCAGAAGGTGTTCTTTCCACATCAGAAGTGGAAGAAGTGGCAAGTAAGGGATAAAAATAATTGAGCAACTCTAATTGGGAAGAAGAACCTCAAAAAGGGTTTTCGTCCCCAAGAGACCAAGGCAGTGCTGTAAAAATTCTTGTTGCTGAGTTAAGTGATTCTGATCTGGTAAAGGAAATTTTGAAGGACTTTGATTCACTAAGGGATTGGGGGAGTGCGGTGCGACCATCTTCAGTTGAATCACTCCAGATACTGGCTACGGAACCATTCGAAATTACAAGTGAGTATTGGAGGATATTTATGGCACCTATAAGTTCCTTTATTGATTTTCCCATTGGAAATGTTATAGGTGATTCACTGATGAGACCCATCCCTTTAACAGCCTTGCATAGTTTTCATGGGCTTTCTTCTGAAGACCTTGATACGTTCCTATTTGAATTTGATATTGTTTGTCGAGGATATGACTATATGACTGATGCTTAGAAATTAAAAATATTTCCTGCTACCTTAAAAGGGATAGCCCTGAGATGGTTCATGGGTTTAGGGGGAAGCACGATTACCTCATGGGAAGAAATGAAAAAATCTTTCCTGGAAAAGTACCAAGATTACTGTAAGTCCCATGACATTAAGGAGGAAATATTTAAATTTTCACAGAAGGAGGATGAAAATATGGAGGACTGTGTAGAACGATTTAAATACATATTACAGAGGTCTGGACATAGTGACTTGGATAAGGACATTCTAAAGATCATTCTTCTCAGAGCACTCAGGGAAGACTCTCTGCAACTCCTTAATATAGTGGGAAAAGGGGATATTTCAAAAGAAAACTTCGAAACTATCTATGATTACTGTATCAAATGTTCACAGAGCACTGCAAGAAGTGGACAGGGTATTTAGTCATCGAAGACCTCTGGTGGAGGGGTCACAAAAGCAGAGATTGAAAATCTACTGGATAATATGAGGACCGATATCATGAGCACGCTATCAACCGAAAAGGACACTCCACGAACAAAACAGAAGCAGATGGAGTTGGAAAAAACCATGGCCATATTCTGCCCTCAGTGCAGAAAGAAACACCCTTTGAAGGAATGCCTGTTGAACACGGTGGAAGCTTGTGTGATCTATGAATAGACTCATGCAACTAGTGCATGTCCTTCCTTGCGCGGGCTGAAAGCAGTTTTCCAAGGAGAAAGCGAGGAAATAATGGTGGACTAGCTATACTTTATTGGGAAGAAGAAGCCATGGCAACCTCGACCACCACCCATGAATCTAGGTATGTTTCAGGACCCATCCCAGTACTTTCATAATCTTAGTATGGGTCCCCAATCTGCACCATTTTCAGCCATGTGGCCTCAAATATCAGTATCCCCCTTGGCAACAATGGGTTCCTCAAGCCAGTCTGAATCCTTCATGGAATCAAACTTGGCATGGACCCCCTCCCACTGGACAGTTTCCTTAGCCTATGCCTCAACAACAACTTTAGTTGCCTTCCAATGTGCCCCCAGGAAACCTAGCCATTAGACCCCATCTTCCTATCCAGCCCAACCTTCCATCCTACAACATTTCTACCGCAGGACTCAATGAGATAAATCTATGGTCAGGCCAGGTAGTAAATGCACCTACTTCACCCACTATTACAGAAAAATTTGACGGTAAAGATACAAAACCGAAACAAAGAATAGTGAGGGAGAATTTAGATCAAAACGTAATAAATCAGACACCTCCCCAAGTTGTTCCCAATCAATGTCATTTAATATCTCCCCCATATCCTGAAAGATTGACCTTGAGCAAACTAAACCCTCAAGCAGAATTTGACTTCCTAGGGGAACTGCAGAATATTTTTGTTAAAATACCCCTTTTACAAGCTATGAGGGATGTACCTATTTATGCAAAAAATCTAAAAGAATACTGCTCAAAGAAACCAGGGAGGAAACCTAAGGATCCATTAACTATTCATGTAATGGGCAGACTATCCAATATCATGTTAGGAAAGATCATGCCTGTAAAATAAAGAGACCCTGGGAACCCGAGTCTAACAGTACAAATTAATGGGATTGAAATCCCAAATGTACTGGTGGATTTGGGAGCGGCCATTAACATTATCACTGTTGAAGCAATGAACACATTAGGACTTGGAAACATTAAACCAACCCCTAATATCCTGGAACTTGCAGACAGATCCATAATTAAACCAATAGGGAAATTAGAGGATGTGATAATTTCAGTAGACTCATGGCATTACCCTGTGGACCTCCTTATATTGTAGACTCGATCTTCAGTAGGTGGCCACCCATTGATCCTAGGAAGACCTTGGTTGGCAACTGCAGATGCCTACATAGGATGCCGGTCTGGACGCATGATCATATCAAATGGGAAAATTACGAAGAATCTCAAGCTCTATTCTCCTGCAGAACCAAGCCCATCTGAAAAAT
This sequence comes from Pinus albicaulis, assembly GCA_034641835.2. NCBI lineage: Eukaryota > Viridiplantae > Streptophyta > Pinopsida > Pinales > Pinaceae > Pinus > Pinus albicaulis. Next base: position 1,368,423,901 of record CM076572.1, on the reverse strand, counting down.
CATTACCCAGTCAGAAACCTCTACCTCCAGAAGAGCCTGAACCTAAAAATGAAGATGTTAGACTAGTTCTCACTATTGGCCAGGCCCTTCAATTTAAAACAGAAACTGAAGATGATGCCATTAACACCTTCATTAATGATTCCAGTTTTGTTCCCGATCGAACTCGACATATTCTAGAATCTACTATGAGCTGTGAGACACAGCAAAACATTGAACTAGAAGATGACATTGAGGACATTCCTATAACCCCATTCCAGGATAGTACTCCGATCGAGATTGAACCAAGGAAAACACTTAATATCAACCCGAACCTGTCTGAATCTCAGACCAAACAGCTTTTGAAAATCCTTCAAGATCATCAGGAAGCTTTTGCCTAGGATTATACTAACATGAAGGGTATCCCTGCCAGCCTATGCGCTCATCATATTTACATTAAGGAACATTGCCACCCTGTAAGACAGCCTCAACGGAGGATGAATCCTGCTCTTAAAAACATTGTTAAAGAATAATTACAAAAAAAATTGGATGTGGGATTCATTTATCCCATCTCAGATAGCCAATGGGTATCCCCACTAGTTATCATTCCCAAAAAGAATGGTAAATGGAGGATCTATGTAGATTACAGGGAACTAAATAAGGCAACAAAAAAAGACCATTTTCCTTTGCCATTCATTGACCAGGTCCTGGACACCTTGGCTGCAAAGAAGTTATTTTCCTTCCTAGATGGATTCAGCGGATATAACCAGATCCAGATAACCCCGGAAGACCAAGACAAGACAACTTTCACATGCCCGTGGAGAACGTTTGCATATAGGGTCCTTCCATTTGGCCTGTGTAATGCTCCTGCTACCTTCCAGAGGGAAATCTTGGGAATTTTTTCTGATTTGGTCGATGATAGCGTCAAAATCTATATGGATGATTTTACTCCATATGGGAACTCATTTGAGTAAGGATTGGAAAATCTGGAGAAGGTACTCAAAAGATGTAAACAGACCCATGTATCATTGAGTACATTCAAATGCCATATGATGAGGGAAGAAGGAGTAGTATTGGGACATTTGCTCTCGACCGCTGGAATTCAAGTTGATCTAGCTAAAGTAGAGGTAATATTACATTTCCCGGAACCCAAAACGCCCACACAGGTACGTAGCTTTATTGGTTGTGCTAGTTATTACAAGCGCTTTATAGAAAATTTTGCTAAAATAGCACACCTTCTATTTCAATTGCTAACAAAAGATGCAAAATTTTTGTGGACTGAAGATTGTGAGACAACCTTCATGAAAATTAAGGGGGTGGTGTGTATGGCCCCAATCCTCCGAGGACTTGATTGGGCATTACTGTTTCACATACATACTGATGCTTCTCAGATAGCAGTAGGGGTTGTTTTAGGATAGCACGTAGACAAAACACAGTATGCAATTTATTACATCAGTAAGAATTTAATTCCTGCTGAACTGAACTATACGGTGACAGAAAAAGAATTCTTAGCTGTGATTTACGCTATCAATAAGTTTCGGCACTACATCACCGGGTACTCTACTATTGTCCATATTGACAGCTAAGAATTATTTTTCTCCTGGCTATATTACGAGATGGTTACTATTGCTTCAAGAATTTGATATTACAATAGTAGATAAGCCAGGAAAAGATAATGTACTAGCTGATTTCCTATCTAGAATGGATAAAAATGATGAATGCACACCAATAGAAGACAGTTTTTCCGATGAACATCTTTTTGCAGTTTCTACTAAACCTCCGTGGTATGCAGATATTGCTAACTATCTTGCTATAGGGAAAGTGCCTCCTCATTTGACATATAGGGAACAACAAAAGATTATTCATCATAGTGCCTGATATTCTTGGATGGCATGGTACCTTTTTCATATAGGAGCAGATAAGCAGATCCGCACTGTGTGCCTGAAGATGATATTTATGAAGTATTGAAAGTTTCCCATGATGGCCCTTGTGGAGGGCATTTTGCAGATAAAAGAACAAGCCATAAGGTGCTACAAATGGGATATTATTGGCCTTCCATTTTTCGTGATGCTTAGAATTATGTTAGGAGGTGTGATAGTTGCCAACATATGGGACAACTCGGTAAAGTTGATGAAATGCCTTTGCAGGCACAGGTAATCCTCAAGCCTTTTGCAAAATGGGCTATTGACTTCGTTGGACCCTTTAACCCACCCTCCCAGCAGAAATTCCACATCTTGGCCTTTACTGATTACGTGACTAAGTGGGTGGAAGCCAAAGCTGTTACGAAAGCAACAGAGCAAGTAGTATCATATTTTCTATTTGAAGAAATTTTTTTTCGTTACAGTACTCCAAGAGAGATTGTTTCAGATGGAGGAGCACGATTCACATCACACAAGATAGAAAATCTCATGCAAAAATATGGGGTCAAGCACAGAGTGACATCTCCATACCATCTGTTAGGTCCCTCTATTACTAGTATAGTCCCTTATTGTTGTTAGTGTAACCCCCTTATTGTTATTATTGTACCCTTGTAACCCCCATATTGTTATTATTGTGCCCTTAAATTATTATTGTTAGGTCGGCTAGGATTACATTGTGGCCCCACTTGGATTACATTGTGGCCCCATGGACTCCTATATATAGAAAGGAGGTTTTGTAATTTGAATCATCCAAGAATTGTTCATTCATGTAATGTATTGGAGGTTTCCCCCTCGAAGTGGCTTATTTATAAGGCGTTGATATCTCTTTTCTTCTCTTTTTGGAGCTGGTTTCACAACATTTGGTATCAAAGCTTTGAGATTCTAGGGTTTCGCTGCTCCAAACAGGTCAGCGTGGAATTTTCGCTATAACCTTTTTCTACGAAGGTTAAGAATCTGAAATTTTTAGAGTGTGAAGCCAAAATCTAGAGGAACATCATCAAAAAATTTCAGAGCTTGGTTCGTAATATTTTCAAAGATATGATCTGTGCAAGTTAGGTCATTTTGCAGGCTCCTGAATTTAACCTAAACAAGTCATCGTGGTATTTTCGTAATAACTTTTTTTCTATGAACGTTCAGAAGCTGAAACTTTTAGAGTGCGAAGCCACAATCTTGAGGAACATCATCAAAAAATTTCAAATATTGGTTCGCAATATTTTCAGAGATATGATCTGTTGAAGTTAGGGATTTTTGAGGCTTCTAAATTTCATCTCAAAGAGGTGATTGTGGGAAAATCTTCATAGCTCTCTCTCTGAGCATCAGATTGGAATGTTGTAAAAAGTGGCCGCAAGTGCACGAACTGTAATTTTTGTTCTATCAATTTTAGAGCCAAAAGAGTCAATAATGACATGTGGAAAGTCGTACAAGTTTGCTCTACTTAACCAGTCCAAAATTAGGTCATTGTGGGAGATTGGATATAACTTTACCTTGAAGAATCCAAATTAGATTAGACCTGGGGAATTTAAAAGAAGCTTCAAAGGGCTACTATAGGGCTGAATTTCAGATATTGAGGATCTGCAATTGTAGAGATAATTCAATTTCAATATCAAGCTCCTCAAAAGCAAGTAAAAGGTGTGTATTTTTTTCCAAATTGCATAAGTCTTGTTTGAAGAATCAAGTTGAATTGATTCCAAGGGAATATTATAGAATATATATCAGTATTGGATTCTCAAATTTCCCCTAAAAATAATTCAACACCCATTAAGCCTTTAGAAGGCTCTACTATGACTCATGAAGACGAAGAATGGCAACATGACATATCAAAATTACAAGAGCAAGTGCAACAAATTCCGCTCTCGCAAAGAGCAACAAAAAATGACATGGAAGTTTTGAAGAAAGGTGTGGAAACTAATATGGATGGTTTGAAGCCAGGTGCATGGATGGTTTGAAGAATGGCATGGAAGCTAATATGGGATGGCATGGAAGCCGGCATGGAAGCTAAGATGGATGACATGAAAGACAACATGGAAAACATGAAGAATGATCTAAAAGCAGATATAGAAGGTTTGACAAACTTGATACAAGAAATGTTTCCTAATGGTTAAAAGATAGTAGAAGAACGTCATGATGAGAACAAAATAAATGTTAATCATGATTTCATAAACTCTAATGTTGGCGGGAAGAACCACCATATTCCAAAAATGGATATGAGAAAGTTTGATGGAAAGGATCCTGTAACATGGATACTACAGATGGAGCAATATTTTGATCTCCATAATGTGCAAAACACACAAAAGGTATGCATTTCAACTTTACATTTAGAACAAAATACATTTGTATGGTATCGATGGCTTTGCTCCCGTAAAAAAATTGTCACTTGGTCAATTTTTACGGAGGAAATGATAGCACATTATGAGAATACAAAGAGCAACACCTTCTTTAGCCAATTGATAAATCTCAAACAAAAGGGTTTAGTGGGGCAGCACATTGAGGACTTCCAAAAATTGAATATAAGGGTAACTTATATTCCAGAGGAACACAGGATTGATCTCTTCATAGGCACTTTAAAGGATAACATCCAACATGAAGTTCGCATTCTGGAACCTGATTCATTGGAGAAGGTATTCAGGTTGGCAAGAAAAGTTGAATGTAAAATTATGGCGACAAGGAAGCCTACCACTCAATTCTATAAAGAAGGAAGTGTTTCTACGCCTAGATTTCCACAACCTACAAGGTTGACACCACAAAAATTGGAAGAAAAAAGAGCAAAAGGGCTTTGCTACAGTTGTGATAGCAAATACACTAAAGGTCACAAGTGTGCTGAGAAGAAATTATTTTACATAGATTGTGAAGAGGAAGAAGAAAATGAACAAGAAGAGGATATACACCAGGAACCAACCCAAGAAGAGGAAGAAATGAGTCCGACCATATCGTGTAATGCATTGGCAGGAATTACCACTCCTCAAACTCTCAAGATAGAAGGACATATCAAGAAGAAAAAGGTAATAGTGTTGATTAATTCACGTAGTACCCATAATTTTATTCATTGTAAGGTAGCCAAGGAATTGAATTGTTTCCTATACCCAGCACCAGAATGTCAAGTGATGGTTGCAAAAGGAGGAACTATAAATTTCTCTGGAAAATGCCATAATATCAAGCTAACCATGGGGGAATATGTATTGAATAGTCTAATGCTTTCCATTCCTATGGGAGGTGTTGATGTTGTACTAGGAGTACAATGGTTACAATCTTTGGGGACGGTAGCTTTTAATTTTCAAGAACTTTTCTTGAAATTTTTTTCATAAGGAAAGGAAGTCGAATTACGGGGTATTGAAGGGAAGCCAGGAAGGATAATAAGCTCTAATGTCATGACAAAGCTTCTAAAGAAAGAACAACGAGGCGTAATTGCACAATTATGCTCACTAGAAGTTCCGACATCAAAATCATCTATTTCTGCAGATCTCCAACAAGTCTTGGACAATCATTCCAAGGTGTTTGAAACTCCCAAAGGACTCGCACCTATTCGTGATCATGATCATGCTATTCATTTGATTCCAGGAAGTGTTCCTCCAAACATCAGGCCTTATAGATATCCTTACTTCCAAAAGAGCGAAATTGAACGTATGATTGCAGAAATGTTAGAGGCGGGTATAATTCAACCTAGTCAAAGTTCTTTCTTTGCTCCTATAGTATTGGTACACAAGAAGGATGGATCATGGCGCATGTGTCCAGATTATAGGGAGCTCAATAAGCTTACCATTAAAGATAAATTTCCCATTCCTGTGATTGATGAATTATTGGATGAATTACATGGAGCAATTTATTTTACCAAATTGGATCTTCATTCAGGGTATCATCAAATTAGAATGAAGACTGAAGATATTCTGAAAACAACATTTCGAAATCATGAGGGTCATTATGAATTTTTGGTCATGCCTTTTGGCCTTACCAATGCACCTTCTACATTTCAAGGGTTGATGAATTCCATTTTCAAACCCTTCCTTATAAAATGTGTGCTAGTATTTTTTGATGATATACTAATCTACAACAGGTCTTGGAAGGATCATGTTCAACATGTTGACAGGGTGCTCAAACTATTGCAGGAGAAACAATTATATGCAAAAACATCCAAATGTTTCTTTGGAGTACAAGAGGTGGAATATCTGGGTAATATTGTATCTCACGAGGGTGTTAAGGTAGACCCTAACAAAATTAAATCCATTAAGGAATGGAAAGTCCCCACAACCATAAAGCAGTTGCGAGGATTTCTCGGTTAACAGGGTATCATCAAAATTTTTTTAAGAATTATGGGAGAATATCAGCACCTCTAACAACATTATTCAAGAAGATGAATTTTCATGGACTCCTGAAGCAACTAAGGCCTTTGAACATCTTAAAGAGGCAATGTGCCTAGCACTAGTCTTAGCTACGCCATACTTCGCAAAAACCTTTATTGTGGAATGTGATGCCTCAGGAAATGGAATTGGTGTTGTTTTAATGTAAGAAGGAAGACCCATTGATTTTGAAAGTCGTCTAATCAAAGGAAAGTATTTACATAAACCTATTTATGAGAAGGAAATGTTAGCAATACTGCATGCACTAAAGAAATGGAGAACTTACCTAATGGGAAGACACTTCAAGGTAAAAACTGATAATGATAGTCTTAAACACTTTTTGGAACAAAGACTATCTTCAGAAGAGCAGCAAAAATGGGTCACAAAGATGTTGGGTTATGACTTTGAAATAATATACAAAAAAGGGAAGTTAAATGTTGTTGCAGATGTGCTCTCAAGAAAGAATGAAGAGGTGTAAGCATTGCTTTGTTCCATTTCTACTATCCAACCAGATTGGATAACCGAAGCAAGAGATGAATGGAAGAAGGACAAAGAAGTGTGGACACTCATTCAAAAGTTGCAGCAAGATCCTAGTACATCTGATACATTTACTTGGAAAAACGATTCCTTATGGTACAAATATTTCTTATATCTTTGTAATAATTCCCAACTAAAACAAAATATTCTTTTGGAATTGCACACTTCTCGTTTAGGAGGACACTTAGGATTTTTAAAAACTTACCACAGGGTGAAGAAAGAATTTTTTTAGGATGGCCTTAAATCTGATATTCAAAAGTTTGTGGCGGAATGTTTGGTTTGCCAGCAGAATAAAGTTGAGACAATTAAGAACCCGGGTCTTCTACAAAATTTATCCATTCCAAATCAACGTTGGGAGGATATTTCAATGGATTTTATCACAGGTTTACCTAAGTCCGAAGGAAAGAGTGTCATCATGGTGGTAGTTGATAGACTTACCAAGTATGCAAACTTTTGTGCATTATCTCATCCATTTAAAGCAAGTACAGTTGCTACTACATTTATGGACACAATTAAAAAGCTACATGGAAACCCAAAGGTTATTGTGAGTGACAGAGATCCCATTTTTACTGGAAATTTTTGGACAGAGTTATTTTCTTGTTTGGGTGCTCGATTAGCTCATAGCTCATCTTATCATCCTCAATCCAATGGTCAAACTGAGATAGTAAATAAATGTTTGGAAGTATATCTTCATTGTTTTGTATCTGATAAACAAACACAATGGGTCAAGTGGTTACCTCTAGCTGAATGGTGGTATAACACTTCCTTCCATACTGTAGCAAAAATGACCCCATTTATGGCACTTTATGTATATCATCCACCATCCATCACATCATCTTTAAGAGAAAATTCGAAGGTTCAAGCAATGGAAGATCACATCGAGCATAAACAAGAAGTTCTCCAACTCTTAAAGGAAAACCTGAATTTGGCACAAAATCGAATGAAACAACAGGCAGATCAACATCACAGCGAGAGAAGTTTTGATGTAGGAGACTAGGTATTTTTATGGCTACAACAATACAAACAAATGTCCCTCAAGCAAGCTAAGAAGGATAATAAATTATCGCCAAAGTACCATGGTCCTTACAAGGTGTTGCAAAAGATTGGTACTATGGCATACACATTGGAGCTTCCTGCTTCTTCACGAGTGCATCCAATTTTCCATGTTTCATGCTTAAATAAGGTTATAGGTAAAAATATTCCAGTTCAAACAATATTTCCAGAACTTGATGAGGAAGGAAAAATCATATTGGAACCTGAAGCGGTCACCGAAAGAAGAACTTGACAGCTATGAAATCGATCAATTTCGGAGTATCTCATCAAGTGGAAGAAATTACCCACTGAAGATTCTACATGGGAGGATGAGAATTTTATACAGAAGCACCCATAGCTTCTCAAGCGTTGAGGACAACAATTTTTTGAAGGAGGGGGGCATGTTAGGTCCCTATATTACTAGTATAGTCCCTTATTGTTGTTAGTGTAACCCCCTTATTGTTATTATTGTACCCTTGTAACCCCCATATTGTTATTATTGTGCCCTTAAATTATTATTGTTAGGTCGGCTAGGATTACATTGTGGACCCACTATGATTAAATTGGGCCCCATGGAATCCTATATATAGAAAGGAGTTTTTGTAATTTGAATCATCCAAGAATTGTTCATTCATGTAATGTATTGGAGGTTGCCCCCTCGAAGTGGCTTATTTATAAGGCGTTGATATCTCTTTTCTTCTCTTTTTGGAGTTGGTTTCACAACACCATCCCCAGGCAAATGGACAAGTAGAAAGCACAAACAAGACATTAGAAATTTTTTTGACAAAAACTGTGGCATACCATCATTGGGATTGGGCTCAGAAGCTTCCAGAGGCTCTTTGGGCGTACAAAACAACATAGCAGAATACAACCGGGTTTTCACCATTCGAGTTGGTTTATGGGAAATCCCCATTGTTTCCAATAGAATTTGAAATAAGCACGCTCATAACAACTATGGAAGTTGGTTTAGATCTATCAGATGCCTAGAAACACTAATTGGCTCAACTTAATGAACTTGATGAAATACGTTCAATGGCTATCCAGCGAACTACTGCTATCCAGTAGTAGAGAACGAAATGGTATTATAAGTTTGTTAAAAATAAGGTGTTTCAAAGTGAAGATTGGGCACTACTTTACAACTCTCGTTTTAAGGATTTGAAGGGAAAGCTTTGCACTCGTTGGATGGGACCTTATGAGGTGGACATTGTATTTGATAATGGAATAGTCAGGCTAGTCACAATTTACGATACACGTACTTCATTTATAGTCAATGGACATCGCCTGAGACTAAAAAACTCTCTGAGAAATCTGGTTTGAAGGTTATCAACGCAGAGAATCCTTCCTCTGAACCCTAGTTGTAAAATATATATATAATATAAATAAAGAATTGTGTTCTATTTTCTTGTTTTTTTCCAGGAGCTACGACTAAGGAGTGAAAATGAAGGAATTTTCTTGTTGTTGCTACTCATGTTTCTGTTACTCAGTTCCTACTACTCCGATGTTGTTACACTGGATGCTGTTACTCCGATGTTGTTACTCTGATGCTATTACACCAATGTTGTTACTCTAATGTTGTTACACCGGATGCTATTACTGTGATGCTGTTACTCCGATGTTGTTACACGGATGTTGTTACAGCAATGTTGTTACTATGATGTTGTTACACCGGATGTTGTTACTCTGATGTTGTTACTCCGATGCTGTTACACCAGATGTTGTTACACCATCCACATCATTACTGCGTTGTCATCCTACCAACCGTCACATCATCCAAGTAGGCCGTGAGGTATGCCTCCATGTGAATTTTACTAATTTAATTAAATATCCCATGTGAATATTTTAATGTCACAGACAGGAAAAATTTAAGTTGGGGGGTGTCGCCATGCTAAGGACTGTGTAATATTTACCTCATAAGTTAAGTATGACATTCCGCTCATGGTACACCTTATGATTCCCATCAATATGTGGTATCATCATTCGAATCATATTGGGATTCGTAATATGTCTCGTTCACCTTGTACGAACAATTTTTATTTCTATTTTACCACACTTACCATACTCTTTCATGATTTTTCTCGGTTTTCGAGAGTTACCAACCGTATTTACCATTACCACCTTTCCATTTTCACTATGTTGTTCCTTTGAATTTGGTACCCACCACCTTGCCCAATGGTCTGCTGCTACAGGAAGTGCTGCTACAAGTCTCCACAATATGGGTGGGCTTGTTGTGCGGCATGAGCCTGAAAACATAGTTTCAGTTTGCAAGAATCCAGAGGTCTGGCAAGTCTTTGTCGATGCAGGGTGGGATATCTACTTTGACAGATTGTAGGGATTTGATGGAGGTATCACAATGGAATTCGAACTCAATATAGAGGATAATTATTCTTGGGTTAGAGGTCTGGAAGTTCCTGTCACAGAGGAGGTAATTTTAGAGGTTAGCGAGCTAAGATAGCAGGGGCAGCAATGGTTTGCTCGGAAAGTTTCTCTCCCGGAATTTCCAGAATTTTTCTTGCAAGCAGGAGAAAGTGTTGTTCAATTGGGAAGAGGATACGAGCACATAACTGTGTCATATCCTTTGAACGAAGTTTCAGGTTTCGTAATAAAATCCATTACCTGTGTAATATTCCAAAATTGGAACAACTAGCAAGGCATGTCTGAAAAACGCATTTTTCAGGAATGTATGCTTCATCAATCAATACTAGCCCTTGGATCTCTTAGATCTGATAATATAAGATCCAAATCCAAGAGGAAATCAGAAACCAAGCAAAATAGGTGAGATAAACAAGCCTCTCACACCTAGAATGGTTGGAAAATGTCCAATGAGGGACTACAACAATATATAAACAATGTATTGGAGTAGCAGAAGGTTAATAATGCATGGGAGGTGTTAATAAACACTTTAATATCAATAATATATGCATCAGAAAGAAAATGGATCTATTCCTTTAACCAATAGTGGGGAAAGACAATGATTTAAGCCCTAAAAAGTTCATTTTCAGAAATATGCGTAAAAAAAGAGGAAATTGATAGTTGGATATGTTATCTTAGGTTATTTTTTACTCCCATACCAAATTTCAGCCAAATCAAATCATTCTAGCTAAGTTAAACAGGTCTCCCACTCCCGGCAGGGCTAAAAAAGGCTCAATCCCCATGACTTAGCTAATGCAAAATTTACTGAAGCTTAAGTAGTGTGATTTTCTAAAGCTATTAGCTGCAATAGGTTATAAACATTATTAAATCAGGTCTATGACATGGATCACACAATGTACATAGGAAAAACAAATGTTTCACATGAATAAACCCTCAAAATAGAGGTGTTACACAATGTATTAAGACTGAAGAGCTTGACAGCATAATTATCAAAGGGATAAAGCAGTTTTTTATTATATCTCAGATCTAGAACAGATCCATATGAAAAACAATAGATCTATTACAGATCTGTAAGCCAAAGAGGCCCTTATTTACACTCCCCTTGGGGATCTCAACAAATGATGAACCATAGTGAGTAGATCTGAGATCTAAGTCATAGTTCTACAGAAGTATTTAGAAATTATACAGTATATACAACAGTAATAGATCAGATATGAATGGTACATGGATTGGTTGGCCAATCCATGGATCACCTCAGTGAAAGGAAGGATCCTTTCCACTAGAGATCTCTCCTCCAGGAGAATTTCCAAACCCTCTGCAACTCTTCTCTGCAAGGAGGACGCAGTTTCTTCAAGGAATTGCACAGATGATGATGTAGAATACTTTGGCCTGATTCCAAGATCAAAAACTGAAGCTCAACCAAGGGATGCACTCTTCCAGGAGGTTAAAAGACATGCTCACTGAGAAGAGGCTCCAATACAAGCTAGATCTGAACAGATCTAGTATTCCACTTGCTGTAGCTTAAAAAAGCAAGCAAACCCTCACTGGATCTGCATTGCAGTTGGAATTAGAAGCTTGGTCTTCAACCTAATAGTGGACAAGCAATACAAGCTCTCCCAAGAGCTCCTCAATGGGAAGAGATGGAACTCCTAAATAGGAAATCCCAATGCAATCTAGGCTAAGAAGCCAAGAAATTTGTTTGTCTCAACAGAAAAAAATTAAGAAATAAAATCATGAACAACCCCAATATGCTGCCCTCCTCTTCCTTTTATAATATCAAGAGATTGTAAAACCTTAAACCACCTTCAATGATTTAGCCCCATTCACATGTGTAGTGTCCAACTTGACTGCGTTGTCCTTCTAGGAGATTCATTGTATCTAGACAACGTGGTTGATTTTTTCCTGGTTGAATTGGTCAATAGATTTAGTCTCTTTCACACTAAAGTGTGTTTTTACAAGTGGCCCAGATTTATCCTTGTTCACATTGGGCATTGATTTATTCTTTTATTAGGATTTTTATGAAGCTCCTTTACATATTTATTCTTTAAACAAAGAAAGAAAAAAAAATGAATATTCCTATTAGCTTAGGACTAATTAGGAATATTACAGTCCTCCCCTCCAAAATGTTTCTTGTCCTCAAGCAACTCACAAGGACTTTGCAGAATCTCCAATGGAATTGTCTCCTCCCAAGAATACAAGTTTTCCTTTGGTGGATGAACCAAATAGCTGTCATCATGAAGTAGTGGGAGATACATGAAAAGAATCATGTGTTGTCCATTGGCCTTCTCAAGGCATGAGAGATGGTAAAAATATTGGGTACTTCAACCCCCATGAGAAACTTCAATCTCCATGCCACCAACCAAACAAAGTGACCCATCCCTGATAGCTCAAATAAATAGTCTCCAATCCCCACCATATGCAATGTGTAGGGGATCCATGGCTGGAAATGAGAGATAAGAATTCTCAATTCATGTTGTCTCTCCCTCCATTTATGATAAATATGGAGCTGATGATCTTGGGTTGTAGTAATATAGTCCTCATGAAGCCAAAAGATACTTGGAACTTCATGATTCCCTTCATGGATTCTAGTGAGCCTCCTTGCCCAATCTTCCATGCATATAGTGAATAGAGGATCTTCACCATATGTGCTCCAAAAGAAACATGGACTAAGTGTCATATGACATATTGTATGGTGAAAATATTCCCTCCCTTGAGACCAACGTTGTCCTTCATCTTGCTGCCTCAAATCATCGTACAATAAGTGGCCATCCCACCACCTTCTTGCTACAAAAAGCTTCTTCAAAGCTTGGAAATAGTAGAGGATAACAGGTGTTGGCTTATGATTCAAGCAACACATGTGTTGCTGCAAATTCTCCCAAGCGAGAGACTTCTTCCCATGACATAAGCCCAACATATGGCTCCTTGCATAAAAAAACAAAGGATATGATGTAGCAACCATACAATGTGCTAACCTCCTCTTGGAGCATGAATGAATATGGGGAATTTCATTCCCAAAGGACAAAATCAACCAATGTGTCATCCCTCCTCTCATGTTCCTAAAAAATATCAGAGCATCATCATCATCATCATATAAATAAGCTCTCCTATCCCACCTCATGAGAACGTTACATTCTCCCCCAACCCAAGGTACATACATGATTATGATATTTGTTCTAAACAGAAATACATGTACATACATCATAGGTATAAGAAAATGTATGGACATGGAATTCATTATGGGGTGCCCATACTTTCTTCTTTTCAACCAAAGCAACCATGCCTCCTTATTATGCATCCCTTTCTTGAAATACAAGGCATGAGACAAGAAAATCAAAAACTTTGGGTGGTATCCACACTCACCCAATAGAAACCAGCACAGGTCATCTCCTCCCTGCTTCAGATCTAGATTTGGAAAGTTGTCCTCCAACAAGGTACTAGTTGTGCATGAGTGGTCATCTACTAGGTAGCAGTACACAACAATATATATCAGTTGTACATGATCAAAATAACAATACAATGTGCCGTACATCCCTTCTAGAACATCATGATGAGCATGGAGAGATTCCAGCCCATACTCTCTCAATAATAGCCATAGCAACTAGGACTCTTGTTGCCTCCTTGCATTATCAAAATGAAGATCATGGAGAAATAATACATTAATGGACATGTAAGTTGTCTCATCAACCAAGCACAAACCAACTCCCTTATACATCATGGGGAAGTTATCCTTCCTCCCAAAGCAATATACATATATGAATACATCTCAAAGATAAATACATGTGAGCACATGAGACATATCTCCAACAAAGGTAAACACATGGACATAAGATTTGACATAGGATTTCCAAACTCTCTTATTAATAGCCACAACAACCATGGCTTCTTTTTATGCATCCTATCATTGAGACTCAAGGCATGAGTTAAAGAAATAGAAATTTTTGGGTAGTGACCAAACTCACCCAAAAACAACCAGCGCAGCCATGCTTCTTGATGCCCTGTATCATAGATCTGCAAGGGGTTTGGAAACCTCTTACTCCATACTACCATCCACTCATCCCAATGTGGGTGATGGATCTCATTCTGCCATTTCTTGGTATCCTCCCAAGGTAGTACACCATGCTCCTCCAACCTTTGAAGAACTTTGCACCTCATGAAATGTTGAAGTGCACCTCCAATGGGATGTCCTAATCAGACCTCCTCCTCATGCATGGCCTTCCAAAAGCAAAGAGGCCTTGGATATCCTGCAAGTAGAAGTATCTCTTTGAGATGTGGCATGCTCATTGAGGGAGTGTCATATGGAGAGGAGAAAGAGTTTCTCATCCCAAGATGTCTACCCTTTGACATCTCTTCCTCCATGGCTTCCTGAGTGAAGCTGGCATCTGAATGTTCCCATGAGGAATGGGTCCTTAACTCTTCACTGCTGCTCCTAGACAGTGCAGTGCAACCCTGCTACTCTAGATTAGTAGTAAGTGATGACCCTGGGTCATACAACATCCTATTTCCACAATCTTTTGAAAGATTTGCTGCAATAGTAGAAAGTGGAAATGCAATCATACCTTGCTAGACTTTAGGAACACCTTGCATGGCTGCAAGAGTTCTTTCTTTCACAATGTTGGCCTCCTCAGGTGTTGAAGGCTGCCCCTCCAAGGTTGTCATAGTGCTGGTGTAACTCTCCTTATGAGATAGTGAGGACTTCTCTTCCTCAAATCCCTTGATCACCCTTTTACTGCAAGGTCTCTTCTCTTCCCTCATCCGGATGAATTGAGGAAAAGTTAGAGTCTCCTTGAAGGCTCTAGAGTGACACTTGTACTCTGTCAAGTACCTACTTAGAATCTCATGTTCTAAGTTCTCTTCTTTCTTTTCACTCCCTCTATGAGAATAGGAAGTGCCTGGTCCTTCTCCTTATTCTTGAAACCTTATAGAGGTCTCACTACAACTTTCTTCTCTCTTCTGTTTAACCTCTTTGGAGAGGCTATTCTTAGATCTGAAAACTAATTAGAGTAATATCATCCTATCCATCATTCTTAACTCTACTCCTTCTCTTTAGTCTTCTGATATCTGGATCTCACAGGCTGAGCCAAAGATCATGCTTTGATACCACTGTAATATTCCCAAATTGGGACAGCTCAGCAACCCTGCTGAAATAACACACTTCTGAGAATTATGTGCATAGAAACAAGTTTGCAGCTCCTATATCCTTTATATCAGCTCATATAAGATCTAAATCCAAAAGGAGAGCAAAAAAAAATAAGGCTAGGTGGGTTAAACAGATCTCCCACAAACTAGTCTAGCTGAAAATCACCCAAAGAGAGGGGTTGCAGCTGTATGCAAAGGATTGCTTAAGAAATAACGTAGATCCACTAAAGCACAATAGGAGGCTGATATGGAGGTTCAGAAATCATAAATATAATATCAAATCAGAATTATATTACAGCCCATACATTATACAGAAGAAAGAATGAGACAATACAGGAGAAATCCTCAGAAATGAGGTGCTACAACCATGATAAAAGACTGCATAACCATGACAGCGTTATTTTTAGGGCTGAAGAAGAATTTTATTAATTTTTTAGATCTAGATCAGATATGTACATAAAAAGTTAGATCCAATACAGATCTATGTACAAGAAAGGCTGATCTATACATTCCCCTTGGGGTTTTGCTCAAAACATGAAGCACCGGAAGTAGATCTGAGATCTAAGAATGTAGATCTACAGAATGATTCAGAAATTTATGAATATTAAAATTGTAGAAATTATCAGATCTGAAACAAACATGGATTGGATGGCCAATCCATGGATCACCACAGTGAAAGGAAGAATCACAACACCAGAGATCTCTCCTCCAAAATGCCGGCAAAACACCCTGCAGCTGTAGATCTGCAAATAACGTTGTCTAGGGAGAGAAATAAAATTGTAGCTTATGGGAATGGTTTGGCCTGATGCCAAAGTGTAGATCTGAAGCATAATCAGCTAATGAACTCTTCCAGGAGGTTAAAATACACACTCACTGAGAAGAGCCACTGCTATCATCTAGATCTGAGCAGATCTAGTCCTCCACTTGCTACAGCTCACAAGACAACTCAACCCTCACCTGAGAAGCACTGTAAATGTAAGGTGAAGCTTGGCCCAAGCCTGATAATGGACAAGTTAGAACAATTCTCTTGCAAGAGCTGCTCAAGGAAGGAGGTGGGATTCCTGAACATGAATGCCCAACAAGGGATGTCTAAGCAGACAATTCCTTGAGAAATGATAATCTTCAACAACCTTTCCTTGCTTCCATCCTCTTCCTTTTATAATATAGGAGACTTTCCAAACCCTAAACCACTTTTATCACTTAACCCCTTTCACGTGAGGTCCTCCTTCTAGAACTGTGCTATCCCTCGAAGAGGTTCATTGCATCTAGACTGTGCTATTTGACTTGGTCAAAGATGACCCATTCTTGTGATTTAGACCCATTCACACCTGCAAGATATAATTTACATAGCCCAGATATGTCTCTGTTCACATAGGCATTGATTTATTCTTGGTTTTCAAGAGTTTTACATGTCCTCCTTAACAATTTATTCATTAATCATGAAATGCAAAAAAAACAAGGCAAGATTAATATTCCTATTAGCTGTAGCTAATTTAGGAATATTACAACCTGCGAGGGTCAAGCCTCAGCTCTGTTCAAGTATCACGTTAAAATTATAACACACCTCCAATTTCCACAGAATTAGGTGCATGCCCTAAATATGCCATTCTTCCTATTGAAGCAACTGCAGCATATGGCATAGTCTGCTCGACACTCTCGCCGAATGATGGCAGTACTTTATAACCACGGATTGGTGCAATTATTGGTCATGCATGCAATAGGTAGCCTGCGGGTTTCCTGGGTGGAACTCTGTGGATCCTCAGAAGAAGCGGTAGCAACTATGATTGCTGCTATAGAAGAAGAAGCAGCCTCTCCGGCTGGTCAGGCGGAAGAAGAATATTCAGAAGAAATTGATCAAGAGGAACCCAAGAAAATGGAAATGGAAATTGATCAGGAGGAACCCAAGGAAGAAGAGATGAGTATGGAGGAAGTATTTGGTGACACAAACGAGGCTGTCACATAAGAACCAGCCTCGCTTGAAGAACCCACAGAGGAAGGAATTATGGACATCGTGCAAGAAATTGATATTGTTATACAGTCATCAACCTTTGTCAATGAAGAACCAAGGAATGGAATTGTGGACAGAGGAATGGAAAGTGATGTTGTTTCGCAAGAAACAGCATCACCTACATAGACAGATGTGGATTCCAATACAGGTGGGGGTGTTACACAAGAACCATCCCCAATTCAGCTAGAACAGGAGGAGTCAGCCCGTGAAATCGACGTTGGAACTCAATAATCGGTACCAACTGTGGAAACAAAGGTGAGTCCTAAGGAAAAGGAGGGTAAAGAAGGAATGAAATAGGTGGTCGATACTGTTCCACAAGAACCAATATTGACCCATGAAGAAGAAATGGTCAGCAAAGGGCAAGAGGAAAGAAGGGAATTGAGCCACGGAATCCATGCTGCTCCACAAGAACCAGCATCGACTCCGGTTGAGATGGTAATGCATGAAGTCCTAGTCCAAACCGGAAATAAAGATGATGGGTATGTTCCATGTTCTTCGTTCCAGTCCCTGATGCCCAGAGGGGCGAGGGGATTTCGCTCACCCAAACGGTTAATGGAAGAAGTGGTTGTTCCCCCGGTACTAAATTTTTTTGACACAGCCAAGATTGGCCCAGACACTACTGAACCAGAACACTTAGAGGTTCACAAGGAAGACAGAGTTCCTATAGAAACATTGGAACACAGGGGGATCAATGAAATTTACGACCAAACAGCAGGAGTTCCCAGAATAAATGTAGAAGAAGAAGCCCCTGTGGATAGGGTGCCTAGCCAGAAGGGCTTGAAAAAAGAATTTGTAGACGATTCTGGCGGCATTCTGCCACCTTCTAAGCCTGTCATAGGCCCAGAAACTGAATTCATCGTTAAACAGGAATGGGTCAAACTGTGTGAGAAAAGAATGTTACCTCTCAAAAATAGGTATCAACTGTAGTTCAGTGAAACCATGAGACTGAAAAGGGACATTCGGGATTTGAAGAAGCAAGTTTCACGTTTAAAAAGGAAGGTAAAAATATACAAATGGAGGGCAATAAAACCGAATATTGAAGTATCCACTGCAGCTACCCAAACTGGCCCGATTGAAGAGTTGTTTGAAGGTCGAGAATTTGTATTGGCCACTAAAATTCAAAAGTGGCAGTCTATGGCAAGCGACCACAAGAAATAAATAGCTAGGTGTTATAGCATCATTTCTCACCTTCATATGATTCATGATTGCTTCTATGGCTTTGGACACCCATTCCTACAGACTTGGACAAATTCACTAAAAAACAGTGTAAAAATCCCCATACGCGGTTATGCCCAGACTTTTCCGCGTGTATACGCGAGTCCACATGCACTTTCCCGCGTATGGAATTAAAATCATTAAAAATATATATATAAATTCCCTATTTTCGGGCTGGGTTGATGGTTACTCTGGTAGTTCAACCACCCCAGCACGTGGCCAACTGTTGAAACTACTTTGAGGGAGTATAAAAGCCCCTCATGTGCATGCCTAAGGGAGAAAGAGAAATTATTGATATTATACTCTGTTGGTATTCCCTATCCAAGTCTGAATTCCCGTGCCTCCTGCACTTCCCAGTTCATTACAGGAAACCCTTGTTTCCTGGAGATGCTCATCTTTTTATATGTCATCTCATGTGCACCAGTTCGGAAGGAATCTTAGCGAGGCAAGGGTGGGACGGATCCGGACGACGGTCTGCTCGAATATCGTGGAAGGATTCAGGTGATCTCTCCACTCGTTATTTCTGTACATGCTATTTATAATACAGAAGTACCATCTTGTTCCCGAAATATACGTGTTAGTGTCTACTTGCATACATGAGAACATTGTTATTTAAGCATTTTTTATGGTTTATCTAATGTTTCATATGGATTTCACTAACATTTAGAGTAGATATATGTTGTACAACCAGTTCTTCATGCTTGTTTCTTCTTGTCTTTCAGGTTAAGAAGAAAGAACGGTTGTTGGGGGTTTGGACCCCGCGGGATCTGCTTCAACCGTAGGACCTACGGGTAACTTCCTCGATCTACTCTATTTAGTTTTTCATGAACATGTATGGTTGTGTGAGTCCTTCTTAAGTAGCATGCCCTGCTTTGTGGAGGTTTAAACCCAACAAACCTCTAGGGTGATTTTCCCCGAAACAGAACTGGCGACTCCACTGGGGATCGCATTCTTGTGATTCCCCTGTTGGGTGGTTTCAGCTGTTTGATAGGTTTCCAACAGTTTTAACTTTCATTTGCAGTCCAGTTTACTCTTTCTCAGTCAGACTGAAGTCCTGGTTTCTTATCCAGGCTTGATCCTTTTTTTTTTCACTATTTACCTTTATATACGCGCTTTTTTCTGCACACAGTCACGTATACACGCAAGTTTGTCTAAAGGGAGTCGCGTATACACGTGTTTCCTTTAGCACAGTCGCGTATGCACGCTTGTTGCTAAACTGTGAAGTAGCGTATACCTAGGCAGATTTTGAAATTTTGGATTCCTTGGCTTTTTAGTCCTTTCTGTCTGAGGAGACCTGTTCCTGCAGTGTCTTTGTACCCTCTGGATTGTGAAGAAAGTGGTCTTTGGTCTTTTCTCTCTTTCGTTTGATTGAAAACTAGTCTTTTTGGCGAAGTGTTGTTTCTTGTGCTGGCACTTCTGGTTTGAGTACCAAGATCTCCTTCTGGGCATTCTTGGATGTTCTGCTTCATCAGAACAGAGAGCTCCTGCTCATTCACTCTTTCCTATCTTTGTGTTTTTCTTGGCACTACGATTTTTGCCCGTTTCTTGATTGGTTTTCTTGAGTTCAGTTGGCTAGGTCTTGTTGCAGCTTTTGAAGAGTCTTTCTTGGTTCTTTGGAGTTTTTATTTGCGGCAAGGTTGCACTATTCTTTTAGGCTGAGTGGCTGAGTTTTCTTGTCTTCTTTTTCTCATATTGATCTTGCTACTGGTTAGCCTTATAAGATTTGGAGCATTTTGGAAGTTTTTTGCTTGAAATTCAGTATTGATTGGCTTGGGATTTTATAGTTTTACTTAGTCTTTTCGAACTCTTTTTATAAAACTCAAAAGCTCAAAAAAACATTTGCTTTGTTGTTTTCTTTTGTTTTCGCATTTTTGTTTTCATTTCTTTGTATCTTTTGAATCTTTGTTGAGGTTTCTTGCCTTTGGATTTTGGCTTGATTTTGGAAAGGAGTTGTCATTGATTTCTTCCTCTTGTTGTTAAGCGTTTTTGGTGTCTTTGTATTAAAAGTTCTTGATTTTGGGAACTAGCTTTCTGGACAACCAAAAAAGAGATAAAACTGAAGGACTTTTGGGAAATTTCACTCTTCTTTAGGAGATTTTGCATCTTAGGATTTGCATGCTTATAGTGATTTGCATCAGGTGCACTTAAGCATTTAGTCATTTTCATAGTTTTTGTGAGTGTGAGTGTGTTATCTAAAAAGAAAAAATACAATTTTTAATCTCGTAGAACCCGTGTAGAAGTTGCTTTTCATCGAAAGACAATAACTGCATTTGCATGTAGTTTGGTTTTTATTAATTTCTTTCTGCGTCAAAACATCATAAGTTTCATTTTCACATCCCTGTGACTTAACATAACAGCCCATTAAAATAAGCGATATAATTTAAAATCAACTAGCAAGTTTTCTAAGTGTCATACACCAACTAGCTAGGTTGTAGGGCCTTGGATTAGGTGAGTGGAGAGTTAACTCTCCAAGGCCGCTCAAACAAAACATAGAAGTTGATTAATTGAGCGAAATCGAACTCCGTTAGGTGGACCGGGAAAGCTCTCCTCCAGAGAGTCAAGCGCGAGGGGAAGTGAAGGCTGAGAAGAGAGATACCCCCTCTCTAATTAGCTGAATCTGACCTCAAGACCGTTTCGCCCGGCTTCTGATACGGATTGGTGCCCATAGTTGCCACTCCTAGGTTCCACACAGGTGACTGCGGGGGGGAATACCCATGGTACCTGAGGCAGACGTCACATCACTTTCAGCAGTACTTCTGGGGGGTGCCCTTGCGAAGCTTGGGTGCTTGAGCCGGCAAAGGCTGTCGTTAGGAGGTCGGCGTAACTGTTTCTGATACCTTCGCTAGTTGTTTTGGGCCCTAATCATCCCAGACTGCTTTCGGGAGGTCCTATATTTCGCTTTCCTGTATTTTGGTGTCCGGTCCTCATCACCCGGAGCGGAAATACTTGGAGGCTGTTTGCTTGATTGTATCTCAGGGATTTTTCTTATAGTGAGTGCTCTTTGCTCCTAGCTCGCCTAGCTTTTCACTTTTTTGAGTCTAATTAAAATCTATAAAAGTGGCTGATCAAGTGCCTCGACGATCGAGGAGAATCCGGGGGTTATCTCCCGAGAGTCCAGAGCCTTCTTCGAGAAGGCGTAGGAGTGATTTAGCAGGTGGTTACCACCCGGTGACGTCTGACGCAGTGGAGAGAGATCCTCCACAAGGATCTGAAGGTTTCATAGCTGATTCTGGTGTCGGTTCCGAGAGGAGCGTTCCACTCACCTCGCGAGTTTTATTTCCTCAGGAAGAAGATTTTCAAATTGAAGAAGTACCTGAACCTCCTGCGTCAGGTCCATCTCCTCTTCCTCTTGATTATCCGTTCGTTGTTCAATACATCGGACCTGAGTCAGAGAGATCGGAAGATCTTCTGTATCATTCATACCTTTCGATGGCCACGACTGGGAACGCGGCTTCTATTGTGAGTGTTGCAGGCATTCAGACTCCTGCTTCTGTTGAAGGAGGAGGCACTATTGCTTTTATCTTCGATTGCTTCTAGTGCTACTGTGTTTGGCTCTGGTTTCACCCAAGCACATGCTTCTCATTCCGGTCCCTTCTGTTCAGGGATGCCCACTAGTGGGAATCCCTCTTTTTCCTTTTCCGCTGCTGCAGCTGGATCTACACCCATGTCTTCCATGGCTAGTGGATCAGCTTGTTGTGTAACCAGCTCCAAAAAGAGAAGAAAAGAGATATAAATGCCTTAGAAATGAGCCACTTCGAGGGGGCAACCTCCAATACATTACATAAATGAACAATTCTTGGATGATACAATTCACAAAACCTCCTTTCTATATATAGGAGTCCATGGGGCCATAATGTAATCCTAGTGGGCCACAATGTAATCCTAGCCGACCTAACAATAATAATTTAAGGGCACAATAATAACAAAATGGGGGTTACAAGGGTACAATAACAATAAGGGGTTTACACTAACAATAATAAGGGACTATACTAGTGATATAGGGACCTAACATGCCCCTCTCCTTCAAAAAAGTGTTGTCCTCAATGCTTCAGTAGCTCCAGGTGCTTCTGTATAAAATTCTCATCCTCCCATGTAGAATCTTCAGTGGGTAAGTTCTTCCACTTGATGAGATACTCTGAAATTGATCGATTTCGTAGCTGTCGAGTTCTTGTTTCCATGACCGCTTCAGGTTCCAATATGATTTTTCCTTCCTCATTAAGTTCTGGCAATATTGTTTGAACTGGGAGATTTTCACCTATAACCTTCTTTAAGCACGAAACATGGAAAACTGGATGTACTCGCGAAGAAGCAGGAAGCTCCAATTTGTATGCCATAGTACCAATCTTAACATAGGGACTACACTATTAATATAGGGACTTAACATGCCCCTCTCCTTCAAACAAGTGTTGTCCTCAACGCTTGATTATTTCTTGATGCTTCTGTATAAAATTCTCATCCTCCCATGTGGAATATTCTATAGGAAAGTTCTTCCACTTACTGAGATACTTTGAAATTGATCGTACTTGTCAATTTCTTGTTTCTGTGACTGCTTTAGAACTTCTTTCGATGTGATGTTGATATTCCTGTTCTTTCATTAGATTATGCACCAAAGTTAGGTTATCCTCTGAGAGTTGGAGAACTTGTTGTTGATGCTCAATGTCATCTTCCACTAATTTATCATCCATATTAGCTGTTATTTTATCCTTCAAACCATCCAAATTAGCCTCCATTTCTTCTTTTAAACCATCTACGTCATCTTCGGTTGCTCTTCGTAAGATCGAAATTTGTTGCACTTGGTACCGTAATTTTGATATCTCATACTGCAATTCTTCCACTTCATGCATCATAGTATAGATTTTTGAGGGCTTAATGGGTGTTGAATTATTTTTAGGAGGCATTTCAGAATGAAATACTGAAATATATGCTTAATAGGCCCTTGGAATCACTTCAAACTGATTTTTCAAACAAGATTTATGCAATTCGGGAAAAACAATACACACCTTTTACTTGCTTTTGAAGAGCTCGATATTGAAATTGTATTATCTCTGTGATTGCGGCTCTTCTATATCTAAAATTCAGCACTGAAGTAGCCCTCTGAATTCTCTTTTGAATTCCATGGGTCTGACTTGATTTCAATTCTCCAAGACAAAGTTATGTCCAATCTCCCACAATGACCTAATTATGGCCTGGTTCAGTATAGCAAACTTGTACGACTTGCCACGTGTCACTGTTTTGTCCTTCGCCTCTAAAATTGATAGCTAAGAAACTACAGTCCGTGTACTTGTGACCACTTTTTACAGCACTCCAATCCGATGCCCAGAGAGAGAGTTATTGAACTTTTCCCACGATCACCTCTTTGAGATGAAATTCAGGAGCCTGAAAAAGCACTACCTTCCACAGATCATATCTCCAAAAATATTGCGAACCAAGCTCTAAATTTTTTTGATGAATTTCCTCAGGATTTTAGCTTCGCACCATATGAATTTCAGATTCTGAACCTTCGTAGAAAAAAATTTATAGCGAAAATTCCATGATGACCTGTTTAGGAGCTTGAAAAAATACCTAACTTCCACAGATGATATCTCCGAAAATATTGCGAACCAAGCTCTGAAATTTTTAGACAATCTTCCTCAGGATTTCAGCTTCGCACCCTAAAAATTTCAGCTTATGAAACTTCGTAGAAAAAAAGTTATAGCGAAAATTCCACGATGACCTGTTTGGAGCAGCGAAACCCTAGAATCCAAAGCTCTGATACCAAATGTTGTGTAACCAGCTCCAAAAGAGAAGAAAAGAGATATCAACGCCTTAGAAATGAGCCACTTCGAGGGGGAAACCTCCAATACATTACATAAATGAACAATTCTTGGATGATACAATTCACAAAACCTCCTTTCTATATATAGGAGTCCATGGGGCCATAATGTAATCCTAGTGAGCCACAATGTAATCCTAGCTGACCTAACAATAATAATTTAAGGGCACAATAATAATAAAATGGGGGTTACAAGGGTACAATAATAACAATAAGGGGGTTACACTAACAACAATAAGGGACTATACTAGTAATATAGGGACCTAACACAGCTTCTTTTCAGGGGTTCCCCTTTGGAACTGGACACATTCCTAGTTCGAATCCTTCTTTAGGGTCCTTTCCGTTTACTTCTCAGACCCAGAGTTTCAACCCTTGGTCTCGGGGGCAAAGTTCGACTACTTTTATAGGGTGTAACCCTATATTCACTACAGTCAGGGCAGGGAATCAGTTTTACGCAGGTCATCAATGGAATGCTTCTTTCCCTTCGTCGAGTGCTTATCAGACCTTTTCTCCTCTTTCTAATGCATGGAACCCCTATCAGGGGCTCTCCTCTTCATTTCATACTTCAGCGGGGGGAACTGGTCTGGGCTTTGGTAACTCTGCGTTGGGAGGAGGTTCTTCTCCTTTTTCTACGAGTCCTTTCTGGCAACCTGGTGCCTCATCAAATCCAGGGTATTCTTTTCAGAATGTTGGGAATCCATCCCATCAAGGATGGAATCCTCAGGCTCCGCCTCGCTTACCTTTTTTGGCAACGTTAAACTTGCCAGATCTGTCGAAGTTGACTAATGATCCGATTCGTTATGGTCTGGGGTGGCCTCCGGTTCCCACCAAACTTCCTTCAGACATTCCAAAGTTTGAAGGTAAGAATGGAGAAGATCTGGCTGACCACATTACCACTTTCCATTTATGGTGTTCTTCGAACTCCCTGATCGATGATTCGACTAGGTTGAGATTATTTCAATGCACCCTAACTGGAAACGCCGCCAAATGGTATATTGAGCTAACTCGGGGCAGTTTTGCTACATTTGGAGAACTGGCTGTTACATTTCTGAACCATTTTCAGTTGCCTGTCCGATATGACGCTGGGACTGAATTCCTAGCCAATTTTAAGGAGGATGAAGCAACCCACATTTCTGATCATATTCAGGAATGGAGGAGAAGGAAGAGGCTTATTAAAGCTCATATTCCAGGTGAATTCCTTTTGGAATGGTTTTTGAAATCCTTGCAGTCAGATATTTCGAAGGATGTATCCCTCTCCGGGGTATTTTCCGAGGAGCAGGCCATTTTTAGGGCCCAGCAGCTAGAACTGATCTATTTTCAGTCTAGGGTCCTCCACAAATATCTGCCCAATGCTCCTCGCTCCAAATTAGATTTATCTAAAACTAAGCCCGGTCCTCATGGTGACGGACTGGTTGGATCGATCAATAGTGGTGCAGCCAGCCTGCTTACTCAATTGCAGCAGTTGTCTTTACAATCTGCTCCTTCTGGTCAGGCTGTGCCTGCTGAGTCATCACCTTCCCAGTCTTTGTCCATAAATGATGTCCAAGCTTCTGATCCCAAAGGAAATCAACAATCCGATGGGAAGAAGAAGGGACGAAATAACAAGAAGAAGGGCAAGAACGGGAAGGGTAATGCGAATAAAACCAACGAGCATGTTGGTGAGGGTCCAAAGGAGAAAAAGAAAGTGAAGTTTCCATGCAAGTTGTGTACTGGAGACCATCTCACACACCTTTGCCCTAAAATTCAGGATGCGCAGTGCTTGTTAGCCTAGCAGGGTTCTTCTAGTTCCCAGGCTATGTTAACAAACCCTTTTCCCCAAGGGCAACAATTAGTTGTTGGCGCGAACCAAAATCCTGGGGCTTCCTCTGGAGGCACCCAGGAAGGGGAAATTCCATCGAAAATTTTCATGATGAGTGCTCACGTGGATATCACTACGAGATCCCGTGATTATGGCGGAGAAGATTCTTCGAAAGCTAAGGAAGTCCCTGATGCTACTGAGCCGCTTCACATTACGAAGCCTACTGTCGAGTCTATGCCTCAGATGCCCAAAGCATCTTCTAAGCGATCAACGATTAATCCAAATGCGAGGGCTGCCCAGAACTACTCGATTGTGGAAGATCTGGCGCAGAGTCCTTGTGCTATGTCAGCTTTAGAGGTACTCCAGTCTTGTCCGGCTCAGCGCAGTGCTTTGCTCACTGCCATTGGGGCTATTGATCCGAAAAATTCTCTTCTGATTACTTTTGATATGACTAATTTTAAGAAGAGACTTCCTCATCACATGGCCTTTCATATTAAATCATCGTACCGGAAGTGTAACATCTCTCGGACGGTTGTTGATGAGGGTGCTTCCACATGCATGATGTCTCTCACATGCTGGAAGACACTTGGATCTCCCAAAGTTGTTCCATCTACCACTCTTCTGACTGCGTTCGACGGTCATTCTCACAGGCCCCATGGTATTGTCCCGGCTTTGCCCATCTGTGTTGGGGGAAAAACTATCAATATAGAGGTTGAGGTAGTGGATGCAAGCTTGGACTGCAACCTTCTGTTGGGGAGAAACTAGATTTATGAGATGGATGCTATTGCATCCTCATTATTTCGCATTATATGTTTCCCTCACGAAGGGAGGATTGTTATAGTGGATAAACTGGACTGTCCTCCTATAGACCCGAATGCGTCTACTGACTCATCTGTTCCAAAGTTGGATAATACTAAGGCGCCTGTTGAGAATTTAGGAGTTGGAATGTACTCTTCCTTGATGGGTACTTTCGATATTCCTCCTCCTACGGTTCATATTAATGCTATTTCATCCTCCAAGGCTCCCCTTCGAAGAGAGTTCTTTAGAACTCATTATTTTTCGGACCCTTGGACCTTACCTTCCCCTACTGCCACATTAGCGGAAGGTCAAGTGGGTGGTATGGCATTTCCTATTTCTGCAGCTGAGATTGCTTATCAATCTATTGTTGACTCTGCAGAATCCATCCCAACTCCTCTGTCACCGGAAGAGTTGGATGGAGATGTGGCTCCGGCTTGGACACTAAGTTCTTCTTCTGCCCAGGATTGCCTTGATACCACTCTTCCATCTGAAGAGGCCATCCTGGAAGCCATGACTGGTATAGATAGACCGTGGGATGACTTGCATCATCGGTCTTACTTTTTACCTGACTTGAATGAAGTTGAAACTAGTTTCCCAAGTCCTCAGTCTCCTGGTCATGTTCACCCAGTCTGGAACCCTTTGGCACCAACACAGGTTTATGCTAAAGGGAACATGGCTGTGATTTCTCCTACTATCCCGGTGAACATTTCCAGGGATCCCAATATTATCGAGAATGTCTTCATTGGAGCTGAATGTTCCCGTGAAGAGGTTCAAATTTACATCGAGCTCTTTAAAGAGTATAGGGATGTATTCGCTTGGTCTTATGAGGAAATTCCTGGTATAAACACATCTATTTTCCAGCATGAGATCAATACGTATGAAAATGCTAAGCCGGTCAGGCAAAAACTTCGTCCGGTCAATCCTAGGAAGGCTGCAGCTATCAAAGCTGAGGTTGAGAAGCTGCTTAAGGCAGGATTCATTTTCCATGTTCCTTTGACTGAATGGGTTTCAAATCCCGTTCCTGTAGATAAAAAGCAAGGGACGATTCGAGTTTGCATCGATTTCAGAGACCTAAATAAAGCATGTCCTAAAGATAATTACCCCACACCATTTATTAATCAGATCATTGACGAGTGTGTCGGTAATGAGATTTTCTCCTTCATGGACGGTTTCTCCGGATATAATCAGATTACTATCCGTCCTGAAGATTAGCATAAGACTACCTTTATTTGTCCCTGGGGTACGTTTGCATACAAGAAGATGCCTTTTGGTCTTAAAAATGCTGGGGCTACCTTTTAGCGGGCCATGTCATATGCCTTTCACGACATCAAAAAGATTATCGAGGCATACTTGGATGATTTAGCTGCTCATTCTCGAAAGAGGATGGATCATCTTGGTCACCTCCGGCAAATATTTGAAAGATGTCGTTTCTATAAGATTAGATTGAATCCGAACAAGTGCGTTTTCGCGGTTACATCCGGCCGGTTATTGGGATTCATTGTGTCTATGGAAGGGATAAGGGTAGATCCCTTCAAGCTTGAGGCAATACTTCGGTTGCCTCCCCCGTCCTCTATCCGTCAACTTCAAAGTCTACAAGGAAAGTCTAATTTTCATCGGAGGTTTATCGTCAATTATGCTGAAGTTACAAAGGGATTTATGAGATTGTTGAAGAAAGGAGTTCCTTTTCTTTGGGACGACTACGCTCAACGCTCATTCGATGCTTTGAAGAAAGCATTGACCTCTAATCCTTTATTGAGTCCACCTGATTATAGCAGGGATTTCCTTTTGTATCTGGCAGTAGCAGAATCTACTATTGGTATGGTTCTGGTTTAGGAGGATGATGCTCTTGCTGAGCATGTTATTTACTACCTTAGTCGAGGCTTGGTAGGACCTGAACTCCGGTACACTCCGATAGAAAAATTAGCTTTAGCAGCAGTTCATGCTGTGCAGCGACTCCGGAATTACATTATTCTTCGCAAAACTTATGTTTTGGCAGCAGCCAATCCATTTTAGTTTGTCCTCAGTAGGCGAGTGATTGGGGGCAAATACAATAGATGGATTGTGATTTTACAGGAATTTGATCTTGAGTTTATGTCTGCCAAGTCCAAGAAATCATTGGTTTTCGCGGAATTGATCTCTGAGTTGCCCTGTGGGGAAGAGATGATCTATGATGAATCCTTTTCGAATGAACATTTGTTTCTTATCTCTTCACAGGATACTTGGTACAGAGATATCATTGTGTATCTCCAGACTGCGAAGTTTCCCTCTACTTTTTTGAAAGATGAGCGTCATAAGTTGCGTCACTTAGCCAAGAATTATTTGATTATTGGTGATGCTTTATACCGTCGAGGGGTTGATTCAATCCTAAGACGCTGCTTAACTCTCGAAGAAGCTGAGGCTGTGCTGAATGATTCCCACAATGGAGCTTGTGGGGGTCATTTATCTGGGCTTGCTACAGCCCAAAAAATCTTGCGTGTTGGGTACTTTTGGCCCTCGATTTTCAAGGATTGTATCGAATCGGTCAAAAAGTGTCATCCGTGTCAAGTCTATACTCGAAAAATGCGCGCTCATCCAGCTCCGCTTTTTCCAGTCATTATTGTCGGTCCCTTTACAAAGTGGGGTATTGATTATACTACTTGTAACCTGCCTTCGGCTAAAGGTCACAAGTACATTATTGTAGCAGTAGACTACTTTACGAAGTGGGTCGAGGCTATGCCTACTTTTGGGAACGATGGTGAGACTGCAGCTCTTTTCCTTTTCAACCAAGTTATTGCTCATTTTGGTATTCCTAGAGAGATTGTCATTGATCATGGCAGTCATTTTCAGAATAGTATGATGGCTGAGTTGGCTCTCAAATTGGGTTTCCGGCAGGAGCATTCATCTCCATATTATCCTCAAGCCAATGGGCAAGTGGAAGCCGTGAATAAATCCTTGAAGACAATTCTTCAAAGGACAATTGATAAAGCTAGATCCAACTGGAATATTATGCTATATCCTACACTTTGGGCATACAGGACATCAGTGAAAACTGCAACTAGCTTTACTCCGTTTCAGCTAGTGCACGGGTTGGAATCCGTATTTCCCATTGAATGTGAGATTCCTTCTCTTAAATTAGCTGTTGAACTTCTTCCTGACACTTCTAGTCTTGAAGAACGGCTCCTTCATCTGGAACATCTCGATGAGCAGCGTCGGGATGCCGCCACGATGAATGAAGTGCATAAAAATCGAGTTAAAGTTCAGTACGATAAGGCGGTCAAACCCAGGGTTTTTTTGGAAGGTGACCTTGTTTTCGTCTATGCCCAAGAAAAAGATGCCCTGGGGGCAGGAAATTTTAAGTCTATGTGGTATGGCCCCTTCATCGTTAAAAAATTCCTTAAGAAAGGAGCGTATACCTTGGTTGATTTCGAAGGGAACGAGTTGCCGGAGCCCCGAAATGGGCTCTATTTGAAGAAGTATTATGCCTAGGCTTTGGCCTGGAATGTTGCTTTTGTATATAGTAGTTTTTACTTTGTACATATCTGATTGATTTTCGATCTTTGATGAGTTGGTGATGTTTTTGATCTGCTTTGGCAGGTTGTGTTGGATGTCATGAGTCATTTTGGTTTCGCCGATGGTGCTAGTAGACACACCCGGAACTTAGCTTCCACGGCTTGGGTGCTTCATTATCCATCCGGTCAGCTGTTAGTATCAAGAGGGGTCTACATTGGTCCTGCTTCCAATAA
This sequence comes from Pinus albicaulis, assembly GCA_034641835.2. Lineage (NCBI taxonomy): Eukaryota > Viridiplantae > Streptophyta > Pinopsida > Pinales > Pinaceae > Pinus > Pinus albicaulis. The sequence continues at coordinate 1,368,393,247 of CM076572.1, read as the reverse complement.
TATAGCAGAATACACTGCAGTTGTTTATCTACTCTCGGAGGCAATATCTTTGGGTGTTGATTCATTGGTAGTTTTCTTGGACTCTCAGTTGGTGGTGTCGCAGTTGAACAATACTTATCGGGTTCGTGACCCCTTTTTATTACGGTTGTTCTTGAGGGTACGTTTGTTACAAAGATCATTTCAATTTTTAACTTTCATTCATATTCCTCGAGCTGACAATTGGTTAGCAGACTCATTAGCTAATCAAGCAATTGATTGGCATATTAATCATTCCATACAATAAAAATTTAATCATAAAAAACATCATACATTTTGATACATTTATCACATCACATCAAATATCGCTGTATATATATCATCAGAGTGTTCAAAAACTTTACAAAATTTGGATCCATAAGGTCATACAAAACTTGGGCTTATGCCCGATCATGTTCAGTCTCAAAAAAGAATATACAGTCATCTCATACATAATATCTGTCTACTCCTGAGGTCCCTACCCAGAAGTCGTGTTCCTATAGAACGTGACCACGGTGGCAACTCGGCGGAATAATCGTACCCAGTCTCGGGCACTCCTACCACCCGTCTCTGGATGGCTTCCGGCAGGTCTTCCACAGCAGCCATAGGTATTTGGCGGGTTAACCCCTCCAAGTTCCTCTGCACAGCCTGGAGTGTCCTGTCTGAATCCACTGTATCTGCTTCTCCCCTGCGACGCTTGTGGCACGGGAAACCCTCAGGTCGGACTGGTCCAATATCTGTTTCATGATCATGTTTACATTGTTAGTCATTATGAATCCAATCAAAAACATGTTTGTTTTTCATTTTTTCATACATATTTGAAAAAATCCAAAAAAATTATATAAGTCAAAAAAATTTTGCAAACTTACCGACTGTGCCCCATGCTGTGCCTGGTGGAAGAACTAGATCTGGATCTCCACGAAATTCCATACCGACATAGGGATAGTCGTCCACCGTGATGATTTGTTCTCCCCACCAAAGGAAGAACTCATCGTCCCACGTGGTCCGGGGTACTTCACTACCCCCCAATCTCTTCATCATGTCTGCCCAACGGGCAATTCTTGGGTCCCTCGGGCTACTGATGGTAGAGATAACTCTGGGTCTCAATGTTGGTATCTTCTCAAAGAAGAATGTCATCAAAATAGTACCGTAGCCAAAGTGTTTGGTCTTCGCTTGGCGAATTGAGGTCAATTGTTGCTTCATGTTCAGTAATAGGGCTGTGCACCAATCATACACATGAGTCAAGCATTCTACTGCTATGCTCATTTGCGTCCTGGACGCCTGATGTAGGGAGGCAGATCCTGCCACTCTGTCGATGGTGAAAAGGAGGATTTTCATGTGCAAATCCCGTAAATATTTAATTGCAATCTGAGTTCCAACTTTTTTGGAACCCTCTACGCAATACACGTGGACATAATCTTCCACGGTTAGCCCTCCCAGGGGCTTCCCGTGCAAGTCTACTGGTTCTCCCCTCCGGGAGAGTCCAGTGATAAAATATATGTCTTCCACTTCAATGCGTATTGGAATCTGATCTATAACGAAGCAATCTTGGTCTGGTTCCCAATAATTGACGAGCATTTCTAGCAACCGAACATTGCTTTTCATATTTGACATTTTGAAAAATTTGAACAATCCTCAATTCCGAAGGATATTTTGCGATGCTCGATCTTGCATGACCTCTTGATCAATTGCACTGTGTTCACGCTCTCTCCATGAGATTGTCATCCTGTCAAAATTCAATCAATCCTGCATTAGCCACGCATTTTTTGATTCGAACCTGCGCATACGTGACTTTTTCTATGCACAGTCGCGTGTATACGCGACTTTCCTTTTACCAACCCACGTATGCGCAAGTCCGAGTTTTTTAGCAAGGGTTTTAATGGTGAAAATCACTAAATTTTAATTTCTAAATGGAAAAAATGATTTGCAAGGATGATTGAGGAGCCTACCTGACAAATTTGGTGCGTTTCAATGGTCGGTTGTTCTTGATTTGACGAAAGAAGTTTTTTGCTCCAGAGCACTTTTTTCCAAATCAGCAATGCAATAATGAACCAAATATGAGGTAATTTGTCTATTTATGCCTAAAAAGTTGAAAATTTTCGCAAAAATTTGCTATGCTTATTTTTTCGATCTATCTTAAGCTGCATAACCCGGATGCTTGGAAGTGCCCAGTTTGGTATGTTTTCAAGTACATTTTAACAATTTTGAGATTTTTCCTGGTTTTTGATCCATGATTACCGACTTGTCACGGTAGGTATATGATCTTTACTGGCATATAGGTTAGGGAAATCACTTTCCGCTGCATCTTGCATACTAGCCTCCATACTGATCACTTGCCATAGGGTCGATCCCATCAGGTCATGAGCATTACACCCATTTCACTCGCCGATTATTTAATCATGACTTGATGGTAGAGCCTTCCTTTACATGGGCTTCCTAGTTAGTTCCTCGCTATCACTTGTTGCCCATGTTGCGTTTTATGTAGGCTCGGGAGTCCTCTTTAGTCCCGCCATGACTTATGTGTTGAAGCTTCATTCTTCTTCTTCCTCACTATCATTTTTTCTGGCTTTTACCCTAGAGGCTCCCTGGTGTCGTTAAGTTGTATTACTACATTGCATATTGGCTACTTGTTTATCCTGGCCTTTAGCTGGCTTCATTTGGACTCAGTGTTTAAGCCAACTTTTGACCTTGATTATTTGTACAAGTTAACCATTGCATGCACTTAGCTATCACGACTTGACACCCTTTTACCCATGGATGGAACGTTCCTTTGAGTATCGCTTACCAGTTTCCGCCACCTTGCATTGAGCATAGGATTGTTCCAATCCCAGGAACTAGTGCATCTGATTTTTTGATACTCGTTCTATCCATTGTACCATAGCATTCTTTTATTCTTTTTCAGGCTTATTATATGAAAAAGACAAAAAAATCAAATATAAAAAAAAGAGCGGGAACGGGATACATCTTCGTTGTTTTGATGGCAGTACAGAGTCAGTTTGTCGCCCTTGAACAAAGCACATATACTTATATATATTTCCTACATTTGGGATGGTTTTTAGTTTTGACCTAGGTTCAGCCTTTACCTTGTTTCACTTGTCAGTCCTCCCCTGGTTGGTTATCTCTTCCAATCATATGGAGAGTTTGTTCTGCCTCCTGCATAACAGACTTATACAGTGTCACTTTTTACTACCATGGTCATCACGAGTCGTGCTTTTGTTCAAGGGAATTCTAACCAGAGTCGGTCATTCTGCGATGTCTCTTGACTCATTATTCAGTCGGCCTTCCCGGTCTTGTCAGTATCTTGTTCTATCACATCAGATGTTTTGGTCTTCTGCTCGTGCTGGTTTGAGAAGGTCCCCATTGACTTCTTGCTGGCGGGTTTGTCTCTTATCGACTACGACACATTGCTCTGAGAGCAAACCTAGAGCCGTACCCTGGGCCTATTTCCATCATTGATAGGTGACCTTGTGCTCGGCATTTGATCATCATCATGGGTCTTTGACTGAGTGGTTTCCCCTGTGTTCGACGTCAGCACACATTATCACACTTGGGATTCGTGCAGTACCTTGATTTCCATTTGACCCTATCGGTGGATTTCTCGCCTCTGTGTCAGCTTTCATTATTGGTTGGTTCAGAGGGTTTCTTCCATGCGCTAGCTTCATCTTGTGCATGTCGGAAACGTACTTTGGTTTTGGTTCCATCACTCTACTTCGTCTGATTCCTTCCAAATCTTGGCCTGCGGGTTACACTCGCACTGGACTGATGTGGGATGCCTTAATGCCTTCCTTCCAGCAGATCTTTTCCCATCGACTCCGACTCATTGCTCTGGGAATAAGGTCTAGAGTCTTTTTGTCAGTACCTTAGGGTTTGCAGTCATCAGTGGCAGACTCTTCGCTATCGACAGTGGGGATTCATCATTGCCTCCTGATTGGTAGATTCTTTCAAGTGTTCGACTTCAACTCATTCATTCGCACTTGTTAGATTGTACTGGGGCACCTTGACGCTCATTTTCATTATTGGTGAGTTGTCTCGCGTTGGTTAATGGTATACATCATTGACCGGTAATCCAACGATTTCTCACATGGTCGACTTCAGCTCATTTATTCCCATTGTGTAGAATTGTGCCATAGTGATCGGTGAAGACCTCGGGTTGCATTAGCATTTCTCGGTTCACTTTTGACAGTCCATTCAGTTTCTGCCAGTGATGTCGTTCACCCTTATATGTTGCAGTGTCAGTACAGCAGCATCCTATATGTTGGCTCCCAAGTTGCGTGATTGTACCGTTTGTTCCACCTCTTATGATTCGGTACTTGGAGATTCAGTTACTTATATGATCAGACATCCAGTTGCACCATCCTTGATCAGCTTTTTATATGTGATACTTGGACATTGATTCAGACTTATATTTCCGGGCCATGCTCAGATGATTCATTGTGTACTTTCAGTTCAGCTATACTTGTATACATGTTGGATCTATTCAGTACTTTCTATATGATTTATTTTTGACTGAGCATGGGTATGCCCGCCTCAGCATGAGTTGACTCTCTGTTTTCTTTCATTGGTTTTTGGCAGGCTGAAATCTGGTGAAGTCCTCTCTTGTCCTTGCGAAGTTCTTTCTATGTGCATAATACACTTCGGCCATCATGTACCCCTTCTGACCTTGCATATTAGGGGGCATCTGTTATAGCATCATTTCTCACCTTCATATGATTCATGATTACTTCTATGGCTTTGGGCACCCATTCCTACAGACTTGGACAAATTCACTAAAAAACAGTGTAAAAATCCCCATACGCGGTTATGCCCAGACTTTTCCACGTGTATACGCGAGTCCAAATGCACTTTCCCGCGTATGCAATTAAAATCATTAAAAAATATATAAAAATTCCCTATTTTCGAGCTAGGTTGATGGTTACTCTGGTAGTTCAACCACCCCAGCACGTGGCCAACTGTTTCCAACTGTTGAAACTACTTTGAGGGAGTATAAAAGCCCCTCATATGCATGGCCTAAGGGAGAGAGAGAAATTATTGATATTATACTCTGTTGGTATTCCCTATCCAAGTCTGAATTCACGTGCCTCCTGCACTTCCCAGTTCATTACAGGAAAACCTTGTTTCCTGGAGATGCTCATCTCTTTATATGTCATCTCATGTGCACCAGTTCGGAAGGAATCTTAGCGAGGCAAGGGTGGGACAGATCTGGACGACAGTCTGCTCGAAGATCGTGGAAGGATTCAGGTGATCTCTCCACTCGTTATTTCTGTACATGCTATTTATAATACAGAAGTACCATCTTGTTCCCGAAATATATGTGTTAGTGTCTACTTGCATACATGAGAACATTGTTATTTAAGCATTTGTTATGGTTTATCTAATGTTTCATATGGATTTCACTAACATTTAGAGTAGATATATGTTGTACAACTAGTTCTTCATGCTTGTTTCTTCTTGTCTTTCAGGTTAAGAAGGAAGAACGGTTGTTGGGGGTTTGGACCCCGCGGGATCTGCTTCAACCGTAGGACCTACGGGTAACTTCCTCGATCTACTCTATTTAGTTTTTCATGAACATGTATGGTTGTGTGAGTCCTTCTTAAGTAGCATGCCCTGCTCTGTGGAGGTTTAAACCCAACAAACCTCTAGGGTGATTTTCCCTGAAACACTAGGGTTCGAGAACAGGTTGCTGGAGTCATCACAGGGTACATGGATCAGTTATACAAGGCATGACTGAAGCAGGCCAAACAGAAGCCCATGATAGAAGTGTTGGAAGAACAAGTTTAGTTGCTAAAGACAAATAAGGAGAATATTTTCTCCCTAGCACAACAAGTAATGGCCTGCAGACCTCCTGCACATAGCCATGCCTTATTCCTTCATGAACAATTTATTTTCTTTTGTCTTGAAAGTATATATAAGGATATTTGGTACAAAATTGAAGACCCCATTCAATTTATCCGTATTTTGAACATTCATGACATTATCAGACAACATTTGATGTGTGAGATCTATATCCATGGGTATTACTTAAGGCATGATCATTCCTTTGACCCTGTGCCATTCGTAGGAGACATCCATTTAAGAGCATTCAATTCCTATACCATCAATCATATTAAATGGGGAAAGGCTTGGGAAACATTTGAAGAAAATCAAGCTAGCAGGCCATTGATGATAAGAAGAGAGCATAATCCATCCTCAACCATTTATAACAAGCATTATACAGCTTTGCAGATTGAGGGCTGTAAGGAACACCCGTTGGAAAACTAGAAATGGTGCGCTGACCTGTTTGTTAACCAGATTACAACATTTCGCAAGGAAGCATTGGACAGTTGTCAAAAAAGATGGATCTTGTCCTCCTCAGCCGTTAGGGAAAGAGAACCATTTGGGGCATCTAACTTTGCACGTGCCTTAGAGAGAATTTCATGTTACGTGGCATGCATTCATATCTGTGGGGTTAGATGGATGGGATTAAGATTTCAATTTCCCCTTTTATGGCTACCAACTGCGCAATATACTCCTGCGTATAACGTTGAACCAGACTGGTGGAAGGACATTGTTTTGACAGAAGGATATAAGCCACCAAGAATATAAATGTCTGCAGAATATGACCTCACACAGCTTCATGCCAATCACAGTTAGTCCAGTCCGGATCTGAGGAGATGACGAGTTGCATGGGGACATGCAGATAGATCAATTGGAGGGAGATGTTGGGTACCAGATTTGTATACTTTCCTCTCCCATTTTACCCTATCTTTCTACCTCTTTGTGCCATTATTAATCTTAAAAGCATGAGGTAAAAACCTTCTTCCTATCTTTTATGGGATATTGTATTAATGATGTATTTTTCATGGAGGTTTTACCTTTCTACATATTAAGTCCGATATTTCTTCAGATCTGGCTACAACAGGAGTGTTGTTGCTACGAGTCAAGGCACAACCCATCATCTCCAACGTCTTCCTTATTTGCTGCTACAATGTGACAACCATGGGTATATGAGCACTATCTTAGGCCTTCTTACAGTTTATTGCTGGGCAACCCGGTTTCCGTTGTAACAAGATGTATTTTTGTAACAATGGAGTCGTTGAGAGGAATCGGGGGTTTCAAGACAATTGTATAAAGAGGCCTCCAGGTTGTGAATCGGAGGAAGCCCTTGGACATACAGACTTTGTAATCAATATTTTTATCATTAATTGAATGTACAACAACTTGTTGTTTTTCCTATAATTCTTGAGTTTCCGCAACCTTGATCAAAGATTTGGGCCCACTCTTGTGATCAGGTTCTGCGTTCTTCCTTCTTTTCTTTGTAGTGTTGTGTTTGGTGTGATTCTTTATTTGTTGTTACAGTCGCGTTAATTGTTGTGGATGCATTTTATTTATGCAGTTCATTTCATTGTTGTTACAGTGGTATGTGTGTTATAGATTAAACCTGTGATCTACAACGGACTATGTGCTTGTATCTGCATATACTTTGTCGTTAGTCTTGAAATAACTAACGCCCTCGGGTTGATAATTTATGTGGAAAAAGGGTTGAATTCTATTCATATCCGGACACCAACATTTTTGGCGATTGAATGGTTGCATGTTATTGCATATGTATATATTGTGTTTTTTCCTTTCAGTAGAATTGTAGAATAAATTTATGTCTCTTGTTTTTAGTTTGAATTTGTAGAGATTAAACCAATGGATTCAGTCCAATCATCCAATGTAATAAAAAAAGATACTGAATCCTTCTACAATATTTGAGGAATATAAGTCACAATCGCTCAATCACATACAAGTAAGAGAAAGAAGTAAATCAATCGCACAACACAAGATTTTCTTGGGGAAAGCAACTGCTCAAAACCACTCCATATATATTGTATAATCAAGCAAGGAATCATGAAACAATACAATGAATGTGTGCTCACCACAACCTCATACACTCTACCAATTGTCTCACATTGATCTAGGAAAAATTGGACAAACGCATAGCCAATTTCCTACCCACCTTTAGCCTAAATTTCTCACACAATCCCTAGGAAAAATAATTCATATTAAATAGGAATTCCAACCTTCCTTGACTACACAATCCATCATGGGTTTCCTATGGCTTTATAACTGCACCTAGGCAGTTCGCTAAAAATACAACTATTATTTTACTTTCCTTTAACCTTTGTATCAACTGGGTTGTTATAAGAATTAACATGCATGTAGCTATTAATAGTGAATTATCAGTTATTTAGTAGATCGATAAATCTATTTTAATTCACTTGATCTTCCACTAGCTCATTAATCAGTTAGAACTAGTTAAAATGATTTTAACTTAATTAATTTGAGTTAATTGATTGCAATCACACCACACTAGTGCTACAACTGCAACTAGACCATGTAAATAATATGATCATTCTACATGCCTATCCTTTGACCCTCAACTCAAAATTCTTGAGCTAACTAAGTCTATCGTACTTAGTTAACTATTACAAGTTGTTATGAGATAATATTACAATTTATTTAAAAATTGGATGCCCACATTAGCACAAATGAGTCATTGAATTCCTCACTCATGTGTGACCTGGAATCCCACACTAGTATGGTACATTTTCTTGTTGAATTTCAACATAATTCATTAGCAGCTACAAAAAAATTTCTATTTCTACATGGTATCAGAGCTACGTAAGACTACATAGAAACCTTGTTCCAAATCTTCTCTCAGAGAAATTTTGATTTGCATTTTTTTGTGCATATTCTCTTCAGTGCAGGAAAAAATGTCTTTTAATGGATTGATGATTGAGTATGCATTTGAGAAAACCTAGAATTTTTGTGCTTAGAAAGATAGGATGGAAGTTGTCTCAGATGATAGTGGAGTATGGGAATATACACAAACTGATATTCTAAAACCAGTAGCATAAAATGCATAATCACTTGCTAAGTGGAAGAAATACACAACAAAGACCAGGAATATTATTATAGAGGGTGTCATATATCATGTGGTTTTGAACTTTCATGGCAAGGAGAGACTTTTTTCAATGTGGAAAATTCTCATATATATATTCCAAAGCAACAATGATGCCACAAAATTGGCATTGAGAGATACACTTAGGAGCATTCAAATGTATAAAATGAAATCATTCCCCAATACCTATCCGTATTCACTCAGGTTTGAGATTAACTTGGAGGAGTAGGATAAAATGTTCCATCATCTAAATTTATGAGTTTAACACTCCTAGGCCTTCTAAAATCTTGGCAAAATCATCAGGATTCAGTGAATGGAAGAAACAAGCTACCAAATTGGGAGATAATTTGGTCTAATTTGGTGCAGGAGGAGATTAGAATAAACACTAGGGATGGTGTCACATATAGAGTTGAGGAGGAAGAAAAAATTGCCTTGGAAAGCAAGGGAAAGAAGGCCCAAGGCAAGATAGAATCCAGCTAGAACCAGGGCAAGAAGAATTACCTCAAAAAAATTAATTGTTTTCACTACCATGAATATGGATATTATGAAACCAAGTGTCCCAAAAAGAAATTTCGGAAGAATCCTATAGGAGTAGGAGGTGATGCTCTCACATCACAATTCAAATTGGATTTCACCTTCATTTTATGCATGGCTAGTAATGTATGAAGCATTGTATGGTACTTGGATTCAGAAGTCTCATTTCATATGACAGGAAATAGGAGTTCTCAATCATCCTAGAGGAGAAGGACCTATAATTACACATAGATCTTATAGATTATGGGAAGTATACATTACAATAAAAAAGGACATCGGTGAGGGGCGAAAAATGTCACCATAAGCTTATTGGTGAGGGTCAAAAGAGCCTTCATCACCAAAAAATGAATTTCACCAAAGGTGGTGTCGCCGAAAGTACAGGTGTTGTGGTGACATTCAAGGTTCGTCACCAATAATGATTTATAATGATGGATAGTGACTGTCACCATTTCATATGAGCAATGATGACGGACAATAACCTCTGTCACCAAAAAACTTAACGTCACCAAAGGTGGTGTCGCAAAAAGTATGTGTTGTGTTGACATTCAAGGTCCATCATGAATATTAATTATAATGAGGGATAGTGACAAACAGCATTTCATATGAACAACAACGATTTTTTGTGATGAACCTTTCATGGTCGTCACTATTGGTGCATATATATGGCAATGTTCGTTGACAGTCACCATTTCATATTTGGTGAGGGTCAAAAAATGTTGTGATAAGCTCATTGGTGACATCAAGGTCCATCACGAATAATGACAAAAAGTGACCCTCACCATTTCATATCAACAACAACGATTTATGGTGACATACCTTTCATGGTCGTCACTATTGATGCGCATATATGGTGGCATTCATTGACCATCACCATTTCATATTTTGGTGAGTGTCGAAAAATGTCACCATAAGCTCATTGGTGATGGTAAAAAGAGCATCCATCAGCAAAAATTGATCCCCAACATTCCCTTTGAATATCAGCGCACAATGGAATCGAACCACCAACCTCCTTCTTGTAAATTAGGTGATCTTCCATTGAGCTAGCACCCTTTAAAGAATTATACTTTTAAAAATTATATCTTGAAACCTTTATATATTGTAAATTCTACAAATTTCAATAAATTAAAGTCTCGACACTATTTTACTAAACAAGAAAAACATATGTGTTTCCGTTGTCATGCCTGAAAACCATGGAGATCCATGTTGATAGTAGAATAAGATCTATGTCTACTGCTCAAGAACACATTCCTTATTAACCATTCTTACCTGACAGAAACCAAAGAGACAACACAACATCAACATACACAAAATTCCCTACTGATATATAATCATAACTTAGCTAAGAAGTCTAAAAGATGTTATTAATTAATAAACTTTGTATTTGGAATTCCTATTTCTTCAGATTTAAAAAAGACTACGTTTTATAAGACTTATTTCTATTTATCCAAGCAATTATATCATAACATATGTCAAACAGTAACAATTATGGTACCTAAAGTAAAAAGAATATTTTTCTCAAGAAAATATATTTAGAAAAGAGCTTTGAAAACTATATGTTTGTCATCAAATCTTTAATTAGTTCAACAACAAACTAGTTGGAGTTTGAAAAATTAATATCATTCATAGGAAAAGAACAGGACAATGGCCAGATTATGTCAAACAGGGTAGAATACCATATCTCAACCATTTTGAACAGGACTTAATCCTTGCAAGACTCGGGGAATTTGAACAATTCGTATAAGACTCAACCATGTTGATTGAATCGTACAAGGCTTTGGCAAGTTCAACCTGAAACTTGGCCATCTTCTTTGAAGCACCAAAAAAAAAACAACAAAAAATGAAAAACCCATGTTCTGGTAGATATCTCAGTTGATTCCTTCCATTGGGAAAAAAAATGTCGAAATGATTCTCCATCCAAAATGAAATTAGTCCAATAAAATTCCAGGCACTGTGATTGACAAGTTTTAGGTTTTTAAATCATATAGGAAAAAAAAAGATTTGTAGTGAAAGAGTAGCCAAGCTTGTCCAATCACTTTCTTCACCTATGATTTTCACACAAATGAGAGGTTGGTGAGACTTTTTTAATTTTGGGGTATCTTAGAAAAATATCTCAAATACCCTAAAAATTTAGCAAAATGATGGAAAAAAGGGGCTTTTCTTACACAATGCAATTTTTGTACGAATCCCATGATTTAGAAAATAAAACATCTAAAATACCAACAACCCCAAGCATGAGGAGGAGGACTAGGAGTGTCTGTTGGTAGGGAACATAAAGGATCTCAAGAGAATCATACATGGAACTTGCACTTTCTTCTTTAAGAACCAAATGCAAAAAAGGAAAACACTAGCACCACCAATTTCAACCCTTCAATTTTTATTTTCCTTTTTTTTTTGCAGCTTTTGATTTTCTTCCCTTTTTTTTCTTTTGCAGCTTCAATAGCATATAAAATATAGGAATCTATCGGAACACTTGGGCATTCTCCTTCATTTTTTCATATCTTTGAGCCAAATGGTATTTTGTACATTTTATGCCCCACTAACAGATTTTTTGCAAAAATTGTATTGTATATCTCCCTTCTCTAGTGATGCTCTTGCCAACATTAAAAAGAAAATCAATCAAAAGAAAACTTTACAAAGCCAAAGTGTAATAGTTCCACTCAAACTCACCAACAACTTGGAAGCAGATATCATCCAAAATGAAGATTTTTCTCTCCCATTTGGAATTTATATTTTACACCTATGAGTTTATCCATCTACCTCCGAGTTGGACTCTTAGGCAGGTAAATTTCCCATAAGTTATTGTGGGGTCAGGTTTTGACCTACAAGTACTCGCAAGACTCCCTCGCTGCCGAGTATGACTTGATGGAAGAGATTTGGCCTCACGACCAAGTTAACTCATCTTCGTAGTAAGGCCAACCAAAGTTAAATTCCCACAATGTCCTTAACAATTTATTGTTTGAAAATTTTGTTCTTTTGATATGAATTAGAACATCAGTCTAGCATAGGAAACATTTTCTCTTTTGGATGAATATTGTTACAAGACCATTGTTTTTTTGGAAACAAATTTCTTCATAATATTCTATACACTTGTCTTCGGTGGACTCCTAAATATTGGGCATAAAATAACAAATATAAGTTTCAAACAGGAATAAGGTCAAAATAAAGCATGATAGGATTTATTATCTTCACACCTTTGCTAATGAGCAAGAAAATGACTCCATTCATTCCCTTGCTCCATCATATAAGTGAAAATAGGGAAGAACCTTGAAATTTAAGCTTTTGCACATTGGTTTGTTTTCATCAAAGTTGATTTTTAAAAATACATTGTCAAGGTGCTCTGCAACTATATTGCACAACTTCCACACAAAAATAATCCATATACAAAATGATTAGTTTTCAAAAGGTATCAGACAAATAAAAGCACAAGTAAAGCACAAAATTAATCAATTTCGTGCAAGATAAATTTCCTCCAGAAATAGTCCTGACAAGTTTTAGCGTTTTAACTCAGTTATGAAATTATTTTAAGTAAATGATAAAATATATCTCAATATCAAGTAAAAGAAGGAAAATATTGTTGTGCAATATATATTTCTAGCATTTTAGTAGTACTTAACCTTTCCACGATAACAAAAATATTGTGTAAAAGGCCACACAGCTAGATACATTGTCACATTAATAATTGTATTTCTAATTCTAATTATGTCCCATGCATAATACTTTTAAATTTACACATTTAAAATCTCTTAGTTTCAAATACGAAAAACATCAGTGATTGATTAATTTTAATTCCTTGAAAAATGAATATGGAAAATCGAAAGAGCTGAAGACAAGAAAATTCTTCAAGATTTTGTGCATTTTCTGAAAAGAAGCATTACAGGATGAAAATTTCAAAAATGCATTCCTTCTGTATTATAACTCCAGAATAGTTCCCAATCAATAATGAATTCCTGCAAAGCGGGTTAACTTTTGGCATTTGTGTATGCTTCCTTAGACAATTGTAGTAGTTACTAAGAAACTTATATGACATTGGTAAAGAGCTTAGACCCCTACTCCACATATCAATTACATTGAAATAGCTACTTCATTCTGGTATTTAAGTGGATAGTCTGTTCAGATTTTGGTTGGTACGTTAGCCAACTGAGGTAACACCATGGAATTTATTAAGTATATGTCTCTGCCCATACCCTTATATATGCAACATAATCAACCCAGCTCATATCTTTAAGAAATACTATGGCAATTAATATCATATAAGATATATACCCTACTCTAGCAAGGATATGGAGTGGATTGAATTTTGACATCAACCTAGAAGTGCCTAATTCATCAATTTTTGTACCTTTGGAATTTGAATTTGATTAAGTAGTTACATAACACTTTGAGTTCTCTTCCAACTCTAGGTACTTGGCTATTATTTCTGGCACGTATGCAAGCCTTGAAATTATGAGAATATGCAATAATAAGCTAGAAGGATAAATACCCCTTGCACTCTAAGGTATCCCTTGTGTTTATATGTTGGTGTGTGTAAGCAAAAATGTCATTCATAAAGGGATAACTCTCCCATGACAATCCAAATTACTGGTGGAGAGAAGAAACTGCTACTAGCTCAATTATGTGGAAACAGAGATCTCAATGAGTTAAAATTTAAAACTCAATCCATGGACCATTGAATTGTTAGACTTGACATTCAGTAATTGCAATAATAATATATGAATAAAAATCTAACAACCACCTTTGAAAAATAGCTTTTTATACATTACTATAAATGCATGAAGAATTATATAAACATAATTCAATATTTTTGAGAAATCCATTCAATGCTTTCGTTAGTGCAAATGAATATCTAGTCTCAAATAGGATGTTTACAATAAGAACAAAAATTTATGGATGAGAGACTCATTTTCTTCCCTAACATTGATGAATATATGTGGCAATGCATGATTATTGGATTATCTTGGTGGTGAAAATCCATTTTTTTTAAATGCCTAGCCTATAGTTTTGAATCATTAGATCTTCATTCTAGCTTATCATTCTCACAAAAGAACTCACTGTGGTTGTACATTCGTTTATGAGACATGGAAAAAATCTATTGTTTGTAAGGAATTTATGATGAGGCCTAGAAGGAACATTTCCTGTTGTTTTATTTCTGATAGGAATTATCTTTCTAGAGGCTCCATGAAACAGAGGTGTACTAGTAGGGAGGCCATTATGTACATTCTTGAGTCTGATTTATGGAAACCTATTCCAAAAATTCCCACAAATGAGATCCAAATACTTGGTGCTATGCCCACTTCCTTAGGTTGAATCAAAAATGATTGTTGGTATTGGTATGAAGGATGGAGTGTTATCTAAAATTCCTCAGTAATGTCATGATTCCTTCCAATTTCCCAATGAAGCCATGTTGACAGAAAAATTTTAGCGGGTTATTAGTGTGTGTGTGAGAGAGTCAGTTCTTTTTCCCATGATCCCTATAGTATAGTGACGCCTTTTTCTCCGATGTATGGCCTAAATGTGAGGGTTCTGAGCCATTTAATCCATGTTCCAAAAATTCTAGGAGCATATATGTAACTTCAATGCATTCTCCCTATGAATAACATCCTCATAATTGTACTTGGAAATTGAGTCAACATAGTAACCACTTGCCTTTATTGAAGTGGATAAGGGAGTCTGTTATAGATTTTGTCCCTATTATGTTAAAACGTAACCAAATCATGGAAGGATCATCCTCCCATTCACTTTTTGGAGTTCAACAATCTTGAAGAAGGTGACCATGCAGACGGAGAAGCCGAATGTCTATTTTCTTAGCTTCGGTTATCTAACAAGTTGTGGACATCCACAGCCAAGACGAAATAGAAATTCGCTCATGGCCATAGCATGTGTTTTTCCACAGAATTCTAAGCTTAGGAATGCAAACCATGTCAATAAATGAAGAAATAGTTCAGTGCAAACCCTACCAAAAAATGAAGAAATAACCATTGAAGGTCAGTTCACAGGTAAAATCATTCATTTTAGCTTTTGCTCTAACTTCGTCTGTTCATTTTAAAGCTTTTGATCTAAATTATTTTTTCAATATCAGTAGGGTATTTTAAATTTTCTCTTCAATACAGAATTGAAATTTCAGAATTTTAATTTTGATAGCTCCCTGTATATCTTTTCAATTTCTTTCCATTAGAATTCACCTAATTTATCAGTTTGTGCGCATTGGCCCTAAATGGCCTCGTCCCTGTAGGGCCTCTTTCCTATTTACACGTGAATTAGTATTCCTAATCTGCCATTTCATTTCAAATTAATCAAGGTAGAAATTGGTAGAGGCATTAGTACCTTGCAAAATACCCATGTTTCCGCTTCCATTTGATGTTGCTAGGCTGGTACATCCTCTTAGTATTCAGAATCATTGGCCTTTCAAAAGGACTAACTTATGTTGTGTGACAAAACAGTTAAATGGAAATTCAGGGAAAAAAAAGAAAGTATAATTACATTAATGAGTTTCGCGCTCCAGGTAGGGATGCTGCAACCACAACACCAACCTCATGTCAAACCTCACAAACACCATGAACAAGTCCATATGAAACAACAAGGAAATTTCAGTTTTTAGGTTTCATTTGTGCTGATGAAACACATCATAGCAATAAATTCTTTCAATTTCCATTAAACGCTCTCACAAATTTTGCTCATTACAAAATCTAAATAACTCAAACCCAAAATCTAAATAACCCAAACCGAAGAGAAAATCCAAAGAAAAACTTTAAATTTTCATACTTTAGATCAAATTTAGCATTCTTGTATTTTGAAAAATGAAATTTCAGCAAAGCTTTTCAGCACAACAAGGATGCAGGAAAATTTTGAATAGTGAAAAACAAAATTAAGATAAGTTTGAATAAATTCATTAGGCACGTTAGCCCTTGTTGATTTGCAGCGAGGTAAGAAATGGAGCATTAAAGATTCAGGAATTTGTACTCTTTTGTTGAATCCCGAAGCAGGCAATCTCAAGCAGAATACTTTCATGTTGAGCCATTGTTTCCTTGCTTTGGTGTGGATCAGTCCATATAGGAATGACCGAGAGTCTACATGGCACATTTTCACACACAATTAACTCACGACTTTGAAAAACTTTAAACTAACTATAAGTTTTAACTCAAGACCTAATAAAGTGAACAGGTAAGTATTCTCTGAGCTCCAAGTAGTCTGAAGCTTTGAATTTCTCAAAACTTGTCTTTCAATTGATCTCACTGCCCTAAAACTAACATTTGAAATGAACCTTTTAACTCCTTCCTCTCAATGATTTATCTCCTCTCAAGTATCTAAATTTTGAGTATATCTAAAATTAGTTATTATTTTATTATAATCTAAAGTCGACCACATTGTGGGTATGTTCCTGACTATAGTGTTGTGGGACCTAGGATGAAGGGCACATGTTTGAGCATTCCATTATACATAGCACACGATGCGTCCATAATTTTTATCTGTGAGCAAAGAACGTTGGAGTCATTTGTTACTATTTCTGGAACAAAGGTATTCTATATTTTACTCATTCACGTTGGAAATACTCTTTTAAAAAAAAATCCCGTATTGTTACAACAACATCCCATCCTCAGAAGCGAAGCAACCATTCTTATTTTTCTAAAATAATTCTTTCCAAGTCCTGAATAGGTGCATTTATTTCTTTCAAAGCAAGTTGTTCTTGAAAAACCTTGTTGCTAATTGAGAAGAAAATTGACTCATTTCCATTTATATTCTTTAGATATACTGAAGTAAGGTTAAATTTAAGTTTTTGTTTCAAGTGACCGATGCATGTGTTTTCCATACCTTTATTTTTATGTGAAAGACAATCCTACTCTCCTTCCATTCAAATGTATTTCACAGGATTTCTATATGTCAATGGTCTTGTCATGTGATCTCACTCAAAGACAAAAAAATATGAAATTCAAAGCTTCCATTAGAAAAATGGATAATGTGACAAATTTCAATCACTATACATATTTTCCATGCGTGAGTATTTTATTATGGAAAATTTCTTACTACCAAAAATGATTCAAAATAAGACCTGAAGTTCTTTCCAAACTAGATGAAAAGAATTGAGAAACTGAAAAGTAAAATGGAGTAGAGAATTGCTCATCTCAATATTATGAAATAGTTAAATAGCATTACATTGGAAACATAAACAATAAATGACTAGAGTAAAACTGAAGTAAACTGAAGTAAAACTAAACTACCTATGACACCTAGCAGACAATAAATTAAATGTAATGAATCTTAACTGAACCTAATGGACAGTGAGATTAATATGTCAACATCCCCTCCTAATCTCAACTGCTACAAGTGGAGGCACTAACAATGCCTAATTTCTCTCTTTGAAATTCAAATACATTCTTTCCCAATGGCTTTGTGAAAATATCTGCAAGTTAATCTTTGGAACCACAAAAAGAAAGTGTGATGTCCCCATCATTGACAAGTTCACGAATGAAATGAAAACATGTGTCAATGTGCTTGCTATTTTTGTGAAAAACGGGATTTTTTGATAAAGAAATTGCTGAATTGTTATCACAGTAAATTGGAGTTGGCTCCTTCTGAATATCTGAAATGTCTTTCAATAATCTTCTCAACCATACTGCTTGACAAGATGTTGTATTTGCTGCTACATATTCTACCTCTACAGAAGATATTGAAACGATTGACTATTTCTTGGATGCCCATGAAATCAAGTTTGTTCCAAGATGAAAATCATACCCTGAGGTACTTTTGCGATCATCTAAACTCCCTGCATAATCGATGTCTGTATAACCTGAAAGTGAACAATTTTCAGAATGTGTATAAAACAAACCATAGTGTATGGTCCCTGCAATATACCTTAAGATCCTTTTTGCAACCTGCCAATGAGTAAGCTTTGGTGACTGCATAAACCTGGAGACAAAACTTGCTGCAAACATAATATCTGGTCTAGTTGCAGTTAGATACAACAAACTACCAACTAGGCTTTTATATAATGTGGGATCAACAAATGGTGCTACATCTTCTCTGATGAGTTTGGTACCTTCAGCAATTGGTGTATCAGCTAATTTGCAATTGGTCATTCTGAACTTTTGAATGATATCAGTGGCATACTTTTGTTGACGAACAAAAATTCCATTATCAGATTGGTGAATTTCAATTCCTAGGAAATATTTCATGACACCTAGATCTGTCATATCAAACTCTGCTTGCATTGCTGCTTTGAAATCTTCTAACATCATATTTCCTGTATAAAGAAGATCATCTACATAAGGGAATACAATAAGAATTTTACCTTCATGAGATTTGGTATACAAAGTGGGTTCGTGGCTGCTTCTAGAAAAACCACTTTTGATGAGATAGGTGTCGATGCGACTATACCAAGCTCTTGGAGCTTGTTTCAAACCATATAAAGCTTTCTTCAATCTATATACTTTATGCTCTTGTCCATTTAATTCAAACCTGGAGGCTGCTCTACATAAACTTCTTCCTGCAATATACCATTTAGGAAGGCAGATTTTACATCAAGCTAATAGACTTTCCATTTTTGTTGAGCTGTTGTGGACAAAATGGTTCTGACAGTGTCTCACTTTGCTACTGGAGCAAATGTTTCACCATATTCAACACCAAACTGTTGTGAGAATCCTTTGGCAACCAACCTTGCCTTATGTTTCTCAACTTTTCCTTTTTCATTTAGCTTGGTCTTATATACCCTTTTCACACCAATTTTTGTTTTGTCTCTTGGGAGATCAGCTAATTCCCAAGTCTGATTTTTCTCTATGGCAACAATTTATTGGTTCATTGCTTCGACCCAATTCTTTTCTTTAACTGCTTCTTCAAAATGAGTCAGTTGAGTTGAAATGAATGCAAACATATTCTGTTGTTCAGATTCATGCTCCTGTTCATATATCTCTCTGATACTTCTTGTTTTCTGTCCCTCTTCTGAAGATGTTTGATCACTGGCTGAATCAGTGCTTGATGATGTTCCATTTTCAGAATGTTCTGGCTGTTCTTGAACCTGCAATCTTGGAGACTGTGGTGGATAGAAAGGTTGATTTGAAGTTTCATCTACATGGTCAAACCAAGATTTATTTTCAAAAAATTTCACATCTCTGCTTATAATGAACTTTTTGGTAATGGGGTTATAAAGTCTGTAGGCTTTTGACTGCTCACTGTAACCTACAAATATGCATTTCTCACTTCTATCATGAAGCTTTTTTCTTAGTTTTTCAGGAACATGAGAAAAAGCTACTGATCCAAATATTCTCATTAGGGGAATTTTGAGGTCTAAAATGGGGCTCCTAAGGAAATTATAAAATAATAGTGGAAAAAATCAAATAAGATTTGATGACATCATCAAATTTTAGAGGGAAAAATGAAAAAACTACTTTTTCAATTCATATTTTCAACTTATCTCCCAAAGTTTTTACTCAAATTTCGAGCGGGAGTACTCGTTGGATGCGGAATTTAATTCCCCATCCAAGGAGTACCCATGTTGCATACTTTCGATGGGTCCTACTACACGAAAAATGAGAAATACATAAAAAAATGTGATTACAATCACGTTTTTTATGTATTTCTCATTTTTCATGTAGAAGAGTTCATCGAAAGTATGCAACATGGGTACTCCTTGGATGAGGAATTAAATTCTGCATCCAACGAGTACTCCCGCTCGAAATTTGAGTAAAAATTTTGGGATATAAGTTTAAAATACGAGTTGAAAAAGTAGTTTTATTATTTTATTATTTTTTAGTATTTTTACTTTTTTACTCCAAAAATGGTGAATCATCTATTATGGTTGACATCATCATCTTGAATCCTATTGGTTCTTATAAAGTTTATTTTGGTTGTACATTTTTCTTAGGAGGCCCATTTTAGACCTCAAAATTCCCCTAATGAAAGTGTGAAACATTTACCTTGTTTCCATCCCATGATTCTTGAGGTATTTTATCTTGTAGGCTGGATGTTGGAGATCTGTTAAGAACATACACTGCTGTCGACACTACTTCAGCCCAATAGTTATTTGTCAACTTCTTCTCCCGTATCATGCATCTCGCCATGTTCATGATCGACTGATTCTTTCTTTCTGCTACTCCATTTTGTTGTGGAGTGTATCTGGTTGTGTACTGCATTATGATACCTTGTTGTCGACAAAATGTTTTGAATTCATTTGAGGTGTATTCTCCTCCTTTTTCTGATCTGAGTACTTTCAAGAGTTTTCCACTCTGTTTTTCTGCTTTTGTCTTGAACTCTAGAAATCTAGAGAAGGTATCTGATTTGTTTTTTAAAAAATACACCCATATCTTCCTGCTAAAGTCATCAATAAATGTCAGAAAGTAGAAACTACCACCAATGGAAAATTTCTGCATTGGACCAGATATGTTGGTATGGACAAGTGCCAAAGGCTCTTTCACCCTTGAGGTTGATGAGGGAAAACTATCTCTTTTATGCTTGGACAAGACACAAACTTCACAATTACAGACTTTTTCTCTGATAGTAGGTAGACCAATGACTATAGATTTCTTTTGAAGCAGACTGAGACTCTTGACTGGAATGTGGCCATACCTAGAATGCCATAGATGAGTTTCATCTAGTCTTGATATATTGTGGACTAAAGATTGGTTGGTATTTTGGCTTCTAAGGATCAATGGAAACATCATATTCTTTGTCTTTTCAACTTTTTCTATCAATATTTTAAGAGGATCTTTATCATATATATAGCAGGTGTTCTTTTGAAACAATACATCATAGCCATGTTCCATTAATTTTCCTACACTAATGAGATTATGTTTGAGCTGAGGAACATAATAAACATCAGGGATGTATTTGTTTTGATTTTGCTTAGTAAGAATAGGAACAATACCTTTTCCTTTGGCTTTAATACTTGTACGATCTCCAAGCGTTATCTCTGATGTTATGGAAGCATCTAGAGAAGAAAGAAGATTCGTATTTCCTATCATGTGCTTGTTGCATCCACTGTCGAGCAACCAAATATCTTCACTCTGTTTGTCTTCTGAGATATGGCATGAAAGAAACATGGTCTCTGAGGATTCTCCTTCACTGTTGGAGAGATTGATATAGCCTCTGTGCTGATCTGATTGTTTCTTTCTACAGTCGTGTTCGTAGTGGCCAAACTTCTTACAATAGTAACATTGAACACTCAATCTATTCCATGACCTTCCTCTCTGATTTCGGTTTTGTGGAGGTCTCCACTGCTCTTTTGCATGATGATGATCAGATCTGCCATTTCTTCGGCCTTTTCCTCGCTTTTTGCCACCTCTATATCCTCTGCATCTGCCTCTGTCAAATGAGAGGTGTGCTTTGAAGGCTTGTTCCATGGAATCTTCTGTCAGATTGAGTCTTGTTTTGTGTGCCAAAAGTGATCCAGTCAACTGTTCTACTAAGAAAGTTTTAAAATCTTTGGATTCCAAAATGGCTGTCACAATCATGTCATATTTCGTTGGTAGACTTCAAAGAACTTTTTCAACAATTTTCTGATCTGTAATGGTTTTGCCAATGAGTTTGATCTGATTGACTATTCCCATGACTCTAGTCATGAACTGATCCACATTCTCAGTGTCAGCCATCTTTAGAGTTTCAAACTGAGCTCTCAATGTTTGCAGTTTAACCATCTTCACTGTATCATTTTCTTGATACGCAGCTTGCAAAATATCCCAACATTCTTTTGCTGTTGTCGCAACCAATTATTTTGTCAAAAATAAAATCATCGACTGAATTTTGTATCCAGCATTTGGCTCTGTGCTCCTTCTTTATGAGTTCAATAGCTGCATTTCTCTGATTATTGGTCATGACCGCCCATGCTTCTTGGGTCAGCTCTACATAAGCAATCAGAATCGTGTCCCAACAATCTTGTGCTTGTAAAAAAGTTTTCATTCTCAAATTCTATAATTCACAATTTTTTCCAAGCAGATTTGGTGTTTGTGGCAAAGAGCTTGAAGAGGCCATTATTTCTTCAAATGCTAATATGCGCCTTTTGTAAATCTCCTCTAAAAATTTTAAAACCTCTTTTAAAGACTTAAAAAAAATCTCTTGAAACCCTCTTTTAAATTTCAGCCCTCTTCTTTTAAATCTCCTTTTCCAAAAACAATCCCTCTTTTTTAAAAAAAAACTTCACTAATACACTCACACTCTTTTGAAACCTCTTTTTAAAAACTTTTGAAAAAATTTAAAGTTTTTTTTTTTTTTTTTAATATAAAAAAACTTTTCTTTATGCCTTTCACCGACACTTTTAAAAATGAGCTTTCTCTTTAAAACATGAATAGATTTTTGAAAAACCTTATATAAAGCTTTGAATGGTATGTTAATCACTTTTAATACTTTGAACACTTCATACCTTCATGCATGCGTAACAAAATTCACATTCACCTTAACGCAGGTGATTCAACTTTTCACCTTAATGTTTTTTTTGTAGACTGGCGCGATCCCGGTACTAAACAGCCACAACTAAATAAAAATAATGCAAGGTAAAAAAATGGTGCGGGTATGGCTTGCGTTCTCACGCCAATCCCTTGTTTCGGCGCGTTGGCGCGAGTATTAGCCTAACAGTCGCGGCAACCAACTTCTCCTCTCTACTGCTCCTTCTTGGCTCTGTTGCTGCTCTCCAGGGAGTCTTATGCAAGCTAGCTCTGATACCATGAAAAGAATTGAGAAACTGAAAATTAAAATGGAGCAAAGAATTTCTCATCTCAATATTACGAAATAGTTAAATAGGATTACATTGGAAACATCAGCAATAAATGACTGGAATAAAACTAAAGTAAACTGAAGTAAAACTAAACTACCTATAACACCTAGCAGACAACAAATTAAATGTAATGAATCCTAACTGAACCTAATGAACAGTGAGACTAATATCTCAACAATAGAACCATTCAAAATACAAATGCACAGGTATTCTTCCAAACTAATCATTCCCATCAAGTGCACTCCCAGTATAATAACCCTGTTAAAGATGATCTCCCTCGAATGAAAATGAAAAATTAAGCTACCTGCCATTGGAAAAAAAATGAGGATTAGTTTTCAGAGAATTAAGAGAAACTTTACATGCTTTAGCAGAAGTATATTGCATTAGTGACACACTGACAAGAATAATTCTTTATCAGATTAAATGTTACACTCCATTCTTGAGCAAGATAACATTATTTTTGCAAAAGTATAGAGGTAACAATGTCCCGCCCTTGTATTATATTCAAACTTTATCATGATTTCAAAAGTAACAAAATTGTTAATGTAGTATTACGGTTACTCGATTCAGAGGGTGCAGATTATGAAGAAAACCCCCTCTATCTTCATTCCCAGATTTTGAGAAAATGCAATTTTTATGAAACCATGCTATCAGAGCGTTGGTCTTTGGATTATAAGCAATGTCCTCTTCAAATCACGGTAACAAGTACTCACAGTTTGGACAAGTACATTAAATGCATTCACTTCATGTAAGAAAGAAAGAAAGAAAGAATTTTTAAAGTCCACAAGGCTAAAATAGCCTATGGGACAGATTGCTTCTCTATCTGACTCTTGTATTCGGCCATTTTCCTGTGAATTTTTACAATGACCACTCCCAGCTTATCGACCAACTCTTCGCTGAATAAATTATCCCAAGAATTAGCTGCCAGAATATTTGCATAGTTTTCCCTGATGTCTTTGAAGGCCTCACATTCTAGAATGAAATGTTTTTATGTTTCCACTTTTCCGGAGGAGCAAAAAATACATACTCTTTCTTCCCACATTTCTTTTGGCCTTTTCCAGCGCCCTGTTTCACAACGGAGTTGATGAGAATTAGTCCTTAATTGAGAAATAAGAATTTTAGATCTCCAAGCAATATTAGCCCCTATGTACGCCTTTTGTTGATGGTTATGCGTGGGGTTAAACTCTTCAATGTAGTACTTCTTCTTTCTCTCGAGCTCTTTCATCCAAGTATGTTTGTGGAATTTATCCATAACAAATTTTTTTATCTCTATACTGTTTGTAGGACACATGCTCAAGCAAATACCCCATTTACTAAACCATTTGTTATTTTGCCGCATCCAAGTCTTCTGTCTTTTGCACAATCTATCACTAATCACAACCTTAGGCCATCTACCCTCTTCCATTTGCTCAATTTTTTTCAGATACCTTATGACTCGCACCATAGAAATTGCTTCAATAGGAGCAGCCCCTGTTTCACTTAGCAGGATAGCATAAGGAACGACACTTTTAATTTTGAATTTGTTTGTAATCAAATGTTTCTGAATTTTCTCAATTTGTTTCCACTGCATCTTGGTTGTGCTGCTAGCCCATAGTTCACAACCGTAGAGAATCACCGGAATCACTAAAAGCCCAAAGAGAGTTAGAGTGGTTTTCCAGTCCCACAGCTCTGCCTCTCTACACCTGTTTTGAAGAGCATAAAATGCTTTCCAACCCCCTAAAGTTCTTTTCTTTCTACAACCATCCCAACTTAAATTTCTGTTGAAGTCAATTCTGAGGTATTTGTATTCTGCAACTTCTTCTAGAATGCTACCTTCAAAATTGAACTTATGTTGGTTATGCTTTCTTTTGTTAGAGAAAACCACTACTTTCGTTTTGCTAATATTGACTTGCATCCCAACCCTTCTACAAAAATGCTCAAGGGAACGTAAATGCTCTGCAAACCAAGAGCTGATTTAGTAATCAATATAAGGTCATCTGCGTACAAAAGAAGCCTAATAACGAACTTGCCCAAATGGATACCGTCACCCCCTTGCGAATTTAGCCACTCTTCAAGCTTGTCAATATATAACCCAAAAAGGGTAGGAGATAATGGGCAACCTTGCTTGACCCCGATATCGCTTCTAAAACTTTCAGAAATCCCAGCTGAAGTTCTGATTTTGACTTTCACCTCTTCATACAACCTATGAACAGCTGCTCTCAAATGCTTGGGAACCCCGAGTTCCTCCATTCTGCCCCAAAGCTTATCCCTAGGAACCGTGTCAAAGGCTTTTCTGAAATCAACAAAGCAACAGAAAACTTATTCCTTTTTTTCCCAAACTTTTTCGATGATGTGCCTTAAAGTTATACAATGATCAACTGTGGAACGTTTAGGTCTAAAACCCGCTTGCCCTTTAGCACGTTTATCTCTTTCTTCTGCCCACTTGCTGATTTTATTTTCTAACATGCTTCCAAATAACTTTGCAAACAAGGGGTTTATCATTATGGTTCTATAGTTGGAGGGATTATTGACGTCACCGCTCTTGAAAAGAGGTATTGCCATACTAGTTGTCCAATCTGTGGGGAACCCCTGCTGGAAGATGTTTTTGAAATTTTTTGCGATGTGAGGTGAAAGAATTTTTAAGCCCCATTTTAGATACTCTGCTTGGAGTTCATCTAAGTATTTTTCTTTTCCAACGCTCAACTTCTTGATACCCATCTCTACTTCTTGCACTGTGAAGAGTTTTGTGTCTGTGTTGACCAAGGGAGGAGGGTCAACCTTGGGATCCTGCTCATAAAGTTGTCTTGCATAGTCAAACCATTTAGAAGCTGTAATGTTGTTTTTAGTTTGCACCTTTTTCGATTGGAGCTCCTTCCAAAATAATTTGGGGTTATTTTTCCCGAGGAAGATTAGTTCTTCTCTCCTTGAAACCATGAAATCAACTTTTTTCTTTTTTACTGTCTGCTTGTAAGCTTTGAGCTTTATGCTATCCGTGTTTGATTCCTTCCACCTTCTCCTTGCCTTTTTGCATTCCTCGTCAAACCAAGCATTAACTGGAAAGCAATTTGTTTCAGACTTCTTAATTTTTTCTCTTTTGCACTCCGCAAGTGCGCTTTGAATTAAATGTGTTAATCTGTGACTATGAAGGCCATGTGTATTCTTCTCAAGGAACAACCAAGCAGTTTTGTTTCGCCAGTGTGGATGATGCCCTCGGAATTCTTCCTGTGGCTGCTCAACTGTTGTTTCATGAGTGCGTGAGTGAGTGTATGAAATATTTGAATGCGGTTCACTGGACTCTTGAATCCCGTTCAAAGAGCCGAGATGCGTAACATGTTATCTTCTCTGCAGTTAAGTACTTTTCCGATTGAGTTAGCTGCTAGAATTGGCATGAATCTAATTAGTAAGTCTGATGTTAACAAGGGTTTACAGTTTTGGAGAGTCTCTACAAGAAATGTTGTATACTATTTCAAGTTGGTAGACTTTTATCTCAATTGGATTTCAAGTTGAGAAGCATTTCATGCTATCCACCATAAATTTTAATGGAAAATATATACCTCAAGTCGAGACATTTTTATCTTTTTCATCAATAAAATATCTAGACCACTAATAACTTCGAACAAACAACGGAGATTTCAAATGTGTTATCTAAGATAGGAAAAGGTTAAATTCACCATAAATCTTAATGGAAAATATATACCTCAAGTCGAAACATTTTGATTTTTTTCATCAATAAAATATCTAGATCGCTAATAACTTCGAACAAACAACCAAAACTAAATGATCAACACAAGGGAGATTTCAAATGTGTTATATAAGATAGGAGAAGGTTAAATTTGTAGTAATATGTGCGAATTTGGTGTTTTTATAAGCTACACTTTAGGTCACACTTTTATTAATTTTTAAACTACTTTAGTTGGCTTGAATTTGGGAAAATGAATTTTGAGTTTTGATATAAGTTGTTATTAACGATTATTTAAATTCATTATTGTTATTTTTCACTTTTTTTTTTAAATCTAATAGGGTGTATCCGGAAGAGTAAGCTTCAGAAATTATTTTATTTTCCCGAATTTATATTATCAACGCACCCCCAACATAGGGCAACCTGTTGGTGATCAACCTTGCCCAACATGGAGCAACCTACTAGTGAACACAGGTCCACATGCATACATTCTATGTTGGTCCTTAAATTAATTGAATTGAGGTTCTTTCAGGCAAAAACTCAGGGATTAAGAAAAGTCAATCTTAGGGATTTGTACTATGATGATGTTAAGGGGTAAAAGGATGCTGATTGATCCAGTTTGTAGCCTGACTGACCAGATGTGACAAAATTACCTATAACATATTGTTCTCTAAAGTGTAAAGTTAGAAATAGTGACTGATGGCTGAAGTGATTTTCTTTGTGACAAGTTAAGATCAATAAACCGACCAGATCATTTTCTCTTACAATACATTTATATCATGACATCTTTGATGAGGGAGGCATACCCATACACAACACATAAGATAACAATTCATGTACAATGATCAAAAGACACGTCCACTGTTGAAAAAAGGTGTGCCCATGACTGGATGATTGTTTGAGTGGTCATAACCATGAAACATTATGATATTATATTTATCCTAAAATCGCAGCCCGTATGGATGAAAATAGATCCAGGGTCTTCTATCTCATTCACACAGTCGTCCAATGTACAATTCTAAACATGTGAATTAATGAGCTAAAGTCGAACATGGTAGACACCATACAATTACCGACCAATGATGTAATTCATTAACAGATGCAAGAGAAACCATCAATGATGTTAATGTCTCTCAAGGTAATTCAGTACAATCCGTATGGTGTGAATGGATGAGTTCAAGTCGAACACCACATTGAATCTTTCGATCGAAAACCATTGATGTAAACGTGTCACCTAGAGTGAGGAAAATTTCCATTGATGTATGGAAGCACAAAGGTACTAAAGAGTTGTTTCTAAGTCAAATTTTTAGATAATGAGTTGATGTCGAGAGGAAGTGACCCATCACAGGAGGGCCTCAATGTACCCCCCATCAACGACATGAAATGAGTATTGTGATTTGAGACAAAATGATGTTGATATAGAGCTAGATCAGGATTGATAGATATGGAATGAAGGCTTAAGAGTATTATAGAAAATATTGACTAAATGAATTCTCTTCAACACAAAGACAACATCGAATGGAGTTGGTAGCATTGATCCAAATATGAAAATGGAGGCTTTGAAAATAGTATGATAAACCAAATACAACCCAATAACCACTGAGATGAAGTGGAAGAGTGTCACATTCAAGAGAGACTCGCTGCCATTAACAAATGGAGTACCCTATTTTCCTAATTTCCCCAACCAACTGGTTAGTACCTCTTTATTTTTTAAAAAGCTTTAAGAGGATAACATATGCTTGATATGTAAGTTCATCCTTCGGATGAATCCCTCCTCATATTATTAACGAACCTGAAGAAGGAGTGGTTCATACTTTTTACATTTGAAAAGTGCATCATTGTTTGATGTTTTAACAAGTCCAGAAAATGTAAAACTTTACATCCTTTTCATGCTTAGAGAGTTTGAAAAAGAGGCGAATACGAAAACTTCATATGTTCCTTTTTGTAGATAGTCCCTTGAGTCTGAAAATACATAAAACAATACCCAAGAGAACCTCTTATCCATGGTTGGTCGGCCTACCTCATGCACTCCTTTTTTGTATCTAACCTCCTCTCTTTTCAACAGGATTTGTCCTGATGATGGGTCTTTTTCTAGACTCGAAATGTCAACGCAAAAAAGCACACTGTGGAGATTTTGAATTCAGCAACTCAAAACTCACACCACAAAAATCTAAAAACTATAATTGGTACCCTGTACGGAAGGGAAACCTAGACTGAGATTCATAATCTCAAAAAAAAAAAGGGTTAAAATTCAGAAAAGGGAGGCAGATCTGTTTTTCCTAAATCAATGCCGTGATCTGGATCTTACACCAACCTTCGCTAATTATAAAATAATAATTATTTTTATGGTTGGTAGGCCTACCTCATGCACTCCTTTGTTGTATCTAACCTCCTCTCTTTTCGACAGGATTTGTCCTGATGATGGGTCTTGTTCTAGACCCAAAACGTCGTCATAAAAATGCACACTGTGGAGATTCTGAATTCAGCAACTCAAAACTCACACCACAGAAATCTGAAAACTATAATTGGTACCTGGTATGGAAGGGAAACCTGGACTGAGATTCGTAATCTCGAAAAAAAAAGGGTTAAAATTTGAAAAAGGGAGGCGGATCTATTTTTCCTAAAGCAGTGCCATGATCTGGATCTTACACCAACCTTCGCTAATTATAAAATAATAATTATTTTTATGGTTGGTCGGCCTACCTCATGCACTCCTTTGTTGTATCTAACCTCCTCTCTTTTCGATAGGATTTGTCCTGATGATGGGTCTTATTCTAGACCCAAAACATCGACGCAAAAAATGCACCCTGTGGAGATTCTGAATTCAGCAACTCAAAAATCACACCACAGAAATCTGAAAACTATAATTAGTACCCTGTATGGAAGGGAAACCTGGATTGAGATTCGTAATCTCAAAAAAACAAGGGTTAAAATTTGAAAAAGGAAGGTGGATCTATTTTTCCTAAAGCAGTGTCGTGATCTGGATCTTACACCAACCTTCTCTAATTATAAAATAATAATTATTTTTATGGTTGGTCGGCCTACCTTATGCACTCCTTTGTTGTATCTAACCTCCTCTCTTTTCGACAAGATTTGTCCTGATGATGGGTCTTGTTCTAGACCCGAAACGTCAACGCAAAAATGCACACTATGGAGATTCTGAATTCAGCAACTCAAAACTCACACCACAGAAACCTGAAAACTATAATAAGGTATTCCTTTTCATAAATAATCTATCTCAATGTGGAAAAGGGTTAAACTTATACTGAGTAGACGTCTCTTCATTTACTTTAACGAGTTCGAAAATATAAGTGTTCAGAAATATTTTCATATTTTGGGAGTCTGAAAAGAGTTGAAATAGGACTCTAGGGGTTCCTTTGTCATGAGTTTATGGAGCTCGAAAAAGTGATAAAAATGTACTCCTCAATTAAAATTATCTATGAAAACATGGCAAAATCTAGTGAACATTTGTTGAACTGCTCAAAACATCACAACAAGGATCAAACATACCTATTTCATGATAAAAATGCATCATTACTAGGTCAAAACATTAAATATGATAAAATAATGAAAAAATGACGATAAGTAATGAAAATGACTTCATTTGTACCATTTCACATTTACCTTCAACAATGAGAGCTCTGAGCCATTTTTTCCCTCAATCTTCTGCAACTGATTGTGGCCAATCTGATGAATCATTGCAAGTGTTGTCACTTCCAGATAGGATCTAATACCTTTCTCTTTCATTTCATGGTTCCATTTTGTGATTTCATGCAAATTTTATGGATTTTTGAGAGCCCTGGGTTTTTAAAACAATTCCCTAGGACCAACGCAAACCCTCCATGTCGAAAGGAGCATTTCACCTAGGTGTAAATACACTATAGGAAGGGGTGAAATGATCTATATTTCCTTTTGTGGCAGTGTTGGCTGCAATTCTCAAGTAAAAATTATCAATTTTTCTCAAAACTTGTCAGGATTTTTGCATGAAAAGGAGCCTAATGAGTCTCTTACTGATGTCTCAGGTCTTCTTTAGCATAAAATTGACTTTGTATGGAGAGAAAGAGAACATGAATAACATGACTTGAATCTAGAAAATGATCCTGCCACTATTTAGGCACATAAAGACCATGGATTGTTGAAATTTTTCTCGTTACCTAGAATGAGGCAACAAATGGAATTACTTGAGTTCCTTGTTCGTCCATGGGATGTGCAAGAATAGGCATTCAATTTAGTAGAACATCTACTTGAGATTAAATTGGAAGACATATACTTTCTGACAGGTTTATCCATGAGGGGTGCCCCCATATCTCTCCAAGGTGGGAGAAGGGGTGGAGAAAGAATGATAGATTAAATTATCACTTACTGTAGATCTTGATCCCAACCAACTAGAGATGTGAAGATCAACATCAGAGATTTGACTCATTTTCCTCTTAGAACAATCCTTTTTATCATTTCTAGATAGGCTGGTAGCGTAACACTTAATGTAGCTAGCAGATCATACATACAATATGGTTTAGAGTGTTTGGAACCAAATTCTTCAACTCGAGCAAGGGGGTATTGGTCTATATGAAGGAACACATTTCTAAATCAAAAGAGGGAAAACTAAAAAAATTTAGCTATGGTTCAATTGTAATTTCTTTTTCCCTCGAGTTGATTCCATAATTATAGCCTTAGCATATCACGCCCGAGGTGCTTTATTCAAGGGTTCCACGAATGAGGAGGTGGATAGACCTTACGTCTCAACATGCAGGTTTGACACTCAACTTCACACCAACCTTTTTCAGGGGGTTACATAAACATTTCATTATGATTGATGATTATCGATCACAGGAGTGAATTTTTGTGATGACCCTGAGCTCATGCTTCATGAGGGTGAGAAATCGGGTGCCATGGGAAAGTAATTTTAACCATTTTTAACATTTTTAAGAATTTTTACATATTATTTTTGTTTTTTGATGTTTTGAAACTAAACTATTAATTTTTTCATGCAGATGTTGGGCTTGTTTGACCTCTAAGAGCTTCATATCTCCATCATGCAAGATATCCACAAGAGGTTTCACTACCAACACCAGTTTCCTCAGTAGGATGGATGCACTATGATATGTTGATGTAGCAGAGACCCTAGCAGAGGTGGAGCGCCACATGGAGGGGCTAACACACGATATTGATGAGACTGTGGTCGACCAAATCCCTATGCAACATCAACAATAAACTATTGGAGTGCCTATTCATATTGGTCGACTATTGTGCAATATGGCTCATGTAGTGACACATTATAATGATAATTATTAGCTTATTGGGGTTCATAGTCTTATTTTCATATAGTTTTTTTATAGGCCCTGTGGCGATATGTGTCTTAGGCTCAAATTTTGTAAAACTTTATATATATATATATATATATATATATATATATATATATATATATCTTCAGTGTTTCTATTTTCCTATTGTTACTTTAAATGGATGTGATGCGTATTGAAACTTCAAATATCTATCTAAAACATGATTAGCTTGCGCATTTGTTAGTGTATTTTGATTTTTAGAAATATGTTGATACTGGATGAAATCAAAATGTCTTTCACTACAAGGAAAAGACCCTCTACAGGATGTTTTTGAGGAACCCCAAGGTTATAAAAATAGCCCAAATATCTATGTGTAGTGGAGGTTTCTAAAGGAGGATGCCAGGTGGAGGTTTTTGTGGATGTTTTTTGTCAGGTACGTTTTTCATCCTACACTGTACCGATGCGTTCAACTAGAAAAGCACTGGTGCATACTACAAATTGGCACATCGAGACACCGTGATCTCCATGAAAACCCTTCTCGGTGTGTCTAATTACTGTAGCGCACTGGTGCGCTACATAGATTGATGCCTGGTGCATCATAAAAACTTGCGCTAAACTGAAATAGCCCCAGTACGCTTGGAAGAAACCGCCCGGTGTGCCTCAAAAACCGGTGGACCATAACAGGGTTAAAAAAAAATATTTACGGCTAAAAAATATGCATTTTCAATTCTTTAGTGCTCCAGATCTCTCAAGCACCGGTTCTAATTTCCCTTGTGTGAGGAGCCTTGCCATCGGTGCTCCCATTGCACACATTGTTGTTGTTCATTTCCCACCATCTCGATTTCGAATTTTGGAAAACAATGGGCAAATTTTGTTTTGAAAATTCTTTAGAAAATATGCCTCCTCGACACCCAAATGTACAGGCATTTTACTTGTTTCTCCATAATTAAACTTTTTAGCGGATTAGATTTCTAAAAAAATTAAAATTTACCCTTTAAAATATATATATATATATATATATATATATATATATATATATATATATATATATATATAACCCATGCAAGGTGCTCGAAGAAACTGGACCACCGGTTCGGCAGCCGCCATAAATTTAGAGCCCGCACCGCGACCAAGCACCCGTAATGGATGATCAATCAAAGCAGGGAAAATTAAAATGACACACCATGATTTTTTGAAATAAATAAATGGCGGTGCGGTCGATTAACCGATCACACCATTGATTATGTCCAATTTTGAGAGGGCGATGCACTGACCAAACTATGTGCCCTAGGGCGAATAGTTTGGTCAGCGTACTACCCTTTGGACACTGGTACATATTCAATGGTATGGTCATGTAAATGAACACAGCATTGAACATGTACTGATGTAAGAAGGGCGGTGCACTGACTAAACTATATGCCACCAGTCGCACAGTTTGATCAGTGCAATGCCCTCCCGATACCGGTACATAGTCCATGGTGCGGTCGGTTAAACCACTGCACCATTGATTGTATAATGATGCCAAGAGGGTAGTGCGCTAGCTAAACTATTTGCCTTAGGGTGAGTAGTTAAGTCAGTGCACCGCCCTTCCGAACTTGTACATAATCAATTATGCGATCGGTTAAACAACTGCACCATTGACCATTAACTAATGTTTGGCAGTGCGTTGATGTAATTAGCCGCCCTGGGATGAATAGTTTCGTTAACACACTGCGGGAGAAATTACATTTCATGTTGTTTGGTGCAATGACAATTTCCAAGCACATCGCAAACGATGCACGCCGATTAGGGGAATTTTGAGGTCTAAAATGGGCCTCCTAAGGATATTATATAATAATAGTGAAAAGAATCAAATAAGATTTGATGACATCATCAAATTTTAGAGGGAAAAATGAAAAAACTACTTTTTCAACTCATATTTTCAACTTATCTCCCAAGTTTTTTAAGTTGAAAATACGAGTTGAAAAAGTAGTTTTATTATTTTATTATTTTTTAATATTTTTACCTTTTTATTTAAAAAATGGTGAATCATCCCCCATGGTTGACATCATCATCTTGAATCCTATTGGTTGTTATAAAGTTTATTTTTTTTGTACATTTTTCTTAGGAGGCCCATTTTAGACCTCAAAAATCCCCTACTCATAAAAACAGACACACTAGTATAAGTGCATGACTATTTGTTTTGGCACACCGACTTTTTTTTTTTCAAAAAAAATTATATATATATGTAAATACATGTCTCATTTAATAAAAAAATTGTATTTAATATGTGAATCATTGAGCAATGTCAAATAAGAGAAGAGAGGGAACAACAGGAACATATGTCGGACCAATATAACATGGTTCGCCTCTGGGAGGCATGAGAGAGGGAGAGTCTTATGTACACTCACCCTATTATGGCAGCAACTCAGTTGCTCCTAAGGGAGGTAGGCCTCCTCAAGTTCTATGAGGAGGCTACATCCCTGAAGGGCCATAATGGGTTATTGTGATAGCTTATCTTTAGGTGGAATGCCCACCGACAGGCTTTCCGGGTTGGTCCTAACGAGTGGTACGCACCCACTGAGGACATGTACTTTATTACTAACCTATCTAGGAGAGGGAAATATTTTCCCTCGTTTTGAGAGGTCCCCGTCGACTATGCAACAGGGTGTCAGTTGGTGTACTCCCAAAGATACATTAGCGCCGATATACTGTCTCCTGCAGATTTTTTAGGTCTCCCGTGGTCAGTTACATATTGCTTCATTTGGTGCAGAAGAGGTGAGGTGCCTCTCACTACTATTGTCAACCATTTCACACCATACAAGTGACAGGAAACACATTAGTTGCCTGCTTATATTTTATGTTGATTCTTTATTACAGGCACCACGAATTGTGAGGTGGTCTGCGAATTTTTTGCAGAAATTATGTACAACTTTAGATAGATGTCGTTTTCAGGCACAAGGGATGGTGAACTTCCCTTTTTCTTCAAAGTTGTTTTGTTTATTTTTCGAGAGGTTTCCAGAGAGGAGGCCTACTTTTGTTCGGCACCCTTGTAGGTCAATGTTGCATATACAGATGCAAATGTGGGGCCAGATGATGCTCAAGAGGGGAATTAGGGGAATTTTGAGGTCTAAAATGGGCCTCCTAAGAAAATTATAAATTAATAGTGGAAATAATAAAATAAGATTTAATTACATCATCATATTTTAGAGGCAAAAAATAAAAAAACTATTTTTTTGACGTGTATTTTCAACTTATCTGCATATGGGTTTACTCATATTTTGAGCGGAAACACTCATTGAATGTAAAATTTGATTCCTCATCCAATGAGTACCCATGTTGCATACTTTCGATGGACCCTGCTACATGAAAAAATAAAAATACATGGAAAACATTATTGCAATCATGTTTTTAATGTATTTCTCATTTTTCGTGTAGGAGAGTCCATCGGAAGTATGCAATATGGGTACTCCTAGGATGAGGAATTTAATTTTGCATCCAACGAGTACTCTCGCTTGAAATTTGAGTAAAACCTTAGAGAGATAAGTTGAAAATACGAGTTGAAAAAAGTAGTTTTATTATTTTATTATTTTTTATTATTTTACTTTTTTACTCCAAAAATAGTGAATCCTCCCCCATGGTTGACATCATCATCTTGAATCCTATAGGTTCTAATAAAGTTTATTTTGGTTGTACATTTTTCTTAAAAGGTCCATTTTAGACTTCAAAAATCCCCTAAGTGGCGAGTCTCACTTTTCCACAAGGATATCTCATGATGCACTGGAGTTGCTATCCAGTGTTGATGATCACGCTTTCATTATGGTGCCATGTCATATCCTGGTTTTGATTAGCGAGGGTGTGCCAACATCCTATTCATAGTTGATGAGCCGCCGAATGAGAGAGGTAATATTAGTGTTTTCTTTAAATTTATTCTAACATGTTCTTTAACTTGTTTTTATTAAATTGTTTAATGAAATTGTATACTTATTGTTGTGTATTTATCTATATTTTGTAGATATTGGGTCATTTGTTGGTGATGAGATGCCACTGCCACCAAATGATCTAGGTGTAGATCTTGCTAATGATCAGGAGATGGAAGATGCAAAGGATCAGGTCGGTGACAAACCTAGTCCTCATGATCATGTGTAGGTACTGGCAAGTGTGAGGCGTAGGCCTGAAAATAGATTTAGAATGGAGATGGGTGAACAAATTTATCGACTCCTAGTGGAGGAGGGAGTCAGGCCGACCACTATCAGAGAGATACAGGCTAATGAT
Source organism: Pinus albicaulis (assembly GCA_034641835.2). Taxonomy (NCBI): domain Eukaryota; kingdom Viridiplantae; phylum Streptophyta; class Pinopsida; order Pinales; family Pinaceae; genus Pinus; species Pinus albicaulis. Next base: position 1,368,356,888 of record CM076572.1, on the reverse strand, counting down.
AGGCTGACAACGATATGGAGAGGTATGCCACGTAATATGTTGACCTTGATGCGGCATGTCATTGGAGATACCAGCTTAGTGGCATGGTTTAGGAGGATCGTTCGACGTAGGCATGATGGAGATGTAGTACGTCAAAAATCAAGCAGCACATCATCTAATGATCACGATCAGGGGGGTGATCATCATTCAGCCAGTACTCCACCTCCTCCTCCACCTCATGCCAGAGATGAGTAGCCTGCAGCATCCAGCAGTCATGATCATGAGAAGGCTGGATCATCCACGTTGATTCATCATGAGAAGGCAGCTAGTACTCCACCTCCTCCTCCACCTCGCGCCGGAGATGAGCAGCCTGCAACATCCAACAATAATGATCATAAGTAGGCTAGACCATCCACATCAAGTCATCATGAGCAGGAAATTGATACTGATTAGCTTGAGGCACCTCAAAATCATCAGGCACGTGATGACCGACATCTATCTGACATTTTTGAGGTTGCACCATTGACTGAGTAGGCCTCAACTAGTACTACTATTGATGTACCACCAGCTGATATTTGACATTTATATGCAATTATATTACAATTTTATATTTTTTACATTATATATATATATATATATATATATATATATATATATATAGTCCATGTATTTTATGTTCATGTTGCAATTTTACTTAATTTACATGTTGGTGTTCATCACAATGTGTATATTGTTAGGTCATGTTAGACATGTTCATTTAATGTGCATCTTGCAGATAGATGTGTATGTGATAGCAGTTATTTGACATGAGATGTATATTTGATGTTTGTGTTGTGATTAATGATCATGATCATGATGATTAGATGATGTTAGCGAATTTATGGATGTAATGTAGTTTTTGTTTCTTCCCTATTATCACCTAATCATCTACATATACCAAAAGACAGACAACAATACTTTGAGTTTTATTGAAAAACAAGGTTGCCTCATCAAGATTAAATCATTTTAAATTTAATTTTAGAATATTCTCATTGAAGTTTTCATACTTGGCTCACAATGAATTTTTTAGGCCATAAGAGGATTTGATGAGTTTACATAATTTATATTATTTTCCCTTCACAACAAAACCTCTTGGTAGAGACATGAATACATTTCCTTTCAAAGTATCCATTCAAGAAATTAGTCTTCAAATCCATATAATGAAATTTCTATCAATTTTGAGTTACCAAACAAAAGAGAGTCTAGATGGTGGCTTATTTTGTTGTGAAGGAAAATTTCTCTTCATAATCAATACCTCTATGTAGATCCTTTCGCCATAATGATGCAAGAGAATCGAACCATCCTCTAAAAAATCAGCAAGAACCACTTCTAGAAGGTGAAAAATGAGAAAATCGCATCAAAAGGAAAGGAATTTGCTAAAAATATTAAAAAAACAAATCCATGAGGGATCCTAGGGATTATGTTGAGAGCTTTGTGAAAAAAAACATGTTGAGAGATTTGAGGAGAGGATCATGTTAAGAGATTTATGGAGAAGATCGTGGATCCTGAAATGATCCACAATATTATAATTTCCTCTATAAATTGTAGTCTTTGGGAATTGAAAAGAGGCAGTCAATTGGATAAATATTAGACCTTCCAAGGCGCCATGTAATATCATATCAATTAAATAAAAATTTAATGCCTAGTTTATGTAATTTTGTTAATGTGCATGGTGATTTAATGCATTCAATCTAAATTTATACATAGATATGTTGACTTTGTTTGATGAATTAACATTACATGTAGACCACATGGTTATTCAGTTTTTACAGTGGAAGTGAGGATGAGTTAAGTTTGTGGGCTCATAACCCACAAGTCCCAAGGTCTAACCAGTAAAAATATTGAAAATGAAGAGACCCCTTAAATCGTTTTCATCACATAAACCTTGACTTATTATTTTCAAGTAATCCATATGAATTATACTTTCTCTTTTACACCCACTTGTAGACAATTGGTTTGGTTCCAAAAGGAGGGTCCACCAACTTCCATGTGTCCATTCTTTATGAGAGCATCATATTCCTTCAACATTATTTATTTCTATTCATCATGAGAAGTAAATTCCTTAAAGGAATTTGGCTAAAAATTAGTGGAAAAATTCAATTCACAATCATATCAGACATCCATGTCATCAATTGAATCATAATTACTTACATTACCTCCATCTTGTCTGGTGTAACTTCTCGTTCTTCTCTTTCCAACCTTTTTAGAATGAACATTTTCGAGTGTTTTATTGAGCCATCTTGGGGGACCTTTCTGGGATGGTTCAAGTTGATTTTTTGATTGAGACAGTTTTGCATCAAGGTTTATCTTTCCAATCCTCTCAATCACATCACTCAAAGGGCCTTCCTAATCTAAAGGAGTGATCAGAAATTCATGTAGGGGTGACACTACTTTAGACAAAGATTCCATAGATTGGTCCAACATAGTGATCCCCCATCAAATATGTTGAATATAGTTATAAAATTCATGATAATTTTTATATGATTGAATTTATCCAATGATCAAGTTGTTTCTCAATAGAGTTGTCAATATTGGAATATTCAAGAAAAATCGCATTTCTAGACAATAAAAAACTCTTATTTACCTCATCGTAAAGATGATATGCTTTGGTGACATTTGAATAATACAAGAAGACGCATTTCTAAATCCTTACATCAAGCTTGCTTATTTTTTCCCTAGGAATAATTACCTAACAAGGAACCAAACATCCTAAGATGCCTTAATGAAGGAATTTGGTCATATTGCATTTCCTGGGGAGTCTTATTTCGAAGAGCATGTGATTGACATCTATTTATGACATATACTACACATAGAACCGCATCAGCCCAAAACATCAAATTGACATTTTCCAAAAACATCATGGAGTGAACCATATTCAAAATAGTCTTTTCCATTCTTTTAGCTATACTATTTTGTTAAGGATTGTATGGAACAATAGTTTGAGTTTGAAACCCATGTTGGAAAAAATAGTTTTGAAATTCGTTAGAGGTATATTCTTTACCAGTATGAATATGAAGGGAGCCACTATGTGATTGTGCATCATTTTCATTAAATGCATGAAAAATTCTAGTAGTTTCACAGACTTATGATTTACTTTTCAATAAGCATACCCAACACATCCTAGTGCAATAATCAATTAAAGTATCTATATGTGTGTGTGTGTGTGTGTGTGTATATATATATATATATTACCATTCATATAAGGAATAGGGATAGGGTGACACAATTTAGAATGAATCGGTGCACATTTTCTATACTTTAGAAGTAGAATCATGAAATGTCTATTTATTATGCTTTCCCATGATACAAGCATCATGTTGCTTTAGTTTTCTTAGAATAGTTGGAAAACTAGAAACATCATTCCTTTTCAACAAAAGGATAGTTTCATAATCAAGATGTCAAATTCTTTCATGTTATGGAACCCTGGATGGAAATGTACCTTCATCGTAATGAGAAGGGCATGAAATGTTATGTGCATGATAAAATGTTCCTTGCGACTTCGATAGTATTCCCTCCTCTTTTGCAATATCGGAAACTATGTTGTCATATTATTTCCTGATCAGGTGCTCAATGTAAAACCCCAAAAATGAAAGTGCTTAGAATTTATTAGAAACAGAATGACAGCGAAGATCTCATTGCTAGGAATCCAGCGCAATTCGTTTCGTTGAAAATTGAGTCTGGATGAAGAAGATAGAGCCTACTATTCATTTTCCTAAACAACTAAAAAAAATTCAGAACAGTGACAGGTTGATGACATGGCAACCCAATCAGCATACAGGGTATATTGTGATAATATTCTTTAGTTTTGGCCAAGGACATTATGACAAGTGGCACAGGAAGATTCATCGAATTGGTTTGAAGGTGAAATATTTTTATCGATTTTCTCCTCAGGTTGAATGAGAATTTTTCTATATATATGAGGGACATACCAACTAGAGGCTGACATGTGGTGATCTCCATGATCCCCCTCTGGTGGACCCTATCTAAGGTTGAATTGCATTTTTTTCAAACTATGGTACCAAACTCTGAAATATTGATTTTATTTCAAGGTTGAAACTATATGGTATATTACATGGTGAAGGCATACTAATTTTGAATACAAAGTCTGCAATATATATATATATATATATATATATATATATATATTGGACATATATTTTATAGTGTTTATATATATTCCAAAGTCCAACTATGTGGTGGAGCACATTACATATTCCAAAGTTTGTTGGAAAAAGTTATGTACAGGGTTGTGCGGAGGTCAGGGTCGATCCCACGACCTCCCCCACAACATCACAATGGCTTATGAATAGCCCACTCTGGATGTCCTTAACATGTATAGTGTGCTACCATTATTTAAATTAGTATCGGTTCTCCGATGACGGGAATGGAGGGAGCCAGCCCCGTGGGCCAACCCCCTCCCATGCGACCACACTATACAACCACATTAAAGCACTCCCACTAAATGTGCTTATGCACTATAATTAATTCTCCATTTACATTAATTAACCTTTGTGCATTACTTTAGTGCATTTATGCTTAAATATGTCACTTGTGGTATGTTGAGTATATGTCTCACTTTGAAAAGTGTCACTTGTCTACATTGTTTATGGGGAAACACTTAATTATGTCACTTATGGTTTCTTGGGTATAAACTAGCCACAATGGTATAAATAACAATTCCATCCCTAAAATATTTCACTATCTAATAACTTTCATAAATATAATGAACAAATATAACATCCCAAGGAATGTACAAAAATAAATAAATGTTGTTCATCTCTTAAGAAAAAATGAAGTTATCCACACATCACCTTAGCATCAACTAGTTTTTCTACACTTATCTGTAGCCACCATAACTTATTATAACATTTCATAAGTGATATTCTCCAAACCCTTGATATCACATACACCAAAATAATAAACCTTAGCCACTCACTACGATTTTCAATGTCCACAAAACTAGGGTTATGAAATTCCACATTACTAGGATTTTCAAATTCCAAAAAAATAGGGTTTTCAGATTTCACAAAAATATGGTTTTCAAATTTCACAATGAGTTTTCCACCTTTATGGAAAATCCTCACACTTATTTTAGCTTTCATCCAAAAAACAATCCCCATGTTGTTGGGTATGTGTTATGGGTTTTGGTCCTTAATTTCCGGTGGGTGGTCCGCGCCCATGGTTTTGTGCATGGTTTTGCATATGGTTTTGGGGTACGATGGTTTTCGGCCCCTGGTATTTTGTAGATCTGGTCAATGGAACTATGGTTATGATCTAATCCAGGATTAATGGATTAGGGTTTATGTATGCTTTGGCATGTATATATATGTGTTGTAACACTAAAAGGAATATAATGAAATATCAAGTTGGTCATCCCGATTTGGGATCCAGGGGAAAATCTCTGTGCTTATCTGTTTTATGTTTTATGCTCTCGCTATTGTTTATTTTCTATTATAATATTCGTGTGTAGATAATTCTGTTCAGGGTTAAAACCTACATTTGGTATCAGAGTTGTTTTGGCTTCAAGGGGATGCCTTTGTTGCTGAGGGTTTTTTTCTCGGGCCTGAGGTAGACCCTGTTCAGTGGGAGGTCTGTGGGATTGATCCTTGCAGTGAAAGAAGATGGCGAGCGGTGGAAAGATAGATATCGAGAAATTTAATGGTTAGAGTTTTGATTTGTGGAAGCTCAAGATGGAGGATCTACTGGTGGATAAAGATCAATGGATCGTGATAGATCCAGGTACTAAACCAACGACAATGTCAGATGAAGACTGGAAGAAACTGGATCGGAAGGCTAATAGCACAATACGGTTGTGTGTCTCAGATTCAGTATTTTTGAATGTATCTGGGGAAGCTACGGCGAAGAATTTGTGGGAAAAACTTGGGATTTTGTACCAATCTAAGTCTCTGGTGAATAAGTTGTTCCTGCGGAAAAAGCTATATAACCTGAGGATGAAGGATGGAGACTCGATGACAGAGCATCTGAACGCCTTCAATACTGTGGTAAGTCAGTTGTCATCTATTGATATTAAAATCTCAGATGAAGATAAGTGCATCAGTTTGTTTTGTTCTCTACCAAACTCGTGGGACAGTCTGGTTATTGCAATAGGTAGCAGTACAACTACCTTGAATTTTGATGACATTGTCTCAGCCTTGTTGTCGAAGGAAATGAACGGAGAAACATGGAGGGCCAGAATGGAGATGCCTTATCTGTATGAGGAAGGTCCCAAAATAGAAGCAAGAATAAGGTTTCAAGTGGGAGATCCAAATCTAGAGGGAGATCTAAATCTCCTTTAAAGTTTGTAAAGGTATGTTGGAAATGTGGAAAGGAAGGGCACTACAAAAAGGAGTGTAGATCTAAAGCTCCTGAGAAAGGAAAGGGATCTGATTATGCTCCTTATGCAGAGGAAAAAACCACGTCGGATGAAGGTGGGGATGTGCATTTGGCTTCTTCTTCAAATACACAGGTAGATCATGAGTCATGGTTGATTGACTCAGGTGCATCCTTTCACTTCACTCCCCATCGGTAGTGGTTCTGCAAGTATGAGAAATATGATGGCGGTGATGTCTTCCTAGGGGATGATAGGAAGGCCAGAATCATCGGACGTGGAAAGGTGAAGCTGAATCTACAAGGTGGAAGGATTAGAACACTTCCCGATGTTTTGCATATTCCTGCATTGGCCAGAAATCTGATTTCTGTAAGCAAGATGGATGATGCAGGTGTGAAAATAGTGTTCGAGAAAGATGCCTGCAAGATGGTTCGAGGAGCACTGGTATTAGTGTGGGGAGTTCGGACTGGAACTCTGTACAAGCTACAAGGTAGCACTATTATTGATGGGTGTAACAGTTCTGTGGTTCCTAAAAGTGGAGCGGAAAGCCTAGCTGTCTCTAAAGAAAAGACCATGCTATGGCATTAAAGGCTTGGACATATTGGAGAGAAGGGCCTTCGGATACTGCATAGAAATGGTATGGTAGAAGGTATGTCTAATTTCTCTCTGGATTTCGATTTCTGTGAACATTGTGTATATGGGAAGAAGAATCGGGTGAGTTTTCCTTCTGGTGCTAAGAGGGCGAACAAGATATTAGAACTTGTGCACAGTGATGTGTTTGGGCCTGTGTCAGTTCCATCACTGGGAAAGTCTGTGTACTATGTTTCATTCATGAATGACTTCTCAAGGAATACATGGATATATTTCTTGAGGAAGAAATCTGAAGTCTTTGACAAATTTAAAGAATTTAAGGCTCTGGTGGAAAACCAGACAGAGAAGAAGATAAAGGCGTTGAGGACAGATAATGGTGGGGAGTTCTGCAAGAAGGAATTTGAAGAGTTCTGTAAGAAGTGTGGTATAGCACGATAGAAGACTACTCCATACACACCGCAGCAAAATGGAGTTGCAGAAAGAATGAATAGAACACTGATGGAAAAGGAAAGAAGCATGCTCAGTGGTACCGGGTTAGGACAAGAATTCTGGGCAGAGGCAGTGGAGACTGCATGCTATCTGGTTAACAGATCACCTTCATCGGTGTTGGAGGATAAGACTCCACATGAGGTATGGACTGGTAAGAAACCTTCTCTTTCACATCTAAGGGTATTTGGATGTGATGCATATGTACATGTTCCAAAGGAGAAAAGGACCAAGTTGGATAGTAAATCTGAAAGGTGCATCTTTATTGGGTATAAGGATGGTTTAAAGGGTTACAAGCTTTGGAACCCAGAAACAAGGAAGGTTGTGTACAGCCGAGATGTGGTGTTTAGAGAAGTGAAAGATGTTGTTAAACATGAGGTCCTACCAAAGGAACCTGAGAAGATAGAGTTTGAGCTAAAGGAGGATGAATCAGACTCTACAATAGAAGAAGACTCAAAAGATGAAGAGCCACAAACTCCAGCTTTGAGAAGATCAGTTCGGGAAAGAAGGCAACCAGAAAGGTATAGTCCATCTGCTTTCTGTTCAGGTTTTGCCTTAACTATAACTGATGATGAACCCAAAACTGTCAGGGAGGCAGTAGATTCAGAGGATGGAAAACTCTGGAGGGAGGCCATGGTTGATGAAATGGCATCCTTGCACAAAAATGAGGCATGGGATCTGGTGGAGTTGCCAGCTGGAAGGAAGCCCATTGGGAGAAAATGGGTGTTTAAGAAGAAGATGAATGTAGAAGGCAAGGTGGAGAAATACAAAGCTCGGTTGGTGGCAAAAGGTTATTCCCAAGTGCCGAGAATTGATTTTGGTGATATTTTTTCTCCTGTTGCCAAGGTTACTTCTATTAGATTACTTTTATCTGTTGCTGCTGCATTTGATTTTGAGATAGAACAGATGGATGTGAAGACAACATTTCTTCACGGGGATATAGAAGAGGAGATCTACATGAAGCAACCTGAAGGCTTTATGGTGAAGGGTAAGAAAGAACTGGTATGCAGGTTGAAGAAGTCTCTGTATGGGTTAAAACGGTCACCAAGGATGTGGTATCAGAAATTTGATACCTATATACGGGGACTTGGCTTCACCAGAAGCAAGGAGGATCACTGTGTTTATTTTAAATTAATTGGTGACCGTGTTATTTATTTGTTCTTGTATGTGGATGATATGTTGTTGATTGGAAATGACAAAGAAATTATCCAAGATTTTAAGACCCAACTGTTCTCCAAATTCGACATGAAGGATCTTGGTGCTGCAAACTATATTTTTGGCATGGAAATTAAGAGAGATTAGGCAAAGAGGAAGCTCTGCTTAAACCAGAGGAAGTATGTCGAGACGATATTGCAGAGGTTCAATATGCAGGATAGTAAACCGGTGAATGTTCCTATTCATGTGGGTGTAAAGTTTAATGTTGAACAATGTCCCAAGACATAAGAAGAAGAGGAGGATATGTCCCATGTTCCATATGCAAGTGCAGTGGGTAGCCTGATGTATGCAATGGTCTGTACTAGAACAAACATTGCACATGCAGTGGGAGTATTGAACAGGTTTATGTCAAACCCAAGGAAGGAGCATTGGACAGCAGTGAAGCGGGTTTTCAGATATTTATGTGGCACTAGTGATTATGGCTTGTGCTACCAGGCAAGACCAGGATTGGAAAGAATGTTGGACATTCGTGGTTTTGTTGATGAAAACTGGGCTGGAGATCTGGACCAAAGAATATCTACAAGTGGGTATGTGTTTAGCCTATTTGGAGGCGCAGTCAGTTGGAAGAGTAAAAGACAGTTTGTAGTGGCTCTTTCAACTACAGAGGCAGAATACATGGCAGCCACTCATGCAAGCAAGGAGGCTCAAGTATGGGGTTGGCACAGAAAGCTATAAGGATAGACTATGATAGCCAAAGTGCAATTTTCTTGGCTAAGAACCGTGCTTATCATTCAAAGACAAAGCGCATTGATGTTCAATATCACTTTGTTAGAGATATGGTTGAGGCTAAAAGGGTGTTGCTGGTAAAGGTGGACACTTTGAAGAATGTTGTTGATGCATTGAAAAAGTCTGTGAGCACTCAGAAGTTCTCTTGGTGTAGAGAAACAATGGGTGTTGAAGAATTGGGCCAATGACTAAGCTCTCATGTGGCCCCCTGCGGAAAGAAAACAAGAAGTGGGAGAATGTTGGGTATGTGTTATATTCTTTCCACGACTAGTCACGTGCAGGGGGGTAAGAGGGGGGGCAATAACCCCCCCTTTGCGCTGGGTGCAACAGGGGGGTCATAGGGGGGGCGGGGTCTGGGGAAGCACCCCGGTGAAAATTTTTGGTCCTTAATTTCCGGTGGGTGGTCTGCGCCCATGGTTTTTTGCATGGTTTTTCACATGATTTTGGGGTATGGTGGTTTTCGGCCCCTGGTATTTTGTAGATCCAGTCAATGGAACTATGGTTATGATCTAATCCAGGATTAATGGATTAGGGTTTATGTATGATTCGGCATGTATATATGTGTGTTGTAACACTAAAAGGAATATAATGAAATATAAAGCTGATCATCCCGATTTGGGATCCAGGGGAAAATCTCTGCGTTTATTTGTTTTATGTTTTATGCTCTCACTATTTTTTATTTTCTGTTATAAGATTCATGTGTAGATAATTTCTGTTCAGGGTTAAAACCTACACATTCAAGGCTAATCAATTCAAAATTGCAACTACAAAAATGTTGATTAAAAGTCATATGTACATGGCTTTGTTTTCACCATTAAAATCAAGCAATGGATGTTAAAATATGAATAAATAATAGAAATATTTTTTTGGAAATCAAATAATAAAGAGAGTCTTGAAGAGAAATTATGCATTGCTTTTTTATACCCATAAACAAAATTCACAATATTTCTATAAGTGGCATTTGGAAGTGACCTACAACTTGCCATAAAATTCGAATTAAGACCTAGATGGGAAAATTGTCAATTCCATGGGAATCTTGGGACCCATTTATACCTAGGGAGACCCCTCTCCAAGGACTCCATATATCAAAATTTAATTTTTTGAGGATCTCTAGAGCAAGGGTTTTTTTTCAGAAAAGATGGTGTGAATTTTTCAAAATGATCACTTGAGAAATATTCGATAGTGTGTTCGCATGAGAGTTGGCCAAAAAAAAAATGTTAGAGGTTGCAAAAAAAAATTCTTCTACTTGGGTAGTTTTTTATCCAAAAAGTTTCACAATATGACCCTAAATAGCTCTTGCAAGTGAGCTACAACTCACCATGAAATTCAAATTGGGACCCGAGGGTGAAAAAAATCAAATCCATTGGACTCCTAACATCTAGTTACATGTAGGTACACCCTCCTAATACTCTATAGGTCAAAAATTAAATTATTTTATTATTTTCAAAGGTAAGGATTTGTTCAATAAAGATCAAAGAAAATTTATCATACGAGGTTGGATTTTTCCCAACAACCTCCTAGTGATTAGGTTTGACTACCTCAACTCTTAACTAGAGTTACAAGATAAACTATTCTAGAGTCTTCTTCATCATAATAATGTGGATAGACCCTTTTTCATGAATAATGGGGGATGATGTAGCATCCTCTCGAATTATGGTGATGAAAACAAGAAGGTCAAATTCTGAGTGGCATAAGGAAGGAAAACTAGTGAACTACAAAAGAAATGAAAAACCCTTAGTAGAAAAACATCTTATTATCATATTCCAATAGTCTCCATCTCCTTATATATATTATTGATATTTCTTAATGGAATTCATTCATTCACTGAGTTACCAATGCCTGACCTAACATAGTATTAGAGCTACAACTCCCATTTAAATTTTTTTCATAACTCCTCGCCCTTGGACAAAATCTATCTTTATTCCCTTATCTATCCTCTACAAATTTGGAGCCTTAATTATTTATTGTTGTGTATGTTGGCTTTTCGTTTCAAATTTTTAGTGCGGTGAACTTTCTTCGACACCCCTATGTTTTATTTATCTGTTGAATGTGTTGAACAATCTTGAGCACTGTGTTGAAGAAACGTATGGTAATAGTGGGTTTATCCTTGGTAGTAATAATGAGATTATATGTGCACTATTTACAAGTCAAAATTTCCCTTCTCTTTGTTAATTAAATCAACGAGTTTGTGTAGAATCATATGGTGTAGTTGCGTATGGTTGTCATGGTTGTGGTATGTGTTGGTCAATTCATCTCTGTGTGTAACTCTTGTAGGTGCTCTGTGTTATATCAGATGTGTACCTCGTGCCATATGCATTGTTATTTTTTTGTCATATCCATATCATTGGACATTAAACTTTCATTGGAATTGAGTCTTTGAGGTTCTTGGTGTGTGTGTTGGTACTTTTGAAGTCCACAAGTGCTGCGATCTCTTTTTATTATTGAAATATTGTTTTACTGCATTCCTTTTTTATGTGTGTTCATCAATTGGTAAATGGTATCACATATGCATTGTCATGGACTTTTCTTCTTATATGTGATGATGATATATTATATGTAATATGTGTGAGTTCCATAGTATATTATATTAATTTGGTATATTGTATTGAAGTATTATCATATATATTGAAGTATTGACATATGTACATACTACATTAAATCACTTTGTTATATTGGATTGGTATTTTTAAGAAAAGGGTATCAAGGATTTTTTTTTAGATAATTACAAAAACCAAAAAGAAGAGAGAAAGATTTTCATTACTTTTTAAATTGAAATATCTTTTGAACCTATTCCATTGTCATCTCATTCTCATAAAGAAGTTGTGTGCCTTACACAAAGAAGAATCAAGCACATGATTCTTCTAGAGAAAGAGGTGACCAAAGATTATGTGAAAAGAAGAATAACAAAGGAAGGGGACCAAAAATTACCAAGGAGGAAGACCTAATATTCATTGTATTCAATTCAATAGAAATGGACTTGATGCTTCTGCATGAAAGCTCTCTTGGGATAGAATAATAAAAGAAAGGAAAATCACCAAATCCTAGGAAACATAAAGCACCTGAATCCGCTCAATATATTGTCGCACATTGCAATATTTGAGTAACTGAAGACTTGTTTAATTCTTCACTTACTTTGTGGAAAGATGCATGGTTTCTCGATTTAAGAGAAACTTGCCACATGACCTAATCTAATTGCAATAAAGAACTTGAAATGAAAACCCTAACCTATTGCATAAATCAAACTTAGTATAGTTGTAGAAAATAAAGAGCATGAAATCTATCTTAAATTATTGTATTCAAAGGAAATTCTATGCTAATGGAAAAATGAAAGAACTAATTTAAGAAGTGACAAAGAAAACCATATCTATGTTTTTAAATTCATGGACTCAATCATTAACCCTAATTGCAAGAATAAATTGCAGAGGTGAAAATGAAGGTCCTAGGTGGCTTCTGATCTCCCTTAAGCTTACTTCCAATGCCTATGATACATTATGAAGGGTCAAGAGAAAAAAACAAGTTGCAAGAAAAAATTTTGTAAATTTTTTAAGGCTTTTACATAGTGCTAGAAGATGTTATAAGATTTCTATAAGATGCTACAAGATTTCCCTATTTTCTACAGGATTGAATTTGAGAGAATTTTGAAGGCTTGGAGAGTAATATAAAGGTGAGGAAGGGTAGTGGAAGGTATAATAATGGTTTATGAGGTATTTTCCAAGCTTAGTGCCCCTCAATATCCCACCTTGCACAAGGAGAAATGAAATAGTGGCCTCTAACAAATATGAAATGAGCTCTCAATAAATAGTCTGCTTGAAGAAATTGTTAAGGAATGAAGGATGGTGGTGATGGTAGGATGACAAGTGAAAATGATAGTGTTATTCCCTATAACCCAATAATATGAATTGCACACCACAAATATTACTCAATATTTCAAAACATATAAGCATGATAACAATCTTAATTGCAAATAATCAAAATAGAAAGGAAAGGATGAGTTGAATTTTATTCAAGATACTCTTATTGCATAAAAAATGAAACATTTATTTTTTTGTTGCAAATACAAAACCTACAATGAAACTTTCCAATATGATTGACAAATATGTAAAGGAAACTTTTCACATAAACAAATATTGCATGAAAGGAAATATTGCTAACCTAAGTACATAAAAAGAAAGATATATAGTAAAATGTACAAAGGAGAGAGACTAGAGTGCTTGGGTCGGGCCCTCACCTATGGGAAATCAGTCCTCTATAACACAATTATATTAAAGGTAATAAAATTGTTTCTCATTGATCTCAAAAGATACTCAAGTACATGACATGTGTAATGTTCCAAAATTGGAACAGGTACACTATTGGGAATAATTTGAGTTATTACCAATGTGGAGCTTTAGAAAATCATGAGCTTGGAAATTTAGAGCAGCTTAATAGATGTATAATAACACCATACCATCAGATGTAAGAACCTCAGCAAGAGATTGACCAATATTCTCCTTCCCGGGTAGAGAAATGCAATAATAATGGGCATAAAACTGTTGTCTTCAAAAAATAATGCTATACAGGTGAGAAGTGGGACTTGGATCCCTTAGAAGACATGATATAAAACTTTTATGCAGAATTAGAGATGAAAAAAATAACTCTAGCTCATATAAACAGATCTCCCAAGTTAATGCAGCTAAAATAAGCCCAAAACCCCATAGTCTAGCTCAGGCAACAACTACTGAAGAAAGGATTGCATTATTCTAATGAAGTTTTCTACAAAAAATGAAGAAAGAGGCCTGATATAAAACTTATATTAATCACACAGCAAAGAAATGGAGGTTTAATCACTTATACAGTAGAGACAAGGCTCCCGACAAGGTTTCCGGCAAAATGCATGAAATAAAACCAACACTGCAGAAAATAACGCAGTTGTTGCAACTCTGTATTAATCATGGATGAATAAATCATATAATGACCGAATAATACATAAATATGGCCAAATTCCTCTCTAATAAAACTCCCGGAGGGAAATAAGCACCTCCTCCTCAAGAAATAGCATAAAATCAAAGGATGCAACACTGCTGTTGCTACCTCTGCATGAAGGACACAGTTTTCTGAAGGAGACTGTGTTGTAGCTGAATATGAATGAATTTACCAAAGAAAAATACTGAAATGAAACTTAGATCCTTCTCTCTTGATCCCTTAAGCAAGCTGATCTAAAGAGAGGATGGAATTCCTGTAGAGGAATCCCTTGCACTAAGCAGTGCAGCAACTCCATCTAAACAGCTGAAGTATGCAATTGATCTCCAAACCAAGAAAGCTGATTACATGAATGAATCTCCTTTGATGCTTGCCTTCCTTTGATCTTTGGTGAGCCTCCTCACCCCGTACCCCACACAATGTTGAGGTGACTTCTTCATGAAGCTTCCTCTTTCAAAACTGCGCTGCCCTAGCTTGCTTCCCTCCTTTTGTGGCTATGTTGTTGACTTCGTCAACTAATCCACCTCAAATACCTATTTTCACATTATGGATCTTCAATCTAGTTTACATATGTGTCTTATGCTGATCCTTGTTCACATTGAACCGGTTTTCTTAGGTGATCTCTTCCTCCTCAAGAATGCATGTTGACTTAGTCAAACTTGACTATGTCCTCATCTATTTTGCCCATGTTCACACTTGTAAGTGTACATTTTAGCTCCTAAAGTGATCCCCTTCCTTCTTAAGGTGGAAATTATTCATATTTTTATTGTTCATGGGCTCCCTTACCCATTTATTACTCTCCTAGGTGAAAATAGCAAAATCTAATGTTCCAAATTGCTATGTGAAAATTTGGGAACATTACAATCCTCCCCTCCCAAATGTTGCTTGTCCTCAAGAAACTACAAGGATAGGACTGAAGAGAATCCTCTTCGCCCCTACAGCAACCTCATAAGATGAAATTATCCAAGGATCAAGGTGCTGATTCATCAATACATCTCCAAGTTGCCCCTCCTAAGTGTGTATGGTATCTAAATAGCTGGAATTATGTGTCAGTGGATCACCCATGGAGGCAACAATGGGTTGTTTGAAGGTCCTCTTGGGGAATTAAGGTTGATATATATTGGGATTCATCATCCCCATTTGAATCTCTCCTCCCCAAGCTATCAACCAAGCAAAATGAGCCACCCTCCAAAATGGTAACTCATGCAAATCATCCTCCACCTGAAGCTCTGGCAAGGTAGGTGGGCTAAAATTTTGGACATGGTAGACATAGTAGTCTACCCCACGCTGCTTTCCTCTCCACTTAAGACAAGGGTAAAGGATTTTCTGATCTTGGGCTACTATCATGTTGCCCTCTAATGGAAAGAAGGAAGCTAGACCTTCAAAGGTCCCTCTCCCAGCGTTGTACATCAAGCTGGCCCAAACCATATCGTACATGATGGATAAGAAACCATCATCATATGGCACTCCATCCATCTCATGCTCCTCCTCATAAAGAGACAAATATTTTTTTGTGGAGGCCATGTCTCTTCCCATGCTCCCCTTAGAGCATGTAAGGCATAAAGTGTGGGGATTCTCTTCCCCCAAGAACACACCCACTCCATGTGTTCCTCCTCCAATCATGCTCCTCATATAGGCAAGAATAACATCAGCACATAGGATCATGATTAGCATCATAATGAGAGAAAGAATGAAGGTTTTATGTAGTGCTGGAATGTACCAACAGTCTCCCAAGTGATCACAGCGCAATCTTCCCCACTGCAGCTTCAGGAAATGGTATGGCAAGTTGTCTCTTAACAAGTGGCTTGTTGTATAAGTCATCACGCCCACTAGAAAATAGTAGATGGTTGGATATGTCAATTGAGAATACAAGAAGCAACCATATACTTGCCCCGGATCATACATTAGATGGTTGTCTCCATCATAATAGCTAGCTAAAAATAAACCATGGATTCTAAACAGAACCTTGCCCCTTTGTAGAGAAATGCACTGCAAGGACATGGTAAGAGTATACAAATATAGTGATGAACAATCAATAAGTGCAACAACAAATTTTTTACCATGTGGTGGAAGAAAGATGGTGACAAGATCCATAGATGAATCCTCCATAGTGGTATGGCATATCAATATGAAGAGGAGTGAATCACATGCCCCATGAAAATCCTCCTCCTTATGCTTGGACATCCAAGTCAAGGAGAGCATACCATAGCAACCAATGATTCCATCCACCACTCTATCAATCTCACCTCCTCTATGCCCACCAAGTGCATCAAATATGAAGTGATCCTGGGAACACTCCACTAATAAGCTCATGCTCCCAAGTGACATCGTTGTTGGCCTATGCAAATAGGCTCCTGCCAACTCATAAATCCATACTCTGACATGTTCAATGTCAAATACTCCTCTCATAATGTTGCCATCTCTTCCCATTGCAACATCATGCAAAATGTAAGAGCAACTCTTCCCTTGCTCTCTCTCGATCCTCCAAAGCAACAAATGTGTTTGCTGCCTCATCACGCCTCCATCATACAACTGACGCAGTGAAAAAAAATGACCATATCATCATAATGCATCCACACTCCTTGCTGCCACATGATGCAAGTACTCTACCAAGTATCCTCCTCCCTCATACCCTTAGAAGAAGGATATGCCACATGACGGCAAAACTCTCTCAAGAGTAGCCAAGGCAGTCTTGCCTCCTACTGCTCAGTATCATAGAGTTGTAAGTAACTTTCCAGCTTCTTGCTCTCTATCCACATCCACCTATCCATTCATGAATGCCTCCGAGCATTCTCCATCTTGGCACCCCTCCAAAAGAGGCTACCATCCTCCCATATCAGATTTTTCTCCTTGCATTTCATGAGATGCTAAAATGCAACTCCTTGGAGACCTCCAAGAAAAGATCTCTCATCAATGATTATCTTGAACCCATAAGGATCCAAGTGACTCGAAGACAAAGCCTCCTTGTTGTAGCTTCTTGACTGCGTTGTAACACTCCTCTAGGGTGTTCTGGCTATCTCATTTTTCTTTTGCATGAATTTGTTTGGAGCAAAGTTCACTCCATCCTCCAATAATTCACACTCCACCTCAAGGGTTGTGTGTAACTCATTAGTGATACATGAGGTTGATGGTTCAAATCTCCCTTGAACCCTTCAATCTTGCACAGTGCAGTGCAATCCTGCTACTTCATCTCAGCAATATCATTTGATCCTGGGCCATATGCAAACAAATCTCCAACCCTTTCCATAAAATTTTATGAAATTTTAAGACATGGAAATTTATGCATACCTATGTGAGTCTTTGGGACATCTTCTATGGCTGCAAGAGGTCCTCTCTTCAATGTGTTGGCTGATCCAACTGCTGATGTAGAAGGTTGCTCTCTCAAGGCTATGGCAGCGCTGGTACGTGCCTCCTCCCATGGTGGTGTGGGTCTTCTCTCCTCTGGTATTTCCTCATCAAAGGTTGTAATCAGCTCTTGAGTGAACTCAAAAAAAGAAGTCACCCTTTTGTGGTTTAAGTGATTGCACCACCAAGCATTGGCTTCACCCTCCAGGTGCAGCGCTGCAACTTCTGTTGCCTCCCTCTCTTCCACTGGATGAAGTATGAAGAATGCCTCAAGCTTTCTTGCCCAAGATCTTGTTGTAGTTGGCCCATCAAATTTATGCAATAGGAATATATTGCCTTTGATCTCTCCTTTGCTGCAAGATCTTTCCTCTTCTCTCAGTTGAATAAACTGTGGAAAATCTAGGGTCTCTTTGAAAGCCCTAGGTTGGCACTTGTATTTTGCCAAATACCCACTCAAGATTTCATGCTCTACGTGGTCTCCTTGCTCTTTACTTCCTCTATGAGAATAGGAAGTGCATGCATCTTCTTCTTCTTCTTGAAACCTTCTAGAGGTCTCATTGTAACTCTTTCCTCCTTGAAACCCTCTTGGAGTTTCAATGAATTTCTCTTCTTCTTTCTTCTTGGATCTGAAAATGGATAAGATTAAGCTCATCCTCTCCATAATTTTGATCTCTTCCTTTCCTCTTTGCTCCTCTGAGAGCTTTATCTCACAGGCTGTGCCAGAGATCACGCTGTGATGCCACTGTAATGTTCCAAAATTGGAACAGCTACACTATTGGGAATAATTTGAGTTATTACCAATGTGGAGCTTCAGAAAATCATGATCTTGACAATTTAGAGCAGCTCAATAGAATTATAATAACACCATACTAGCAGATGTAAGAATCTCAGCAAGAGATTGACCAATATTCTCCTTCTCGGGTAGGGAAATGCAGCAATACTGGGCATAAAACCACTGTCTTCAGAAAATAACGCTATACAAGTGATAAGTGGGGCTTGGATCCCTTATAATACATGATATAAAACTTATATGAAGAATTAGATATGAAATAAATAACTCTAACTCGTATAAACAAATCTCCCAAGTTAATGCAGCTAAAATAAGCCCAAAACCCCATAATCTAGCTCAGGCAGCAACTAGTGAAGCAAGGATTGCGTTATTCTAATGAGGGTTTCTGCAAAAAATAAAGAAATAGGTCTGATATACAAATTATATTAATCATACAGCAAATAAATGGAGGTTTAATCACTTATACAGTAGAGACAAGGCTCCCAGCAAGGTTTCCGACAAAATGCATGAAATAAAAGCAACACTGCAGAAAATAATGCAGTTGCTGCAAATCTGTATTAATCATGGATGAATAAATCATATAATGACCAAATAATATATAAATATGGCCAAAGGCCTCTCTAATAAAACTCCCGAAGGGAAATAGGCACCTCCTCCTCAATAAATAGCATAAAATCAAAGGATGCAACACTGCTGCTGCTGCCTCTGCATGAAGGACGCAGTTTTCTGAAGGAGACTGTGTTGTAGCTGAATATGAATGAATGGCCCCAAGACAAATACTGAAATGTATCTCAAATCCTTCTCTCTTGATCCCTTAAGCAAGCTAATCTAAAGAGAGGATGGAATTCCTGTAAAGGAATCCCTTGCACTAAGCAGTGCAGCAACTCCGGCTAAACAGCTAAAGTATGCAATTGGTCTCCAGACCAAGAAAGCTGATTACATGAATGAATCTCCTTTGATGCTATGCCTTCCTTTTATCCTTGGTGAGCCTCCTCACCCCGGACCCCACACAACGTTGAGGTGACTTCTTCATGAAGCTTC
This sequence comes from Pinus albicaulis, assembly GCA_034641835.2. Lineage (NCBI taxonomy): Eukaryota > Viridiplantae > Streptophyta > Pinopsida > Pinales > Pinaceae > Pinus > Pinus albicaulis. The sequence goes on along the minus strand of CM076572.1, from coordinate 1,368,337,389 downwards.
CTCTTTCAAAACTGCGCTGCCCTAGCTTGCTTCCCTCCTTTTGTGGCTGCACTGTTGACTTGGTCAACTAACCCAACTCCAATTACTCTTTTCACATTATGGATATTCAATCTAGTTTACATATGTGTCTTAGGCTGATCCTTGTTCACATTGAACCGGTTTTCTTAGGTGATCTCTTCCTCCTCAAGAATGAATGTTGACTTAGTCAAACTTGATTATGTCCTCATCTATTTTTCCCATGTTCACACTTGTAAGTGTAAATTTCAGCTCCTGAAGTGATCCCCTTCCTTCTTAAGGTGGAAATTATTCATATTTTTATTGTTCATGGGTTCCCTTACCCATTTATTCCTCTCATAGGTGAAAGTAGAAAAATCTAATGTTCCAAATTGCTATGTGCAAATTTGGGAACATTACAACATGGAAATGAAAATGACAGGTATAAGCTCCTAGCTCTAGTAGTCATTATTCTTCTCTAAAATTTTGAATCCTATTGAGCCCTTGGGCTTCCTTGTTTGTAAAAAAAATTGATGAGGGGAAGCCTCCTTGCAAGGAGGATTTCTTCCCTCCAAAATCCCTATAAAAGTAGATCTATCTCCTTGGTATCCTCAAAATCCTTGAGTTCATCAATTTTTCAATAGATATGATCTGAATCAGAATATTAGTTTTAATGTCCTAAGATCCAATTCATAATATAAACAAAGTTCTTGAGGATGATGGGGTTAATTGCAAGTTTAACATGAGTTTTTATGTGTTTTTATGTGAATTTCTTGAGAAAATTAACATAAAAAAAAATGAATAGTAGCATCTAACAGACATGAACATCACCATAAACAGTAACAAAACAACACATGATGAAGGAGTTCACCCCACCTAGGCTACGTCTCCTTGGTCCAGCTTCCAATGTCTTGACCCTCTTCTATAATGCTCAAAATTGTTATTGCATGTGTTTACAATGCTCAAACATCTCTAAAACCTACTCCATCATCTCTAGAATGCCCAAAAATGGCTATTTAGCCTCTTTCTAAAACGAATTTGGCCAAAAACCGACTTAGTTGTGACTTCCCCAAGTTTCTGCTCTATTCACTCCACAATTTCCCCAAAATCCAGCATCATCCTACAAATACGCCCGGAATCCAGCTAACTTAGCCCCAATTTCACCAAAAACAGGGAAAAAAATTTGGCACGCCAGTTTTCCCAATGATGCTTACAAACCAGATTTTAAACCATATAAATTACGATTTTAATAAAAAAAATTATATATAAAACTTCACGCGTTTTATTTAACCCGCAGTCTTCAATAATGGACACATGGCAGGTTGGTAGAGTTATGTGCTTATGCTTATAGTTAAGGACGAGGGTATGGGGCTAGCTTCCCACCTACGTACCTGCCTCCGGCGGTGACCAGGGCTAGGGCTAAACCCCGACCCCCACTCCCCAACACACGTATTATATTACATTACAACCAAATGGATGCCATAGTATGGTAAGGAATTCATGCGATGGTGTGACAGTAACACTTGGTGCTTGGTACTTGGAGGTTGCTGGTTCAACCCTTGCCCGCTCCACTCAAACTTGACCCATAATTTTGTTGGCCCTCGGGCTGTCACATGGCAACCCTTGGATGAGCCATGTGGCAGCCTATGGTTTGCTACCAAATAAACCAATCAAAACACATAATTACAAACCACTAATAAATTTCCACTTGGCTCGATCCCATTCGATGGAGAAAACCCTTGAAAAATTCAACCTGTACAGTCACCCTGCCACATAGCCATGCCTAGTAAACTATACGAAGTTCTGACTGGGATGTCTTGCATTTAAAAAAAAAAAAATTCTATTTGAAAAAGTGGACATAATGCATTTATGGGAGCATATGATGTCGGTTTCCGTGAAACAAGTTTCTCCATATTCAGAATGACAAGATCAACGCAGTCGTTTTGGTTCCACAATGTTCCAACCACTTTGATTTTTGAGCATAATTTTGAGCACCTGATCACTCCTCCCCATTGGAAGCTTTTGGACCCCAAAATATCACTTTCAACTGTCAAGTAGATGAGGGTACAACCCCCTCACCTTTCCAATCTCAATCCATTTGGCCTTTGTCAAATTTGTTTCCTTGAGATTCACTCGAAGGTAACCAACATTCCCTCATATTGAAGACTTTGTTCTTATGTCACGAATGGCGTCTTGTTGAAGCTCATTAAGGAATTCTGAAGTGAAATCTTAAAAAGATGGAATTTGAAAATTCTCTCCTTGTTCTTATGTAATGAATGGTATCTTGTTGAAGCTCATTAAGGAATTCTGAAGTGAAATCTTCAAAAGATGGAATTTGAAAATTCTCTCCTTGTTCTTCACTTTTAAGCCTCTCCTTACAAAAGTGACACCAAACACCATCGTTGACTTGGTGATTGTGATCAATACAATACTTGTACTTGCCTTTGCTCTTTTCAAGATGATCTTGCACTGTTTGTTGTACCATTTGGAGTCGTTCAATGAACTTCTTGTGTTTTTCCATGTTGCCATCAAAAGAGAAATCCTTATTACCTAGATGACACAACATATTATGATGCAAATGGTAAACCAATTCCACTACTTGGCTTACTTGACTCAAGCATGAATGTACATCTTGAAAGTATGCATATTGCTAAACATAACTTTCATGTAAAACAAAAAGATTCTTGAGTACAATAATTACATAGATAATAGGCCTAGAAGGCATATCAACAAAATCGTTGCTTATACCACTCTTATACCTTTTTACCAAGTGGAATTGTTGACGAACATCCATCAAATGAAAGTGCCTTAATCGCTGCAACTTAATCATTCCACCATTAAAATTTTCTGAAAGAAATGAAATGGAAAAGTCACTTGCATCAACCTGAAACTCAAATGACCTTTTCAAGAATAAAAGAGAAAATAAAAGAGCCGAAATGATATTTTTCTTCGAAGAATCACATGCCTTTTGATGTTTGTCTCCCCTCTAGAAGGCCTTTTGCACACATGTCAATGCATGCCGAGGAGCTACCATAGAAGAAATATTAACAAAAATTTTCCTCCAACATTTGGATACTCCAAAAAACCTCTTGTCGATATGACCATATTGGGCGTTGACCAATCCACAATGGTGTACATGACATGTTCATAATGAAATTTTCTAAAAATGACATTGTCATACAAGTGGAGTATCACCTCTAGAAATGGCTCCAATTCATCATTCTTAATATGCATGAAAGTAGTAGGAGTATGGAAAATACCATAAAACATAATAATCCATTCAAACAAACCTTGTTTGATGTTAAATTTTGTCTTCCACATACCTCCTTAAACAACTCTTATTTTATGAGATCCACTCCTTTTGTCCCTCACAATAAAAATTTTACCATTCTTATTGGGCACCAAAACCATAGATGTACTGCATGGTGGAAGAGACGGTCGAGTGATTCCATTGTTCCACAAATTTTTTATTTTATTTGGAATTTCTGCACCTTGTGTTTTTGACATCCAATGTATGTCAATGTCACAAAGAGAACATTCTTGTTGTAAATTTTTTTCATGTGGAATTCCATTCTTACTGAGAGGAAATTGCTTCACATCCTGAAACACCTTATCATCATGGTTAATTACATCAACCAAATCATAATTGCAACTTGTATTACAACCATCAAACGCTTCATAATCATCATCAACATTGGGTATGATCATAAGAAGCACTAAATGTTTTATTGAATTGACTAGCCTTTTCATTTTCCCTGCATTGACTAATGATAGATTTAGTTTCTTGCGATGGGCTCTCACTATGTACTCCACACCATATTTGAACAAGTGGTACTTGTTTTCATGGTGATAGAATATTTCCTTTCTGTCATAGAGGTAAGGACTTACCAAAACAATTCCAGAAATGTCAAGCGGTACAACATCTAATTCCACTTCGTCAATGAAGTTTTCGGTGATTGCAAACTGGAAAATACACTTTCTTGAAAACTTTAAATGGGTGTCCTTGTAAATCCAACCTAATGGATATGGCTTGGGATGAAGTATGGTTTCAAGATTAATTTTCTTGACCAAGTCTTCAGATATCAAGTTTACTTGAGACCCACTATCAAATAGTGTGTCAATTTTTGTATGTTTTGAGACAACCCTCACATGAAACAGTTCAATTCTAGTTTCTTCATTTGTGGTACTAGTATAACAATTTGAAGTGCTAGTGCTAGCAATGGATTTCTTACCTTTTATCCCCGTGGTTGTGATTTTAGTTTCGTCACCTGAATCGGACCCCAAATCCTCTTGAGTGATTGCAACAATATTTTCCTTCCCTTTGTTGTTGAATAGCTTTGGCTTCATCTCCACATGAAGCTTCCAACAATGTTATTCATCATGACCTTCCTTGGAACAATTCTTGCATGTCATTTTTTCTCCTTCCTTTTCAACAGATGAATTTTTCTTTTTCTTTCCCCTTAAAACTCCTTCCTTTCTCTCCACCCTTAAATGGTTTTTTTTTACCCTCTTCTGGAATATTTTTCCCTCTTTCGTCAAGGTGAGTAGCTTACACACAAACCTCATCTATACTAGTGGGATTGAACATAAGGATAGTATGCCTTAGGTAGCTGCGTAAACCCCCTATATGCTTCAGTAATGTGTCTTGTGAATGCAAATAAACACCTAACATAAGAGCTATTTTTCTAAATTCTTGCATGTAATCTTGCATGCTTTGACCTTTAAGTTGTCTAAAGTTCTACCAATTCATGATGGATTTTTTCATATATCCTAGAGGCTATAATTTTATTTTAATTGTAGCAATGAAATTAGACCAAGAGAGTGAGATCTTACCATGTTTTTTGATCTCATCTTGTGCGTTATCTTCCCACCATACTAGTGTTTCACCCTCTAGTCTCAAGAAATCTAGTTGTATCTGTTGGGGTCCCGTGATTTGGCAGATTGGCATACCAAATGACAAGGCAACATCAGAACCACTTTGGAATCCTAGGATCTAGCCCTCCTGGATTCAGAGAGGGATCTCTCTATATGTGTTTTAGAATGATATGCTTATAGGCTCATGATATGATATTAGGCTAGTTATGAAGCAAAAGGGATTTTTTTGTTTCTTGTTGGGAATCATTAAATGAGAAGGTCATGTAAAGTGAAGGAGGGAAAAAGAAGATGTTTCATTATAGGAAGATAGGTTAAGAAAAAGTGTCAATCCATTGGGCTATGGAGTCATAAAAGGGTTTACTTGCAAAACAACTATTCAAGGGTTTCCAAGACCAGTTACATACTTTGAGTCCAATAGCTTTTACAGTCTGATACTTCTCTTCCTAGCCTACTATATTACAACTACTCAACAACTCTTACTCAATAACAGTTCAACAATTAAAAATTTTCCAACCCTTTACAATGAGTATTCTGTGAATACATATAGGTGAAAGAGGAAGAGTGTTGAAGGAAAGATCATAAATATCAGTTAAGACAGAGGGGGACAGGTATTCGAATGCCCATTCTGCTTAATAAATATCACATTAGCTACTTGGGCCATTTTAGTAGTTTTTTCTATCTTTGAGGCATATCTGGAACGCTGGTAATAACTCCAAATAACATCTTTGTGGAGAAGTCTTCTGGCTGCTGCGGTGTTGTCTTTTCTTCTGGTACAAGTAAAGTGGATAGTATGGGTTTTGAGACCACCCATACCTTTACAATAACTGCCTTGATAGTTTAAAGAGGTTCTGTCAGCATAATAACTGTAAAGGTGTCTTTTAGTCCTTGGAGGAGTAAATAGCTCCACTGATGTGTCATTCAAAGCTTTCCTTTGTTGATTTGTCTGTCTTTGTCATTTAACACTGTTTTGGCTTTAACTATGTCTTTATCTTTAACTGCATATTAGGCTCTTGATCTTCAAACTTGGTACTTTAATCCTTTTTTACTTTATCTCTGATATTTCTTCACTGTTTGCTGACAGGTAACTTTTGGCGCTAGAGGGCTTTGAATGTTTAACCGATGTTCATAATGCATCTATTAGACCTAGAATTTTAACCTTGTGGGTCCCTTTTTTGTAATTTCAGGCCTCTAAGGGTCGTCACCCTCAACCTCTGTCCCTTTACTGGACTGTGGGACATATTTAAACCTTTAAACACCATGAAACCTGCACAAAACAACCAATATGTTATATGAATTCTTGCGTTTTTGGTTTTAACTGCTTCAGAGGCTTTGGCAGAGGCGGAGGAGTGTGCAGAGGCAGTGGCTATAGCGGAAAAAGGCCTCATGGAAAAAACCACAAAGACCAGGGTTCAAAACTGAGTTTGGCGTGAAGAATAGGATTGGCGGTTTTGGGAATACCGGAGATGGTATTCGTGCAGGCCTAAAGAGGTAAGCAGTATTGAGCTTGGGGAATGTGATATAGGTGGGTGGGTGATGCGTGTCCCCCACAAAACCACTTATTTCGCATTGGAGTTGTGCCCTGGGAAGGATTTGTGAGTTGGGTGCGAAACGGGATGTGGACTGTCCGATTTGTGGGTTGTAAATTGACGGCCATTGATCGGCACGACGAGAGAGGAGTTGTGTGATGGATGGATGGTGGGGCTCGACAGATGCGTCAACAATTTTGTCGCGTAGCGGGCTGTTTTATCGGCGGGGTTAGAGTTGTGAATAAATGGTGGCCATTAGATCCGGATGATCAATGGTTGAGATCTATTGCGGGGGGACTATAAGAGCACGGAGGCCAAAAGAAGGTGGAGGGCCCGGAAAGGGTCCAAACCATCATATTTGGGGAGATCGACGGCCAGGATTCCATCAGTGGGGGGCAAACATTGGCAGCGGAACATAAGCGGAGGTGACCCTTTTCGGTTTGCGACGGAGTGCGGACCTTTAGATGAAGGAGATCAATGGTCAAGATTTATTTCAGGGGAACCATAGTGGATGGAGGGGGATAACAAAGAGGAGCCCTGACGGCTGTTGGATCAACGAAAATCGATGGCTAAGATCAACTACGGGGGGATGGAAAAGTTTTCGGTCGGGTGCCTCCGCGATGAACCTGCACCGTAGATCTAGGTTAATCAGATGGTGAGGATTGGATCGGGACCTTGCAAGTCGGGGGAACAGTGATGTGTGGGTTAAAGGAGGGAACAGCGAGAGCCGTCAGATCTGGGAGTAGATCGACGGTTGGGATTAAATCGGGGAATCGGCCATCAGTGAAAAAGGAAAAACGGGAAGTGGGAATAGGGAAACACCGAAGTGTGATTTGCCGATGAGCGATGGGCTTATCGCTCGGTTACAGTGGTGGGTCATATGGTGAAAGAGGGCTAGGGCTTAAGCCAAAAGGTGCTTAAGGCCCAAATACTAAAATGAAGTTTTAGGCTGAAAATGGAGGTTTTTGAAAGGTTTTTGGAGGTTCCAATAGGATATAAAAGGGGTTTTAAACCAAAATAAAGGGATTTCATCAGGTTTAAAGGGGAATTTGACAAAACGAGGGATAAATGGTAAATTTTCAGAAGGAAAATAATGGAAAATGAGTCTGAAACGGTCTTTCTTCAAACAGCAGGGCTTCTTTGAGAATTTTGAGTGAAAATATCAAAGGGGTAGACATTTTGAAGGATAAGGGGCATAGCAAGACTTCAAGAACTCACAGATTGCTTGAAATTTGTTTCTCGAAAGCTAAAAGACCTGTTTTAGCCATCATTTGAATATGTCAAAATTATGGATGGCTAACAGTGGCTCCACTTGGGGATGGCAGCTCCTTGGAGGTGTCAAGAACCTTAGAAATTTGTTTCTGGAATGTAGATCATTGTCCTACACTTTGACAATCCTCTTTCTTCTTTGATCATGCTGCTTGAAAAGATGATCAACACTGCATCATAACAAATCAATCTCTCCCAAACAACTACCTACACAGCCTACTTTCCTAACATTTTTTCTTCAGCAGGGTGCACTTGGACTTGCAAACCCTTTGACATCAACATTTTACTCTTTTATTGAAAGAAATAAAACTAATCTAAATCTACCCTTATAACTTATGTGGGTCCAGAATAAACAGTTGGACTCAAAAATTCTCTACCTAATCTACTATCTGTCAAGATTAGACTGTCTGACAAATCTGCATTCTCTACATTCTAAAACCAAAATTGAAAACACAGCCAAACCAGGATTAAGCTGACCGATTTGTTGTGATGGGTATGGCATCAAAAACAAACTGCACATAGACCTTTATTTGCAGAAAAGTAAAACAATACTTGGAAGGCTTAAGATCTGAAAACTAAAAGCATCTTTCTTCCTTTCTTTCAGCTTTGGTTTTGATCTTTTTAGAGATGTCTTCTTCTTATTTACCTGGTTCAAGTTTTCAGCATGTTAGAACCAATCTTCTTTGTATCTTTGGCTCAGGTTTTGATCTGACTAGAGCCATTTCTTTCTATCCTGATTTATTCTACTGATAAGCCAAGATTTCATTGTTTGGCAAATCTTCTTTACTAACCTATCAACAGTAAATTGAAATCTATCTAGTCGTGATTAGGCTATATGACTAAATAGCATTTCTCTTTCAAGTAGTGGCATTTAGGCTTGCACACTTTCATACTCTCTTTCTTTTTAGGTATGGGGTTGTACCTTTCTTATTTTAAATCTGCCCTCTTTTTCTCTTTTCTATTTTTGTTGTATTTTTCTCTTTTCTTATTTTTTTTGTATTTTTCTCTTTTCTATTTTTTAGTATTTTTCTCTTTTCAAAACAAAACAAAGCAACGATATTTACAATGAAGAATGAAGGCTTTAAATTGATATTTCAGTAGAAATAATGCTTGAGCACCCTGCCATTGACAGGACCCCCAAACAGGTCTGTGCCATCCATATCTTGTAGAAAAAATGCATTATGACCAATTGCAGATTGAATGATGTAAGGGCCTTGCCATAAATTGTCAAACTTTCCATGTTTGCCCTTATCTTCTCTGCTGGAATCCCATTTGAGTACTTTGTCACCGATTTTGAAATCACTTGCCTTTGTCCTCTTATCAAATAGCTTTTTGATATTCTCTTGTACTTTTTGTGCTCTGCTATAAACTTCTTCCCTGGTTTTCTGAAGATGTATGGTCTGATTTATCCTTCTCATCATGCTATCTTCCTCTGATTGTATTTCTTGGACCAAATTCATCACTGGCACTCCTAAACTGGTAGGAAAAACTGCATCTGCTCCATAAACCAACTGATAGGGAGACATTCCAATTGATTTCTTTATTGTCAATCTATCTGCCCATAAAGCATGTACTAGCTTATTGTGTCATGACCTCTGATTTTCTTCCAGCAGCTTCTTTATTATGTTTATCAGGCTCTTATTGGAAGACTCTTCCAACCCATTACCTTGAGGGTAATAAGTTGTGGAATGACCAAGCACAATCTGATATCTGTGACAGAAATCAACCATCTTTTTAGAACCAAATGCAGCAGCATTATCAGTGATTATTTTCCTAGGACAACCAAATCTAGACAGGATATGGTCTTCAAGGAATTTTATGATAACTGAGTTTGTGGCATTCTTAGAAGGGATGGCTTCTATCCATTTGGTGAAATAATCAGTGGCTATGAGTATCCATCTGTGTTGGGCAGACGAGGCAAGATGGATTTCCCCAATAAAGTCTAGGCCCCACTGTTGAAAAGGAGCTTCAACAGTGATTGGTTGCAAGGGTAAGGGAAGCAGTTTTCTCTTGCCTTCAAATATTTGGCATTTGTGGTAGGCAACTATCATTTTGTGGAAATCTTGAAAGAGGGTGGGCCAATAATAACCAGCTCTAAGGATTTTATTAGTAGTAGCTTTCCAATAGAGGTGGCCTCCACATTCTCCTTCATAAAAATCATGCTTGATCCGGTCTGCATCATTTTCAGGCAAAAATTTAAGCAATAATCCACTGGCATTTTTTCAATATAAACATTTATCTAAAATGCAGTAATTAACAGCCTTTAACTTCAAGAATCTTTCCTTTGTTTTAGACAAACTAGGAGGGGTATTGAGATTAAGAAGCACATACGAAATATCAGCATACCAAGATGAATTTAGAAAATGATCTTCAATAAGAGGAGTTTCCAACTCTTCCTCTTCATCTAATGCATCTAACATGTTTATATCAAGTGCTTGAAAGTTGAAGTCAACCATTATTTTTGCTAGGCCTTGACCTTTGATGAGTTTAGTGGGTTTAATCTCCATCATATTCCAATATCATAGCAATCCATTTTCCTCTTTTGCCATCTGGGTCTTGTGACAAAATGTCTTTTACCACTACATGAGGCACAAATGCAATAATGTGAGAGTGTAAGATATAAACTCTGAAATCCTTCAAGGCTTTGACCAAAGCATAGGCCTTTTTTTCCATGATATTATATTTCAGAGGTGCATCTCTTAATGCCTTGCTGAAAAAATCAATTGGCTGCTCTTGTCCTTCTGGATTTTTCTGTAATAGGACAGCGGCCACAGTATGTCCTGATGCAAATGAAAATATCAAGAAATCCTTAGTGAAATCAGGACTGATAAGAACCGGTGCTTGGGTAAGTGCATGTTTGACCAGTTCAAAGGATTTATTTCCTTCTAAGGTCCATTTGACTCCTATCTCTTTCTTTAGCATGTTTGTCATGTTCCTAAGGAGTTCTGCCAGGTTGGGTATGAACCTTCTTAAAAAATTAATATTTCCAATGAAAGATTGAAGTTCTTTGATGTTTCTGGGGTGACTGATCCGCAATATACCTTCAACCCTTTTTGGGTCTATTTTAATCCCTTTTTCATATATGATGTGACCAAGAAGCTTACCTTCTTGGAGACCAAACAATGTCTTCTTGGGATTTAAAGATAGCCCAAACTTTCTACATTTTTCAAAGACCTTTCTTAGGTGTACTAGGTGTTCTTCATATGTTTTGGAATAGACTGTAATGTCATCTAAATAAATCACAATGAAGTGTCCTATTTCTTCTAAGAAAGCAATATCCATGGCTCTTTGAAATGTGGCACCAGCATTCATTAATCCAAAAGGCATTTTCACATACATGAAAGTACCCCAAGGAGTAGTAAACGTTGTTTTAAGTTGATCATCAGGGAGTACCAATATCTGATTATACCCTGAAAAACCATCTAGCAAAGGGATCCTCTTAAAACCTACTACCTTTTGTAAGATATGATCCATTTTAGGCAAGGGATAGTTGTCCTTTAATGAGGCTCTGTTCAAGTTCCTAAATTCAATACAGAGCCTTATTTCTCCTGTTTTCTTTCTTACAGCTACAAGATTAGATACCCACTCTGAGTATCTCACAGGGACAATAATTCCAGCATCATACATTTTCCTAATTTCTTTTTCAACCAAAGGTAACTGCACAGGGTTTATTCTGCGTAATTTTTTCCTAAACGGTTTCTAGTTTTCTTTAAGTGGTATCTTGTGTTGAATGGTCTCTATGTCATATGCCCTTAAATCTTCATAGCTCCAAGCAAATACATCAGAAAACTCTTTAAACAACTCAATATATTTCAATTTCATGTGATTTGGCAATGTTTTAGATAATTTGATCATTTTAGGCTTGTCTTTACTACCTATATTGCATTCTTCAACATCCGATTTGGTGGTTTCTATTGTTGGTTTCTTGGCAACATCATTAAAATCAAACAAGTCTTATAGAGGTGCTAGTCCTTTGGGTAAGCCTTTGTCTTTAGACTGTAGTATCTCTATGTCCTCTCTTCCTGAGTTTATGTACTCTTCTGTTTTATTTTCAAACTCTCTGGCTAGAAGATTTATTTATGAAATGGGAGAAGGTTCTTTTTCAACAGGTTGTTCCTCATTAAGGCATTCTTTATCATAATTTGAGTCTGAATTTGGCAATCCAAACTCATTTCTGAACTGTAGGAAATCCTCTATCTGTTTATCTCCCTCAAAGGCCTGCCAATAATTTTCATTGTCTGGGAAAACTGGTCTGTATTTCACTTGGACTGTGAACTGTTTGTTGTCATAGGGTATTTGGCATGAACTGGCAGCACACGCTAAACCATTGGCAAGAATGTTTTGGTCTCTAGGGACAAAAACAAGTTCATATTCCTCAAAAGTTTTCAAAAGGTCCATGGCATCATTTCTATAGGCTCTTAGTCTTCGATGTTTGACAGTGTACTCTCCATTTATTTTTCTAATGATCAATTCAAAATCCCCATGAACATCTATCCTCCTGGCTCCTAATTTCTTTAGTAAATGTGGTCCTAAGAGGAGTGCTTCGTACTCTGCTATGTTATTTGTGCATTGGAAGTTTAACTTGTATGAATGGCTTTCGACGTAATTATTCTCTGCGTTGTGAAGCCACACACCTAATCCTGCACTAGTTCTATTACAAGACCCATCAAAACTCTAACTCCAAAGAGGGCTAGCTTCAGACTGGTTGTTGTTTTCATTCTTGTCCCCTTTGTCCTGTGTGTTCTGACTGTCATTATACATTTTTATGGGTTATTCAGCATGTTTATGTTGGTCCTTTTCCTTAAAGTTTTCATGGTGTTGAGGCCTTTCTTCTTAACTCTCATGATTTGCACTAAGCTAGTGGACAGTGGGTTGTTCATACTCTCTGTATTGTTTGCTGTAATTTTCAGGTTTGGTAAACTGTTTGAGAGCCTCTCCCTTCCTATCCTCTCCTCCTATGTTTTCTGTTATGTTGGGTGATTTCTCACTTTCCAACTCTATCTCATCAAAGCTTTCATCATTATAAACAATGAATGAGCCTAGGTCTGTATGGACAGAGTAAAGAGGGGAATTTTCTGATTTTTCTTGACTACTCACCATAAATTTCATGTGTGATTCCCTATAAAGTCTTCTAAGTTGGCTGAAAACAGGGATGGTGGCATAGGCCATGTACATTTGCATGGTACCTTGAAGCTTAGCACCCCATGATCTTGAAAGAAGCATGCCATATTTGGGGGGCACATTAGCCACTACCACATCCATCACTATGCATTGGGCTGGGATCTAAGTCAAGTTTACACAAATATCTTTGATCAGGCCTAAGCATTTTACTCTACTGGAGTCAAAAGAATACAAATATTTATATGATCTCGTTATCTCAAGGCCTAATCTCTCCATGATTACTTTGGGCATGAGGTTATGTGAAGCCCCTGAATCATGCATAGCATTGTGTAAAATCTTATCATGGATATTCAAACTGACATAGAAAGGAGGGACCGCTCCTTCTTGAAACTTTCCTTCAATTTTAGGACCAGATAAAAGGGTTGGTTGATCATCATTTAGGTTGACAGAGTCATTATTTTCTTCTATGTTCAAAGCTTTTAACACCTGAAATTTGTATGCATCTTGAGTGACTAACTCAGTGAGGGGGACGGAGATCTTGATTTTAGCAATTTCACTTTCCAAATTGAAAGGGAACTGATTCTTTGAAAGGCTCAAATATATATTGTTAGTCACTAACTTATCAGTAAAATCATCTTGCTGGTTTTTACTATGTACATTAGTTAAAACTGTTTTTACAGGGACACTAGCTAAAGTGCTATTGTTGTTAGGGTCACCACTTTGTTTACCATCGGTTTGAGTGCCTTTCCCCTTGTTTTTACCAGAACTTTCAGCTGTTGTTTTGTTGTTTTCAGCAGCCCTTCTAATCACCTTTTCAGATCTGTTTTTAACAGCAGTTTTAGAGGTCTTTGTTTGGGGAGTTTCTTGGTTCCTTTTGCTCTTGAGGTCATATTTTTTATGGGCCTCCATGATGGCATTCTCAAAGCCTTGCCTATAGTCTTCAGATTCTAAGCCTTCATTATCATAATATGTATATGTGGCCTAGTCATCCTTTGTGAAAAAGGTAGGGTCTTCATTACTTACTCCCAGCATGTTTATATTAGTTCCCTCTGGCTCTTCTATCATTCCCTCATCTTCATCAACATAATTTTCTTGAAATGGAGGTCAGATTTGTTGATCAATATCTCTTTGTCTAATCTGAGAGGGGTTTCTCCTAAATTTCTAGTTCTAATTTTGAGGGTGGTTCCTATTCTAAGCATTTGTTTGGACAGTTAGCCTCTCCATCATTCTTTCTAGCCTATCCATATTCTTAGCTAGATAGTCTGAATTTGAATCAGATGTGGAAGGTGCAGTGTCATCTCTATATGTTACTTTCTTTTCCTTCCTCATCCTAGCTCTTTTGGCAATCAAATTTTCCTCAACGTTCACTACCCCTTGCTGCATATCTTCTAAGGTGAGGTATTCCTTTTCCCTCAGTTGGTAGGCCATTTCAGGATCAAATCCATCAGGGAATTTCATGAAAGCTAGGCCCTGTGGAGGTTTCACATGAGCTGGTATAGAATTGTATGCCCTATTATATCTAGCATAGTATTCCTGTACACCTTCCCCTGGATTCCTTTTAATATTCTCATATTTTGACAGAATTTGGAGAGGGTTTTTCCTGACTTCCCACTTGTTCAAAAATAGTTGATGAAAGGCAGGAAGATCGTTGATGCTTTGTGGGGTTAAGATTTTAAACCATTTTCTTAATTCTCCCCCTAAACTCTGAGCAAACAATCTGAGTTTAACAGTCTCATCACCTATTCCATTCCTATCAAAGTAATCATTCATTTTGTCAACATGATGTGGGGCAGAAATGGAACTAATGGCATCATATAGAGGAATAGTGGTCAAATAACCTTGTGGTAAGGCAGCTAAAGGTAAAGGAAGGACTAGAGGATCATACCATGTAGCCATGATGTAGATGGGAGGGAAAAATGGGGGGTTTGCAGTAGATGTATGGATGGCAGAAGTGTTAGGACCAGCCAAGACTTGTTGAGAAGATTTGGGATGAGAGAGACCAAAATTATGAATGAGATGAGTATCAGGAGGTGTGGATGGAAGCGTTTCTCTGCTACTAATATGTTGGCCACTATGTTGTGGTGAAATTGGAGGCTCAAAGTCTGTCTGATATATACCACTAAGTGACTTGGTTCTTGGTAAACTTCTTGAAAAGGGTAAGTTGACTTGGGTATCTAATAGAGCTGTAAGGACTTCGGGCATGGAGTTAGCTCTATGAATGGGTCTGACAATAGTTGCATCCCTAGATACAGGAGACTTCATAAGAATGATTTCTGGATTATCAACTATTTCAGAAGGATTTGGGTTAGGATAGCCTCTGGTATGAATTCTTTTTGAAGCCAGTATGTTAAGATTTAGACCCACAGAAGAGAAAAGTTAGCTAGATATGACAATACTTAGAGGCAAACTAATCTTAGACAAAGAAATATTAATCCTTGAAGCTTCCTAATCATGGGTGTGCATGATGTTTCAATGGTAGTGTGGGTTGTCCCAGTGGAGTCTTTGTGAAACCAGGGGTAATCAGCAGGCCTATTGATCACCAGTGGAGTATTTTGGTCTTTTAGGAGTTGTGGAGTCGCCAGGTGGATGATTTCAAATGTTTTAAAATGGTTTTCTATCCACCATCATCAATTAACTACCAATCTGTGGATGTTTATGGGTTATATGATCTCTTAAGGATGTCTAAGATGAAATTTACTCAGAAGTTCCCCAGCAGAGTCACCATTTTGTTGGGGTCCCATGATTTGGCAGATTAGCATACCAAATGACAAGGCAACATCAAAACCACTTTGGAATCCTAGGATCTAGCCCTCCTAGATTCAGAGAGGGATCTCTCTATATGTTTTTTAGAATGATATGCTTATAGGCTCATGATATGATATTAGGCTAGTTATGAAGCACAAGGGATTTGTTTGTTTTTGGTTGGGAATCATTAAATTAGAAGGTCATGTGAAGTGGAGGAGGGAAAAATTAGAAGGATGTTTCAGCATAGGAAGATAGGTTAAGAAAAAGTGTCAATCCATTGGGCAATGGAGTCATAAAAGGGTTTACGTGCACAACAACTATTCAAGAGTTTCCATAGGGCAAGTCATCTATATCAAAAGATCTATTTAAGTTGAGTTTGTGGTATGAAACATTAAGAAGTGATGTGAAAGAAGAAAATCTAATGACCAGTTAAGAATCTATTAACTTCACTAAACAAGAAGAGCCTTTCAAATTGATTGATTTGGAAGCAAGCCAAAGGATAGGGAAAACCATAGACTACTTTGGTCAATACTCCTACTAAAGCCAACTTTAAAAGACAACAATCCATTAATCCAACAAAATACTTTCAAAAAGGAGAAAACATATAAGTAAACAAAGAGCAGCCTAAGATCAAGTAAGGACTCTTAACCTATCCTGCTTTCGGCATACTCTTAAGGGAAATCTTCAAAACAAATGTTTAAGACTAAAAAAGGGACAGGGCTAACCATAAACTTCCTTGATTAGGACTCTACTTAGCATGTAGTGAAAATATCATTCAAGAACAACATCTCAAGTTCTACTCAGCAAGACATGGGCTCACCAACATTCCTTGACTGGTTATACTCTATTGATTCATTCTCAAACACATATTTAGAAGAAAACATAAAGATAAAGCTTATCAGTTAGAATTAGGGTACTTTAGAATTAAATCCTAATCTATATTTCCTGCTCTTTATCAGAGAATATGAACAAAGTGAAAAACATAAGAAGCAACAGTGACAATGAGGAAAAACATCACCAATGATTTAGATCAGGATCCAGAGAATCTGCTCGTCTATTTTATGTCAAAGACTAGTTACATACTTTGGGTCTAATAGCTTTTACAGTCTGATACTTCTCTTCCCAGCCTACTATATTACAACTACTCAACAACTCTTACTCAATAATAGTTCAACAATTAACAATTTTCCAACCCTTTACAATGATTTTTCTGTGAATACATATAGGTGAAAGAGGAAGAGTTTAAAGGAAAGATCATAAATATCAGTTAAGACAGAGGGGGAGAGGTATTCAAATGCCCATTCTGCTTAATAAATATCACATTAGATGCTTGGACCATTTTAGTATTTTTTTTTTCTGTCTTTGAGGCATATCTGGTAGGTTGGTAATAACTCCAAACAATGTCTTTGTGGAGAAGTCTTCTGGCTACTACGATGCTGTCATTTCTTCTGGTATAAGTAAAGTGGACAGTATGGGTTTTGAGACCACCCAAACCTTTACAATAACTGCCTTCAAAGTTTAAAGAGGTTCTGTTAGCACAATAACTGTCAAGGTGTCTTTTAGTCCTAGGAGGAGTAAATAGCTCCACTGATGTGTCATTCGAAGCTTTCCTTTGCTGATTTTCCCATCTTTGTCATTTAACATTGTTTTGGCTTTAACTACGTCTTTATCTTTAACTGTGGATTAGGCTCTTGATCTTCAAACTTGTTACTTTAATCCTTTTTTACTTTATCTATGATATTTCTTCACTGTTTGCTGATAGGTAACTTTCAGTGCTGGAGGGCTTTGAATGTTTAATCGATGTTCATAATGCATCGATTAGACCTAGAATTTTAACCCTATGGGTCCCTTTACTGTAATTTCAGGCCTCTAAGGGTCGTCACCCTCGGCCTCTGTCCCTTTACTGGACTGTGGGATGGCTTTAAACCTTTAAACACCATGAAACATGCACAAAACAACCAATATGTCATATGAAATCCTGTGTTTTTGGTTTTAACTACTTCAAAGGCTTTGGTGGAGGCGAAGGAGCGTGCAAAGGCGGTGGATGTAGTGGAAAAAGGCCTCATGGCGAAAACCACGAAGACCAGGGTTCAAAACTAAGTTTAGCGTGAAGAACAGGAATGGCGGTTTTGGGAATACCAGAGATGGTATTCACAGGGTCCTAAAGAGGTAAGCGGTATTGGGCTAGGGGAACGCAATACAGGTGGGTGGGTGACACATGTCCCCCACAAAACCACTTATTTCGCGTTGGAGTTGCGCGCTGGGAAGGATTTGTGAGTTGGGTGTGAAATGGGATCTGGACCCTTTGATTTGTGGGCTACAGATCGAAGGCCATCGATCGGTGCGACGGGAGAGGAGTTGTGCGATGGATGGATGGTGGGGCCCGATGGATGCGTCAGCAATTTTGTCGTGTATCGGGATGTTTTATCGGCGAGGTTAGAGCTATGAATCAATGGTGGCCGTTAAATCTATATGATCAACGGTTGAGATCTGTTGTTGGGGGACTATAAGAGCACGGAGGCCAAAAGAAGGTGGAGGGCCTGGAAAGGGTCTTGACCATCAGATCTGGGGAGATCGATGACCAGGATTCCATCGACGGAAGACGAACATCAACAGCGGGACATAAGCGGAGGTGATCCTTGGCGATTTGCGATGGAACGTGCACCGTTAGGTGAAGGAGATCAATGGTCAGGATTTATTTTGGGGGAACCATAGTGGATGGAGGGGGAGAACAGAGAGGAGCCCTAACGGATATTGGATCAGCAAAAATCGACGGCTGAGATCAACTGCGGGGGGAAGGAAAAAATTTTGGTCATGTGCCTCCACGATGAACTTGTGACGTAGATCTGGGTTAATTGGACGGTGAGGATTGGATCGGGACCTCGCAAGTTGGGGGAACAATGATGTGTGGGGTAAAGGAGGGAACAATGGGAGTCGTTGGATCTGGAAGCAGATCGACGGTTGGGATTAAATCGAGGAATCGGCCATCAGAAAAAAAGGAAAAATGGGAAGTGGGAATAGGGAAACACCGAAGTGTGATTTGCCGATGAGCGATGGGCTTAGCGCTCGGTTACAGTGGTGGGTCATATGGTGAAAGAGGGCTAGGGCTTAAGCTGAAAGGTGCTTAAGGCCCAAATACTAAAATGAAGGTTTTAGGCTGAAAATGGAGGTTTTTGAAAGGTTTTTGGAGGTTCCGATAGGATATAAAAGGGGTTTTGAACCATAATAAAGGGATTTCATCAGGTTTAAAGGGGACTTTTGACGAAATGAGGGATAAATGGTGAATTTTGAGAAGGAAAATAATGGAAAATGAGTTTGAAACTGTCTTTCTTCAAACAACAGGGTTTCTTTAAGAATTTTGAGTGAAAATATCAAAGGGGTAGACCTTTTGAAGGATAAGGGGCATAGCAAGACTTCAAGAACTCACATATTTCTTGAAATTTGTTTCTTGAAGGCTAAAAGACTTGTTTTAGCCATCATTTGAATATGTCAAAATTATGGATGGCTAACAGTATCTTTGTATCATCATCTTGAAGGTTTTGAATTCTGCAATAGACCTCTAACTGAAGAACCTAATTTTCAAGCTTCTCTGAATTCACTTCACCATTACACATAGGTAGTTCAAGTTTAATATCAAGTTTTAACATGGGTTATTTACCAATTCATTTTTAGGTATGTTGATGAGTATGAGTAAGGGTTGTAGTAGTGGAAGAGGATGAAGATGAAGGTGAATATGGTCGTGAGGATTATGGTGGAGTATATGGTGGCTTATCATCATTTCCATTACCTCCTCCTCATAAAGAACCATCTCCTCATGGAGTCCTGAAGATTTAACCCTGCAACCTTTTGTTCCTCTCTTCATAGAGGACCTTAACCATCTTTGTTGTGTCAAATAAAGCCTTCCTAAAAGCCTTCTCATCCTCTAACATGTTATCATTTCCTCCTTCATTAGACATGCTTACTGAATCTTCTACTATAACTGGAACTAAATATTGTGGAAGAAATTGTGGCAACAATGCCCTCCTTCTCCTGGCTCCAACTAGAGAACCTGCACCCACAAGCTTGCCTTCTCCTCTCTTGAGCTTCAACCTTGCAAGCATTTAAACACTTGAAAAAAAAATCATCCTTATCATTTCCTCCTTCATTAGACATGCTTACTAAATCTTCTACTATAACTGGAGTTGAATCTTGTGGAAGAAATTGTGGCAACAGTGCCCTCCTCCTCCTGGCTCCAACTAGAGAACCTGCACCCACAAGCTTGCCTTCTCCTCTCTTGAGCTTCAACCTTGCAAGAATTTAAACGTAGTGCTCTAATACCAACTTGATATGAATGGGAATATTATATTTTATGTGCTAAGATCCAATTTAGGATACAAATAAAGTGCTTGAGGATGATGAGGTTAATTGCAAGTTTAACAATATTTTTATGTGTTTTTATGTGAATTTCATGAGAAAATTAACATAAACAAAACATTAAGCAAAAAAATCTAATAGACATGAAAATCACCATAAACAGTAACACAACAACACATGATGAAGGATTTCACCTTGCCTGGGCTACATCTCCTTGGTCTAGTTTCTAATGGCTTGGCCCTCTTCTATTATTCTCAAAAGTGTGATTACATGTGTTTAAAATGCTCAAACAGCTCTCAAGCTCATTCCATCAGCTCCAGAATACCCAAAAATTCCTGTGTAGTCTCTTTCTGCATCGAATTTGGCTAAAAATTAATTTAGTTATGACTTCCCCAAATTTCTTCACTATTTGCTCCACATTTTCCCCAAAATCTGACATCATCCTACAAATCCGCTTGGAATCCAGCTAACTAAGCACTAATTTCACCAAAAACTGGGTGAAATTTTCGATGCGCCAATTTTCCCAATGACTCTTACAAACCGGATTTTAAACCATATAAATTATGGTTTTAATAAAAAAGAATTATATATAAAACTTCACGTGGCTTTTTTAACCCACTTCCTTCACTAACTGTGGACACATGGTGAGTTGGTGGAGTTATGTGCTAACGGTTATGGTTAAGGATTGTGGCACAGTGCTAGCCTCTGACCTATGGTCCCGCCTCTAGCGGTGACCGGGGCTGGGGCTAGACCCCGACGCCCACCCCCCTAGCATGCATTTTATATTACATTAAAACCAAATGGATGCCATACTATGGTAAGGATTTCATGCAATGGTGCAGTGATAACACTTGGTGCTTGGTACTTGGAGGTCGCGAGTTCAGCCCTTGCCCGCTCCACTCAGACTTGACCCATAATTTTGGTGGCCCTCGGGCTACCATGTGGCAGCCCCTGGCTAGGACATGTGGCATCCTATGGTTGGCCACCAAATAAAACAATCAAAACATGTAATTACAAACCAATAATAAAGTCCCACTTGGCACAATCCCATTCTTTAGAGAAAACCCATGACCAAGTCAACCTATACAATCAGCCTGCCACATAGGCATGGCCAGTCAATTGTATGGTCTATTGAATGTGTTGTCATGCATTTATTTTTTTAAATTGCTTGTTTGACAAAGTGGAAAGAACATGTTTCTTGGAGAAAACGGCGTCAGTTTTCCATGAAAAGAGTTGCACTAGATTCAAAACCACAATAACTATGCGGTCGTTCAGGTTCAACGTCATTCTTACAACTTTTATTTTTTAGCATAATTTTGAGCACCTGATCAAGATCCTCAAATTGTAGGTGAGTAAATAGAGGGAGCAAATTGAGTTTTAGGTGAGTAAATAAACATATCTTCTAGCCAACTTCACTGTAATTTTGCACATTAAATGCACCCTTTTCCTACACATTAATTGTGTTAGACTACAGGATATGATAAACATCCATTAATATCCCTAATAAACACATTCTATTCAAAAAATGTGTTATCAAATGCAATGAGAGAGGTAATTATATGCTAAAGGATGGCCAGATGAGCCTTGTTATATAACTATTAGTGAGGCCCATCATCAACCCTCCACTGAAGGTGCCTCTCACCCTCTGAACAAGTTAACCACTTAATTTCATTTCGTTCATAGCCCTAGTGGTATCCCTGACATCCTAAGGTATCACTAATGAATTTCCTTCTTGAGGGTGGAACCGTGAATTTTTCTCTATCCCTGCCCATTCTTATTAATCTTTTGTCTTCTCTTTTGTTTCTGGTATTCCTAACTACAAATGATGGTTGAACTTACGCCCAATCCAATTGACTTTCAACCTTTTAACTACTCTCTTATACAAGGGTGTATTTTCCAAGGCATTCCTAAATCTCTCTGGAGAGTGATACTCTATGTTTTTTAAGCTATGTGGTAAGGAGTTCCATCTCCTCTAACAAGCGTGTAAACTCTCAGTTCCTAGCAGCCTAAATATGTCCTCAAAGTGCAAGGTGAATTGTTCTTGTTTTTCTATGTAGAGTGGTGCCAATTTGGGTTCCTTAGAAATGATTCTATGGTTGTTTCTGACAAGGTGAGGGGCTCTATATTCTACTCTTATCCATATAGGTTGATTAATTTCCCTAGACATTACCATTTTTGTCTATTCAACCCTTTCTTCATCATGAGTCAACCAAGAGGCCAATTCCATCATTTGTACATCTCCCATCCTAGAATTCAGATCCCAAAAGTTCATTTCAATATGATATTGTGCATATATAATTCTACCATTCTAGCTTTGTCCTCCACACTAGATCTATGGAAAAAGTCACTATTTTTTTTGTAGTCTTAGAAAGGGAGTGAACAATATTGTTCTAGAGTCCTGATTTGAAACTAAATCCATTGTTCTTTGAGGAGCATGGAATATGTTTTTGATGGGTGTCTGCATTGGATGGCCTCCATAGCTAAGCTTGCCATAGTAGAAAGTTACCCTTCTTTCTCCTAGAATTACTCTTTCAATATCTTGTTTTCTATATGAAATCGTTCCCTCATATTTGCTTCTATGAAGAAAAAATCAGCCATTTCCTCACCCATATTTTTCATCTTCTCCTCCATCAAACCCAAATCCTCCACCTTTTTGGACTTTGCAATTTGCGTCCATCGATGGCTTCTACTTCTTTCTTTCTCTAGCTCAAGGAGAATCGAGACCACAAATTTGGGGTGGGTCATTTGTCCTTCCTCAAATAATTTATAATAAGACCCAATGTTTGGTTGGGGATTAGGTTAATGTATCTCTTGTGGTATTTATCCTCCTTTCTGTGATTATGTAGCACTTTCCTTTTATAATGAAAAACTTGAAAAAAAATATTTACACTTCAAGAGATTTAATCTGTTTTAGTGCCTAATAAATCTGTGATTAAGATACATTTATAGTGTTTTTATGCATTAGAGGAATTTTGAGGTCTAAAATGGGTCTCCTAAGAAAAATGTACAACCAAAATAAAATGTATAAGAACCAATAGGATTCAAAATGTTGATATCAACCATGAGGGATGATTCACCATTTTTAAGTGAAAGGGTAAAAAGATTAAAAAATAATAAAATAATAGAACTATTTTTTCAACTTATCTCCCAAATTTTTTACTAAAATTTCATGTGGGAGTACTCATTGGATGCAAAATTTAATTCCTCATAAAAGGAGTACCCATGTTGCATACTTTCGATCGACCTTGCTACACGAAATATAAGAAATACATAAAAAAATATGAATCACGGTTTTTCATGTATTTATTATTTTTCGTGTAGCAGGGTCCATCGAAAGTATGCAACAATATGGGTACTCCTTTGATGAGGAATTAAATTTTGCATCCAACGAGTACTCCCACATGAAATTTTAGTAAAAAATTTGGGAGATAAGTTGAAAATACGAGTTGAAAAAGTAGTTTTTTTCTTTTTTCCCTCTAAAATTTGATGATGTCATCAAATCTTATTTTATTATTTCCACTATTATTTTATAATTTCCTTAGGAGGCCCATTTTAGACCTCAAAATTCCCCTAATGTCTCTCTCTATGCATACCATGTCTAAAAATTAACACACACACACAGATATAGAGAGAGAGAGAGTATTAAAATATATTAGTCAATATGGGTATTCAAACAATTTATTTAAGTTCCATACTGAAATATTTATAAGAGAAATAGAAGTATTTGTTTATTTAATTTTTTTATTATTTTGTCTCTATAAAATTATATAAAATTATTTGAAAGTAAAATATGAGCATACCAAGTGAGCACAATGGGAATGTGATTATTAATGTTTTATAATTTTTTAATTAAAATTAACTAAATATGTATAATCATTTATGTTTTTACTATAGCTGAAAATATTTTTCTCGTTTAAATTAATTTTTAAGAGACACGTGTCAACTCTAATTTGAGCACAGACATAATTACGCATCCCCTCATACTAGATTGTAGAATGAGCCTCTCGGCTCAACCATGTGCCAATTTTCTCTTTGGTGCATTTGCAGAAACAAAATTCAATAATGCTAACTTTTTTTAATTGTATTTTTCTTTTCTTGCAAACATTGTTCATTGTTTTCTAGGTAGATCAAACTTTTAACTATAAATTCACAAAAAATGACCAATATTAAACATCATAGTTTGTTATAAGCACATAGTTTTCAACAAAAACCTCAGAGGGAGATATTAAAAAATAAATAAAAAATTAACAAATGAAGACTAAACATCATAGTTTGTACAAGACAAGAGTGTAATTTTGATCAAGCTATGTGTTGTGTAACCAGCTCCAAAAAGAGAAGAAAAGAGATATCAACGCCTTAGAAATGAGCCACTTCGAGGGGGCAACCTCCAATACATTACATAAATGAACAATTCTTGGATGATACAATTTACAAAACCTCCTTTCTATATATAGGAGTACATGGGGCCATAATGTAATCCTAGTGGGCCACAATGTAATCCTAGCCGACCTAACAATAATAATTTAAGGGCACAATAATAACAAAATGGGGGTTACAAGGGTACAATAATAACACTAAGGGGTTTACACTAACAATAATAAGGGGCTATACTAGTGATATAGGGACCTAACATGCCCCTCTCCTTCAAAAAAAGTGTTGTCCTCAACACTTGAGTAGCTCCGGGTGCTTCTGTATAAAATCCTCATCCTCCCATGTAGAATCTTCAGTGGGTAAGTTCTTCCACTTGATGAGATACTCTGAAATTGATCGATTCCGTAGTTGTCGAGTTCTTGTTTCCGTGACCACTTCCAGTTCCAATATGATTATTCCTTCCTCATCAAGTTCTGGCAATATTGTTTGAACTGGAATATTTTCACCTATAACCTTCTTTAAGCATGAAACATGGAAAACCAGATGTACTCGCGAAGAAGCAAGAAGCTCCAATTTGTATGCCATAGTACCAATCTTTTGCAACACCTTGTAAGGACCATAGTACTTTGGCGATAATTTATTATCCTTCTTTGCTTGCTTGAGGGACATTTATTTGTATGGTTGTAGCCGTAAAAATACCCAATCTCCTACATCAAAACTTCTCTCGCTACGATGTTGATCTACCTGTTGTTTCATTCGATTTTGTGCCAAATTCAGGTTATCCTTTAAGAGTTGGAGAACTTCTTGCTGATGCTCGATGTGATCTTCCACTGCTTGAACCTTCAAATTTTCTCTTAAAGATGATGTGATGGATGGTGGATGATATTCATAAAGTGCCATAAATGGGGTCATTTTTGCTGCAGTATGGAAAGAAGTGTTATACCACCATTTAGCAAGAGGTAACCACTTGACCCATTGTGTTTGTTTATCAGATACAAAACAACGAAGATATCCTTCCAAACATTTATTTACTATCTCAGTTTGACCATCGATTGAGGATGATAAGATGAGCTATGAGCTAATTGAGTACCCAAACAAGAAAATAACTCCGTCCAAAAATTTCCAGTAAAAATGGGATCTCTATCGCTCACAATAACCCTTGGGATTCCATGTAGCTTTTGAATTCTATCCATAAATGTAGTAGCAACTGTACTTTCTTTAAATGGATGAGATAATGCACAAAAGTGTGCATACTTGGTAAGTCTATCAACTACCACCATGATGATACTCTTTCCTTCGGACTTAGGTAAACCTGTGATAAAATCCATTGAAATCTCCTCCCAACGTTGACTTGGAATGGATAAAGGTTGTAGAAGTCCCGGGGTCTTAATTGTCTCCACTTTATTCTGCTGGCAAACCAAACATTACGCCACAAACTTTTGAATATCAGATTTAAGGCCATCCCAAAAAAATTCTTTCTTCACCCTGTGGTAAGTTTTTAAAAATCCTGAGTGTCCTCCTAAAGGAGAAGTGTGCATCGTAGTGCTTTTCAAAAGGCATGACCAAAAATTCATAATGACCCTCATGAGTTCAAAATGTTGTTTTCAGAATATCTTTAGTCTTCATTCTAATTTGATGATATACAGAACGAAGATCTAACTTGGTAAAATAAATTCCTCCTTGTAATTCATCCAATAATTCATCAATCATAAGAATGGGAAATTTATATTTAATGGTGAGCTTATTGAGCTACCTATAATCATAACACATGCACCATGATTCATCCTTCTTGTGTACCAATATTACAGGAGAAGAGAAAGAACTTTGGCTAGGTTGAATTATACCCGCGTCTAACATTTCTACAATCATACATTCCATTTCGCTCTTTTGGACATAAGGATATCTATAAGGCCCGATGTTTGGAGGAACATTTCTTGGAATCAAATGACTAAAAGATCATGATCACAAATAGGTGGGAGTCCTTCGGGAGTTTAAAAACCTGGAATGAATGTCCAAGACTTGTTGGAGATCTAAGCGTAAATAGATGATTTTGATGCCTTAACTTCTAAAGGGAGCATAATTATGCAATTACGCCTCGTTGTTCTTTCTTTAGAAGCTTATTATGACATTAGAGCTTATTATCCTTCCCGCCCCTTCAATACCCCGTAATTCGACTTCCTTTCCTTTTCCGGAAAAAATTCAATAAAAGTTCTTGAAATTAAAAGCTACCGTCCCCAAAGATTGTAACCATTGTACTCCTAGTACAACATGAGCACCTCCCATGGGAATGGAAAGCATTGGAATATTCAATACATATTACCCCATGGTTAGCTTGATATTATGGCATTTTCCAGAGCAATTTATAGTTCCTCCATTTGCAACCATCACTTGACATTCTCGGTGTCATTGGTATAGGAAACAATTTAATTCCTCGTTACCTTACAATGAATAAAATTATGGATGCTACCCGAATCAATCAACACTATTACCTTTTTCTTCTTAATTTGTCCTACTATCTTGAGAGTTTGAGGAGTGTTAATTCCTGCCAGTGCATTACATGACATGGTTGGATTCATTTCTTCCCCTTCTAGGGCTGGTTCCTGGTGTATATCCTCTTCTTGTTCATTTTTTTCTTCCTCTTCACAATCTATGTAAAATAATTTCTTCTCAGCACACTTATGACCTTTAGTGTATTTCCTATCACAACTATAGCAAAGCCCTTTTGCTCTTTTTTCTTCCAATTGTTGTGGTTTCAACCTTGTAGGTTGTGGAAATCTAGGCGTAGCAACACTTTCTTCTTTATAGAATTGAGTGGTAGGCTTCCTTGTCGCCATAATTTTACATTCAATTTTTCTTGACACCCTGAATGCCTTCTCCAATGAATCAGGTTCCAAAACGCAAACTTCATGTTCGATGTTATCCTTTAAAGTACCTATGAAGAGATCAATCCCATGTTCCTCTGGAATATCAGTTACCCTTATATTCAATTTTTGGAACTCCTCAATGTGCTCCCCCATTAAACCCTTTTGTTTGAGAAATATAAATTGGCTAAAGAAGGTGTTGATATTTGTATCCTCATAATGTGCTATCACTTCCTCCGTAAAAATTGACCAAGTGAAAATTTTTTTACGAGAACAAATCCATCAATACCATACAAATGTATTTTGTTCTAAATGTAAAGTTGCAATGCGTACCTTTTGTGTGTTTTTCACATTATGGAGATCAAAATATTGCTCCATCTGTAGTATCCATGTTACAGGATCCTTTCCCATCAAACTTTCTCATATCCATTTTTTGAATATGGTGGTTCTTCCCGCCAACATTAGAGTTTATGAAATCACGATTAACATTTATTTTGTTCTCATCATGAGGTTCTTCTACTATATTTTCACCATTAGGAAACCTTTCTTGTATCAAATTTGTCAAATCTTCGATGTTTGATTTTAGATCATCCATCTTAGCTTCCATGCCAGCTTCCATTCCATCCATCTTAGCTTCCACGCCATCCATCTTAGCTTCCACGCATTTCTTCAAATCGTCCATATTCACTTCCACGCCATCCATCTTAACTTCCATGCCTTTCTTCAAACCGTCCATCTTCACTTCCATGCCTTTCTTCAAAACTTCCATTTCATTTTTTGTTGCTCTTTGCGAGAGTGAAATCTGTTGCACTTGCTCTTGTAATTTTGATAGATCATGTTGCAATTCTTCATCTTCATGAGTCATGGTAGAGCCTTCTAAAGGCTTAATGGGTGTTGAATTATTTTTAGGTGCCATTTTAGAATCCAATATTGAAACTTATTCTACAATATTCCATTGGAATCAATTCAACTCGATTCTTCAAACAAGACTTATGCAATTCGGAAAAAAAAATACACACCTTTTACTTTCTTTGAGGAGCTCGATATTGAAATTGAATTATCTATGTAATTGAAAATCTTCAATATCTGAAATTTAGCCCTGTAGTAGCCCTCTGAAACTTCTTTCAAATTCCACATGTCTGATCTAATTTGGATTCTCCAAGACAAAGTTGTGTCCAATCTCCCACAATGACCTCATTCTGGACTGGTTCAGTAGAGTGAACTTGTACGACTTTCCACGTGTCATTGTTTTGTCTTTTGTCTCTGAAATTAATAGCCAAGAAACTACAGTCCGTGTAATTGGGACCAATTTTTACGGCACTCCAATCTGATCCCCAGAGAGAGATTTATTGAACTTTTCCCACGATCACCTCTTTGAGATGAAATTCAGGAGCCTGAACAAGCACTACCTTCCACAGATCATATCTCCAAAAATGTTGGCAACCAAGCTCTGAAATGTTTTGAAGAATTTCCTCAATATTTCAGCTTCACACCATATGAATTTCAGACTTTGAACCTTCGTACAAAAATTTTTATAGTGTAAATGCCACGATGACCTGTTTAGGAGCCTGAAAAAATACCTAACTTCCACAGATGATATCTCCTCAAATATTGCGAACCAAGCTCTAAAATTTTTAAACAAGCTTCCTCGGGATTTCAGCTTCGCACTCTAAAAATTTCAGCTTCTGAAACTTCGTAGAAAAAAAGTTATAGCGCAAATTCCATGATGACCTATTTGGAGCAGCTTAAACCCTAGAATCCAAAGCTTGATATCAAATGTTGTGTAAACTACCCAAAGAGTAGAAAAAGAGATATCAACGCCTTAGAAATGAGCCACTTCGAGGGGGCAACCTCCAATACATTACATGAATGAACAATTCTTGGATGATTCAATTTACAAAACCTCCTTTCTATATATAGGAGTACATGGGGCCATAATGTAATCCCAGTGGGCCACAATGTAATCCTAGCCGACCTAACAATAATAATTTAGGGGCACAATAATAACAGAATGGGGGTTACAAGGGTACAATAATAACAATAAAGGGGTTACACTAACAACAATAAGGTACTATACTAGTAATATAGGGACCTAACACTATGTGTTATCACCCAAAATTTTTCAAAACATCATTGTGTCAACTCTGTTTTTGATCATGGTTTCAAAATGGGTTTCAAAGTCATTTTAGGTTTTGGTTAAGGGTAGGTTAGAGTTTTTTTAAGTTTAAAGGTCACCATTGAATTCAAATAAAGTATTTAGAGGTCCATTCCATGATCAAATACTCACATTTTCCATTTAGGGGTCATTCCATAAGGTTTCGGGTTAAATTTTTGCAATTAGCCAAGAATCCTCCATTTCGTAGGGCCGCTAGTTAAAAAAAGAGGATTTGCGCTACAAAAGCGCTGATACTTTCATAGCGCAAACTGCGAAAAATACATTGTGGGCACTACGAAAGCACGGTTTCTAACCATATTGTCAATTAAGCCAAAATCTATCAGAATCTGTTGGGGAATGATATGATAGGCGTATGGTGAGTCAGTTAGTTATCAGATTAAATGTACTTACCTATCTCACAGTCATCATCGTCATGATAGGGCATGAATGAGGCATCATTCGGTTATGAGATGACATTTCAAATTCAAATTT
This sequence comes from Pinus albicaulis, assembly GCA_034641835.2. NCBI lineage: Eukaryota > Viridiplantae > Streptophyta > Pinopsida > Pinales > Pinaceae > Pinus > Pinus albicaulis. Next base: position 1,368,307,627 of record CM076572.1, on the reverse strand, counting down.
TTGCCTAATTTGTCATTCTCATTTTCATTTTCCTCCATATGAGTGTCTAAGCTCTGAAGCAGTCAATCTAAGCCTGTAGTTATTATATAAAAAGGCTATATTCACCATAATCAAGCGAGGTTGTTCCATATTCTCAAGCGAGGCTCTTCATAATCAAGTGATGTTGTTTCATGTCCTAATCAAACGAGGCTATTTTACAGATTCAAGAGAAGCTGACAGGTTTTTCTAAGAAGCGTGGCAGAGGAGAAGAAAGTCCATAGAGGGGGCATTGCTTAAGATATGAGCCTGAAAATGTGAAGGCTATAATTGAAGATCAAACAGTGATGGAAGCTTTTAGTGAAAAGCTGCAAGGTTGCCACACACAGGTGTCTAAAGAATTTGCCTTAAACTTCAGTGGAAAAACTAGCAAAATTGGGGTGTTAAATGTGCCAGTCACACTTGAGATCATTGCTTCTGTGACAGAAATACCAAGGGGGCAAGTGACTTGGTTTAAAGTTTTTAAGTTTGACATGGAACCATGCAAGGAATTCATGAAACCTGAGTATGCAGATATGGACTTGAATAATGCAATACCTAGACGCTGTAACAAAGACACCTATGACAAGCTGCAGTTCAACATTCAAAGATACTTTACATGTGAAGGCAGGTACCATAAAGTTTATACTTATCATTTCAAGCTGCTTCTGCATTTCACAAGTATGATATCACTATATTTTCCCTTTTACTTGCAAAGGAGCCTTGCCAAAATCGCTGATAAAGTATAAGACAAATCTGATGGTTTTGAAACATCTTTGTTTCACCATGGTTTGATAAAGTTATTGGTTTTGAATGAGCTTAAGAAAATAAGCAGAGATTGGTCTTCCTTTTTGTTTACGAATGGATTTGAACTGGAAACCCTAACCCCAGCTAGAAACCCTAAAACTAAAGGGACTCCTTCACCACCAGTAGCAGAGTTTAGTCAGACTGTGGTTGCAAAATCAAAGAGGTTTGTAAAGTTGAAACCAAAGAAAAAAGTTGAGAAAAGGACAAAGAAGACAAAATTTCGTGTTGCAGCAACTCCATCACCTACAAAACAAAGGTTAAAAAGTGTCAAAGAGGCTAAACAAAAACAAGTGGCTAGCAAGTATGAAATCAAGAGAGTGACAAGAAGCTAAGCAGTGGCATCAAAGGGAAAAAAAGTTGTTTCAGGTACAGAGAATAGCCCAGTGATAGAGGGAAATTTAAATGACATCCTTCATGCAATTGATATAGAAGATTCACCCATTGTGCAAGCTGATTTCATTGGAGTTGATGAACACAAACAGAAAAAAGTTAAGTCAGAAAAGAAACTTGAATTTGAGGGTGAAAATGCAGCCTTTATCTTTCAAGAAAGGAAACCCTTAACTAGGCATGCTAAGAAGCTCAAGGAAGGCAACAAGGAGGTCCAAGAAACTTTTGAAATAGTCAAAGTCCCTGAAAAGGTGGCTGACCTCTCATCACCAACAGTGTAGCATGCAACCAGTAGAATAATGAAGGAAAAGGAAGAAATGACAAAGTGTCAACATCTTGAAGAGAAATTGAGGTTAGAAAATCAAGAGATTTATATGATGAGAAAGAGGGCCAGAAAGCATATTATTGAGAAAACAGAGTTTAAAAGAATGAAGGTAGTATGGGAAGACAAAACTAATTCTAGGTCTGAAATTCCAAGCAGTGGAGAACAATTTTTCACATGGACAGTTCTAGCCATCAACGAAGAAAAATTTGTCAAAGTAATCAATACTCACTTGAGAGCCAGTAATAGAAGAATAAGAGATCAAGTGGAGGATTTGGAATCAAATGGAAAATGAAGAATAAACCTCATGAAAATTATGTTTTTAGTTCATATGACTATTTGTTTTGATGAAACTAGTGGTATTATGAAGTTTTGGCACATTTTTGGTTTGAATTTTGAATAAATCTGGACAAAACTGCTCACTCAGTAGTTTCGTAGCGCAAACAGTGCAAAAAGGGTGAAAAGCGCTACGAAATTGCTTTAGCAGCTTTTTTCACCCTTTCTCATAAATTTTGGAAGGACAAATGTGTGTGTTGTGACATGAAATTGCTAGGGAATTTGTATTAAGTGATAATGAAGATAAATCTAGAAAAAAGAAGCCAAATTTTTGAAGTTAAAAGGGTAAAAAGGTTGTGCTACGAAAAGCGCTACAAAACTATGTTGTTTTCGTAGTGCAGGTTTACTTCTGCTATTTTGAATAGTTTGATGGTGGTTTTGGACAGTTGGGACTTGGTGAGGTTTTTGACAGGTGTTACTTAAGTTCCTAACATAAAATAAGCTCGAAGTAATGGGTTCATGACAGTCAAAGTGTCTCAAGAGAACAAAGAATCCTATGCCTAGAAAACATGGGATAGTTTCCTAGTTTAATGGAGATCAGCATTGAGGTCATGAAGTGTTGGAGCTTATCATCTGTATTCAACCTTATGGGAATACAGTTGGAAAATGATGTAATTTAGTTTAGATAAGGTTGTTATGAGTAGAGTTAAGGATTTTGAGTCCTATTTGTAATAGTATTGTTCATTAGGTTTGCAACTGTCATTTTGTAATAAATACCATGTCATATGGTTAGGCAAGGTGTCAAAAAGTAGGAATTCGATGTATCTAGCTCAGGATAAGGTTGTCCTATGTTGTAAATGATAAATAAAGATGAAGAAGTCAAAATGCTAAGGGTTGGACATTTTTTAGCAAAAAGACTGTGTTTATTGTAAGTGACTGATTTTCAGCTTAATACAGAGTTTTATACTTAGCCAACTCAAGATTCATAAAGAGTTCTAGTGTGTTCTTGTTATAATGGCATATTTTTACTATCCTATTGTAGTGGTGTTTGATTATGTTACTCAAAATTCATTTTAGATGCTCTGACTTCCTGCATAGACAAACTGACTGTGTGTTTTACAGATTCACATGTGTATCTATCTCTTGACTTAAACTCTAATATGCCTTGACTTCCATGCTAAGTAGATTATTTGGTTTTACTGAAGCTATTATGACTCCATAAATCTAATGTGCACTTGCTAATGTGATTTACAACCAATATCTATTTTTATCTGCTTATTACCCCACATAGAGTTAGCCTTCTAGAGTTATCTGCTTATTACACAATCAACATATATGCTAATTAAAAAATATGTTTCATATACATTTATGCCAATTAAAATATATGTCTATTTTTTATAAACTTATTTATATTTATTTATTAAAAACTATTTATTAATTGATATAATTAGATTGATAAATTATCCAAACTTATAATACATTTTTGTTTCCAACCATGAATATATATGTTTATGTTAGTTAAAATATATGTTTAGTTTTTTGATAGGCTATTTTCATAAATATTTGTAATTTTAAAAAAAATATAACTTAAAAGACATTTAAATTAAAAAAAAAAAACCAATATCTATAATTTGTATTTATGTTTATTTATTAAAAGCTATTTATTAATATATGTAACTTTTATAATATTTTCATAATATAAAAAAAATTAAAAAAAATTAAAAAAAAATTATAATATTTGTTAAAACTAAATAAATATTTAAAGTTATATATAATTATTATTATTATTTAAATTACATTAATTTCATATTTATGATTTAATTTTAAAATTTTTATAAATACTGAAAAACAAGTTTTTTTTAAAACTCTAAACAAATCAACTAATTTAAAATCTATTATTTTCATTAATTTCATTAAAAAAATATTTTAATTAGAAAAATACTTATTTTTTTACAAACGACTAATGTTGTAACCTTAATATTTAAAATTAAAAAACATATAAATAATTCTCATATTTAATAAAAATATATTCATTTAAAAAAGAACATTTATGAAAATGTTTTTTAAATCTAAATTTAAAATACATATGGACCCCATTTCTTAACGGATGAAAAGACCATTTATATTATATTATAATCGTGCATGCTCTGTCTTGTTTTAAATTGCGAATTGAACACTTTAATTTTAACTTGGATTTAGTTCCTCAGCTGAAAGTGGCTTGTACCTTTCTGGCGCAGCCTCTCTACTACTCTCATCCAACGGCAATTTGGGACACCGCGTGACAGTAAACCACTTTAACGATGTACAATCTGCAACTCCTTCCAACTCGCCCAACTCGGGGCACCTGTGAACATTTAGATATTTAAGTTTTGTTAGCCACCGCAGATCCCGGATGCTCTTCAAATTCACACAATCGATTGCATCCAACTGCTCTAAGGACACCATTGTTTTAACACTCGGCAGCTCCTCAAGTTCTTTACACTTTTCAATGTGCAACTTTCTGAGCATTGCAAGACCACAAAGGCCTTCTATACTTCTCAAATTATCACAGCCGATCAAGGTCACCTCTGTGAGTGCCTTTGGTAATGTTCCAACCTCCGCCAGATCAAAACACTCCTCTAAGATTAACTTCTCAAGCTTGGGGTATACAACGTTATCCTCATAAAATACCTCTGATGTGTGGGTTATGGGGCAACCAGCCACTTTCAACCAACTCAACTCACTCGACCGTTCAACTGAAGTCGACAAACACTTCAATTCCCCGCGATACTCGAGATGCAATTCCTTCAAGTTCAGTAAATCACCCAGCAAAGAAGGCATCACCCTGTCCAGCAAAGGGTTTCCTATCCACAGAACTTCTAAATCTCTGGGGAGTTCAATAGCACTTGGCATTTCTTTGAAATTTGTGCCTATCAACTTCAGTGTTTTCAGGGACCTTTGATGTGCCAATTGCCATGGGAAGACTTCAACTTTTCCACAGCCGGAAAGATCTATACGCTCTAGTGTTCTTATATTTCCAAATGTTTCGCTTGAGATTCTTAAACTAGCACAAGAAGAAGCATCAAAATGTTTAAGGGCAGTTAAGCTCTCCAAGGAATCTGGCAGCCTCTCCAATTGAGAGCAACATCTCAGGTGCAACCTGTGGAGGTTGGTCAAGCTGCCGAAGGAATCTAGCAGCCTCTCCAATTTCTTGCACGATTTCAGGTCCACGCTGTGGAGGTTGGTCAAGCTGCTGAAGGAATCTGGCAGCCTCTCCAATTTCTTGCACCAGCCCAGGTCCAAGCTGTGGAGGTTGGTCAAGCTGCCAAAGGAATCTGGCAGCCCCTCCAATTTCTCGCACAATTTCAGGTCCAAGCTGTGGAGGTTGGTCAAGCTGCCGAAGGAATCTGGCAGCCCCTCCAATTTCTTGCACGATCCCAGGTCCAACCTGTGGAGGTTGGTCAAGCTGCCGAAGGAATCTGGCAGCCCCTCCAATTTCTCGCACGATCCCAGGTCCAACCTGTGGAGGTTGGTCAAGCTGCCGAAGGAATCTGGTAGCCCCTCCAATTTCTGGCACGATCCCAGGTCCAACCTGTGGAGGTTGGTCAAGCTGCCGAAGGAATCTGGCAGCCCCTCCAATTTCTTGCACGATCCCAGGTCCAAGCTGTGGAGGTTGGTCAAGCTGCCGAAGGAATCTGGCAGCCTCTCCAATTTCTCGCACCATCTCAGGTCCAACCTGTGGAGGTTGGTCAAGCTGCCGAAGGAATCTGGCAGCCCCTCCAATTTCTTGCACGATCCCAGGTCCAAGCTGTGGAGGTTGGTCAAGCTGCCAAAGGAATCTGGCAGCCCCTCCAATTTCTTGCAGAATTTCAGGTCCAAGCTGTGGAGGTTGGTCAAGGTGCCGAAGGAATCTGGTAATTTACTCAGAGAGTCTGGTAATGATTGGTTGGTTAATTTACTCAGAGAGTCTGGTAATGATTTCAACGAACCCGCATTTAACACGACGATCCTCTCCAGGTGCTTCAGCTGCTCTATGGACTTTGGAATGCTCCAGAGGCAGCTCGCATTAATAATCTCTAATTCCTGCAACTGCAAAGGTGCCTGGAGGATCAAGCATTTCGAGTGTAAGAAAGATGGGAAAACCGTAGGAAATCAATGGAGGCATGCAATATCAATAGCTAACGACCACACACTTAACCCAAAATGTTTAGATTTACCTGCGATTTGGATTGCCATAATGTTTCCAATACACCCCCCTCCACTTTTAAAACCCTTAAATTCTTAATTGTAATCCAGGAAGGCAATGAAGTGTAGGGACAATGACGCCAAGAAAGCCATATGAGATTTGGCGAAGGCACCCGTAGAATACGATCCAACATATGCCCTTCAGTTTCAACAAGTTGCAAATTCATGACATCAAAACCAAGAAAACAATAATGTATATTGTACAGACTATTACAAATTCGCTGCATCAAGAAGTTCCCCAACAACTGCTGACTCCCCCATTGGTAACATGACAACATTTGTGAACTCGTCTCCACTCGTCTCCCTTGAGGAAGCATCATAATTCCGCGTGCTTCGGTTAAAACCTGTTCATTGGGTTGGAGAATCAAGAAACTGTACACAGGTTGCTATGTTTAAATTTAGAAATTTTGAAGTTGAAAAACTATAGATAAATGATAACGGTATACAGATTTCTACAGAAAATTGTTAACTATTTTAAAATTTTGAATGATTGAGAACTTACATTGATGGTTAACAAATCATCACTGTTCCGGGTGCGACGCCAAAGACGGCGCGGCATTTCTTCCTCTGCAATGTGTCTTCCCAAGTCACGGAGTTGATCGTGCATATGGATAACATTTTTATCATCGACTTCAATGAGACATTTTCCCTCTAAATTTGTGAGCCCCAGCAATCCGTTCCAGCCTGACGCGTCCCAAACTGCTATGGCACTAGTTCTTTTTTCTCCTATGAAAAATGAGGCGATATCTAAAAAGATCTTCTTCTCCTCTTCGCTGAGTGCTTCGTAACTAATTTTTAACCTGTCTGAAACTTTCTTATGAACTTTTAATTCATCAAGTTGAACCTTCCAATAATATTTATCTTTTTTAAAGACAAGTGCTCCAAGTACCTTTAAAGCTAAAGGCATTCCGTCGCACACCTCAAGAAACCGATCAACAAGGTCTTTAAATTCTTCATGGAATGGATAGGTTTGACAAAAACTGTATGAACAAAAGAGCTGTTGCGAGTGTTCTTTAGAGAGGCCCCTTAACTGATAAAAGTGTTCCACTCCTGACCTTTCCAGTACATCTTTATACCGGGATGTAATTAAAATAAAGCTATCCGATCTAAACACATTTTTAACTGGTAAAAGTGCCTCTAGCTGATCCTCGTGATCTATGTCATCTAAAATTATCAAGACATGAGCAGATTTGAGATGCCTTTCAAACATCCCTATACTTTCATGAATGTTATTTATATCCAGATCTTTTTGAGTCAGGGCCCTCAGAAGTTCCCTTTGCACAGAATGTAATGAGTTTTTATTAGCCTTTTCTCTAACATCTGATAAAAAAAAGGCCTTATTGTACTTCGAACTCATTCTATTGAAGAGTTCTAAGGCCAACGTTGTCTTCCCCATTCCACCAAGGCCGACTATGCCTGCCACCTGGATTTCTCCGCCGTGCTGTTGCTTGAACACTGTAGCTTCAAAATCTGTGACTTTGTCATCTAAACCAGTTGGATGTTTGGCAACATACAACCCTGGTTTTCTAATCATTTCACCCACACGTTCAACGATCTTATCTATCATGTGCACCTCGTCACTAGATATTCATCCACAAAAACACCAACATAAAATAAATAAATAAATGAAACCATAAGATAAAGTATCATATATTACATGTTATATAGGGTATACATAAAGAGGGGTTTGGAGGTCTTACCCGTTAAACTTGCCGTTGAGATCAAACCCATTTATGTCTGCAACAGAAGAAAGAGCATCTCTCCACTTCTGAATAGTGGCGGGATCATACCGTAGCTTCTCTTGTTGTGTTCCAGCGTCGAACGTTTCCTTCAATTCGAGCTCGTGCAAGCTGATAGCATAAACTCCAGTTTTGTTGTGCGCTGTCCACCTGAGATCAGCGGGGTTGACATGGTAAAAGACAGGGATAATTGGATCTCCAGACTGTAGCATGAGGACGAGCTCATCTAAACACCAGCGGGATTCTGCATATTTTGGTGAAAAGATGGCAACATGGACGGAAGCGTTACTAATAACGGCTTCCAGTTGAGAAGGAAAAGGTAGTCCTTCCTGCAAATCCTGTTGATCTAAAAAGGGTCTTAATCCACGTAAAAGGAGAGCACGGTAGAGATGGCTAGCAAAGTTCTTCTTCACTTCCCCACGATGGTTGATAAACACATCGAATAAGGGAATATTGCTGCTGCTGTTGTTGGAATCAGCAGCGGTGGAAGAGGAGGAAGCGCCATTAGAAGTTGCGCGAGCAGATCTCTGATTCTTCATTTCAATTTCTTCTATTTTACAGGGGGTTTGGAGAATAGAGGATGCAGGCGTTGTGTATGCCATTGGCAATTGTTATAAAATTATAGAAACAGAAAGAGAAGGATAAATTGGGTGCTGTAAAGCTGTGGATGTTGGATGCTGTAAAGGGAAGAGATGAGTTTAGGAGGTTCAGAGGTGCGGAGATACCGTGAGGGGAGTGCAGCGTTTACATAAAACCCTCCGTGGTTAATAAATTAAAGCAAGTTTTCTCCTTCGGGTCATGAACCTTTGCGTGTGGGGTCCACATTGTTAATGGTCTACAGGATCGAATCTTGATCTCTTTACGTGTGGGACCCATAATGCTCACTTTTCCGTCTTCTAGTGCAACTTGAGCTGCATCCCTCTACTCACGGGGCTCACCTGCACCTACCACATGTCGTGCACAATGTGTGAAAGAGACGTGTACATCATCCCAGAGAGCACGATACGCGGAAAAAGCAGAACCCGACAAAATGGTGAACTCGAAAGGATGTTCTCCACTATTAATCATATGGACTACAGCTAGACACGCATCTATTCAAACCGATAACCCCTCACACAGGTCAGTGAAATTGATATCATTAAAAAATTTTCAATTACAAAGTGTTGCATTCGGATCAGGTTGCTTGGAAAAAATTAATGGGAAATACACACCTTTCACATTCACTGGGTAACGTTGGAAACCTCATCCATAACTCTTTACTTCACAAGTTATAATTGAATAGTAATAATATTTGAGGAATATTTAGGTTAGGGATTTTGAAATTACTTTATTTTTAAAATTTAAAATTTTTTATAAACATTTTATTAAAATTGTTTTAAAATTTTTTAAAGCTTTTATATTAGGGCAAAGTAAATTTGTTAATGTTTTAAAATTTTACGATAAATTTTCATCTTTAATTTTTTTTTTTTCAAAGTTAATCCATAAACAAAAATCTCACAAATAAATGCCTCCAAATAATTCGAACTCTATTATTTCAAAATAATTCATATATTTGAAGGAAAACGTGTAACTAGGATCTAGGAAGTTTCTTACCTTACCTGAATTCATTGTACCAAAAGTCTAATTTGATATTTGAACGACCCAACTACCAACAATTATGGGAAGGAATGGAAGTGTTACTACCAAATTTGAACGACCCAACTACCAAATTTTCACGTTGAGAGTGTGTGTGGGGGAGAGCGGGGTAGTGAAAGGAAAATGCCATAAACACATGTGGGTTGAAAATGTGACTTTGCTTGGGGTTGACAAAGAATCATCCAAGTCACACAGGGAGACTACCTTATTAGTGATGGAAGTCAATGTTGAAGTTATTAGCCTAAGCTAAAATTCCAAATGAAAATTCTAAGAAAGATTGTTGAATATATGCACAAAAACCACTAAAAAAGTGCTCCCTTGTGCTCTGTAGACCAAGAGTGGTCACATGATGAGAGATAAAAGTGCCTCGCTATGTGGTTGAAAGACAACATATTGAATCTTTATGTGTGAAGGAGAGTAATCTTCGTGTGACCAAAGGTGCAGAATGACAAATTATTAAAAAGTCAAAGGCTAAATCAAATGGAAAATGAAGAATAAACCTCATGAAAATTATGTTTTTAGTTCATATGACTATTTGTTTTGATGAAACTAGTGGTATTATGAAGTTTTGGCACATTTTTGGTTTGAATTTTGAATAAATCTGGACAAAACTGCTCACTCAGTAGTTTCGTAGCGCAAACAGTGCAAAAAGGGTGAAAAGCGCTATGAAATTGCTTTAGCAGCTTTTTTCACCCTTTCTCATAAATTTTGGAAGGACAAATGTGTGTGTTGTGACATGAAATTGCTAGGGAATTTGTGTTAAGTGATAATGAAGATAAATCTAGAAAAAAGAAGCCAAATTTTTGAAGTTAAAAGGGTAAAAAGGCTGTGCTACGAAAAGCGCTACAAAACTATGTTGTTTTCATAGCGCAGGTCTACTTCTGCTATTTTGAACAGTTTGATGGTGGTTTTGGACAATTGGGACTTGGTGAGGTTTTTGACAGGTGTTACTTAAGTTCCTAACATAAAATAAGCTCGAAGTAATGGGTTCATGACAATCAAAGTGTCTCAAGAGAACAAAGAATCCTATGCCTAGAAAACATGGGATAGTTTCCTAGTTTAATGGAAATCAGCATTGAGGTCATGAAGTGTTGGAGCTTATCATCTGTATTCAACCTTATGGGAATACAGTTGGAAAATGATGTAATTTAGTTTAGATAAGGTTGTTATGAGTAGAGTTAAGGATTTTGAGTCCTATTTGTAATAGTACTGTTCATTAGGTTTGCAACTGTCATTTTGTAATAAATACCATGTCATATGGTTAGGCAAGGTGTCAAAAAGTAGGAATTCGATGTATCTAGCTTAGGATAAGGTTATCCTATGTTGTAAATGATAAATAAAGATGAAGAAGTCAAAATGCTAAGGGTTGGACATTTTTTAGCAAAAAGACTGTGTTTATTGTAAGTGACTGATTTTCAGCTTAATATAGAGTTTTCTACTTAGCCAACTTAGGATTCATAAAGAGTTCTAGTGTGTTCTTGTTATAATGGCATATTTTTACTATCCTATTGTAGTGGTGTTTGATTATGTTACTCAAAATTCATCTTAGATGCTCTGACTTCCTGCATAGACAAACTGACTGTGTGTTTTACAGATTCACATGTGTATCTCTTGACTTAAACTCTAATATGCCTTGACTTCCATGCTAAGTAGATTATTTGGTTTTACTGAAGCTATTATGACTCCATAAACCTAATGTGCACTTGCTAATGTGATTTACAACCAATATCTATTTTTATCTGCTTATTACCCCACATAGAGTTAGCCTTCTATATTTCTATAAAAAAAATCATTAACCCTTGAGAGAGCCCTCTCAGGTTGAGGAGGCTAAGCCTCAATCAAAATATTGGTTTGAAACAATTACATAAGATTGATTTGATTGGCAGCCTATCAGGTCTGATTTTGTGATAACATTTTGGTGCATCTGCCGGGAGCCTGAAGATTATACTTTCTCGAGATTTTGAAGCTGAACTTCTGAAGGTAGTAGGAGCTCAGAAATTTTTTTGAGGCCGCATCTATCTTGGTGACTCCATTTAAAGTTTATATTATCAAAGGTGACTTCGAGAAGGAGATACACGAGGTGTAATCCTGACCCAGATCCACCTACTATTGTGGACAATCCAAACACCATTTCAAGAGGCAGTCAAGGCATTTCTGAAATATCAGGTATTCCATCTCATTCGAAATCCTTGTTGTCTGAAATGTCAAGAAGTACTAAAGACAAAAGAGTTGATGATAAAATTCATGAAGTTTTGTTTAGATCAGAAAGTGAAAAAGAGTTAATTGAAATTATCTTAGACTTTCATAAGAGAGGAATTGATACCCCAGCTCTAGTAACACAAGAAGACAAAGAAGAATTTTTGGAAGCTGTTACTTCTGAGTTTTTGTTGGAAAGAGAGTCTTTAGATAAATTGAAGGAGCTTCATCCTTTTGAAGTCTTGTTGAAAAGTAAAGCTGGTTTACCTCTTCCAAATTGGAGCTCAATTATTAGTGGCCCGCAAATACCAAACAATCCTCCTCATAACATTTTATCATCTTCCATTTCTACCATTCCTAAAGCTACTATAGTTCCTCTAACCATGGCTGGAAATCCACTTGCTGCACCTGCTAGATATTCCCCTCTTGCTCTTCTAGATATTTTACATGACCTCCCCAACAAATATGTTGCTAGAATCAAAACTTGGGGAAGTGATGAAGACATTACAACAGGAGAACATGTGGATCAATTTAATGATTTTATAGATGGGGAGGAGGTTGATGGTGAAGATGTTAAGTTGAGGTTGTTTGTTCATAGTTTTACTGGTGAGGTTAGGAAGTGGTATAAAGCTCTTACTCCTGGAAGTATTCATAATTAGAATGAATTTGAAGATGTTTTCCTAAGAAAATGGGGAAATAGAACTAATCCAATGCAAGCCCTTACCGAGTATAGTACTTTGAAGAGAGTTGCTGATGAATTTGTCCGAAAATTTTCAAAAAGGTTTAATAATGTGTTAGATTCTATTCCTGCCCATTTGAAACCACCACAAGCCTTAGCTCAAATGAGGTATGCTGAAGCTTTTGACTATGAATTTTCCATACTGTTAAAAGAAAGAAAATCCCCTACACTTGTTGAAATGCAAAGTGATGCATTGAAGGTGGAGGTTAACTTGATAGCAGCTAAAAGTCAAAAATGGGTAAGGCTAAGTTGAAAGAAGAAGAGAAGCCTTCCTCCTCTACCTCTCAGGATAAGCTGGATTCAATGATGAAAATAATGGAAAAATTGATGGATAGATTAGCCCTTGGGAATACCTCTGCTCCTCCTGCACAACATGAACCTCAATTTAGAAACCCTCAGTTCAGGAGACCTCAAAATCAGCAAAGACCAAGGGAGAATAGAAATCAACAGCCTGATCCTCCAGTGAGACCTCCTTTTCAGCAGAATTTTATTGACAAAGAAGATGATCCTAAAGTTCCTGAGGAGTCTATTCATTGTTTTGATGAAGAAATGGCAGGAATTTTCTTGACCAAAGAAGAAGATGATCAATCAGACCAAAGTAATCATGAAGAGGAAACATCAGACTATCTAAAGCGGTATCAACATGCTATTTTCGAGATGAAGAAACAATATAATCTCTGAAATAGGAATGTGCCTATCATTGCAAAAAAGTCACAGCCTCAGAAGGATACACCTAAGGTTGCTAATGGCAAGAAGGATGCTCCTAAGGTCGCTGAAGGTAAGAAAGATACACCAGTTGTTCCTCCTATCAAGGAAGTTGAAAAAACTGTTTCTTCTTTCAATCTTGAGAATGAAATTTCTAAGATAAAAATATCAATCCCTTTTGGTGAGATTCTCAAGGTAGATGAATATATAAGCAAGATTGTTAAAATTTTAAATTCACAACCAGGAGTTGCTGATATCTTGAATGTATTAGAAGATCATCCAACTATATATTTGGGTCCAAGACTAGAAGATGAACAGAGTGAGGAGGTGACTCCTTTTTATGTGAGCCTTAGCATTCATGACATGACATTGCATAATGATATGTTGGATTCAGGGGCCTCTCTCAATCTTATGCCCAAAGTAATCATGGAAAGAGTGGGGTCAGAAATAACTAGGCCATATAAAGACTTGTTTTTTTTCGATTCGAAAAGAGTTCAATGCATTGGTTTAATCAAGGATGTTGTTGTTGGTTTAACGCAAGTTCCTGCTAAGACTTTATTCATGGAAATTGTAGTAGCGGACATTCCACCAAAGTTTGGTATGTTGTTGTCAAGGGCATGGGCAACAAAAATTAAAGGTACAATGCAGATGGATCTTACTTATGCTACCATTCATGTTTTTGGTGAGCAAAGAAGATTGTATCGAGAGACAAGAATGGCCTACATGGTGAGTAGTAAGGACAAACCCCAAAATTTTCCAATTTATGCTCTTGATACTAAACTTGGTTCTGCTATTCTTTTCAATGAGTTGACTAATGAGGCAGAAGAGGAGAGGAAAGCAGAAGATCAGCAAGTCAGCGATAAGGAGGTGGAAGGTTAGTGGTCATTGTATTTTGATGGATTAGCAGGGAGAGAAGGAGCAGGAGCAAGGTTTTGGATTAGAAATCCAAGTCATGAGAGTAAGTTCTTTTCCTATAAACTGAGCTTTGATTGCACAAACAACATGGCTGAATATGAATCCTTGATTTTGGGTCTAGAAGTTTTGAAAAGAATGAATGCTCAAAACATTTATGTTTTTGGAGACTCAGAATTAGTCATTAAACAGGTTGAAGGTTTTTATCAAGCAAGAGATGCAATGATGAGAGCATATAGGAACTTGGTTTTGGACATGTTAGAAAACTTTCAAGCCTATTCATTCATGGTGAAAACTAGAGAACAAAACTCCATTGTTGATTCTCTTGCTGTCTCTGCAAGTCTTTTCATTATTGTTAGGCATTCCACAGAAAAGTATGAGGTTCAGATTCACCATAGACCAGCTATCCCTGATAATATTACTCATTGGCAAATTTTTGAAGATGATCAATAGGTGAAGAACTTTATTGAGCTGAAAGAAGAGTTTGAAAATGTACAATTAGATCAGCAAAACATGTTGGTTGAATCTAAAGGGAATTCTGAAGTTTTGCAATTAAAGAACAATTCCATATCAAAGGGACTTATACCTCTAGAAAAACTTTTTGATCATAATGGTGTTTTTAAATCACCTAAAATACAAGCTGATGATGAAGAAGTTGAGAGCTGTAACCTTGGTACAATAGCTATGCCCAAAATGATTAAACTTTCAAAGTTTCATTCAATTGATACGAAGTTTAAGTATGTTGAAATGATGAAGAAATTCATAGATGTCTTTGCTTGGAACTATGTTGATTTGAAAGAATATGATCCCACCATTATTCAACATACTATTCCCATAAAAGAAAATGAAAATCCTTTCAAGAAGAAGTTAAGGATGATCAATCCACTTCTCATGCCATTGATTGAGAAGGAGGTCCATAAACTTTTTGATGCCAAAATCATTGTCCCAATCAAATTTCAAATTGGCTTGCGAACTTGGTCCCAGTTAGGAAAAAGAGTGGAGAAATCAGGACATATATTGACTTCAAAAATTTGAATAAAGCTTCCCTTAAGGGAAATTATCCCCTCCCAAAGATGGATAAAATTTTGCAAACTATTTTTGGTTCTCAGAGAATGTCTATGCTTGATGGTTTTTCAGGTTATAATCAGATCCTTGTACATCCTGATGATCAGGTAAAAACAACCTTTACTACACCATGGGGCACTTTCATGTACGTCAAGAAGCCATTTGGTCTCATGAATGCAGGAGCTACCTTTCATAGGGCAATGGACATTTCATTTTCTGAAGAGAAGGACAATATGGTGGTTGTTTATCTTGATGACATAACAATTTTCTCAAGGAGGGAATAAGATCACTTTAAACACCTAGAAAGAATTCTGCTGAAGTGTAGAAGGTTTGGCATCTCTTTAAATCCCACCAAAATTATTTTTGCTTTAACTTCAGGTAAACTACTTGGACATATCATTTCTAAAGATGGGATTAAGATTGATCCAAAAAGGTTCAATGCAATTTAGAAGGTGGATTTTCCAAGAAGTAGGAAAGAGATTCAATCTTTCCTTGGAAAGGTAAATTTTGTAAGGTGATTTATTCCTAATTTTGCTGAGATTGTGAACAACATAACAAGAATGTTGAAGAATGGAGTTGATATAAAGTGGATAGCAGAAGTAAGACACTCATTTGAGGAAATCAAAAGGGCACTCAAACAAGCACCGATATTGATCAGTCCAAATTTCTCAAAGGAATTTCTAGTTTTTACTTTTGCATCAGAGAATACTGGCACTGGAGTTCTACTAAAAAAGGGACAACAAGGTATTGAGAAGTCGATCTCTTTATTTAGTAGGACATTAGCCAACTCTGAGCTGAAGTATAATATCTTAGAGAAGCAGGCTTCTGCATTCTCATATTGTGGCGTTTGTTCCTAATACTGTTGTGAAAGACATCCTCACTCAAGCCGACCCTGATGGTAAGAGGGGGAAATGGATTTCAAAATTGATAGAGTATGATATAGAGATTAAGCCAACAAAATTGGTCAAAGGGAAAGGCTTAGCAAAGTTGATGGCGCAGTCAAACTTTGATTGTCTCGACATAAACTTGATTGCAGAAATATCAGAAATTTCAGATGATGAAGAGGAACTAGTTCCTATTGAAGAAAAATACATCACTTTAGATTGGTACAAGGAGGTTTTTTTTGTCCTACAGCACCATAAATCACCTGCTGATTTAACAAAGTCCAAAGCAAGGTTTGTCAAGATAAAATCTTTGAGATATTTTATTTTTGACAGAAATCTGTTTTGGAAGGATATTGGCAGAATTTTGTTGAATTGTTTACTAGAAGAAGAGGCTGATAAAGTAATTGAGGATTTCCACAAAGGAGATTGTGGAGGTCACCATTATTGGAAGGCGACAGTGAACAAGATTATAAGAGCAGGGTATTATTGGCCTACAATGTTTAAGGATGTCTACAAGAGGGTTGCTGCCTGCCATGAATGCCAGATTTTCGAGGGTAAGAAGAAGCTTGTACCTTTACCTTTGATGCCTATCTATGTAGAAGTGCCATTTTAGCAGTGGGGCTTAGATTTTATTGGGGAGATTCATCCATCATCATCCAGGTGACATTGCTGGATTCTTACAGCGACTGATTACTTCACAAAATGGATTGAAGCAATCCCAACTAGGCAAGAAAATGATTATGTGATTATTTCTTTCTTAGAAAATAATATCTTGTCTAGGTTTGGTTGCCCCATGAAGATTATAACTAATAATGCACAACCATTTAAGTCTAAGAAGCTGATCAATTTCTGTCATCAATATCATATTACTCTTGGGCATTCTACTGCATACTATCTCCAGGCAAATGGCTTTGCTGAATTTTCTAACAAGAGCATTGTAAGGATCATTAAAAAGGTGTTGCAAGAGAATAATAAGGTTTGGCATTTGAAGCTAAAGTATGCCTTATGGGTTGATAGGATATGCACAAAGAGGTCAATTGGAACTTCACCATATGAATTGTTATATGGTGCTAAGGCTATTTTTCCTACATCACTAGGGATGCTTGTCATGAAGCTGATTCAAGGGCTAGAAGAGGAACCAAATGCATTCCAAAGGAGAATTAATCAGTTGATAGCTCTACAAGAGAAGAGGAATGAGGTTTATAACAACAATCAATAATCTCAAAACAGAATCAAGAGGAATTTTGATAAGAAGATCAAGGAAGAAATTTTTCAAATTCAAGATGAAGTGTTGAAATGGGAGGCTAGAATTGAAGAGGAAGGCAAACATGGTAAGTTTGAGAACTTATGGAAAGGTCCTTTCAAGATAGCTTCTTTTCATGGAAACAGTACTTACATACTGCAGGAGATGGATGGAAAATCATATGTTGGAGGACTTGTCAATGGCAGGTTTTTGAAGCATTATTCTTCCTAAAATATAATTGATTATTCATGGCATTGTACATATTCCATTTTATGATTTTTTCTGCTAATAATGACAAGTTAAACAAGCAAGCTTGAGCCCGAAGTGAAGGCCATTAGAGATTAAGGAGGAAGCTTGGCAATTTCAAAGTTTTTATGTTTTGGTCAAGAAAATGGATAGCAGCACTGGAACTACTGGTTCTTAGTGTACCACAGGGGCACACTATCCCAAGTGGAGCCACTTTTATCACCTAAAAATTTCAAAACATCATTGTGTCAGCTCTGTTTTGATCATGGTCTCAAAATGGGTTTAAAATTCATTTTAGGTTTTGGTTAAGGTTAGGTTAGAGTTTTTATAAGTTTAAAGGTCACCATTGAATTCAAATAAAGTCTTTAGAGGTCCATTCCATGATCAAATACTCACATTTTCCATTTAGGGGTCATTCCATAAGGTTTCAGGTTAATTTTTTGCAATTAGCCAAGAATGCTCTGTTTCGTAGCGCCGCTAGTTCAAAAAAGAGAATTTGCGCTACCAAAGTGATGATACTTTCATAGTGCAAACTGCAAAAAATACACTGTGGGCGCTACGAAAGCGCGGTTTCTTAACCGTCTTGTCAATTAAGACAAATCTGTCAGAATCCGTTGGGGAATGATAGGATAGGGGTATGGTGAGTCAGTTAGTTATCAAATTCAATTTACTTACCTGTCTCACAGTCATCATCGTCATGATAGGGCATGAATGAGGCATCATTCGGTTATGAGATGACGTTTCAAATTCAAATTTTTTCACTGCGCTGGTCCCATGAGTATAGCAGTGACCCACTCTATACTCATTTTTTCTTCATTTCAATTTCTTCTATTTTAGAGGGGGTTTGGAGAATAGAGGATGCAGGCGTTGTGTATGCCATTAGCAATTGTTATAAAATTATAGAAACATAAAGAGAAGGATAAATTGGGTGCTGTAAAGCTGTGGATGGTGGATGCTGTAAAGGGAAGAGATGAGTTTAGGAGGTTCAGAGGTGCGGAGATATTGTAGCGATAGTAAAGTTAGAGTGCGGCGTTACACTTAAAACCCTCGCAGTGGTTAATAAATTGAAGCAAGTTTTCTCCTCAGGGTCATGAACCTTTGCGTGTGGGGTCCACATTGGTAATGCAAAGGTCTACGGGATCGAATCTTGATCTCCTTTACGTGTGGGACCCATAATGCTCACTTTTCCGTCTTCTAGTGCAACTTGAGCTGCATCCCTCTACTCACGGGGCTCACGTTGCACCTGCCACATGTCGTGCACAATGTGTGAAAGAGACGTGTACATCATCCGAGGAGAGCACGATACGCGGAAAAACGGAGAACCGACAAAATGGTGAACTCGAAAGGATGTTCTCCACTATTAATCATATGGACTACGACTGCACACGCATCTATTCAAACCGATAACCCCTCACACAGGTCAGTGAAATTGATATCATTAAAAAAATTTCAATTACAAAGTGTTGCATTCGGAACAGGTTGCTTAGAAAAAATTAATGGGAAATACACACCTTTCACATTCGGTGGGTAATGTTGGAAACCTCATCCATAACTCGTTACTTCACAAGTTATAATTGAATAGTAATAATATTTGAGGAATATTTAGATTAGGGATTTTGAAATTACTTTATTTTTAAAATTTAAAATTTTTTATAAATATTTTATTAAAATTGTTTTAAATTTTTTTAAAGCTTTTATACTAGGGTAAAGTAAATTTGTTAATGTTTTAAAATTTTACGATAAATTTTCATCTTTAAATTTTTTTTTCCGTTAAATTAATCCATAAATAAAAATCTCACAAATAAATGTCTCCAAATAATTTGAACTCTACTATTTCAAAATAATTCATATATTTGAAGGAAAATGTGTAACTAGGATCTAGAAAGTTTCTTACCTTACCTGAATTCATTGTACCAAAAGTCTAATTTGATATTTGAACGACCCAACTACCAACAATTATGGGAAGGAATGGAAGTGTTACTACCAAATTTGAATGACCCAACTACCAAATTTTCACGTTGAGAGTGTGTGTGGGGGAGAGCGGGGTAGTGAAAGGAAAATGCCATAAACACATGTGGGTTGAAAATGTGACTTTGCTTGGGGTTGACAAAGAATCATCCAAGTCACACAGGCAGACTACCTTATTAGTGATGGAAGTCAATGTTGAAGTTATTAGCCTAAGCTAAAATTCCAAATGAAAATTCTAAGAAAGATTGTTGAATATATGCACAAAAACCACTAAAAAAGTGCTCCCTTGTGCTCTGTAGACCAAGAGTGGTCACATGATGAGAGATAAAAGTGCCTCGCTATGTGGTTGAAAGACAACATATTGAATCTTTATGTGTGAAGGAGAGTAGTCTTCGTGTGACCAAAGGTGCAGAATGACAAATTATTAAAAAGTCAAAGGCTAAATCAAATGGAAAATGAAGAATAAACCTCATGAAAATTATGTTTTTAGTTCATATGACTATTTGTTTTGATGAAACTAGTGGTATTATGAAGTTTTGGCACATTTTTGGTTTGAATTTTGAATAAATATGGACAAAACTGCTCACTCAGTAGTTTCGTAGCGCAAACAGTGCAAAAAGGGTGAAAAGCGCTATGAAATTGCTTTAGCATATTTTTTCACCCTTTCTCATAAATTTTGGAAGGACAAATGTGTGTGTTGTGACATGAAATTGCTAGGGAATTTGTGTTAAGTGATAATGAAGATAAATCTGGAAAAAAGAAGCCAAATTTTTGAAGTTAAAAGGGTAAAAACGCTGTGCTACGAAAAGCGCTACAAAACTATGTTGTTTTCATAGCGCAGGTCTAATTCTGCTATTTTGAACAGTTTGATCGTGGTTTTGGACAGTTGGGACTTGGTGAGGTTTTTGACAGGTGTTACTTAAGTTCCTAACATAAAATAAGCTCGAAGTAATGGGTTCATGACAGTCAAAGTGTCTCAAGAGAACAAAGAATCCTATGCCTAGAAAACATGGGATAGTTTCCTAGTTTAATGGAGATCAGCATTGAGGTCATGAAGTGTTGGAGCTTATCATCTGTATTCAACCTTATGGGAATACAGTTGGAAAATGATGTAATTTAGTTTAGATAAGGTTGTTATGAGTAGAGTTAAGGATTTTGAGTCCTATTTGTAATAGTATTGTTCATTAGGTTTGCAACTGTCATTTTGTAATAAATACCATGTCATATGGTTAGGCAAGGTGTCAAAAAGTAGGAATTCGATGTATCTAGCTCAGGATAAGGTTGTCCTATGTTGTAAATGATAAATAAAGATGAAGAAGTCAAAATGCTAAGGGTTGGACATTTTTTAGCAAAAAGACTGTGTTTATTGTAAGTGACTGATTTTCAGCTTAATACAGAGTTTTATACTTAGCCAACTCAAGATTCATAAAGAGTTCTAGTGTGTTCTTGTTATAATGGCATATTTTTACTATCCTATTGTAGTAGTGTTTGATTATGTTACTCAAAATTCATTTTAGATGCTCTGACTTCCTGCATAGACAAACTGACTGTGTGTTTTATAGATTCACATGTGTATCTATCTCTTGACTTAAACTCTAATATCCCTTGACTTCCATGCTAAGTAGATTATTTGGTTTTACTGAAGCTATTATGACTCCATAAACCTAATGTGCACTTGCTAATGTGATTTACAACCAATATCTATTTTTATCTGCTTATTACCCCACATAGATTTAGCCTTCTATATTTCTATAAAAAAATTCCTTAACCCTTGAGAGAGCCCTCTCAGGTTGAGGAGGCTAAGCCTCAATCAAAATATTGGTTTGAAACAATTACATAAGATTGATTTGATTGGCAGCCTATCATGTCTGATTTTGTGATAACATTTTGGTGCGTCTGCCGGGAGCCTGAAGATTATACTTTCTCGAGATTTTGAAGCTGAACTTCTGAAGGTAGTAGGAGCTCATAAAAATTTTCGAGGCTGCATCTATCTTGGTGACTCCATTTAAAGTTTATATTATCAAAGGTGACTTCGAGAAGGAGATACACGAGGTGTAATCCTGACCCAGATCCACCTACTATTGTGGACAATCCAAACACCATTTCAAGAGGTAGTCAAGGCATTTATGAAATATCAGGTATTCCATCTAATTCGAAATCCTTGTTGTCTGAAATATCAAGAAGTACTAAAGACAAAAGAGTTGATGATAAAATTCACGAAGTTTTGTTTAGATCAGAAAGTGAAAAAGAGTTAATTGAAATTATCTTAGACTTTCATAAGAGAGGAATTGATACCCCAGCTCTAGTAACACAAGAAGACAAAGAAGAATTTTGGGAAGCTGTTACTTCTGAGTTTTTGTTGGAAAGAGAGTCTTTAGATAAATTGAAGGAGCTTGATCCTTTTGAAGTCTTGTTGAAAAGTAAAGCTGGTTTACCTCTTCCAAATTGGAGCTCAATTGTTAGTGGCCCGCAAATACCAAACAATCCTCCTCATAACATTTTATCATCTTCCATTTCTACCATTCCTAAAGCTACTATAGTTCCTCTAACCATGGCTGGAAATCCACTTGCTGCACCTGCTAGATATTCCCCTCTTTCTCTTCTAGCTATTTTACATGACCTCCCCAGCAAATATGTTGCTAGAATCAAAACTTGGGGAAGTGATGAAGACATTACAACAGGAGAACATGTGGATCAATTTAATGATTTTATAGATGGGGAGGAGGTTGATGGTGAAGATGTTAAGTTGAGGTTGTTTGCTCATAGTTTTACTGGTGAGGTTAGGAAGTGGTATAAAGCTCTTACTCCTGGAAGTATTCATAATTAGAATGAATTTGAAGATGTTTTCCTAAGAAAATGGGGAAATAGAACTAATCCAATGCAAGCCCTTACCGAGTATAGTACTTTGAAGAGAGTTGCTGATGAATTTGTCTGAAAATTTTCAAAAAGGTTTAATAAGGTGTTAGATTCTATTCCTGCCCATTTGAAACCACCACAAGCCTTAGCTCAAATGAGGTATGCTGAAGCTTTTGACTATGAATTTTCCATACTGTTAAGAGAAAGAGAATCCCCTACACTTGTTGAAATGCAAAGTGATGCATTGAAGGTGGAGGTTAACTTGATAGCAGCTAAAAGTCAAAAATGGGTAAGACTAAGTTGAAAGAAGAAGAGAAGCCTTCCTCCTCTACTTCTCAGGATAAGCTGGATTCAATGATAAAAATAATGGAAAAATTGATGGATAGATTAGCCCTTGGGAATACCTCTGCTCCTCCTGCACAACATGAACCTCAATTTAGAAACCCTCAGTTCAGGAGACCTCAAAATCAGCAAAGACCAAGGGAGAATAGAAATCAACAGCCTGATCCTCCAGTGAGACCTCCTTTTCAGCAGAATTTTATTGACAAAGAAGATGATCCTAAAGTTCCTGAGGAGTCTATTCATTGTTTTGATGAAGAAATGGCAGGAATTTTCTTGACCAAAGAAGAAGATGATCAATCAGACCAAAGTAATCATGAAGAGGAAACATCAGACTATCTAAAGCGGTATCAACATGCTATTTTCGAGATGAAGAAACAATATAATCTCTGAAATAGGAATGTGCCTATCATTGCAAAAAAGTCACAGCCTCAGAAGGATACACCTAAGGTTGCTAATGGCAAGAAGGATGCTCCTAAGGTCGCTGAAGGTAAGAAAGATACACCAGTTGTTCCTCCTATCAAGGAAGTTGAAAAAACTGTTTCTTCTTTCAATCTTGAGAATGAAATTTCTAAGATAAAAATATCAATCCCTTTTGGTGAGATTCTCAAGGTAGATGAATATATAAGCAAGATTGTTAAAATTTTAAATTCACAACCAGGAGTTGCTGATATCTTGAATGTATTAGAAGATCATCCAACTATATATTTGGGTCCAAGACTAGAAGATGAACAGAGTGAGGAGGTGACTCCTTTTTATGTGAGCCTTAGCATTCATGACATGACATTGCATAATGATATGTTGGATTCAGGGGCCTCTCACAATCTTATGCCCAAAGTAATCATGGAAAGAGTGGGGTCAGAAATAACTAGGCCATATAAAGACTTGTTTTTTTTTCGATTCGAAAAGAGTTCAATGCATTGGTTTAATCAAGGATGTTGTTGTTGGTTTAACGCAAGTTCCTGCTAAGACTTTATTCATGGAAATTGTAGTAGCGGACATTCCACCAAAGTTTGGTATGTTGTTGTCAAGGGCATGGGCAACAAAAATTAAAGGTACAATGCAGATGGATCTTACTTATGCTACCATTCATGTTTTTGGTGAGCAAAGAAGATTGTATCGAGAGACAAGAATGGCCTACATGGTGAGTAGTAAGGACAAACCCCAAAATTTTCCAATTTATGCTCTTGATACTAAACTTGGTTCTGCTATTCTTTTCAATGAGTTGACTAATGAGGCAGAAGAGGAGAGGAAAGCAGAAGATCAGCAAGTCAGCGATAAGGAGGTGGAAGGTTAGTGGTCATTGTATTTTGATGGATTAGCAGGGAGAGAAGGAGCAGGAGCAAGGTTTTGGATTAGAAATCCAAGTCATGAGAGTAAGTTCTTTTCCTATAAACTGAGCTTTGATTGCACAAACAACATGGCTGAATATGAATCCTTGATTTTGGGTCTAGAAGTTTTGAAAAGAATGAATGCTCAAAACATTTATGTTTTTGGAGACTCAGAATTAGTCATTAAACGGAGTTGAAGGTTTTATCAAGCAAGAGATACAATGATGAGAGCATGTAGGAACTTGGTTTTGGACATGTTAGAAAAATTTCAAGCCTATTCATTCATGGTCAAAACTAGAGAACAAAACTCCATTGCTGATTCTCTTGCTGTCTCTGCAAGTCTTTTCATTATTGTTAGGCATTCCACAGAAAAGTATGAGGTTCAGATTCACCATAGACCAACTATCCCTGATAATATTACTCATTGGCAAATTTTTGAAGATGATCAATAGGTGAAGAACTTTATTGAGCTGAAAGAAGAGTTTGAAAATGTACAATTAGATCAGCAAAACATGTTGGTTTAATCTAAAGGGAATTCTGAAGTTTTGCAATTAAAGAACAATTCCATATCAAAGGGACTTATACCTCTAGAAATTTTTTTTGATCATAATGGTGTTTTTAAATCACCTAAAATACAAGCTGATGATGAAGAAGTTGAGAGCTGTAACCTTGGTACAATAGCTATGCCCAAAATGATTAAACTTTCAAAGTTTCTTTCAATTGATACGAAGTTTAAGTATGTTGAAATGATGAAGAAATTCATAGATGTCTTTGCTTGGAACTATGTTGATTTGAAAGAATATGATCCCACCATTATTCAACATACTATTCCCATAAAAGAAAATGAAAAGCCTTTCAAGAAGAAGTTAAGGATGATCAATCCACTTCTCATGCCATTGATTGAGAAGGAGGTCCATAAACTTTTTGATGCCAAAATCATTGTCCCAATCAAATTTCAATTTGGCTTGCGAACTTGGTCCCAGTTAAGAAAAAGAGTGGAGAAATCAGGACATATATTGACTTCAAAAATTTGAATAAAGCTTCCCTGAAGGGAAATTATCCCCTCCCAAAGATGGATCAAATTTTGCAAACTATTTTTGGTTCTCAGAGAATGTCTATTCTTGATGGTTTTTCAGGTTATAATAAGATCCTTATACATCCTGATGATTAGGAAAAAACAACCTTTGCTACACCATGGGGCACTTTCATGTACGTCAAGAAGCCATTTGGTCTCATGAATGCAGGAGCTACCTTTCAGAGGGAAATGGACATTGCATTTTCTGAAGAGAAGGACAATATGGTGGTTGTTTATCTTGATGACATAACAATCTTCTCAAGGAGGGAATAAGATCACTTTAAACACCTAGAAAGAATTCTGCTGAAGTGTAGAAGGTTTGGCATCTCTTTAAATCCCACCAAAATTATTTTTGCTTTAACTTCAGGTAAACTACTTGGACATATCATTTCTAAAGATGGGATTAAGATTGATCCAAAAAGGTTCAATGCAATTTAGAAGGTGGATTTTCCAAGAAGTAGGAAAGAGATTCAATCTTTCCTTGGAAAGGTAAATTTTGTAAGGCGATTTATTGCTAATTTTGCTGAGATTGTGAACAACATAACAAGAATGTTGAAGAATGGAGTTGATATAAAGTGGATAGCAGAAGCAAGACACTCATTTGAGGAAATCAAAAGGGCACTCAAACAAGCATCGGCATTGATCAGTCCAAATTTCTAAAAGGAATTTCTAGTTTTTACTTTTGCATCAGAGAATACTGCCACTGGAGTTCTGCTACAAAAGGGACAACAAGGTATTGAGAAGTCGATCTCTTTATTTAGTAGGACATTAGCCAACTCTGAATTGAAGTATAATATCTTAGAGAAGCAGGCTTATGCCTTGGTGAAGGCTATCAAAGATTTTAGAATTTATATTCTGCATTCTCATATTGTGGCGTTTGTTCCTAATACTGTTGTGAAAGACATCCTCACTCAAGCCGACCCTGATGGTAAGAGGGGGAAATGGATTTCCAAATTGATAGAGTATGATATAGAGATTAAGCCAACAAAATTGGTCAAAGGGAAAGGCTTAGCAAAGCTGATGGTGCAGTCAAACTTTGATTGTATCAACATAAACTTGATTGCAGAAATATCAGAAATTTCAGATGATGAAGAGGAACTAGTTCCTATTGAAGAAAAATACATCACTTTAGATTGGTACAAGGAGGTTGTTTTTGACCTATAACACCATAAATAACTTGTTGATTTAACAAAGTCCAAAGCAAGGTTTGTTAAGCTAAAATCTTTGAGATATTTTATTTTTGACAGAAATCTGTTTTGGAAGGATATTGACGGAATTTTGTTGAATTGTTTACTAGAAGAGGAGGCTGATAAAGTAATTGAGGAGTTCCACAAAGGAGATTGTGGAGGTCACCATTATTGGAAGGTGACAGTGAACAAGATTCTAAGAGCAGGGTATTATTGGCCTACAATGTTTAAGGATGTCTACAAGAGGGTTGCTGCCTGCCATGAATGCCATATTTTCGAGGGTAAGAAGAAGCTTGTACCTTTACCTTTGATGCCTATCTATGTAGAAGTGCCATTTTAGCAGTGGGGCTTAGATTTTATTAGGGAGATTCATCCATCATCATCCAGGTGACATTGTTGGATTCTTACAGTGACTGATTACTTCACAAAATGGATTGAAGCAATCCCAACTAGGCAAGAAAATGATTATGTGATTATTTCTTTCTTAGAAAATAATATCTTGTCTAGGTTTGGTTGCCCCATGAAGATTATAACTAATAATGCACAACCATTTAAGTCTAAGAAGCTGATCAGTTTCTGTCTTCAATATCATATTACTCTTGGGCATTCTACTGCATACTATCTCCAGGCAAATGGCTTTGCTGAATTTTCTAACAAGAGCATTGTAAGGATCATTAAAAAGGTGTTGCAAGAGAATAATAAGGTTTGGCATTTGAAGCTAAAGTATGCCTTATGGGTTGATAGGATATGCACAAAGAGGTCAATTGGAACTTCACCATATGAATTGGTATATGGCGTGGAGGCTATTTTTCCTACATCACTAGGGGTACCTGTCATGAAGTTGATTCAAGGGCTAGAAGAGGAACCAAATGTAGTCCAGAGGAGAATTAATCAGCTGATAGCTCTGCAAGAGAAGAGGAATGACGTTTATGACAGCAATCAACAATCTCAAAATAGAATCAAGAGGACATTTGATAAGAAGATCAAGGAAGAAAGTTTTCAAATTCAAGACAAAGTGTTGAAATGGGAGGCCAGAATTAAAGAGAAAGGCAAACATGGTAAGTTTGAGAACTTATGGAAGGGTCCTTTCAAGATAGTTGTTTTCCATGGAAACAATACTTACATATTGCAGGAGATGGATGGACAACCATATGCTGGAGGACTTGTCAATGGCAGGTTTTTAAAGCATTATTCCTCCTAAAATCTGATTGTTTATTCATTTCATTGTACATATTCCATTTTATGAGTTTTTCTGCTAATAATGATAAGCTAAATCAGCGAGCTTGAGCCCAAAGTGAAGGCCATTAGAGCTTGAAGAGGAAGCTTGGAAATTTCAAAGTTTTTCTGTTTTGGTCAAGAAAATGGATAGCATCACTAGAACTAATGGCTCTTAGTGTACCACAGGGCACACTATCCCAAGTGGAGCCACTGTTATCACCCAAAAAAAATTCAAAACATCGTATGTCAACTCTGTTTTTTATCATGGTCTCAAATAGGTTTGAAAGTCATTTTAAGTTTTAGTTAAGGGTAGGTCATAGTTTCTATAAGCTTAAAGGTCATCATTTGAATTCAAATAAAATCCTTAGAGGTCCATTCCATGATCAAATATTCACATTTTTCATTTAGAGGTCATTCCATTAAGTTTCAGGCTAAATTTATGCAATTAGCCAAGAATCCTCCATTTCGTAGCATCGTTAGTTCAAAAAAGAGGTTTTGCGCTACGAAAGCACTAGTACTTTCGTAGCGCAAACTGCGAAAAATACATTGTATGCGATACGAAAGTGCGATTACTTAACCGTCTTGTCAATTATGCCGAAATATGTCAGAATTCGTTAAGAATTGATAGGATAGTGGTATGGGTAGTCAGTTTGTTATTAGATTCAATGTACTTACCTGTTTTATAGTCATCATAGGGCTTGATGAGGCATCATTCACTTATGAGATGACATCTCAAAATTCAAAATCTTGCCTAATTTGGTTATTCTCGTTATCATTTGCCTCCATACGACTGTCTGGGCTCTGAAGCAGTTAAGTTAAGCCTATGGTTGTTCTATACCAAGGCTATCTTCACTATAATCAAGCGAGGTTGTTCATTTATTTCAAGTGAGGATGCTCATCTACTAATCAAGTGAGGTTGTTTTAAAGATTCAAGAGAAGCTGACAAGTTTTTCTAAGAAGTATGGCAGAGGAGAAGAAGGTCCACAGAGGGGGACATTGTTTAAGATATGAGCCTGAAAATGTGAAGGCTATAATTGAGGATCAAACAGTGATGGAGGCTTTTAGCAAAGCAGGCTATCTCTGATTTTGTGAAAAGTTGCAGGGTTGCCACACTCAGGTGTCTAACTAATTTGCCTTAGACTTCAGTGGAACAACTACCAAAATTGGGATGTTAAATGTGCCAGTCACACCTAAGATTATTGCTTCTGTGATAGAAATACCAAGAGGGCAGGAGACTTGGTTTAAAGGTTTTAATTTTGACATGGAACCATGCAAGGAATTCATGAACCCTGATTATGCAGATATGGACCTGATTAATGAAATACCTAGAAGCTATATCAAAGACACCTATGCCAAGTTGTTGTTCAACATTCAAAGATACTTTACATGTGAAGGCAGGTACCATAAAGCTTATACTTATCATTTCAATCTACTTCTGCATTTCACAAGTATGATATCACTAGATTTTCCCTTATACTTGCATAGGAGCCTTGCCAAAATGTCTGATAAAGTACAAGCCAAATCTGATGGTTGTGAAACATCTATGTTTCACCATGGTTCAATTAAGTTATTGGTTTTGAATGAACTTCAGAAAATAAGCATGGATTGGTCTTCATTTTTGTTTATGAATGGATTTGAACTGGAAACCCTAACCCCAGATAGAAACCCTAAAACTAAAGGGACTCCTTCACCACCACCAGTAGAGTCTAGTCAGCCTGTGGTTGCAAAAGAAAAGAGGTTTGTAAATTTGAAACCAAGGAAACAATTTGAGAAAAGGACAGAGAAGATAAAATTTCTTTTTGCAGCAACTCCATCACCTGCAAAATAGAGGTCAAAAGGTGTCAAAGAGGCTAAACAAAAACAAGTGGCCAGTAAGCAGGAAATCAAGAGAGTGACAAGAAGCCAAGCAATAGCATCAAAGGGAAAAATAGTTGTTCCATGTACAGAGGACAGCCCAGTGATAAAAGTAAATTTAGATGACATCCTTCATGCAATTGATATAGAGGAATCACCCATTGTGCAAGCTGATTTCATTGGAGTAGATGAACACAAACAGGAAAGGGTTAAATCAGATAAAAAACTTGAATTTGAGGGTGAAAATGCAGCCTTTATCTTTCAAGCGAGGAAACCTTTAACTAGGCATGCAAAGAAACTCAAGGAAGGTAGTAAAGAGGTCCAAGGAACTATTGAAACAGCGAGAGTCCCTGAAGAGTTGGTTGATCTCTAATCACCAATCGTGGAGAATGCAGCTAGCAAGATAATGAAGGGAAAACAACACATGACAGAGTGTTAACATCTTGAATATAGATTGAAGCTAGCAAACCAAGAGATTTCAATGATGAGAAAGAGGGCCAAAAAGCACAGCATTGAAAAAACAAAGTTTAAAAGAATGAAGGCACTTTGGGAAGGCCAAATTGGTTCTAGGTCAGAAATTCCAAACAGTGCAGAACAGTTTTTTACATGGACAGTTCCAGCCATCAAAGAAGCCAGATTTGTCAGAGTAATCAATACTCACTTGAGATCCAGTAATAGGAGACTAAGAAATCAAGTGGAGGATTTGGAAATGCAGTTGAAACTGACTCAGGATGAATTAAAAAACAAAGGTGCAGAATGAAAAATTATTTTAAAAAATCAAAGGCTAAAACAAATGGAAAATGAAGAATAAACCTCATGAAGATTATGTTTTTAGTTCATATGACTGTTTGTTTTGATGAAACTAGTGGTTTTCTAGATTTTTCGAACATTTTTGGTTTGAGTTTAGAAGAAATCTAGGAAAAACTGCTCACTCAGCAGTTTCGTAGCGCAAATAGTGCAAAAAGGGTGAAATGCGCTACAAAATTGTTGTAGCAGCTTTTTTCACCTTTTCTTATAAATTTTTGGAAGGCAAATGTGTGTATTTTGACCTGAAATTGATAGGGAGGTTGTGTTAAGTGAATATGCAGATTATACTGGAGGAAAGAAACCAAAATTTTGAAGGCAAATAGGTTAAAAGACTGCGCTATGAAAATCGCTACAAAACTCTGTTGTTTTCGTAGCGCAGGTCTGTTTCTGCTATTTTGGACAGTTCGACGATGATTTTGTATAGTTGACACTTAAGGATGATTTTTGGCATATGTTATTTCAGTTTCTGACAGCAAATAGCTTCGAATTCATGGGTTCATGGTGGTCAGGGTGTGTCAGAACACAAAGAATCCTAAGCCTAGAAAACAGGGGACAGTTTCCTAGTTTGCAGGAGATCGGCATTAAGGTCATAAAGTGTTGGAGTTTATCATCTGGATTCAACCTTATGGGAATAAAATTGGAAAATGATGTAATCTAGTTTAGATAAGGTTGTTATGAGTAGAGTTAAGGAGTTTGAGTCCTATTTGTAGTAGGACTACTCATTAGGTTTGTAGCTGTCATTTTGTAATAAATACCATGTCTCATGGTTAGGAAAGGTGTCAAAAAGTAGGAAATCGATGTATCTAGATGAGGATAAGGTATGTTGTAAATGATCTATAAAGATGAATAAGTCGAAATGCTAAGGGTTGGACATTTTTTAGCAAAAATACTGTGCTTATTGTAAGTGACTATTTACAGCTTAATACAGAGTTTTCTACTTAGCCAACTCAAGATTCATAAGGAGTTCTAGTGTGCTTTTGTTCTAATGGTATCCTTTTACTATTCTATTGCAGTGGTGTTTGCTTATGTTACTGAGAATTCATCATTGATGCTCTGACTTCCTTCATAGAAAAACTGACTATGTGTTTTACAGTTTCACATGTGTATTTCTTGACTTGAACTCTGATATGCATTGACTTCCATGCTAAGTAGATTGTTTGGTTTTGCTGAAGCTATTATGACTCCATAAGCCCAATGTGCACTTGCTAATGTGAATTACAACCAATATCTATTTTTATCTGCTTTTACCCCACATAGAGTTAGCCATCTATATTTCTATCAAAAATCATTAACCCTTGAGAGAGCCCTCTCAAGTTGAGGAGGTTAAGCCTCAATCAAAAGATTGGTTTGAAACAGTTACATGAGATTAACTTGATTGGCAGCCTATCAAGACTGATTTTTTGATAACAAGCGTGATGACTGAAGGTTTTAGTTCGGGAACATTTTTTTACATGATGCACGTGGATGCACCCTCATCAATGACACATCAGTGAATGGTGATATTCTGGACCGACACTGGTATCTGAAAGGCGACCATGGAAGGAAGCCTAGGGGTGGCTTTCTCTAAATCAAAAGCCATTAGGTGTGTATCGGAAGGGTCGATAGCGCCTAATGCGGAAAGTAAGGCTTCCCGTTGTTTTGGGCATGATTGCAATACTTCCAAAGCTGACATAGCAGCAGGAGATTGTGCTAAATCGTCCATGATGCTATAATTATGGGCCGCTTTGGAGTAGTTTCTTGCTCGCCTATTGGGTCCCTTCGCCATATTTGGCAATGGTTCAATAGGTGTAATATTCCCAAATTTTCACATCATATTTGGAATATTAGAGTCCTTGATTTTCTTAATGAATTAAGTAAATAAAAGGGTGGAGGGACCCACAATCCTCAATAAGAATAAATATCCACTTTGTATGTGTGAATGTGGATTAATTTAGACTATATTTGCAAAAAGAGGTAGTTGAGAAACTACTAATGTGAATGAGATTGGGGATCATGTCTCATTTAATGAGAGAGATCATGGAGGGATGATTCAGTCAACTAAGATCTTGAAGATGTCAAACAAAGGTTCATTGAGCATTAATGATCAAGTGATGGAGGATCATGTGCAAATGAAGCACGCATGATGGAGGAGGTGTACATTGCACCTAGACTGTTTGGTTGATTTGGTCAAACAGCGCAGTCCCACTTGGAGGATCTTTTCCACATAAGACTGCGCAGTTGAGATTAGGGCCAAGGCTTGGGATGGCTCAATCATTATAAAGGAGATGAAGGCAAAGGTGAAAGGCATATTGGATTATTTGATGTATGATCTTTTAGATCTGGAACTGTCAAGTGACATTCC